>CM045989.1:6619633-7350461 GCA_025175895.1 Wurfbainia villosa
CGAAAATAAGATTTGTCACAAATTTGGCGATGAAAAAAAAAATTTCATCGTAGATTTTCCGACAAAAATAACTTTTCATTGCAAAAAATGAGTATAAGTCGACTAGCCAGTCAACTAAAAAATATTCTATGATCTAATACAGTTTTATCAGTCGACTGGAAGAATTCATTAGTCGACTGATAATACTGTATCAGTTCACAGAACCTTTTTTAGTCGATTGGTCAGTCGACTGATAACTATAGCAATCGATTGACATTAAATATTTTGCAATGAAAACTCAATTTGTCGCGGATTAGGCGACGAAATTTGTTTTCATTGCAAATTAAGTGTCATCAGTCGACTAGAAGTGTCCATCAGTCGACTGCTGGTATTGTATCAGTTCATAGAACCTTTTTTAGTCGATTGATTAATTGACTGGTTCAGGATCAGTCTATTGATGGCTACATGTAGTTGACTCATGTTAAATATTTTGTAACGAAAACTCGATTCGTCGTGGATTTGGCGACAAAATTTCTTTTCGTTGCCAAATTTTCTTAAAAATATGGTTAATAAATTTATCAGTGTTTAGCGACGAAACATATTTTAGTGGTTGATTTAGCGACGAAAAAAATTTTCGTTGCAAATATCTGCGACGAAAACTATTTTCGTCTTAAATTTTGCCAATGAAAAATATTTTTGTTGCAATTATTTGTGATAAAAATAGTTTTCATCGCTCATTTTTTACGATAAAAATAATTTTCGTTGTAAATTTAGCGACGAAAGATATTTTCGTCGCAAATATTAACGACGAAAAAAAATTTTGTCACCAACTTTTGCAATTAATTTTGTAATGAAATATTTATTCGTTGCAATTTTGTGATGAATTTTTTATTTTCGTTGTAAAATTTAGCAGCAAATTATTTGTAACGAAAAAAATTTCGTTGCAAAATTCATTGTAAAAATTTTTTGCAACGTTTATTTAAAATTCGTTGCAAAATTCATTATAAAATTAAAGCTTTTTTGTAGTGTTAACACATTATAATATTTTTCAAACCGATCAGTCACAGAGAAAACATCGGATTACTGTCTTTAATATAACCCATTGTAGCTCATCAAAAGGGTAGAGTGGGGAGAGAGCCGAGGTTGTATACGTAAGATATAATTGATATAATTTAGTAAAGTTATTTTTAAATTTGCATAATTATTTTTAAATATATTAATAATATGTTTGTTATTCTTAGGGTGATATGACGAGATTGCGAGATGAGCACATTCAATCACAAGAAACAAGAGATAACATCGATGCAGTCTAGATTACAGATCAAGTTTGTGATCAAGTCCTTGGTGTTTGTTCAAGATATATTAGAGGACTTGAAAGTGGCTCAAAACTAGTTAGGTTCACTTCTTCTGATGTCAGCTCCTCCTTCAAATTAACTAATGTAGCACTGTGTGAAAAACTTGAGTCCACCGAACAACGATTAAAAGGGACGCAAGAGGAGCTAGCAAACACTTGAGTTCAATTAATAAGCACCTAATATGAGTTGGCATCAATGAGATCATGACAAGATATGTTTGAAGTAATTCTGAATCGGTTTGCACATGGAGTTTTATAATCATTGATACATGAGTCATCTTCAGCTCCACCTCCTCCTCCATCTTAGAGTTTATGAACATTTCTATTTTAAGCTAGTGAAATTGTGAACTTGATGTTTTTGAATTTGGATACTCTGAATTTGTGAAATTGGATGTTTTGGACTTAAGAGTTGTTTCTACTTATGTATTTCGATTATGTTATGTGATTAGTTGTGTTAAATGTCACGCCCCCGGGAGCATGCCGAGCCGAAAATCAAACGAACGGCATCTCCCCTGTACGTGGCAACATTTCGGGTTAATACAAGGCCCGTAGGCCCACAACAAAAACATAATAAACAGATATAAATGTATCAAACACACAGCGGAAACATAAACACATACCCACAACAAAATATACCAAAACATACGGGTGTACACCCCCCTGACAAGACCACAGTACTAAAACGTACATAAAACATCGACACCAAATAAAGTCCACAACATAATGACGGAGTCCATACATAGAACAAAATCCATAACACGGACACAAATCATAAATCCTCGGGAGACTCAAAATGTGGAGATGGGATGGATCGCCGGCGCAGCTCCAAGTCATCACGAAGACTTCTACTTGTTACCTGGGCGACAGAAAAACCCTGGGTCGGAGGTGGTGAGTAAAACTCAGCAGGTAATCAGAGATAACATGTAAATATATATACATCAATATTACATGTCATTCAACAGTCTAAATCTACTCGAACAACGGGTATACATCAGCATAAAAGGTATATATGCATGCATACACTAAATAAACTGAACAACCACGATCTTTGACATACAATGGCACTGGACATATCATCACATCATAGGGTATAAGCGTATAGTACTAACACAATATCCTAACTTTGAGTCAAGGGTATCCTTTGTAAACATCCGATAGGTATACAAATATCAACCTACTATCATACAGAATATGTAATAGCATGTATGAATATGTACAAACAAATGCAATGTATAGTACATACAAATGCATCATCAAAGTGAGTATACATATAGATGTATCCGTATGTATACTAATCACCATCATCCATGTATATATGTATATACCAGAGGTATATATATATATAATCATATGCAAACACCGTATGATACTGTGATTACAACATGCATGGTCATGCTGCTCACCCCTACTCGCTACCACGACCCCAGTGCGGCCTAGGTGGCACGACATGACAACTATCCCGACTCCAGCCGCCACCACTCTCGAGTGACCGAGTTGGGTAGTATGATCCAGTAGCATATGAGCGTAAGTAGCTCGCTACATAGCGGGTCCCTCGCCACTCCGGACCGACCGCCCGATGAGCGATCGAGTGCCACGCACCCAGGACAACTGCACGCAACTCCAACAACCATCGTCAATAATGGTAGAGTGCGGCACAACAAATGCTATGCTCTCACACCAGTTACTCCTCTGGAAGTAACCTGGGAGGCAGGATGACTGACGACTCTCTCAACCCCAAGGGAGGCGATGTCGTCAAGATGCATGCAATAACATGAGGGTACCTTGTCTCATATATAGAACATCTACCCTAGACTCTCTGTTCAACAGAGTCACACCCAATTGATCGACACTCTACCTCAGAGAGTCACTCATCTGGTCATGACAAGCTAGGACCATCGGTCTGTAGCGACACACTGTCCACGACTCACACGACCATTCACACAACCCGTGGTTGGTGAATAAATGTGCAACATAAAGGTATGGAATAAATCCTACATCTGGGGCCATACTATTCCACAGAGGACCTTTTTTTGCCAAATTTGCAATATAGGTCATCCTCCGTACTCTAACATCTACACCCTACTAAACAGTTAGACCTACTTACATCACATCTGAAACTCTTAGATCATGCTAGGGAATATGTGTTATCAATAATCGAGCACACATATATATATCAATGAAAAGTTCAAGCATGCGATAAACAGAGCATGATCAAGGTAATATGAACACCTAACATGTTCATATCTATGTCTAAATCTGGAAATCATTTCATCTACCCGACCAGTAGGAAATTACCTACCTGATAAGAAGCTCGTGACAGTAAAAATCCTCACGGTCGCGGTCCTGCCTCGTATCCACGTCCTGCAAATAGCATCAATTATCATTTTCGGTGAGCATACAGCAACCATACGAATTAGCTACTCGTTATCCACATATCCGTATCCCTATTGAATCGATTTAGAACCCCAATTAGCGGACTTGACCATTTATTATCATAATTGGCCGAGTTCACAAATCCACTGCAACATAAATAGGGCTTCACCCCAGCGCACTATCTGAGATATAAAATCTGACAACCCTACATGATCAAACCTCGACTCGCAGCCGATCATAGCCTATGAACATCTACATTGATACCCATAGACCCATTTACAATACATCACAGCCAACATTCCTCACATCCCATTTAACACTTCACAACCAACCAAGGCTCCAATTCATAGCCACAAACAGCCGGCTCGATCCATCGACCGACAACCCTTGATCAATCTCTCTCATAGCCTCCCCAAAATTCATTTACACCCCTTACAACAATTCAACTACCTTCCCACTGACCAAAACTCATGGCAGGCAGTAATTCAAGCAACAACAGTTGAAAAAAAAAAGGATGATCAACCATCTATACCTGCACTTGGGATCCCTGCGGCAGTATTTTCCCCCAACCTGCCCTGTTTACCGGCCAAGACCTTCGCTGCCCTAGCTATGGCAAAGATCGCGAATCAACTTCCAACCGTCACGAATAAATAATGAAACAACGCCATAGCTCCTCCCCCAAATCTGATGGTCCTGTTCACCGGACAACCGATTTCCCAAAACAACCAAATTCGGTTTTTAGTCACAGTAAGTCCAGAGGACTCCGAAATCCCTCCTACTGTAAGAAAATTCACACCTTACCTCGCTCCGGCGAAGATCCCAACCCTAGGCCTGCACGCGATGTCAACTCTGCTGAACCAATCCCCGACCGTGCGCCCACTCGCCGTCGATGTAACTTCGGCCTGCGGCAGCCTGCTTGCGCAGAGATCGTCCCGGTAGACAATCGCGCTTGCGCGAGGAGAGGAGAGAGGGCAACGAGAGGTAGGGAATCCACGAGAGGTGGAGTTGCGGTGAGGATTCGTTCTTGAGTCGTCGAGGGCACGATCGATCGCTTCGGCACGGGAAAGGAAGCGACGGTCGCGAGTGGAGAGGAGTTCGGCGGGCATCGTTCGGTGGAGAGCGAGGTGCGCTGAAACGGAAGGATTTAAGGTTTCGGCGGCGAGGAACGAAAGGGATGAAACGGCTTAGCGTTGTGATTTTGGAACGGGTTAGGTTTTAAGAGGTGTAAACGGATCATCTTAGGTTTGGGTTTAAAACCCTATAAGTAAAAACCTAGATCCATTTAAATTAACCCCATAACCTTAGGGCTAGGTTAGATTTAATTAAAATCCCTCACCATGCTTTATTTTTATTTTATTTTATTTTATTTTTTTTTTCAGGTATTTTACATTCTCCCCCACTTATTAAAATTTGGTCCCCAAATTTCGTACTTAAATGCTAAAAATTAATTCAAGCATATTCTGAAACAACTACATACCTCAGGTAAATAGATGAGGGTATCGAGCTCGGATAGTATCCTCCAGCTCCCAGGTAGCCTCCTCATCCGTATGATGCTGCCATCCCACTTTTACGAGTCGGATGGTTTTGTTCCATAGAATCTGGCTCCTTGCGATCAAGAATCCATAGCTTTGGAGTCTCCTCATGTAAGTCGCATTCGCTGGAGGTGCTCGGAACCTCTTTCAGAACATGATCAGATCGCGGCACGTATTTCCTCAACATGGAAACATGGAATACGTTGTGAACACCCGCAAGTGTCGGAGGTAAAGCCAACCGATAGGCTACACCTCCAATCCGCTCTAATATCTCAAATGGACCAATATAGCGTGGAGCTAATTTTCCTTTTAGCCCAAATCTCTTGACTCCTTTGGTGGGTGACACTCGTAGGAATACATGGTCTCCGACTGAAAATTCCAAAGGCCTTCGCCTCCGGTCCGCATAACTTTTCTGTCTATCCTGTGCCTCTAATAATCGTCGTTTGATGACCCGTACTAACTCTGCATCCTGCTGGATACTCTGAGGCCCCAATATCTGTCGTTCCCCAACTTCTTCCCATAACACAGGAGATCTGCAGGGTCTGCCGTATAATGCCTCGAATGGAGCCATCTGGATAGAAGAGTGGTAGCTGTTGTTGTAGGCAAACTCCACTAAAGGAATGTGATCCTCCCAACTGCCACCGAAATCCATGATGCAAGATCTCAATAGATCCTCCAAAGTCTAGATATGAATGCGTTGTTTGTCCGTCTGTCTGCGGATGAAAGGTGAGTCGAAGATCATGCCCATGGCTCGCCAGGACTACGCGAATCAGTAAATCGCGGATCTCTATCAGATATAATACTCAATGGTACTCCATGTAATCTGATGATCTCTCGGCAGTACAATTCCGCTAGACGATCCAATGAGTCCGTCTCACGTATCGGAAGGAAGTGAGCGGATTTGGTTAATCGATCCACGATCACCCAAATCACAGTATGTCCTTTACGGGTTCTGGGTAATCCCGTAACAAAATCCATCGTGATATTTTCCCGCTAGCCTGGGTAATCGCGCCTTTTTATTGTAACGACCGGGCCCCTATTGGCGGAATTCGACGACCCCTATTGGTCGACGACCGTCGCCCCTGTTGGCGGAATTCGACGACCCCTATTGGTCGACGACCGTCGCCCCTGTTGGCCCGTCGTTACTCACCTGGACTTCCCACCCCTGGAAGTGGGTTTTTGCCTTCCCCAGGATTCGAACTCTAGACCTCCAGGCTAAGTACTAAAGTTTATGAATCCTGGTAACCAAGTGATCCTTGGTTCACTTGGTTACCAGGATTCATAAACTTTAGTACTTAGCCTGGAGGTCTAGAGTTCAATCTGAAGGCAAAACCCTTCAGGTGAAGTTCGAGTGAATAACGACCAGCGAGCTAAATTGTTTGAGTTATATGTTGTTAAGTTAGGTGTTGAATTGTGTAATTGATATTATATTACAAGATATCGAATATAAATAGAAGGAATTCTGGAAATCTGTATTTGCAGGGTTAGCGACGATTTTAATAATTTTTGTCGCTAAAATACGAGTTAGTGATGATATTTTTTAATATTGTTGCTAATGTTCGATACATCGGTATCAAAACTTTGTGTATCATTCAATTGTTAAAAGATATTAGCGACGAATAATGTGAAATATTCATCGCAAAACCTTCAGTCGACTCGCCAGTCGACTAAAAAACATTTTGTGGCTGGCTAAATAATGGACAGTCGACTGCTATCCTCCATCAATCGACTGATTATAGCGACGAAATGAATATATGTCATCGTAAACTAACCAGTCGACTAAAAAACATTATGTGGCTGGCCAAATAATGGACAGTCGACTGCTTTCTTACTTCAGTCGACTAATTGTTAGCGACAAAATTAATATATTTCATCGCCAATATTAGCAATTTCTCTTTTCTAATATTCTAGATTTAGCGACAAAATTGTTATCTTTTGCGATGTTTTTTTTATCGTCGTTAATGTTAATGATGAAATTTTAAAATTTCGTCATTAAAGTCTCTTAGCGATAAGCTTATTGCGACGATACTAGCGACGAAATATTATCGTCGTTAATATTATTTAGCGGCGAATATTGTGTATTTGTGACGAAAAAAATTCGTCGTTATTTTCTATTTTTCTTATAGTGTTTGGTGCAAAAGATGATGCACTCACTCCATATGTTTTTCATTGTCAGTTTTACAACTAGATGAAGGAAAATAAATCACAATCGATTTTTGATTGTATCGATAACTAACACAAGAAAGAATAGACACCAAGATGATTAATTAGTACTACATACGTATAGCTAAGGAGGAATTCTTATCTAAAATAATTGAAAAGAAGAGATGAGAGAATCCATAGAGAGAATGTTACGTTAGATATGTTAGAATCTAAGAATTAATAAAATCGGATCGAGATGCACTAGTAGAGCATGTTACTTGCAGATGATATTGTTGGTAGATGAGACACGTGAAAGAGTAAATGATAAATTAGAATCTTGGCAGAAAACACTAGAAGTGAAAAGTTTTAGGCTCAGTATAGTAAAGACATAATGTATGGAATTTAAATTTAGCAATATTAGACGTAATGAAACAAGTGTTAAGATAGGAGATGACGAGTTGTCTGGAACTGAGAGCTTTAAATATTTAGGATCATTTTTGTAAAATGATAGAGGGATGTCTTACATAGAATATAAGCAGGATAGTTGAAATGGAGGAAAGCGTCAAGTGTTTTACGTGATCGTAAATTGTCTCTAAAATTTAAAGGGAAGTTCTACAAAATGATAATTAAACCTTCTATGTTATATGGCGCTGAATGTTGGGCTATGACTCGAGCACATGAGCAAAAGATGAGAGTTACAGATATGAGGATGTTAAGATGGATGTGCGAACATACGAGGATAGACAGAATAAGAAATGAGAGCATTAGAGAAAAAGTCAGTGTTACATCAATTGAAGGAAAGCTCTAAGAAACACGTTTAAGGTGGTACGTACATGTACTTAGACGACCAATAAATGCTCCAGTTAGGCGATATGAAACGATACCAAATATACACATCAAACGAGGAAGAGAAAGAGAAAGACCAAAAAAGACTTAGTTAGTAATAATATTAAAATAAAATAAAATTTATTTAAATATAGATGATGATATAGTAGGAGATAGAATCCGATGGCATAGAATGATCCATATAGTAGACTTCGCCTAGTAGAATAAAGTTTTATTATTGTTATTGTTATTATTATTCTCGAAGATGCACTAGTAGTATTTAAAACATCAACTTCAATACATGAGTTTAACATATTTCCATATTCCCTGAAAAATTTTGGCAAAAAGAAATACGAGAGAGAAGGGATAGCAATCAATCATACGTACTTGGTCACTAAATGGAATACTGAACTAGTGCTTATAATTAATCTTCAAAGATCCACACATATAAAATCACGTCTAAGGTTAATTATGTGCTCGCGGGAAAATTTTACTTTGACTAGGAAAGAGTATATATATATATATATATATATATATATATATATATATATATATATATATATATATATATATATATATATATATATATATATATATATATATATTATTTTCTATACAACTCATTCGTAAATATTCATGAACATTTTTATTATTCATCGTCCAATCGAATGTACATTATAGTTTAATTTTTAAATCCTAAAAAATCAAACTATGAATAATAGAAGTGTATATATATTATTTCTTCGTTTTTTGTTCCTTATGTCGGCCCTAGTGAGCTACCCCAACAGGTTCGAATTCTACCTCTTAAATTTACATCTTTGTATCTTGTGCTGCCCAGTTAACTCAAGCAATTAAATCCAACTTTGTATCTTGAATCCAACAAGCTTCATCTTTGATTGAAATCTCATAACCTTTTTCGTGTAATTGATCCACACTAAGCAAATTGATTTTTAAATCTAGCACAAAGAGAATATTAGAAATAGTATGGGTGAAATTCTCTTTTGTTTGGATTGTTATCTTTTTCTTTTTCCATAATATAGAGTTATTACCAAATTTGACAGAACTGCAAAGTCTTCATCTAAGTTAGAAAATATCTCCTCTCCACATATGTGATTGTTGCATCATGTATCTAAATACCACATATGTTGTTGAATTTTATCCTTTTCATGACAAACTATCAAAAGAGAAACTTCTTCCTTTTTTGTAAAGTTAGTCTAATCTCCATATTGTTTTTTTTTTTGTCAAATTAGTATAACATTTTGATTTATAATGATCATACCTATGACATCTGAAACATTCAACATTGGACTTATCTGTTGACTTTGTTTTTGTTAACTATTGAATGATGGGCTCCACATCCTCTATCTCTTCTTTGAAAATAATTTTTTTGATATTGATTTTGATGATGGTTCTCATGATCATTATTGTTTCTACTTCCTCAATCTCAACCTCTGCCTCTTCCTTGTCCTCTATCATTTGTTGAGAATTTTTCTGATGAAACCTCCAATATTTACTCCTATTTCTCATGTTGAATAATTTTATGCTCATTGTAAAATACCGGAGAAAAAAAAAAGGATATTCCTCGGTAATTGATAAAAACATCTTGTGGAATTTTTCAGAAATTTTTAGAAATTTTTCTGGATTTAAACGGAGGTCTTATGGATATTTCATGGGGATAAAATGGATAGGCTTTTATAAAGCATGTTTAGACGGGAATTAAATGGGTTAATTAACCCGATGTTTTCCGTTTTCCCGTCGATTCTTTTCCCCTGACTCTCTTCTTTTCCCCGACTTCTCTTCTTCTTTTCCTCCACACGCGCCGCCACGCTACTGTCGCCGCCCAATCCGGTCGATCCCCCGCTCGATCTTCACCGGATTTGGCCCTTCTTCTTCCACGCCGCCGCCTTCTCCTCGCTTTCTCTCGTGCCTTCCGCTTCTCCCTCACGCGCGCCACGCCACGCCGCGGCGATCCTCCTGCGCTGCGCACCGATCCAATCGATCTCCGCGATCTCCTTCCGTGCACGCCGCTTAGGGTTCCCTCCTCGCACACCACGTCGCATCTACTCCTTCTTGCCGCCTCTCCCCTGTTGTCGATCTCGGTTGCACACCACCGCGAAGCCTGCACGCCACCCGTCGCCGTAGGACTCCGCGCTTGCCCTCCGTCGATCCAAGCCGCGAGCTCGGATCGGCAAGATCTGTAGTCGCGCCTTCTTCTTTGTTCCCGATCGTGGTGGTGGACATCACCAACTTTGATCGATGCCACTCTTCCGCTCACACAACGCAGCCCATCATTCTAGCCTTACACCGGAGATCTTACCGATCGACTACGAATTATGCGATCACAGTCTTTATTGTCCTAGTTGCTCAACATCCTTGTTGTGGTTTACCGATGTGCAGATTATCTTGAGTGTATTCGTGTTGTAAATTGCACTATCAATGGCCGGACAAATCCTCCAACAACCTGTTCGGGTAATCTCATTGTTTCCTTGCTATTTTGGATTTATGGACTCTAGAGATGGGTTAGGAGGGAAGCTTATGTCTCTATGATTACAGGTTATGAGGGTGTTGGGATTGGGTTTCTTTTACATCCAATCCGACAATGGACTCAAATCTAATACCCTTAAGTGGAGCAGGAAACTGTGCAAGGAAAGTTAAGTGTGGTAAGTTCAAACCTAGATGTTTATGGATGCATATTGTTATTGCAATTGATCTGGTGGTTATGAATATTGGATTGTATCTATTATATAGATTGTGGTGAAATTTCAAGAACTTGGATCAAGAAGCTAGTGCCATGGATTCGGAGCTGGGTAAGTCTTGATTTATATATGATAGCTATGTAATAAGTTGATACAATAGTGTTAATTGGAGAGTTGATTTAGTAATAATGAATGGTATGAGATTGTACAACTATGGGAATTCGTTGATCGATCAGGGATTAGGATTGTATTAGACTCATATTCCTATAGATTGATTATGTTAGTGTTGAGTTATGTTGTATGTTAATTGCAGGATCTGGGTTCAGGATGGTCCTGTGGACGTGGAGATGCTCAGATAAGTCTTCATAGCAGGTAGGTAATTTTCTACTGGTCGGGTAGATGTAATGATTTCCAGATTTAGACATAGATATGAACATGTTAGGTGTTCATATTACCTTGATCATGCTCTGTTTATCGTATGCTTGAACTTTTCGTTGATATATATGTGTGCTCGATTATTGATAACACATATTCCCTAGCATGATCTAGGAGTTACAGATGTGATGTAAGTAGGTCTAACTGTTTAGTAGGGTGTAGATGTTAGAGTACGGAGGATGACCTAAATTATAAATTTGGTAAAAAGGTCCTCTGTAGATAAGTATAGCCCTAAATGTAGGACTCGTTCCATACCTATATGTTGCATATTTATTTACCAACCACGGGTTGTGTAAATAGTCGTCAGTGAGTCGCGATTGTGTCGCCGCCGGACCGATGGTCCTAGCTTGTCAGGATCAGATGAGTATGACTCTCTACAGGGTAGAGAGTGTACTGATCAATTGGGTGTGACTCTTTGTTGAACAGAGAGTCTAGGGTAGATGTTCTGTATGTGAGACAGTACCCTCATGTCATTGCATGTATACTGACGACATCGTCTCCCCTTGGGGTTGAGAGTCGGTCATCCCGCCTCCCGAGTTACTTCGGAGGAGTAACTGGTGTGAGGGCATAGCATTTGTTGTGCCGCACTCTATCATTATTGACGATGGTTGTTGGAGTTGCGTGCAGTTGTCCTGGGTGCGTGGCACTCGACCGCTCATTAGCAGTGTCAGTCGGAGTGGCCAGCAGCAGGGACCCCCATTGCGTAGCGAGCTCTTTACGCTCATATGCTACTTGATCATACTACCCAACTCGGTCACTCGAGAGTGGTGGCGGCTGGAGTCGGGATAGTTGTCGTGTCGTGCCACCTAGGCCACACTGGGGTCGTGGTAGCGAGTAGGGGTGAGCAGGCATGACCATGCATCTTTGCATTCTTATATCATACGATGTTTTTCATATGATTATATATATATACATACCTGCTTGTATATATATATATATGGATGATGATGATTAGTATACATACAGATACAGTCTATATGTATACTCACTTTGATGATGCATTTGTATGTACTATGCTTGTTGCATTTGTTTGTACATATTCATACATGTTATTGCATATTCCTGTATAGTAGTAGGTTGATATTTGTATACCTATCGGATATTCACAGTGATACCCTTGACTCAGGTTAGGATATTGTGTTAGTACTATACTGTTATACCCTATGATGTGATTATATGCCCAGGTTGGATCAGGATAGAGTAGCTGACTGCCAGGTATGTCAGCATCGTTGATGTTCAGTTTATTTAGTATATGCATGCATATCTATAGTTATGCTGATGTATACTTGTTGTACGAGTAGATTAAACTGTTGAATGACATGTAATATTGATACATATATTTACATGTTTTCTCTGATTACCTGCTGAGTTTTACTCACCACCTCCGACCACAGGTTTTTTGTCGCCGTCGCCTGGTGTAGGCGACCGTGATTTGACTTGGAGCTACGCCGACCGATTCATCCCATCTCCGTTTTCCGAGCCTCCCGAGGAGTTCGTTTTCTTATGGTTTGGACTTGTTTATTGTGTTTTGGATTTTGGTCCTATGTCATGGACCTTAGTTTATATTTGGACTTCGTCTTTATGTTGTGGACGTTATTCTGGTGTTGATGTTTTTGTACGGTTTTAGTGTTGTGGTCTTGTCGGGTGGAGTACACCTGTATATTATATTTTTGTTATGTATGCTGTGGGTATGCGCTCTTTATTTCCGCTGCTATTATTTGTTATATGTATATTGTTGTTGTTGTGGGCCTACGGGCCTTGTATTAACCCGAAATGTTGTCACGTACAGGGGAAATGTCGTCCGTTTGATTTTCGGCTCGGCATGCTCTCGGGGCGTGACATTCATGAACCGATAATGAACTTTGTAATTCATCAATTAAAAGTAGACTTATATCATTCTCTTCTTCAATAGAGCAAACAATAAAATTAAATTTTGGTGTCATAGATCATAAAATTTTCTCAACAATGAAAACATCCTCTATCCTATCCGTTAAAATTCACATTTTATTAATGATTGTCATCATTTGTGGAAAATAATCAATAACTAATTCCTCTGATTTCATTCTAAGCATTCCAAACTCTGAATGAAGTGTCTGAAGCTGCTATCTCTTAGCCTTGTCGTACCTTGGTGCTTCTTCTTCATAGAATTTTAAATATCTTTAATGGTATTTTTACAGAAAATGATTTCCAAGATTGGGCAATCAATTGCTTGGAAGGGATAATTATTTGCTTTAAGATCCTTCAATTTCAACATTTCATACTTCATCTTCTTGTGCATATGTTAAAATAACACCTTCTATGTTAAATACGAAAAATTTAAAAATATTAAATTAAGTGGCCAAAAATTAAGAGAAATAATCCTGAAAAATTTTCGAGATTTTTAGGGAATTTTAGGAATTTTTTCCAGAATTTTTCTGGATTTAAACGGAGTTTTTATGACATTATATATGGAAAGAGTTAACAGGCTTTTACAAGGCTTGTTTGGTTTATCTGTATGGAGGGGTTAATAAATTTTATTAACCTAAGATTTTAAATATAAAACCTAAGTTTTTCTATTTTCCCTTTTATTTTTCCCCGTCGCGCCTGCCCTCTTCCTCGTGCCGTTCTCTCGCGACCCCTTTCCTCCTCCGACGGTTTCTTTTCGCGAATCCTTCTTTCTCGCCGTAGAGCCTTTTTCCCAGCCTTGTTCCTTTTCTTCCCCCGCGCCCGAAGCCACTGCAACCAGCAGCCGACGATCAGTCCGCGACCACCGGATCACCGCTTCTTCCTCGCTGGCCACCGTCCTGCACCGCGACGCACGCTTCTCTCGCCATCGACGCCAGTTCGCTTCCTCTAACGCCGCCCTTACCTTTTTCCGTAGCCACTGCAACGTCGCTGCCTCAGCTCGCCGTCTTCTCATTCTCGGCGAGTTTCTACCAGTAGCAAGGTAAGGGGCCGACCCTCTCCTTGATTTTTGGATGAGTGCTAAACCTAGCTGTGGATTTCTCATTTTGAGCTTTATCGGTGGTTTTGGACAGTGGTCGTGAGCGTCGGATTGCTCCGGTGAACAACAGATATAAGGAAGGCTACTGCCGGTGAGGTTCCACCCACTGGTAAGCTCGATCTGTTTCTTTTTCCATGTTGTGGTTATTTTTTGTTATTTGTGGTTGGATGTTTGATCTGTGGAGTTAGCTGCGATGTTTAAGTTTGGAGATTATGTTGGATGGTGGCTGTTGGGGATGTGTTCAGGCTGTGTTTGTGGTGGAACAGCATTAAGTGATGATAATTAGTTGAGTTGGGGATCTGATTTGGTGGAAGGATTGGTTGCCGATGGGATCCTAGGGATGATAAGCATGATTTTGGTGTTATTCGATTGATCGTATTGCACTCGGTTGATATTGGATGGTTGGATGATATTTTATTGATTTCGGATAAATTCTGGGCTGTGGGATGGATCTACTTTGGGTGCGTTAGCTGTGAGATTTTGTTTGGATGTTGTACACATGATGATAGGGGTTGAGAAATTATATTCGAGTAATTGGACGAAAGGACGGTTATATTAGGTGGAAGGTGATCGTGATTTTATTAAGCCTTTGGGTTAATTGGTTTATGTAAGAAATCGATTAAGTATTCGATTTATCGGTGAATTGCATTTTGTGCTTAACAATAGTTATGTTGTATGCAGGTTTCGATCACGAGGCAGGTCCACGGTCGTGACGGTTTCGTTGTTTTCTCGGGCATTTTATCAGGCGGGTATTTTGACTTATCTCTTAGATATAGTCATATTGATATGCTAGTTAGGATAGCTTGCAATAATTTTCATATTTATATGCCTAGTATGTTTTTGTTCCTACTTGATACATGCATTTGATCGGTTATGATTATATATTCCCTATTTTACTTGGATCATAGATATGTATTTATTGGTTGTGCATATTATTCGGATATCTATTTTAGTTGAATTTACATGCTTTAGTATCATGCACCATCTTGCATGATTGCATGCTGGCTGGACGAGATTCCTTTATAGTTGAGCCCGCAGCCAGTTACATGGTCTGCACACGCTGACACTCATGGGTTAGTGGTACATCAGGAGGGTGTGTGCAGTTGCTCTGTCAGGCTTCGCTGGTCCGCTCATGGATAGCGATGAGGCAGCGTGGTAGCAGGAAGGATCCCTCCTCTGGTCTACGACACCGGAAGATGAGAGCTTTGCTCCCCCACTCTGTTTGGGGCAGGAGGATAGGTGTACTCCGACAGCATCCTGTCCACTCGATCACTTAGGAGCAGTGATGACAGAGTGCACAGTTGTCATAGCCCTACCCACTCGGCTTCACCATCGCATGTGAGGCGGCTGACTGGCGTCAGGGGTGACCATGTCATTTGCATCACATGCATTTTGCATGGATAACATTTGTATTGTGTTTGCTATATTTTTTATTGCTGCCTTGGATGTTGCATATGATTGTCATGCATACAAGATACATATTTGTATATGGTGATGACTTTATTTCTTCTAGTATGGCACATGCTCCTATATCAGGGTAGGAGATTTAGGTAAGTACAGTCTTTTTGTATTTCCTTCTTGCATACCCTTTATATATGAGACTGTACTGATATGATTGTTATTGTTAGCTATATCTTACTTTGCATATCGACTATATCCGCTGAGTTCTTTGAACTTACCCCGTTGATTTATTTCTATTTCAGGATGAAGTTGTCAAGAGAGTCCAGCTGTCAAACCCCCTCGTCGTGATAGTTTTATTTGGTTATTTCATTTATGGTTTTGAATATTTTGATTAGAAGATATGTTTAGGACTGGAGTTGGATTTATGTTCTTATGGATATTTTGGTATGTCTTTATAGACCTCTGTTCGGAGTTTTATTTTGGGATTAGATTTGGATGAGTATTCCTGCCCAGATGGCAGAAGGGGTAAGTCAAAAGGTGATAGATTTTATTTATTTACTTTGATTGATGCCCTGAGGCCTAATTATTACCTGCGTGGGCTGTTTGGATTCCGATCGTGTTGACCGATGTATAGTGGTCGTGTAGGCCTTGTATGAAAAATTGATATTGTCACCCGTACAGGGGAGATGCTATCGGATTTTTGTCTAGCGGGGACTCCCTCGGGGCGTGACAATTTATTTGGTATCAGAGCACCTAGGTTTTCGAGTTCCTAGGGGTTTTTGGATTTTTCGGAGTTCGTCACGTTTAGCAGGTTTTTGCGAGTCAATTTGAAAAATTTTGGATTGGTATGGATTTCCGACGATTTTTATGTTTCAGAAATTCGAGGTATTATTGATGAGGTCAATTTGGGGATTTGGCGGCGACGGGACCTCTCCTGGCGGCAAATAGGTAAGATGATTAATTTTATATATTTTTTTTTTTTATTCGTAGGACCTTCTGGGTAATCCTTGATGGTTAGACTAACTTTAATTTGATCAACAATACCATTTGTTGAATACTTAATTGAGAAAACGTATTTGCCACCCATGGTAAACTTTTTCATAGCCTGCGACCATATTAGATAAGAAAGTGTCTATGAGACATTTCTATGAACAGTGTATAAGAATAAAGAAGACACCAAGACATGTTATCGAAGATGCTTAGAATATAAACTAATATTGAATTATAAGTGCAGCACTTGCATACTTAGGTGTACCTTGGCTAAAAGCAATCAAAATGTCTAATGTATAGAGGAGATCTGAGGGTTAATGGTTGATGACTATCGACTAGTGTGCAAGAGTCTTGGGAAGGTGCAAAGTGTCTCCATGGAATAGTCATCAGTGGTACACCCGCAGCGGAGGTGTGTCAAGGAGTCATAAAAGTGTAAAGGGCAATCACTGGTTGAATTAGAAAGGACAATAGAGTAGAAATAGGGAGAACTTCTTGAACAAACTTATGGTAGATATAATGAAGAGGGAAACCAAGGAGTGATCTCAAAAAATGTCACATCATGACATATAGAACTACGCCAGGCTTTCATGAACAACAACAATAATCGTTTGCAAATCAAAAGTATTTGAAGAAAATATTTATTTGATGGACTATGAAGATAACTTGTCATGGTAAGGAATACAAGGTGAGCACAAGAAGTGCATCCATAGACTTGTGGCGGTGGAGAATATATATCATATTGTAGAAAGTGAATAGTGAAAGGAATTTGACCATGAAGAGTGGAGGATTGTACGAGGGAGTAAGATAATATGTAGTAAGAATATAATATAAAAAAAAAGGAGAAAGTATTCCCTAGTATTGATAATGGTACACACTTGATAAAGTTACCCAAATTGGTTCTAGTTTCATCAAAAGAGGAGTTTTCGTGTTCTTTGTTGTTAACCCTAATAAAAATCCTGTGTGTTTCTCTATTCTTGTTTTTGAACCTAACATTGGTCTGACCTGTCAGATGAAAGAAAGGTTGTGTGCTTAGAAGGAATGCCAAAAATGTCAGATAAGATTAATGTTTTGGAAGAGAGGTTGTCAACGCAAGAAGGAAATATGGAAGAAATAAGAGGAATTATGCAACAACTAATGTCTGAAATACAACAACGTGGTTCTCTTTGATAATAGATCAGCAAACAAGTAAGAACAGAGGTTGAAACAATAGCATTGAAGGGAGAAACCACTTCTACTGATCAGTCATCTCAATCTGAGCCTCAGGAACAACAAAGTGATCAATTGGAAGAGTATAGGATGTTTGTTGAGAAAGTGGAATTACCAATGTTTGATAGTTGGGATCCAGTAACATGGATTACCTGGGCTGAGATTTATTTCGTAGTCCAAAATACTTCTGATGAAGCTAAGTATGGAAGGCACCACCATTCATGGATTTAATCTTCTTATGGGGACTGAAGTTAATCTAACATGGGAAAAATTTAAACATGCTCTCATAGCCCATTATGGAAGGCATAGACATGAGAATCCTTTTGAAGAATTGGCAACATTAAAACAAACTGGCAATGTGGAGGAATTTATCGAAGCCAGTGAGTTGATTTCTTCACGAGTTCCATGTCTTCCAGAATGGCAATCTATTGTCTATTACATGAGTGGATTACAATCTCATATCAGAAGAAGAGTGCGAACGTTGAATCCACTGTCTAGAGGGCAGCTAATGTGTATGGCAAAGGATGTTGAAGAGGAGATCCCACAAAAGACATTAGGGAAGGAGAGGTTATCGAGCAATTTCAGTCAAGGAAGTGTTAGCCTGGGCAATTTTCGGGCATATAAAAAGCTTAATTCAATTAAGAAGAAACTAGATCAGCCTTTCCAAATAGGCAGAACCAATACAAAAACAGGATGGGGTTTTAACAAAATTCGTGACTATAAGGAAGTTGGTAACACAGGTTCTACATCAAATAGAGATCTCTATTTATTCCTAGCCTCTACAGCAAGGAAAGGAGGAGAGAAGCAAGGGTTCTTGGAAAAAAAAATCAGAGGAATTTGTTCCATTACTTATCCGAAATTAATGGAACGAAGGCCAAAGGGATTATGCTTTAAGTGTAGCGAAAAAAAATGAAATTCATTGTAATTGTCTGGGTCCTGTTCCAATGATTGATTCTAAACGAAGTGGATGGGGGTGGTTTTTGGTCGTATGTTAAGTTAGTAGTTAGAGATAAGCTGATATGTAGATCTGCAAGGGAAGGGTTAAATAAGGTCATTGCTAACTGGATCTAAACAAAGTTGTCATTTTTATGCTTCAACCGATTAGGATGATGGCAGTCTACCACCTCTACATGGAGTTATACTGATGGATATGGTGTTGTGAGTTTTAGTTGAATCAGAGGGTAAATTTTTAATTAAGGAATTATAAAAGGAATAAGATGCCATAAGAATTTAGTGCAGGTGTGATGCCATTGTTTTGTGCCATAAGAGTATGTATGAATAACTTCTGTGCCTAGAATTTTCAATGGATTACTAGTTTGTTGTGATTTAACGATTATAAGCACTGATCTTGTGTTTCAAGATAATGATGTGAAATCTTTATTGAGTGAGCAATGGGTGGTTGGTTACCTTTTTAGAGTTATATTGTTGGGAAATCATCAGATTGCATAGTGTTCCTTTAAGCATTATATCAGATAGATATCCCCAGTTCACGTCCCGGTTCTGGCAGAGTATGCAGCAGGCCTTAGGTGTCACGCCCCGAGGGAGTCTCCGCCAGACGAAAATCCGGCAGCATCTCCCCTGTACGGGTGACAATACCAATTTTTATACAAGGCCTACACGGCCACTATACATCGGTCAACACGACCGGAATCATACCACATCACACGTAGATAATAATAAGGCCTCAGGCCAACAAATCTAGGAAAACATAAGTCTACACTAACTAGACTTACCCCTTCTGCCGTCTGGGCAGGAATACCAACCAAACCAATCAAAATAAAAATCCGATCAAAGGTCCCTAAGGACATACCAAAACATCCACAGGTACAAATATCCAACTCCAGTCCTAAACATATATTCTAATCCAAATACCCAAAAACCGTAAACACAAATAACAAAATACACTTCCACGACGAGGGGGTTTGGCGGGGACTCTCCGTCTCCATCCCAAAATAGATATAAATCAACGGGGTAAGTTCAAAAGAACTCATGTATAGTAGATATGCAAAGTAAGGTATAGCTAACAATACTAATCATGCCAAGATACTCATATATATGGTAAGCAAGAAATAAATGCAAAAGGATTTGTACTCACAGTCTCCTACCCTGATATAGGAGCATGTGCCCTACTATAAGAGATAAAGTCATCACCATATAAGAATATGAATCCTGTATGTATGTCAATCATATGCAACATCCAAGGCATCAATACAATAATGCAGCAAACACAATACAAATGCGATCCATGCAAAAATGCATGCCGTGCAAATGACATGGTCACCCCGACGCTTGATCGTACCGCTTCACACGCGATGGTGAAGCAGTGGGTAGGGCTATGACAGTGCACTCTGCCATCATGCTCTGAGTGGCCAGAGTGGACGGGGATCTTGTCGAGTACACATATCCTCCTGCCCCATACATAGTGGGGGAGCTAAGCTCTCATCTCCCGGTGTCATAGACCAGAGGAGGGATCCTCGCGCTACCACCACGCCTGCCGCTACCCATGGCGGACCAATGGAGCTCGACAGAGCAATCGCACACACCTCCTAATGTACCACTAACCCATGAGTGGTAGTGTGCGAGCCATGTAACTAGTCGGGCTCAACAATAATGGAACCCGTCCCAAAGATGCAAACATGCAAGATGGTGCATGATACTAAAGCATGTAAATCCAACCACAAATATCTATCCGAATAATATGCAAAATCAATAAGTGCATATAACTGATCCAAGTAACCATGATCCAAATATAACAGGGAAGATATAAGCATATCCTATCACATGCATGTATCTAGTAGGCACCAAAAGCATACCAGGCATATAAACATGAAAAGTTATTGTAAGCTATCCTAACTAGCATATCAACTTGACTTAATCTAAAAGTTAAGTCAAAATACCCGCCTGAATATATATCCGCAAGAATGAACAAAATCGTCACGACTGAGGGCCTGCCTCGTGACCGAAACCTGCATAAAGCATGACTATAGTCAAGCACAAAAAATACAATTCCCCGACAAATCGAATAAATAAATCGATTTCCTTTATATCCCAATTAAACCCAAATCTCATATCCTCCAAATATCATACAAATCAACCGATCAACACCCGAATCAATCCAAACCGACCAATAAAACTCACAGCCACACTAACTGTATTTACAGCCACATCGACACCCAATAAAACCTCACAATCCATTTATAGCCAACAACACTCGTTATAACCATACCTCCCTAAACGAAACCTCATAGCTTCAATTCTCCACACTGCCACAACCCCTGTAATTCACATAATCAAAATGGACCGAAAGAAAACAATGAAGTCAAGACATATACCAACAATAGGAGTTATGTCGGCGTCACCTCCTTTATCCCCTCGCTCATCAACCGACGCCACTATCACCGTCCCAAAATCACCGATCAAGCTCAAATAGGAAATCCACGGCTAGGACTTTCAATCCCGGCCATAGGAACAAGGAATCTGACTCCTACCTTGCTCCGGCGACCACCGGCAGGGATCGCAGCCTCCGCCCCCAAATCGGCATAATAGCAATGACTAGGCCGAGCAGCGCGGCAGGAGAAAGGAAGAGGAGCCGACGGCGCTCTTTAGCGCAGAGGAGGCCGGCGGACGGCGACGCCGGGTGGCCGAGGGATAGGCGACGCGGAAGGACGCTGCGGCGACTGCCGCCACGCCGCGAGGAGGCGCTTACGAACGCCACGCCGCGCTGCCGCGGGCTCGGTCGTTGACGCGCGGCGCTCAGCGAGCGAGGAGAGGGCTTCCGTCCGCCGCCGCCCGTCCGCGAGGAGCAAACCGAGAGGAAGAGGGCAGCGGTACGCGGAGCGCGACGAGGGTCGCGGCCAGGACAACGCGATTAAGGCCCTCGTGCTTTCTGTAAACCCTCGGCGGCCGGAGCACCGGGAAGGCGATGATGTCCGCCGGCGCTTGCGGAGGAACGGTCGACGCAAGGACTCGGGCTCGGGGAAGAAGGGATCGTCGCGGAGAAGAGGGCTCGCGAGAGAAACTGCCGAAGGAAAGTGATGTCGCGGCGGGGCGGGGAAAGAAAATAAGGGAAATAGATAATTAGGTTTTCATCGTGTATTAAACCCCTTAAATAGATCCCACCAAAAGCCTATTTATTTTATCCCCGTAAAAGTCTCGTACGGAGTCCGTTTAAATCCAGAAAAATTTCTAAAATTCCCTAAAAATCCCGAAAATAATCCCTAGGATTATTTCCCCGAAATTCTGGCCATTAAATTTCGTATTTTAATTTCAGTATTTTACATTCTCCCCCACTAATAAAAATTTGGTCCCCAAATTTCCTACTCGTATATTAGTACGAGATGTCCCAACAACCATCTCAAGCATCTGGAGACAAGTCACACCTCAAGTGACTAAGTGGGGTTACTGATATCCCTTAAAATCAAATCACACTTGCTTCTAGTAGCTTTTCCAGAGTATGAATAGTATCTTCATATCGACCATCTATCATAAGTATCTAACTGTACCCGAGTGGAGCTCTATATCCGTGACCTGTTAAAGACTCTACCATAATCCTAAGGTAAATCCTTAATCGCTATCACATACGATACTCAAAGATCCTCCATGAACTGGAAATCGCCACAATATAACCTATCCAGCGATCCAACAAACTCCTCGTATGGATCGAATGAAAATGAGCGGACTTAACTAATCATACTAAGTCCTTTCCGAATTCCAAATAATCTCCCAACACTGTCCATCATACTATGCTTTCACGTCCATCTCGGTACAGAACCTTCCTGATTATTTATATACCACCTTTACTAATTGACACACTGCACACCAGACTGCACAATCAACTATGTCCTGCATGTCGTTCCACCATGGAGAACGTTTCAACACTTACTATTTTCCGAATACAATCCGATACATCTGCAACATATAGAACCTATTGCAATCTTCAGCAATACTTATCAAAATATCATGACCAAGCCTCGTGGCTCTCGGAGTAATGTCAAAGGCACTACTTACAGGCAACGACATGCTACCACAACCGGGACTCGTAGCCAGTCAAGATGTCAGGTAGCTATCTAGCCACCTACGACATACAAATTCCACTATCACTAATTCCGAACCGGTAGAGCAAGAGTACAACTCTATGGTAAATGCTCTCTAACATCACAACAGGAATCTATCTGTTGTTCCCGAATCAATAATAACTCTTCCGAAATTCAAATGCAACTACACAGTAGCTAGCTAAAACCTCATAAGCATATCTGCTCATCTCTACAAAACAACATAACAACTCCTACTAGGTCCACGTCATATATATATATGACAACCCATCTCGTAGTTCCTCATTTGACGTAACCATGGGATACGTCTCAATCAACTAAAACAGAAACGCTCCATTCTCTGAAACATTGCATCCGCATACAATACCCTTCCTTCCACCCGAGAATGATCAAACAACTCTGGTGTAAAAGTCAACCATCGTCTGAGCCCTGAAACTAGTTTCACAAGCTTCAGACTAAATAAATTCCATTACCCGTCAGCGGTGTAGTACCACTAGAGCATCCTATCCATATCTATGGTAATAATAAATCAAATCAATACCAGAAAATCATCATCTACGGTGGCCGAGTGCTCAACTCCAACTGCCACCATCATAAATGATCCAATCGTGTCCAGAATACACGATTTCCTAAATCCCTGGACGACTAAGTCGTCATAAGTCAAACAAGATAATCAAACCTCGTACAATTCATACCAAGTATGAAATTGTCATCACTATACACCTGCATCCTCTTTACTCTAGGCTGATGATATATCAATCATCCCTATAACTTTGATAATTGTATGACACCCTGTCACTACAATATCAACACACCAATCATAAATCAATCCTAGAGTATACACAGGTGTCCTATAGCTGATCTAAATAGATCCTCAATCCACCATGAAGGATAATCATTTCCTTCTACCACTACCACATTCCATCATCAAAAATCGTTGTATAACCTCAAAGGTCCATCTCTCTTTTAACCAAGAGTTCCGGATCTTCTCTGGAAGAAATACTGGGACAGATAAATATCCCATACAACACCTCCTATAATAAGATAAAACGATCTTTCATCGTCTTGACAAGTGTAGGCATATACGCCTAATCCATAACCAAATCACTATTAGTATGGACTGATATTCTCCGAGGGTTTACTCCTTGTCCTCCTAATGGGTAGCTAGCGGGTCTAACCCTAGCCTCCTAATTCGACATCAGTCGACACCTCTAATGAATCCGTACCTCTGAAATCATCATTTGATTCCTCAAGGTCAATATGTTATCGATCTCGTCCCCGACCATGAGTAGGGACAATTTCACTAAGTCAATAGTTTTCCTAACCACAAAAGTACTGTAACCACTAAAGACAACATTTTTCCTATAGCTCAGAGATATCCTTCAGCTCGCCTGGTCCCAAAACCTGAGAACTCCCAAAAATCCAAGGAAAATAAAATCCTCGAAACACAAAACCCGCAAACCAAAACCGCAAACCAATAAATTGTCACGTCCTGGGGGCATATCCGTCATCCAAATGACAAGGGAGCCCCTTAGTGACAATATCCAGAATCCATGGACCAAATCTGGTAAAAACCTCGAAATAATTATAGAAATATAAGTATTTCAATAACTGCATGCATGCACGACTAAACATATATCAATCAAAGTAAAATAGTTTTATGACCCCAAATCCAATTGCGACCAAAAATCCAAAGTGCATAAATAAAATGCAATACCAATAAAGTAAACAAGCGGCATCTCGACGATGCAAAGTGGGACAAGTAGCAGAATGAACTCTCGAGCGACTAGAAGGTTGGTCTACATGACAGGTCCTCCATCACTTAACCTAGAGGATAAATGAGGATGGGATAAGTACAACCACTCTGTGGATGTATAGACAATAGTGCATAATCATAATGCACATAATGGAAGTCACAGGAACAAGCTAGAGTAACCCAACCTCAAAGTACCAATATCGATCGCAACTAACCTAATCGGTATAATAAATATACCGCAACATACACAACCATCGCAACAAGCGGTGCACATCCGAATACCACGATAAAGTCTCGTGGCTCTCGCACAAAAGGAAACTATCATGAGCTACCGCGACGTAACCCATGAGCCAACAATCAATAGCCGCGGTCTTATATGCTACCACGAATGAGACTCGTGGATAGACAGGCTGTATATAAATATCTAATTATTGACTGTACGCTCTGGCGTACTACCACCAATAGGTCGCGTGAGCAGTCGATTATCCTAGGTTGTTAAGCCTAGGGTTATCCAATACATTCTGCATAAATCGACTTTCCAAGTCGATAAAGATCACCGCTCTACAATTAAACTCATTGAGGCGGTCAAGCGAGGGTTTCAACACCTCTAATACAAAAGGTCTACCAAAGCCGGTAAAGATCATCGACTAATAAATAAATAAGTCGAGATGGTTAAGTCTAGCTTTCCAACCCTTCTAACATGATCGGTTATCAAGGTCGATCAAAATCATAAGTCCACCAATAATCACGTCGAGACGATTAATCATTGGGTTTCGTCTCAACT
This sequence comes from Wurfbainia villosa, assembly GCA_025175895.1. Lineage (NCBI taxonomy): Eukaryota > Viridiplantae > Streptophyta > Magnoliopsida > Zingiberales > Zingiberaceae > Wurfbainia > Wurfbainia villosa. Next base: position 6,645,141 of record CM045989.1, read on the forward strand.
AACAGGAAACGCCTATCAAAGCCAATAAAGGCCACAAATCTACTATCAAGCCCTTCAAGAGGGTTAATCCCAAATTATATCGTCCTACCAGCTCAATCATGCATGCTACAACATGCTACCACGAACAGATCTCGTGGTTACTTAACCTGTAAAGTAGCTATCTAGCTACAGATGTCATACAAATCCGATTATCACCAACTCCGAACGAATAACGCAAGAATATATCTTGCAGTAGATCATCTCAACCATGCATGAGAGACCACATGTATACAAAGCACCTACCTATAGAGAGACTCTACTGCAGACTCTCTCTCTCAACCAAGAATGGGAGATATAGTAAGGATTAATCGCATCCTAATCATTCGACCTCCGATCACCATATCACTGAAACAGTAAATGGGTAATCACATATAACAATATGCACATCCGGATCATTACGCCTAGGGTTCCAACACCTAGGGTTCCACTAATGTTGTTTCATTTCTGAGATCCGCTCCTACAGAATAACTTCATCTAAGTTATTCTATTTCTACTAGTCTTAATCATGATATCCACCGCAAAAACTCATAACCATAAACATATAACATGCTGTCTAATAAACGGCAAAGATAGTCCTACTAATGGGAATCAATGGCTGAAATTAATTAGGGTATTACTAAAGGGTCATGCCAGAACAAAGTCAATGCCAGAACAAAGTCAAGGCAATATATAAATAAAGCATCAGATGCTTATATATACTCTAAACTACATAAGTTGTAATCATGTCCTCATGCCTTCTACGAATTTATCCATCGTAGTTATATTATTCAACTAGTCTAATAATCCTAATACTAGTCAAATCCTAGTGGTAAACATCTACCAATAATATCTAATCATTTTTATCACAATGATAACAAGCTACGTATAACAGTAATAGCAATTTATAACCAAATGCTATCTATAAACCAGCAACTTAAAAATCTAACAGTCCAATAGATATCAGGTTAAAACAATCCTAGATAAAACATGATATCACCGCATAACCAAATATAACCAATATAATATGCACTAAATCTAGAAAATTTTCTAGAATGTATTTACCTGTTAGCTGTCTGGAGATGTCCTGTCGCCGCCAAATCCCCCATATTGACCTCGTCAATAATACCTCGAATTTCCGAAACATAAAAATCATCGGAAATCCATACAACTCTGAAAATACCCAGTTAACCTGCCAAACTTGGCGAACTCCATAAACCCAAAGACCCTAAGGAACTCGAAAACCTACGCTCGACGATAAATAAATTGTCACGCCGAGGAGTCTCATGCACGAAAATCCGGCAGATCTCCGACGGTGACAATACCAATTTTATACAAGGCCTACACGCCACTATACATCTGGCCAACACGACCGGAATCATACCACATCACGTAGATAATAATAAGGCCTCGGCCAACAAATCTAGGAAAACATAAGTCTACACTAACTAGACTTACCCTTCACGTGCAGGCGGGAATACCAACCAAACCAATCAAAATAAAAATCCGATCAAAGGTCCCTAAGGACATACCAAAACATCCACAGGTACAAATATCCAACTCCAGTCCTAAACATATATTCTAATCCAAATACCCAAAAACCGTAAACACAAATAACAAAATACACTTCCACGACGAGGGGGTTGGCAAATGGACTCTCGACTCCATCCCTGAAATAGATATAAATCAACGGGTAAGTTCAAAGAACTCATGGTATAGTAGATATGCAAAGTAAGGTATAGCTAACAATACTAATCATGCCAGTACAGTCTCATATATATGGTAAGCAAGAAATAAATGCAAAAGGACTGTACTCACCTGAGTCTCCTACCCTGATATAGGAGCATGTGCCCTACTATAAGAGATAAAGTCATCACCATATAAGAATATGAATCCTGTATGTATGTCAATCATATGCAACATCCAAGGCATCAATACAATAATGCAGCAAACACAATACAAATGCGATCCATGCAAAAATGCATGCCGTGCAAATGACATGGTCACCCCTGACGCCAGTCAGCCGCTTCACACGCGATGGTGAAGCCGAGTGGGTAGGGCTATGACAACTGTGCACTCTGCCATCATCGCTCTGAGTGGCCAAGTGGAGGATCTTGTCGGAGTACACCTATCCTCCCCGCCCCAAACATAGTGGGGAGCTAAGCTCTCATCTCCTGTCATGTACTGAGGAGGGATCCCTGCCCGCTACCACGCTGCCTCGTCGCTACCCATGAGCGGACCAGCGGAGCCTGACAGAGCAACTGCACACACCCTCCTAATGTACCACTAACCCATGAGTGGTAGTGTGTGCAGGCCATGTAACTAGCTGCGGGCTCAACAATAATGGAACCCCGTCACCAAAGATGCAAACATGCAAGATGGTGCATGATACTAAAGCATGTAAATCCAACCACAAATATCTATCCAATAATATGCAAAATCAATAAGTGCATATAAGCATCCAAGTAACCATGATCCAAATATAACAGGGAAGATATAAGCATATCCTATCACATGCATGTATCTAGTAGGCACCAAAAGCATACCAGGCATATAAACATGAAAAGTTATTGTAAGCTATCCTAACTAGCATATCAACTTGACTTAATCTAAAAGTTAAGTCAAAATACCCGCCTGAATATATATCCGCAAGAATGAACAAAATCGTCACGACTGAGGGCCTGCCTCGTGACCGAAACCTGCATAAAGCATGACTATAGTCAAGCACAAAAAATACAATTCCCCGACAAATCGAATAAATAAATCGATTTCCTTTATATCCCAATTAAACCCAAATCTCATATCCTCCAAATATCATACAAATCAACCGATCAACACCCGAATCAATCCAAACCGACCAATCAAACTCACAGCCACACTAACTGTATTTACAGCCACATCGACACCCAATAAAACCTCACAATCCATTTATAGCCAACAACACTCGTTATAACCATACCTCCCTAAACGAAACCTCATAGCTTCAATTCTCCACACTGCCACAACCCCTGTAATTCACATAATCAAAATGGACCGAAAGAAAACAATGAAGTCAAGACATATACCAACAATAGGAGTTATGTCGGCGTCACCTCCTTTATCCCCTGTTCATCATCAGAAGCGCTCACTATCACTTTGTCCAAAATCACCGATCAAGCTCAAATAGGAAATCCACGGCTAGGACTTTCAATCCCGCTCATAGGAACAAGGAATCGACTCCTACCTTGCTCCGGCGACCACCGCAGGATCGCGACCTCCGCCCCAAATCGGCACATAATAGCCGACTAGGCCGGTAGCGCGGGCAGGGGAAAGGAAGAGGAGCGGCAGCTCTGGCGAGAGGAGGCGGCGACGGGCCAGCGGGTGGCCGAGGGATAGGCGACGGAAGAGCGCTGCGGCGATCGCCGTCGCTCGCCTTCAGGAGGCGCTACGGCGAACGCGCCGCTGCCGTAGCGGCCGATGCCGTCGTTGGCGTCGCGCTCGAGCAGCAGAGGAGAGGGGCTTCCGTCGCCGCCGTCCGCCGCGAGGAGCAAACCGAGAGGAAGAGGGCAGCGGTGCTCGCGGGAGCGCGACGAGGGCTGCGGCTGTGGACAACGCGATTAAGGCCCCCTCGGCGGTTGCTGCAAACCCTCAGCGGCCGGAGCACCGGGAAGGCGATGATGTCCGCCGGCGCTTGCGGAGGAACGGTCGACGCAAGGACTCGGGCTCGGGGAAGAAGGGATCGTCGCGGAGAAGAGGGCTCGCGAGAGAAACTGCCGAAGGAAAGTGATGTCGCGGCGGGGCGGGGAAAGAAAATAAGGGAAATAGATAATTAGGTTTTCATCGTGTATTAAACCCCTTAAATAGATCCCACCAAAAGCCTATTTATTTTATCCCCGTAAAAGTCTCGTACGGAGTCCGTTTAAATCCAGAAAAATTTCTAAAATTCCCTAAAAATCCCGAAAATAATCCCTAGGATTATTTCCCCGAAATTCTGGCCATTAAATTTCGTATTTTAATTTCAGTATTTTACATTAGGCATGCAGTTTCATTTTAGTACTGCATTCCATCCGCAGACAGATGGACCGTCTGAGCGGACCATTCAGATACTAGAGGACTTGCTGAAGTCCTGTGTTATAGATTTCGGGGGCAACTGGGAGGATCACTTGCCGTTAGTGGAATTCGCCTACAATAACAGCTATCATTCGGTTATCCAAATGGTCCCGTTTGAAGCATTGTATGGTAGACAGTATCGTACACCCACCCTCTGGGAGGAGGTTGGGGAGGCCCAGTTGCTAGGACCTCAGAGAGCTCAACATGAGGCAGAGTTAGTCCGTACTATCAGACGTAGGATGGCAGAGGCGCAGGATCGCCAGAAGAGTTATGCAGATCGGAGACGGAGACCTCTGGAGTTCTCTATTGGTGATCATGTTGGTGCAGGGGCACTAGATAATCGAACATGTGTTTTGATTATGGCAAAGACACAAAGTTAAGTTTACATCGTTATCCCACGAGCTAAATCGAGTGTGCAGAAAAGTACTAAAGCTGGAGCTGAAGGCTAGCGACACCCGGAGGAGGCCGCGGTGGTCGGGCGACACTCGAGTGACTTCGAAGGGAGCCGAAGGAATCGAGTGGAAGGCCGGAAGCGAGAGCTACAAGGTAAGTATCGAGGAAAGCTCGTGTGAGTGAGAGATTGTAAGGTCGTGTCCTCTTTACGGGGACGATCGTAGGCGGCGATCCGACTAAGACTTCCTAGGGAAGGTCTAGGTCGAGATCGGACGGTTAGAAACCGTCGTATTTATCATTTTCTAAGCTAACCTTTTACTGCAGGGAAGTGGCCAGGCTGGCAGTCGACTGCTAAACTTTGGGCAGTCGACTGATGGCGACGAAATCAACCTTGCGCTAGGTCAAAACGGATAAGGTTTGATGCAGCCACTTCGCGATAAAATTTATACAACTTCGTGATCTGTTCCGAAAAAAAAGAGATATATTCAGAGGCCAAAATCTATAAAAGGAGGGGAGGATTCCAACTCCAGATATCATCAAGTTTATTCACAAGTGCTCCTACAACGCCAACGCTCCAACGCCGTCATAACGCCGACGTGACGACAAGTTCAAATCTCCTTCGTCGGCAGCAGTAACAAGTAATTGTTTTCATTATATTCTTTATTTTAATCGTAACGAGGTGAGGTAGGCTTGTTGCCTCATCCTCGTACTTCCGATTTTGTGATCGTTGTCTCCTACCTCCAACGAGGAGGAGACGTTATAGTGTTTTGTCCTCCGTACGCGGTCTAGGACCGATAGGGCCTTGGAGTAGCAACCGTTGGGTTGTGAACCAAGTAAAATAAACGTGTCACTTTATTTTCCGCTGTGCTTACTCATTTAATTATCTACTCGAACGAAACGAAGAAAAGATTTATGCTCGCTATTCACCCCCCCTCTAGCGACGCTTCTCGATCCAACAATTAGTATCAGAGCGGGGGTGCTAAGATTTGGTGAAACCACCGATCTAGCACGTTTTGGTTTTCTTTTCATATTTTTTGATTCGTATTTTTGTTAGGTTTTTTTTTCTCCCACACTACTAATCCAAGACGAAGTCTTGATACGTTTCTTTTGGTTGTGTGCTTGCAAGTATTCTCTTTCGGAGTAGCCGATGGTAAAACGGTCATAACTTTTCGCACAAGTGAACCCACGAAACGATCTACCTACCAAATCGAAGCTCTCTGAAAGATCTACATTTCTTATGAGGGTTTACCCTCATAACAAGCTGTTTCCAGCTCCAAAATCCAACGTTTAGTACCCTTTCGGGGACATCGAAGGTAGTAAGTTTATAGTTTTTGTTAGTTTCTTATTCTTCTTATTTATTTCTGTTTATTTCCTATTATTTCCCACACTACTAATCCAAGACCGAGTCTTGGAATTCTCTTTGGTTTTAATTCATGTTTTGCAAGATACTTAATGGCTCACATTGAGGGGTATAGCACCACCCGACCTCCTTTCTTTAACGGAAATGATTTCCATTATTGGAAAGGTCAGATGGAGTGTTTCTTGAAAACACAAGTCGAGACTTAGATAATAATCCAAACCGGCTTTGCTCTACCCACCAATGATCAAGAGGAGCCCTTGGATTTTAACAAGTGGACCAATGCAACCAAGAGGCAAATCGAAGCTGATGCAAGAGCAACTCAAATATTGTAATGTGGCTTGTCCAAAGAGGAACTCAACCGCATCGGACCATTCATTAGCGCCAAAGACCTATGGAACAAATTGATTGATCTACACGAAGGGACGCCCGATGCTAAGGTATGTAAAAGAGATTTACTTTTAAATAAACTGTACAATATAAAGATGCAGGATCACGAGACCGCCACCCAATTACATGCGCGGATCCAAGACATCGTCAACGGTCTTCACTCGATCAGTCAAGCCGTAGAGAACCGGGACCTTATAAGGTACGCTTTAAATGCTTTCCCTAGGACTACCTTGTGGGCATCCATGGTCGATGCCTACAAGGTCTCTAAGGACCTTTCGAAGCTTAGGTTAGACGAATTATTTTCCAAGTTTGAACTTCACGAGCAAACTAACATGGTCCGGGCCGAGAGAGGTATTGCTCTACTTGTAGGACAAAGAAGCAAGACACCCACCAAGCAAGAAGATGGACTCGAACCCGAAGACGAATCAGAGTCCGAATCCGAAAAGGTGGAAGCAATAGTGAACATAGTGCGGAAGATCGTTCGGAGGGAAAGGAGGCTACTAAAGAACAAAAAGAGGGCACAATTCAAATCAAATCAAAAGAAGGCGTTTCATGCAACATGGGACAACGAAGAAGGCATCAGCATAGCATGCATGGCAAGACCCGAAGAGTCCGAGTCCGAATCTGAATCAAACTACAACACCGACTCCGAACTCGAGGACTACTTCGAGAAGCAACTCAAAGCCGGACCAAAAGGAAAAGTCAAGGTTAATCGCTCTTTAATTAGTACACTTTACAGTACAATTAAAATGCTTACTAGGAAATTGACTAAGTCCGAGTCTACGGTTGAGTCATTACTTGAGGAGGTTGAAACCCTCAAGCGAGAGGCTACTCTAACCTCTTCAACTAGTCAAGTTCAAGAGGGAAACTCAACCCAAATTGAAAAACTTGAGGAGGAGAATTCTCTTTTGAAAGACCGAGTTCAAGAGGTTGAGGCTAGGTTGGAAAGTTTCACATTGGGATCTAAGAACCTTAATCGACTACTTGGAACCCAAAGAGTCGTGTACAACAAAGTCGGACTCGGATTTAAGTCAAAGACTACGAATAGGTCTTATATGTCTATCGTAAATCGTAGTCATCAAAGGGTCCAAGCATGGGTCCCAAAGGTTTTATTGAACTCACATATAAGGACTAATAAGTATTGGATTCCTCAGGATCAAGTTCATTATTTGAATAGACCATATTGGTTCAATGGTCCAGGGGGAGCTAACACTAAAATAGTATACCTGATTACTTAGCAAAACCATTGAATATTTTTCTTTAATTTTTAGAATGGCTAGATAGGAAAAATAGTTAGTCAACTCTTGACAACATAGTATCAGGACGCGACGAGATGATAGTACGTTAGGGAAACAAAGTCTCGTGTATTTGAGCTAGATAAGGCGTATCTAGCTTGGTGCACTTGACCGAGTGGAACTAGCTGAAGCTACCTCGCCGTATCCTAAACTAGTTAGACCAGGAAGTAACCCTAAAGTGACTTAAGTAATATTTTCTTGAATTTGGCTTTGTCTAAGGAAGTGATCGTTGTTCTGATCAAAGAAGGCCCCTGTGCCTCGCCACGACCTGGAAGCCAGTTTCTCGAAAAGTTAGTTAACAATCTAAAGGTTAAATCTGAATCTAACCCAAGGTTGAATATCTTTAATCAATTTAAAATCATCTCACAAAACATATAAGGTGAACAAATTCTGAGACACATAGAATGGGTGAGATGTTAAGGATAATTGAAATATACTTAAAACAACCTCTTCAAAATACTATTTATTTTCTCAACTATTGTACTTAACAACTCTTAGGTCCAAGTTTAGCGCCCCCTACATCTCTTATACTTCATATATTTGACTAAGGGGGAGAGCAAACTAACCCTAAGGGTTATATTATAAACTTTTAGATTATTGGTGCAGAGGGTCACACCTTGAACCAATCTATCTAACTACTGCTAGACGCATGCTTGGACTCATAGTTGATTTATCTAAATGCATGCATATACGATATTGTTTTTAAAACTCCTATTTTATACAAAAACTCCAACATTCTTTTTTGATTTATGGCAAAAGGGGGAGATGAGCAAAAGTTAAGGGGGAGTAATACAAAATTTGATTTTGAAAACTAAAGTATCTCATTCAAAACTCACCTAGGGTTAAGGGGGAGTTTTTGGGAATGACATTCATCATCTACTATACTTGTTTTATGCTTTTATTTCCCTTAACTTTGTGTTGGTTTGTCATAGATCAAAAAGGGGGAGATTGTTGGTGCAGGGGCACTAGATAATCGAACCTGTGTTTTGATTATGGCAAAGACACAAAGTTAAGTTTACATCGTTATCTCACGAGCTAAATTGAGTGTGCAGAAAAGTACTAAAGCTGGAGTTGAAGGCTAGCGACACCCGGAGGAGGCCGCGGTGGTCGGGCGACACTCGAGTGACTTCGAAGGGAGCCGAAGGAATCTGTCACGCCCCGAGAGCATACTGAGCCGAAAATCAAACGGACGGCACCTCCCCTGTACGTGGCAACATTTCGGGTTAATACAAGGCCCGTAGGCCCACAATAACAACAATATATATGTATGAAAACAAAAACTACACAAGACACAGCGGAAACATACTACAACAATGGGATATCAATCTCACACATGCATACCGGTATGACTAACACAACACAACAACACAGAACCTCGACAAAATCCGAATATACAATATGTACATCAAGAAAACTCCAAATACAATACACGGCGGACAGCAGGCCCAAAATAAAACATGGGAGCCTCGTGAGATGAGATGACGTCGGTAGCGGTGCTCAAGTACATCACGAAGTCTTCTACCGCATTACAGGCAGCGAAAACCCAGTCCGCGAAGTGAGTAAAACTCGGGTAATAGAAAACATGTAGATATGTAATATCACATGTATTTCGACAACATAATCTAGATGTACAGCGGGTATATCGACATAGTATATAAATACAAGCATATCTTAGTCTAAGCTGAAATGAATAACATAAAATGCAAGCGTGCACGAAGTCTACGCTACTCGATCCAACTTTGAACATATATCAAAAATATATATAATATGAATAGTAATACCAACGCATAATCTACTCATGCCACAGGCCAAAGTATCTATGGTATATACAACACATACCAGTATCCAGGCATTGTATAACATATGCAAGAAACATGCATGAATATGATGTCCACCCAAATCAAAGAAAACATAATACAATCAAATGCAACATCACAATAACAATATATATATAGACTGCATCAATATATGTATACTAATCACAATCATCCATATATATATATATACATGCATATATGTATATATATTGCAATATGCAAAAATGACATCGATCGGCAATGCAAAGATGCATGGTCATGTCGGCTCACCTAAAGCTACCACGACCCGGTGTGGCCTCGGTGGCTCGAGCATGACAAGCATCCCAACTCAACACCAACCACTACTCTCGGTGGCCGAGTGGGCGATATGATCGAGTAGCATATAAGCGTAAAGAGCAAGCTACACGATGGGGGTCCTGCTGTTGGCCACTCGACGATCACTACCCATGAGTGGTCGAGTACCACACACGCGCGAGGACTACGACGCAAATCCAACTACCACCGTCTATAGTGGTAGAGTGCGGCACCTCGATGCTCTGCCCTCACGCAGGTTACTCCTCCTGAGTAAGCAGTGGAGGCGAGATGACTGGCGACCCTCTCAACCACAAGTGAGATCTCGTAGCCATCTTGCATGTAAATGCATGAATGAAATTTCTGACATACAAACATCCACCATAGACTCTCTATCACATGCAGTCATACCAATCTACTCGACGCACTCTCTATCCGTGAGAGTCGTACTCATCGATCATAATACTCTCTATCACAGAGAGTCATACTAATCTACTCGGCACTCTACATCACAGTAGAGTCGTACTCATCTGATTATAACAAGCTAGGACCACCGGTCCGTAGCGATACCCTAAGTATCATTCCTCTGACCATTTACACAACACATGTTCGGTGGTAACATACAACCTAAGGGTACTAGAACTAACCCTAGGTTAAAGACATTATCTACCTACGGATGACCTTTTTGCCCAATATACAATCAGGTTGTCATCCGGACTTTACCATTTGCACTTAACTTAAACAAATTCTAAGTTACTTGCATCACCTATATGTATAACTCCTAATCATGATAAAATGAACATGATATCAGCAATAGAGTTAATAGCCAACGGTAAAGGATCAAGCATACGATAAAAAGAACATGGTCAAGGTAATATGAACACCTAACATGCTCATATCAATGACTAAATTTGAATGAAATACAACTACCCGGACCAGGTAGGAAATTACCCACCTGCTATGAAGACTATGTTGATGGTCTTCATGTCCATGAATCCATCTTGAATCAAGGTCCTGAAATCAACATAAAGAATACAATTTAGTTCTATCGTACAACGAGTAATCAAATTGAATCTTACATCGATTTCGTATTCCAATACTCAAAACGACTATTAACTAAGGTATCGTTCACCCATCCCACATAATATCCGCTTTATCACCATGATGAATTACTTACTATAATTAACCACCATACTAGCTAACAGCTACAATTCTATAACAAATCAATCCATATCCATTATGCTGCCACAACGTAATTCATTACTATAACATAACCAAATTACAGCTTACCTTTCAATGCTTCAGTTTATCCAAAACATATACCCACTGCCGATCTCCAGACTTAAAGGTATATCAATCCCGAATTACCTGTAATCACATGATATTCAACTCTCCCTTAGATATAGAATTCATATCAAAAGTTCAAAGCAATATTGGGGTAATCGAGGTTACCAGAAGTCTTGTGGCTATCATGAACAAGAAGGGTCAGTCGGTAAGGTTATATGCTTGCGAAGATTGTTCGACAACCAACAAAGCAACTGTCGGGAAGAACAAGATCAAAACGATCGGTGTGGCAGCAAACGTGAAAGGCATCAATGAATCCATCACTCGGTGAAACTTGAAAACGATCTGGATGTCGATGGTTGTCCACACCCGTCGGAGCACCCATAGATCCCTCGGTGGAGAAAATCAACAGTACCCGACACGACAAACGACACCAGCCTCGCAACATATCTGAGACAACCCGACTGTGAGAGTGGAGATCTCTAGTGACGAAATGACAGAACTGGAGAGCGACCTTGCAAGACCAAGTTTGCTGTAAAATAGAGGTCATGGTGGCTCGAGTATGGCAGTGGCTGGATCGAACGAGAAGGCTCGCGATCTTAAATCGGAAGGCTGAGGCTGATTTGCTCGATCGGAAAAAGAGAAGGAAATCAAACTCAAGGGGAAAAAAATCGCAAATAACCTAAACCCCCTGATTCTTCCTTTCGGTCTCGAAGTCTCCCCAGGAGATGTCGATGGTCGCTGGAGGTGCTCGCTGCCGACGATGGGGCTCGGGGAGAGGATGCGCTGAGGGAACGCTGTTGGTGCAGCGGCCGGAGCGAACGCCAAACTAGGGATCAATCGAAAAATCGCGACGGCACACGCTGCTGTCATCGAGATCAAGAGGAACCACTGTCGCCCGCGGCGACAACGATGAGGGCAGCGCTCGGCATGCCGACGGCGGTGGGCGAGCTCGAGTGTGGGCGAACGGCGTGGCATGGAGGCGGAGATCACCCGCTGCTGTTGGATCGGCAGAGACGAAGAGGCGACGGCGAAGAAATGAAATGGGGAAGGAGAGTCGGAATCGGGAATTGGAAGAGAGAAACGCTCGTGATAAAGCCAATGAGAAACCGCAGAAACGGTTCGCGAAAAGGAAATGGATTATGCGGGTCGGGTTCAAGATTTAACCCGGTTTCTATTAACCCATTAATCTTAGGGTTAGGTTAATAAACCCAATTAACCCCTAGATTAGGATTTAAATTCTGTAAAATTTCTAAAAACTCCTTAAAAATTCCATAAGATAATTTCCAATTAGCAAGGTTTTTTTTTTTCAGTATTTTACAGAATCGAGTGGAAGGCCGGAAGCGAGAGCTACAAGGTAAGTATCGAGGAAAGCTCGTGTGAGTGAGAGATTGTAAGGTCGTGTCCTCTTTACGGGGATGATTGTAGGCGGTGATCCGACTAAGACTTCCTGGGGAAGGTCTAGGTCGAGATCGGACGGTTAGAAACCGTCGTATTTATCATTTTTCGAGCTAACCTTTTACTGCAGGGAAGTTGCCAAGCTGGCAGTTGACTACTGAACTTTGGGCAGTCGACTGATGCTCATCAGTCGACTGATGGGAGGCATCAGTCGACTGATGGCAACGAAATCAGCCTTGCGCTAGGTCAAAACGGATAAGGTTTGACGCGGCCACTTCGCGATAAAATTTATACAACTTCGTGATCTATTCTGAAAAAAAAGGAGGCATATTCAGAGGCCAAAATCTATAAAAGGAGGGGAGGATTCCAACTCCAGATATCATCAAGTTTATTCACAAGTGCTCCTACAACGCCAACGCTCCAACGCCGTCATAACGTCGTCATAACGCCGACGCGACGACAAGTTTAAATCTCCTTCGTCGACAGTAGTAACAAGTAATTGTTTTCATTGTATTCTTTATTTTAATCGTAACGAGGTGAGGTAGGCTTGTTGCCTCATCCTCGTACTTCCGATTTTATGATCGTTGTCTCCTACCTCCAATGAGGAGGAGACGTTATAGTGTTTTGCCCTTCGTACGCGGTCTAGGACCGATAGGGCCTTGGAGTAGCAACCGCTGGGTTGTGAACCAAGTAAAATAAACGTGTCACTTTATTTTCCGCTGTGCTTACTCATTTAATTATCTACTCGAACGAAACGAAGAAAAGATTTACGCTCGCTATTCACCCCCCCTCTAGCGACGCTTCTCGATCCAACAGATCATGTATTCCTGCGAGTCTCACCCACGAAAGGGGTGAAGAGATTTGGCCTCCGTGGTAAGCTAGCTCCTAGATACATTGGTCCGTTTGAGATTTTGGAGAGGATCGGAGCAGTCGCTTACCAGCTAGCACTACCACCATCTTTGATGGGTATTCATGATGTGTTCCATGTGTCCATGCTGAGAAAGTATGTGTCAGACTCTACACATATTCTATCAAATGTGTCAGGTTCCATTTAACCTGATACTACTTATGCAGAGGTTCCGGTACGAATTTTGGATCACAAGGAACGACAGTTGCGGAACAAGATTGTGTGACTTGTCAAGGTCAGGTAGAGTCACCACACGGATGAGGAGGCTACTTGGGAGCTTGAAGAAAAGATCAGAGCTCAATACCCCCACTTGTTTACTTAAGGTACGTGAAATATATTTTTCAGTACTTGTAGTATCTCTTACTCATTATGCATATGAGTAGGAAATTTGGGGATCAAATTTTTATTAGTGGGGGAGAATGTTAAATACGAAAAATTTAAAAATATTAAATTAAGTGGACAAAAATTAAGAGAAATAATCCTGGAAATTTTTCGAGATTTTTAGGGAATTTTAGGAATTTTTCAAGAATTTTTCTGGATTTAAACGGAGTTTTTATGATATTATATATGGAAAGAGTTGACAGGCTTTTACAAGGCATGTTTGGTTTATCTGTATGGAGGGGTTAATAAATTTTATTAATCTAAGGTTTTAAATAGAAAACCTAAGTTTTTCTATTTTTCCTTTTATTTTTCCCCGCCGCACCTGCCCTCTTCCTCGTGTCGTTCTCTCGTGACCCCTTTCCTCCGCCGACTGTTTCTTTTCGCGAACCCTTCTTTCTCGCCGTAGAGCCTTTTTCTCGAGCCCTGTTCCTTTTCTTCCCCCGTGCCCAAAGCCACTGCAACTAGTAGCCAACGATCAGTCTGCGACCACCGGATCACCGCTTCTTCCTCGCGCGCTCGCCGTCCGCAGCTGCACACGCCGGCTTCTCTGCCACTGACACCGCTCGAGCCTGCGGCTGCTTTCTCCACTCACCCCCATTGTCGTAGTTCGTTCCTCCGCAAGCGCCGGCAACGCCGCCCTTACCTGTGTCCGTAGCCACCGCAACGTCGCCACCCGGCTTGCCGTCTTCTCCTTCTCAGCGAGTTTCTACTGGTAGCAAGGTAAGGGGCCGACCCTCTCCTTGATTTTTGGATGAGTGCTAAACCTAGCTGTGGATTTCTCATTTTGAGCTTTATCGGTGGTTTTGGACAGTGGTCGTGAGCGTCGGATTGCTCCGGTGAACAACGGATATAAGGAAGGTTGCTGCCGGTGAGGTTCCACCCACTGGTAAGCTCGATCTATTTCTTTTTCCATGTTGTGGTTAATTTTTGTTATTTGTGGTTGTATGTTTGATCTGTGGAGTTGGCTGCGATGTTTAAGTTTGGAGATTATGCTGGATGGTGGTTGTTGGGGATGTGTTCAGGCTGTGTTTGTGGTGGAACAACGTTAAGTGATGATAATTAGTTGAGTTGGGGATCTGATTTGGGGGAAGGATTGGTTGCCGGTGGGATCCTAGGGCTGGTAAGCACGATTTTGGTGTTATTCGATTGATCGTATTGTACTCGGTTGATATTGAATGGTTGGATGATATTTTGTTGATTTCGGATAAATTCTGGGATGTGGGATGGATCTACTTTGGGTGCGTTAGCTATGAGGTTTTGTTTGGATGTTGTACACATGATGATAGGGGTTGAGAAATTATATTCGAGTAATTGGACAAAAGGACGATTATATTAGGTGGAAGGTGATCGATATTTTATTAAGTCGTTGGGTTAATTGGTTTATGTAAGAAATCGATTAAGTATTCGATTTATCGGTGAATTGCATTTTGCGCTTAACAATAGTTATGTTGTATGCAGGTTTCGGTCACGAGGCATGTAAAATACCGAAGAAAAAAATAATAATAATAATAATAAATATATATATTCCTCGGTAATTGATAAAACATCTTGTGGAATTTTTCAGAAATTTTTAGAATTTTTCTGGATTTAAACGGAAGGATGTTTCATAGGGATAAAGCGAACAGGCTTTTGTAAAGCCTGTTTAGACTATCTGTAAGGAATTAATGGGTTTAATTAAAACCCATTATATTCCTTCCGTTTCCCCTTTAATTCCCAATTGCGCCGACTTCTCTTCCCCTCCTGATCTCGCACCTTCGTCTCGAGCGATTCATCACCGGGAGATCATCTCCGTCGCCGTGCCTCGCCGCCGCCTTCTCCCTCGCGCGCCGGCCACGACAGTCACTGTCGCCCGGTCACTGCGTCCTATCGCCGTGCCCCATCGCCGCACCCCGTCACCGTTCCTTCTCTCTCGCCAACAGTCGCTGCTCCAACACCATCGATCGAGCCTCTATCGCCGGAGATCTCCATCGAGCAACCGATGAACAACGCAAGACCAAGCCTTCCGTCGCCCTCTTCTTTCGTTGGTCCACGGCAGCAAACAGCGTCACTATCTGGTTGTCGGAAAACACTCGAGCAGAGCCGTCGGTGAGGGGTATTTCGCTGCCGGTGGTCGCCGGAGCAGTCGCGATGACGGCGACACTGCAGTTGGTTGATCCGGTCGAAGTTACTATGCGGCTGTGAACAGGGGAGAGGAGACGGTGGCTGCCGGTTCTGAGGATGGGCTGTCGGTAGGGTCTTCTAGGGCTGTGGTGATCAAGATCTCTGTGATTCTATGAGCTGGGGATCAAAATTGGGGGTAAGTCCCATATTAATCTAAAGCTTCAGTCAGATTTTTGAGTTTCCACTGTGAATTGGTTGTGACGAGGAATAGTGGCTTCATTTCAGTGAATTGAGGGCTGCGATATGAGAATTGGATAGTGGAATTAACTGTGAGTGTGGTGACCGCTGCGAAAGAGCTATGAAGGCTGCTCTTGGCAAGGAAAAGGGGGGTTGGATTGGAGCTATGAATCGACCATTGGGTTGGTTGTGAGAGGTAAGGTTGTATATATTGATTAAGTTAACTGATTTCTATAGGATGAGCAGATTTAATTGTTAGAGTGATGATCAATTGTTGGTGAACAGATCGGGTTATGAGGTTGCTTCCAATTGGGCTATTTGAACTTTAATCCGATACCTTGATGTAGATCAAGATGCTGGGGGTAACTTCAACAATTGAAAGGTAACCTTTAATTTGGTACTGTTATGAAGTAGGATGTGTTACCTTTATAGTGGATGCTAGAGTCGACTCATGATTGATACGGTGAATTTAATTTGATTAAGGTTGGAGAATGTTGAATTAGTTAGATATAATGATCGATGTAGGATTCGATTCAATCATTCGATGTAAAAATATAACTTAGTCATGTTCTGTGTTCTTTTGCAGGACCTTGATTGGTGAGAGAGGTTTATACGCGTGGATAGCTAGCATGAGCTATTTAACAGGTGGGTAATTTCCTACCTGGTCTGGGTAGTTGTATTTTATTCAGATTTAGTCATTGATATGAGCATGTTAGGTGTTCATATTACCTTGACCCTGTTCTTTTCATCGTATGCTTGATCCTTTTCCGTTGGCTATTAACTCTATTGCTGATATCATGTTTATTTTACCATGATTAGGAGTTATACATATAGGTGATGCAAGTAACTTAGAATTTGTTTAAGTTAAGTGCAAATGGTAAAGTCCGGATGACAACCTGATTGTATATTGGGCAAAAAGGTCATCCGTAGGTAGATAATGTCTTTAACCTAGGGTTAGTTCTAGTACCCTTAGGTTGTATGTTACCATCGAACATGTGTTGTATAAATGGTCAGAGGAATGATACTTAGGGTATCGCTACGGACCGGTGGTCCTAGCTTGTTATAATCAGATGAGTACGACTCTCTACAGGATAGAGAGTGTGTCCATCAGTTGAGTACGACTCTCTACAGGATAGAGAGTGCGTCGAGTAGATTGGTATGACTCTCTACAGGATAGAGAGTCTATGGTGGATGTCTGTATGTGAGACATTGCATTCATGCATTTACATGCACGCTGGCGACGAGGTCTCCCTTGTGGTTGAGAGGGTCGCCAGTCATCCTGCCTCCACGGTTACTCATAGGAGGAGTCACCCGTGTGAGGGCAGAGCATTGTGGTGCCACACTCTACCACTATAGACGGTGGTAGTTGGATTTGCGTGTCGTAGTCCTGCGTGTGTGGCACTCGACCACTCATGGGTAGTGACTGTCGGAGTGGCCAACAGCAGGGACCCCCATCGTGTAGCTTGCTCTTTACGCTTATATGCTACTCGATCATACTGCCCACTCGGCCACTCGAGAGTAGTGGTTGGTGTTGAGTTGGAACAGTTGTCATGCTCGAGCCACCGAGGCCACACTAGGGTCGTGGTAGCTTTAGGGTGAGCCGACATGACCATGCATGTTGCATTGCCGACTGATGGCATTTTTGCATATTGTCATATATATACATATATGCATGTATATATATATATATGCTTATTGTGATGTTGCATTTGATTGTATTATGTTTGCTGCATTTGATTGTACATCATATTCATGCATGTTTCCTTGCATATGTTATACAGTTGTGTCGGATATTGGTATGGGTTGGATAGACCATAGATACCTTGGCCTGTAGCATGAGTAGATTATGTGTTGGTATTACTCTTCCTGTTATATATATGTTTGATATATGTTCAGGTTGGATCAGAGTAGCGTAGCAGACTTCAGGTAAGTCTGCATTTTATGTTATTCATTTCAGTTAGACGGTATATGCTTGTATTTATATACTATGTTGATATACCTGTTGTACTTCTAGAGTATGTCATTGAAATACATGTGATATTACATATATACATGTTTTCTATTACCTGCTGAGTTTTACTCACCACCCCCGCGGACCCTGGGTTTTCTGTCGTCCAGGTAACAGGTAGAAGACTTTGTGACATCTTGGAGCACCGCCGGCTGATGTCATCTCATCTCACGAGGCTCCCGTATTTTGTTTTGGGCCTGCTGTCCGTTGTGCATTGTATTTTGTAGTTGTTGGAGTTTTCGTGATGTATGTGTTGTATATTCAGATTTTGTCACGATTTTGTGTTGTTGTGGTGTGTTAGTCATACCGGTATGCATGTGTGGGATTGTTGTATTGTTGTAGTTTGTTTCCGCTGTGTCTTGTGTAGTTTTTTTGTTTTTATACATATATATTGTTGTTATTGTGGGCCTACGGGCCTTGTATTAACCCGAAATGTTGCCACGTACAGGGGAGGTGTCGTTCGTTTGATTTTCGGCTCGGCATGCTCTCGGGGCGTGACAACTTTAGTGGTATCAGAGCCAGGTTCTGCGATGCCATACAATGTTGTTTTGAGTCGAGTCTTGGATTCTCGGGAGTCGATTTATTCGGTTTTGATTTTCTGAGATGAGATGGACAGCGGCCTGAGCTCCAAGCAGCACGAGGTAAGAATTCCTGAAAAAACTTATGGTTTAG
The DNA here is from genome assembly GCA_025175895.1 of Wurfbainia villosa. Classification (NCBI taxonomy): domain Eukaryota; kingdom Viridiplantae; phylum Streptophyta; class Magnoliopsida; order Zingiberales; family Zingiberaceae; genus Wurfbainia; species Wurfbainia villosa. The sequence continues at coordinate 6,663,775 of CM045989.1, forward strand.
TAGATATTTATCTAAACTTGATAAGTAGGTGTATACAATAGAGTTATGACACCAGTGCAGACTTGTAGTAGGGGTCGTCCGCTGAGACGACCAACCGGAGTGACCTTTAGGGTTTATACTCCCGGTTATGTTGGATATGTATTTAGATGCTAATAACAGGGAATAACCTGTAGTGAGTTGGTTATTATTCGTAATCGTGGTATGAGTTGACCACGGGAACGACCTGTTGAGTCTGTGAGTCTTGAACCTGTGTCGAGGAGGTGATTTACCTCTGAGAGCCGACTGATACCGAGTTGGAAAACAGGGGCCAAGTCGTCATATTTATTATGGAAATCAGAGACTACAGTCTTAGAGATTTCCACTAACTGTGCTAGTCGGATCATTACCTGTGGGTAATGAACAGACTTGTAGACTATTGTTGATGCAGATAGCGGAAGGCTAGGTTATGGAGTTTCATAGGGATTTTATCCCTGAGTTGTATAACTTTGAGAGTACTTTTAAGTACTTAACTCGTGTTATACCGAGAAAGTAGAGTTATTTGCATACCATTATCGGGGTCAAGCTGGTATTTGGTGATAAATGCAAAAAAAAATAATCTTCGGGAAATAATATATCACTTGATCATGGATTAGTGATGTTGAAAGAGAGTATTTCCCTGTGTCACTTTTAGTGACACATTGTAAGGAATTCTTGAGCTTCAAGAAAGGGTGATCGGTTAGTAATAGTGTACTGTGCAGAGTCGTGAGACTTGCGGAGGTTATGACCACCTAATAGCTCAAGAAGATAAGTGGATGATTTAAGCCACCCAGAGTTATTGGCTTATAGTTGGATTAGGATGTCGGGATCTTCTACCAGATCCTGCCGAAAGACGTTGGATTGAGACGGGAGTTTAGAAATGACTTCGTACAAGGGTTTAAGAGTTGGAGACCGATAAACATATATTGCAGGCCAACTTATTAGAGTTAGAAGTCTCCGACTATTGGATAAAAGGAGCAAGATCGGAGTAATAGGCCTTAGGGCTACTTTCCGATTATAGAAGACCAATCGCAGATCATCAGAAGGTTCTTGTGGATATCAGCAAAATCAGAACAAAGACTTCGAAGGGATTGTGTGCGTGCAATGCAGATCACGAAGACACGTGAAGTCAGATATCGGTTGGATCAGTTCATCTGTTGCTATTGTGAGCAACCAGTACCGTGGAGAAGATGTACTTTGAAGACTCAGTTGAAGACTATCCGAGATATTCTAGGAAGGTGATGCACTATCTCGACAGCAGAGATCAGCACAGAAGATTGAGTTATCTCAACAGCAGCAACCTACTACCTCAGGCGTAGTGGGAATTCCTTGATACTCCCCTTCAGAGATCACGAAGCGACATCGTGAGAAGACATCTTAGAAGATTCAGCAGACAACAACAGTTACCTCCAGATGTGATTTGCTTAGGACAGAGGAGAGAGTATACGACGATGGTCGTATCTATTCGGTATCCTACAATTGCAGCTCGTAGGATTAAGGGATGGATCAGATGATCTAGGAAAAAAAAATCCCCGAGGCATTCGTCGCAGAAATGCGACCGCTTTGTCGCGGACTATTGAATCTGATCTTTTCTCTTCGGAGAAAGGCCGAGACCTGCATGGAGCCTTTGGGATCGGATCGACAGATATTTCATCATTCAGGGTATTACTCTAGTTTTACCCTCTGGGTTAATATATTGAGAGATGCTTGTAGTTACAGGTATCTGTATCTAGAACATTCTCAGTTGGTTTAGAAGGTTCCTATACATCGACTTGCGGGTCGGTGGTATCTCTACTGTCAGGTGAGATGTGGACCAACGGTTAAGAAGTCAAGGGATACCCATAGACTTTAATAGACATACTTTTACTATAGACATATCCTTACGGATGGTCAAATTGTTAAGATTATGGTATGGTATGTCTCTTGGATGTGTATATAATCTGAGAGCCTTCGGATGTAGTTTCGGATGAACTCCTAGGTTTGCCGTTGCTTAGGCAAGTGGAGTAGGCGATCGAAATGATTGCGGAAATAGTTCCGATATTGAAGATCACATATCGAGTGATATTTTGTTGGTATCAGTGTTGTTAAACACTATAAAAGAATTGGAAGAACGTGAGTTGCGATTATAGGAGATGTTGGAAGGGATATTTATCTATCCCAGTATTTCTCCTTAAGAAGGATCCAAAACTCTTTGATAAAAGAGAGATGAACCTTTGAAAGTATGCATCGATTATCGATGATGGAATACAGTAGTTATTGTGATGAATATCCTTCGTTATGGATAAATGATCTATTTAGATCAGCTAAGGACACCTGCGTATACTTTAGGGTTGATTTACGACTGGAGTACTGATATTGTAGTGACATGATGTCATACAATTATCATTGTCATTATGATGATTAATATATATCATCAGCGTAGAGTAAAGGGGATGCAGGTGTGTAAAGACGACAATTCCATACTTGGTATGAATTGTTATTAGTTTTGATTGGTTGTTAGACTAATTAACGATTTAGTCGTCACTGGATTTGAGAATCGTGTATCCTGAACACGATTGAATCCTTTTGTAGTTGTTGGAGTTGTGTAATCTGACCACTATTGATTGTGGTAGATGGAGCTGCGCATCATTTCAGACGTTTTGGTTAGTACTGTAGATGTGGATAAAATATCTTAGCATTACTATACCACAGACTTGTTTGACAAAGGTGATGTTGGAAATTATTTAGTCAGAAGCTGGTGAAACTAATTTACAGGACCAAGATGGCGGTTAACTTTTACGCAAGTATTATTTAATCCTTTCGGAGTGGATAAAAATGAGGTTGTACATGGATGCATCGTTTCAGGGATCGGAGCGATTCTGATGCAGTTGAATGAGGCGTACCGTATGCCTACGACAGTTAAGAAACTACGAGACAAGCTGTCATATTCATGACGTGACTTTAGTAGTTATTATTTGGATTCGTAGAGGTATAGAGCAGAAGTGCTCATTGAATTTAACTAGCTACTGGGTAGCTACTATAGAGTTGTTGGAGCACGAATAGTTGCAACGAGTGAGATTCGTCGCTATAGTCTCCCATGCACTTACAGAGTGTGTGGTGAAGTGTATCTTGGATGGTTGATGAATTTCTCTTTTGAGAAGATAATTCCCCGTCTCTGAGAAGGATAGTGTGTTCCGGACAAGCCCAAATAAGGAAGAGTTTCTGAGGAGGCACATCATTTGAGATTTGCTATGCATCTCGGTGGTACTTGATATACCGAGAGTTGAAACGCTTATATGGTGGAATGGTATAAAGAGAGTTATAGCGATTTTCTTTCGATGTTTAGTATGCCGAAGAGGTGAAGGTGAACATCGTAAACTTCATTTGGATTGCTCTAGAAAATTCCGGTTTAGGAATGGAAGTGGGAGCATATCACGATTGATTGCGTTACGGGATTGCCTAGAACTCGTAAAGGACGCGATGTGACTTGGGTGATTGTGGATCGACTGACCGAATCAGCTCACTTCCTTCCTATTCGTGGGTCATACTCGTTGGATCATCGGCAAAGTTGTATTGCCGAAAGATTATCAGATTGCGTGGGGTACTTTTAGTACCAAATCGAATAGAGATTCGTGATTTACCTCGCGATTTTGGCAAAGTCTACACCAGACTATGAGCACAGAGCTTCGGCTTAGTGCAACATTTTATCCGTGATCGATAATGTCTCGAGCATGACATTCAAACGTTAGAGGATCTATTCAGATCTTGTGTCGTGGATTATGGAGGTGTAGCTTATCGGTTAGCTTTACCTTCGACATTTGCGGGTGCTCACAACGTATTTTCTATTTTTATACTGAGGAAATACATGTCACATGTTGATCATGCTCTGAAAGAGGTTTCAAATTTTACCTCAATCTAATACGACTTACGAGGTGATTCCAGGGTGGAGCCTGAGTCGCAAGGAGCGACAGTAGTGGGACGAAAACCATCTGACTCGTAAAGGTTGGATGACAGCATCATACCGATGAGGAGGCTATGTGGGAGCTGGAAGATACTATCCGAGCTCGATAGTCTCATCTGGTCACTTGAGGAAGGTATGTGGTCCTTTCGGAAACTTGCTTGAAGTAAATTTTTGCATGTTAGTACGGAATTTGGGGACCAAATTTTTATAAGTGGGGGAGAATGTAAAATACCGAAGAAAAAAAAAATAATAATAATAAAATATATATATATTCCTCGGTAATTGATAAAACATCTTGTGGAATTTTTCAGAAATTTTTAGAATTTTTCTGGATTTAAACGGAAGGATGTTTCATAGGGATAAAGCGAACAGGCTTTTGTAAAGCCTGTTTAGACTATTTGTAAGGAATTAATGGGTTTAATTAAAACCCATTATATTCCTTCCGTTTCCCCTTTAATTCCCAATTGCGCCGACTTCTCTTCCCCTCCCGATCTCGCACCTTCGTCTCGAGCGATTCATCACCGGGAGATCATCTCCGTCGCCGCGCCTCGCCGCCTTCTCTCTCGCTCTACGGCCACGACAGCCATCGCTTGCCGGTCGCGCTGCCTGTCGCCGTGCCCCATCGTCGTGCCCCATCGCCGCACCCCGTCACCGTTCCTTCTCTCTCGCCAACAGTCGCTGCTCCAACACCATTGATCGAACCTCTGGCGCCGGAGATCTCCATCGAGCAGCCGATGAACAACGTAAGCCCAAGCCTTCCGTCGCCCTCTTCTTCCATTGGTCCGACGGCAGCAAATAGCATCACCGTCTAGTTGTCGGAAAACACTCGAGCAGAGCCGTCGGTGAGGGGTATTTCGCTGCCGGTGGTCACCGGAGCAGCCGCGATGACGGCGACACAGCAGTTGGTTGATCCGGTCGGAGTTACTATGCGGCTGTGAATAGGGGAGAGGAGACGGTGGCTGCCGGTTCTAAGGATGGGCTGTCGGTAGGGTCTTCTAGGGCTGTGGTGATCAAGATCTCTGTGATTCTATGAGCTGGGGATCAAAATTGGGGGTAAGTCCCATATTAATCTAAAGTTTCAGTCAGATTTTTGAGTTTCCACTGTGAATTGGTTGTGACGAGGAATAGTGGCTTCATTTCAGTGAATTGAGGGCTGCGATATGAGAATTGGATAGTGGAATTAACTGTGAGTGTGGTGACCGCTGCGAAAGAGCTATGAAGGCTGCTCTTGGCAAGGAAAAGGGGGGTTGGATTGGAGCTGTGAATCGACCATTGGGTTGGTTGTGAGAGGTAAGGTTGTATATATTGATTAAGTTAACTGATTTCAATAGGATGAGCAGATTTAATTGTTAGAGTGATGATCAATTATTGGTGAACAGATCGGGTTATGAGGTTGCTTCCAATTGGGCTATTTAAACTTTAATCCGATACCTTGATGTAGATCAAGATGCTGGGGGTGACTTCAACAATTGAAAGGTAACCTTTAATTTGGTACTGTTATGAAGTAGGATGTGTTACCTTTATAGTGGATGCTAGAGTCGACTCATGACTGATACGGTGAATTTAATTTGATTAAGGTTGGAGAATGTTGAATTAGTTAGATATAATGATCGATGTAGGATTCGATTCAATCATTCGATGTAAAAATATAACTTAGTCATGTTCTGTGTTCTTTTGCAGGACCTTGATTGGTGAGAGAGGTTTATACGCGTGGATAGCTAGCATGAGCTATTTATGTCACGCCCCGAGAGCATGCCGAACCGAAAATCAAACGGACGGCACCTCCCCTGTATGTGGCAACATTTCGGGTTAATACAAGGCCCGTAGGCCCACAATAACAACAATATATATGTATGAAAACAAAACTACACAAGACACAGCGGAAACAAACCACAACAATCTCACACATGCATACCGGTATGACTAACACACCCCAACAACATAACAAAACTACTACGACAAATACACAGCGGAAACGATACAACAACAATACAATGTCACACACGGGCAGCAGGCCCAAAACAAAATACGGAAGCCTCGTGAGATGAGATGACGTCAGCCGGCGATGCTCCAAGCTGCCACGAAGTCTTCTACTACATTACAGGCGAGAATACCCAGTGGTCCGTGGGGTGGTGAGTAAAACTTCGAGTGTCAGAGAAAAACATGTATATATTTAATATCACATGTATTTCAACGACCTATCTAGATGTACAACAGGTATATCAGCATAGTATATAAATACAAGCATATAGTCTAGCCCATGAACAATATAAAAATGCGGACATGCACGAAGTGCGCTACGCTACTCGATCCAACTTTGAACATATATCAATATATATATAACGGGAAGAGTAATGCCAACACATAATCTACTCATGCTACAGAGCGAGGTATCTATGGTCTATCTAACACATATCGATATCAGACCAAGTGTATAACATATGCAGAAACATGCATGAATATGATGTCCACCCAAATCGCAAGCATAGTACAAACAAATGCAACATCACAATCGGATATATATATATATATATTTGTATCCATATATATATATATTAATCTCAATCATCCATATATATAAATATACATGCATATATGTATATATATATATGGTAATATGCAACGCCATCGAATCGGCAATGCGGCATGCATGGTCATGTCGGCTCACCCTAAAGCTACCACGACCCGGTGTGGCCTCGGTGGCTCGAGCATGACAAGCTGTCCCAACTCAACACCAACCACTACTCTCGAGTGGTAGTGGGCGTATGATCGAGTAGCATATAAGCGTAAAGAGCAAGCTACGATGGGGGTCCTGGCATTGGTCACTCAGGCGGTCACTACCCATGAGTGGTCGAGTACCACACCGCAGGACTACTACGACGCGCAAATCCAACTACCACCGTCTATAGTGATAGAGTGCGGCACCTCGATGCTTTGCCCTCACACGGGTGACTCCTCCTATGAGTAGCAGTGGAGGCGGGATATTGGCGACACTCTCAACCACAAGGAGACCTGCGTCGCCGGCGTGCATGTAAATGCATGAATGCAAATGTCTCACATAGACATCCACCATAGACTCTCTTTTCTATAGAGAATCATACTAACGGATCTCGCACTCTATCTGTGAGAGTCGTACTCAATCGATCATAATACTCTCTATCACGTAGAGAGTCATACCAATCTAAGCGACACACTCTCTATCACAGTGAGAGTTGTACTCAACTAATGGACACACTCTCTATCTGCAGAGAGTCGTACTTATCGATTATAACAAGCTAGGACCATCGATTAAAGTAGCGATACCCTAAGTATCATTCCTCTGACCATTTACACAATACATGTTCCGTGGTAACATACAACCTAAGGGTACTAGAACTAATCCTAGGTTAAAGACATTATCTACCTACGGATGACCTTTTTACCCAAAGTACAATCAGGTTGTCATCCAGACCTTACTATTTGCACTTAACTTAAACAAATTCTAAGTTATTTACATCATCTATATGTATAACTCCTAATCATGGTAACATAAACATGATAGCAACAAGGAGTTAATAGCCAACGGATAAAGGATCAAGCATACGATAAAAAGAACATGGTCAAGGTAATATGAACACCTAACATGCTCATATCAATGACTAAATCTGAATGAAATACAACTACCCGGACCAGGTAGGAAATTACCCACCTGTTATGTAGACTACATTGTCCGTCTTTACATCCGAGATTCCATCTCGTATCAACATCCTGTACACAACACAACATTTATAGTTAAGTGCAAGCATATAACGAATGATCGATTCGAGTCCTACATTGACTTCGCATCTCGATCAACTAATTGAATAGTTTCTTCCATTATCTTTTAATCACCATACCAACTGTCAATTTAATCATAGCTAATCAAGCTAACTAAATAACATCTCAATCTACAGTTAACATATGTTCATAAGCATTAAGATTCAGACTCTCTTGGTTACTCTTCAATCGCACAACCTCCTTGTCCACCTATTAGCACCCAATCTGAATCAATTAACCTCGTTCGTCCATACTAGTGAACTCGATCACATAACAAGCTACACCTATACAATTCAATAACAATTACTTACTGAGCTAACAATTAACTGTAGAACATAGCACACATCCATCATTTATTCAAATCCAAGCTTACCTAACCCCACTTCATTCAGCCACAGCCTATCCAGAAAAATCTCCCGCATCGGTTGGAATCTGGGCTAAGATAGAGGATAACCAGCAACATCAACAAACAACCTAACAACGCCTAAAAATCAAATCAGAATTATAGTTTACCTTCTCGTCTCCCACCAATCGAACAACAACCCAACCACAGATACAACCCCAGCTCTGCTACTGAATTTGCCCCCGAATCCACATAGCTACTACTAGCAATTGGAGGTGGCGACAGATGGAGGAAATCGTCTGACTGGGCCGTTTGTCGAACGAAGGGGCGGAGGAGATGTTGCGATCGCGGCGTCGCCCATGGCGGAAGCAAAAGGCGGCGAAGACTGCTGCCGTCGAACCGGAACAACGCGAAGGGAAAACAAATGGTCGACGCTCGAGTGAGATCCAGAGGGCTACGGCGACGGGTGGCAACAGATCCCTCACGGCGGCGTTGGCTCGCACCGATCCGCCGGCGGGAGTGATGGGATAGCGACGGGCAGTTCGGCAGTCGCACACCGAGCGACTTGTAGAGGCAGCCCTGGGACGGCGGCCATGGGCAGCGGCACGACAACAGCGGCTGTCGCCACCGGCACGCGGGGGAGAAGGCGATGATAGGGCTCCGGCGCGATGGCAGCGACTTGGCGACGGCTACCGGCGTGGTCGGCTGGTTTAGGGCGTCGGCGATCGACGAGCGGCATACGACAGCAGGCGTGGCGCAGCGCGGAGAAGGCGACGGCGCGCGATCGGGCGACGATGGATCGCCGTGGGCCGTAGGAGGGAGAAGGCGGCGGCGAGGCGCGGCGACGGAGATGACCTCGCGGTGATGAATTGCTCGAGACGAAGGAGCGAGATCGGGAGGGGAAGAGAAGTCGGCGCAATTGGGAATTAAGGGGAAACGGAAGGAATATAATGGGTTTTAATTAAACCCATTAATTCCTTGCAGATATTCTAAACAGGCTTTACAAAAGCCTGTTCGCTTTATCCCCATGAAACATCCATAAACCTTCCGTTTAAATCTCGAAAAATTTCTAAAAATTCCTGAAAAATTCCACAAGAAATTTTATCGATTACCGAGGAATTTTGTTTTTTTTCCGGTATTTTACAATTTAACAGGTGGGTAATTTCCTACCTGGTCCGGGTAGTTGTATTTCATTCAGATTTAGTCATTGATATGAGCATGTTAGGTGTTCATATTACCTTGACCCTATTCTTTTCATCGTATGCTTGATCCTTTTCTGTTGGCTATTAACTCTATTGCTGATATCATGTTTATTTTACCATGATTAGGAGTTATACATATAGGTGATGCAAGTAACTTAGAATTTGTTTAAGTTAAGTGCAAATGGTAAAGTCCGGATGACAACCTGATTGTATATTGGGCAAAAAGGTCATCCGTAGGTAGATAATGTCTTTAACCTAGGGTTAGTTCTAGTACCCTTAGGTTGTATGTTACCACCGAACATGTGTTGTGTAAATGGTCAGAGGAATGATACTTAGGGTATCGCTACGGACCGGTGGTCCTAGCTTGTTATAATCAGATGAGTACGACTTTCACAGTGATGAGAGTGTGTCCATCATTGAGTACCGACTTCACGGTGATAGAGAGAGGCCGAGTAGATTGCATGACTCTCTACAGGATAGAGAGTCTATGGTGGATGTCTGTATGTGAGACATTGCATTCATGCATTTACACGCACGCGACGCAGGTCTCCTTGTGGTTAAGAGGGTCGCCAGTCATCCTGCCTCCACGGTTACTCATAGGAGGAGTCACCCGTGTGAGGGCAGAGCATTGTGGTGCCGCACTCTACCACTATAGACGGTGGTAGTTAGATTTGCGTGTCATAGTCCTGCGTGTGTGGCACTCGACCACTCATGGGTAGTGACTGTCGGAGGAGTGGCCAACAGCAGGGACCCCCATCGTGTATCTTGCTCTTTACGCTTATATGCTACTCGATCATACTGTCCACTCGGCCACTCGAGAGTAGTGGTTGGTGTTGAGTTGGGACAGTTGTCATGCTCGAGCCACCGAGGCCACACTGGGGTCGTGGTAGCTTTAGGGTGAGCCGACATGACCATGCATGCTGCATTGCCGACTGATGGCATTTTTGCATATTGTCATATATATACATATATGCATGTATATATATATATGAATGATTGTGATTAGTATACATATATAGATACAATCTATATATATATGCTTATTGTGATGTTGCATTTGATTGTATTATGTTTGCTGCATTTGATTGTACATCATATTCATGCATGTTTCCTTGCATATGTTATACAGTTGTGTCGGATATTGGTATGGGTTGGATAGACCATAGATACCTTGGCCTGTAGCATGAGTAGATTATGTGTTGGTATTACTCTTCCTGTTATATATATGTTTGATATATGTTCAGGTTGGATCAGAGTAGCATAGCATACTTCAGGTATGTCTGCATTTTATGTTATTCATTTCAATTAGACGGTATATGCTTGTATTTATATACTATGCTGATATACCTGTTGTACTTCTAGAGTATGTCATTGAAATACATGTGATATTACATATATACATGTTTTCTATTACCTGCTGAGTTTTACTCACCACCCCCGCGGACCCTGGGTTTTCTGTCGCCCAGGTAACAGATAGAAGACTTTGTGACAGCTTGGAGCACCGTCGGCTGATGTCATCTCATCTCACGAGGCTCCCGTATTTTGTTTTGGGTCTGCTGTCCGTTGTGCATTGTATTTTGTAGTTGTTGGAGTTTTCGTGATGTATGTGTTGTATATTCAGATTTTGTCGCGATTTTGTGTTATTGTGGTGTGTTAGTCATACCGGTATGCATGTGTGGGATTGTTGTATTGTTGTAGTTTGTTTCCGCTGTGTCTTGTGTAGTTTTTTTGTTTTTATACATATATATTGTTGTTATTGTGGGCCTACGGGCCTTGTATTAACCCGAAATGTTGTCACGTACAGGGGAGGTGTCGTCCGTTTGATTTTCGGCTCGGCATGCTCTCGGGGCGTGACAGGATCACTTGGTTACCAGGATTCATAAACTTTAGTACTTAGCCTGGAGGTCTAGAGTTCGAATCCTGGGGAAGGCAAAAACCCACTTCCAGGGGTGGGAAGTCCAGGTGAGTAACGACGAGCCAACAGGGGCGACGGTCGTCGACCAATAGGGGTCGCCGAATTCCGCCAATAGGGGCCAGGTCGTTACAAGGCAGGTCCACGGTTGTGACGATTTCGTTGTTTTCTCGGGCATTTTATCAAGTGGGTATTTTGACTTATCTCTTAGATATAGTCATGTTGATATGCTAGTTAGGATAGCTTGCAATAATTTTCATGTTTATATGCCTAGTATGTTTTTGTGCCTACTTGATACATGCATTTGATCGATTATGATTATATCTTTCCTGTTTTACTTGGATCATAGATATGTACTTATTGGTTGTGCATATTATTCGGATATGTATTTTAGTTGGATTTACATGCTTTAGTATCATGCACCATCTTGCATGATTGCATGCAGGTTAGACGGGGTTCCTTTATAGTTGAGCCCGCAGCAGTTACATGGTCTGCACACGCTGCCACTCATGGGTTAATGGTACATCATGAGGGTGTGTGCAGTTGCTCTGTTAGGCTCCACTGGTCCACTCATGGATAGCGATGAGGCAGCGTGGTAGCGGGCAGGATCCCTCCTACGGTCGACAGGAAGATGAGCTTTGCTCCCACTGCTCTGGGGCAGGAGGATAGGTGTACTCCGACAGTATCCTGTCCACTCGGTCCATCGAGCGCGATGATGGCGAGTGCGATTGTCATAGCCCTACCCACTCGGCTTCACCATCGCGTGTGAGGCGGCTGACTGGCGTCAGGGGTGACCATGTCATTTGCATCACATGCATTTTGCATGGATAGCATTTGTATTGTGTTTGCTGCATTTTTTATTGCTGTCTTGGATGTTGCATATGATTGTCATGCATACATGATACATATTTGTATATGGTGATGACTTTATTTCTTCTAGTATGACACATGCTCCTATATCAGGGTAGGAGATTCAGGTAAGTACAGTCCTTTTGTATTTCCTTCTTGCATACCCTTTATATATGAGACTGTATTGACATGATTGTTATTGTTAGCTATATCTTACTTTGCATATCAACTATATCCGTTGAGTTCTTTGAACTTACTCCGTTGATTTATTTCTATTTCAGGATGAAGTTGTCAGGAGAGTCCAGTTGTCAAACCCCCTCATCGTGATAGTTTTATTTGGTTATTTCATTTATGGTTTTGGATATTTTGATTAGAAGATATGTTTAGGACTGGAGTTGGATTTATGTTCTTGTGGATGTTTTGGTATGTCTTTATGGACCTCTATTCGGAGTTTTATTTTGGGATTGGATTTGGATGAGTATTCCTGCCCAGATGGCAGAAGGGGTAAGTCAAGAGGTGATAAATTTTATTTATTTACTTTGATTGATGGCCTGAGGCCTAATTATTACCTGCATGGGCTGTTTGGATTCCGATCGTGTTGACCGATGTATAGTGGCCGTGTAGGTCTTGTATGAAAAATTGGTATTGTCATCCGTACATGGGAGATGCTGTCGGATTTTTGTCTGACGGAGACTCCCTCGGGGCGTGACATTCTATTAGTTCTGCTACTCCAGAGATCACAAACATATAATATTCTTTGGACCTTAATAAATTCTTCATGAGCATGCTCCAATGATTATAGTGACCATTAAATCGAGGAATGGTTAGTTGTACAAAACTTTCAAAAATCATGGCTTTCCTCGAAACTTGGCTATGATACCACTATTAGAAAAAAAAATAATAGCAATGACAAAATAATCTTGCACAATAATAAATAGTCGAGGACAAAGAAGAATGATAAAAGAAATTTTCCCAATTCATTTTGATGACAAATAAACCGTCTATTTATAGGCTAATATATAACTTAATCACTAACCCACTAAATTCACTAACTCCTTAACATTAACCACTAACTTCATGATGTTAGTGCAAATAAGATTCATATATCTCCACAACCGTATGATATTATCCACTTTGAACCTAAGCTCTCATAATTTCTATTTTTGTATTATACCAAAAAAAATCTCATACTAATGGAGATATACTTTCATCTTATAAGCCCATAAACTTTTCATGTCTTTCCAATGTAGAACTTTAATTATTCTCCTAATAATTCCAATAATTTTTCCCTTAAACGAAGAATCATATAAGCCCCCCTCAAGTTCATCCATCATCGTAGGACTTCTGTTATTTGGTGTTTGATCCTCAACTCATCAAGTCTTCATGTCAACTGTCTGATCATTCTAATCTAGTATATAGTTCTCTTGATCTGGATATAATTAGAGCTCTCATTTTCTTTGTTCGAGGCTCATGGCTTAACATAAACCATTGATTTTGATACCAATTATTGGTACAAATAAAATTCATATATCTCAACAATAGTATGATATTGTTCATTTTTAATCTAAATCCTCATGATTTTATTTTTAGGTTATGCTCAAAAGATCTTATACCAATGGACATAACTTTTAATCTTATAAGTCTATAATCTTTTTTATATTTTTTTAATATGAGACTTTAATTGTTCTTCCAACAATTCCAACACATAATATAATTATTATCTTATCTACTGACTCAATTACTTCAAATACATTGAACATGGATATATTTTTATAACCACTAACTTTTATCATTAACTAAACATGATAATATTTTGTCAAATCATCAACTAACTAACTTCTAACTAAATTAATATTAAATTTTATCAACATGTTTTGTCAACTCATCTTAGTCATTTTTCATCATCGATTTCACAGTTAGATGAAAAAAAGATAAATTAGGAAAGATATTTTTATTCAATAAAAAATTAACACGGAAATCAATTTGTGCCCTAAAGATTATAGACGAGTTACCAGAGGCATATTTTGATAACGAATATGATTTGAAAACTTTATAAGCATTTTGAAAATTTTAACAAATTTTGGGGGTAAACTGAATTTTTCTCTAAAGCATTATATGTCTCGCTTTTCATAGTTCAACCGATTAACTTTAATTTAAAGTAGAAAGAAAATAAAGCAATTTAACAAAAATAATAACTTATGATTTTTTTTAGTTGTTACTTAACTATTCAAGTCTTTGACTTGACTAACTCTGAGATGGACGGTTTAATCTCATGAAAGTTTTCTATCGACCATCTGAATAAATCGAAAAGTATTCACAACGGACAATCCAACAGTTCAGTGCCCGTAAATTGTCACTTTATTTAGGAGAAAATTTTTACAAATATATTGCAGTTGGAGATCGATCCTTGATGTCTAATTTTATACTGCTTGTGCTCTGTATGTTTTTTACTTCTCTTGAAAGAAAGTAGATAATGGGAAGTAATTATCGGCATCACAAAAATTTTGTGCAATTGAGTGAAAAAGAAAGAAAAATAAAATTTAAACATCTACGAACACTTATTGATTTCCATTATATATAATGGATTAATTTCAACTATTTTGACGAATCAAATTATCATTATATGTTATCTTTGAGTTAAGATCTTCCCACGATAATATAATATTGCATGAACGAGAAATATTATAATACCCTCGTTTTAAATTAAAAAAAAAATAGAAGAGAAAGGCAAATTTCATCACCCACATTGCTAATTTCCAAAACTTCCCAATATGAAATTTCAAAATGCGCCCAAAGCACACTGCAGCGTGTAGCCCATAAAATGCCCCCTCACCAAACAAACAACTCTAAAATATTTCTAAAATTTCCTAAATGTGCCCTTTGATCTTTTTAAATATAATTCTCAAAGGTTGTCTTATCCCTCACTTTCTCCTTTTAAATTTTTAAAAAAATTATATCAGACTTAACACGTTTTTTATTTGTTATAATTTAGGTCTCCTAATTCTATCCAACTAATATTGAAAAAACATATACAAATTCTTCAGAATTTTCTATGGGACAAATCACATCGTATGTACTAATATTTGCTCCAGGACACAAAAGTCTGGATCAGTTGACCATCTTACGAGCTCACTCGTCATTCGGTAGGTTCTTCAATATCGATGGATTGAGGCCAGTTGCTGAAAATTATAACGACGTTAACTCAAAGAATATATTTATAAAAATGATATGAATCGATTTTGAAAGAGATTTAATTTTTTTTTTTGAATTCAGATAATCTTTATATGTCTTGGTCATCGTATTAAAACCCATAAAATTTTCTATTATTTATCTACTTTATAATAATGGACAAATCGATAGAAACTGCTAAACTTAGCAGATCCAACCTTTTCCACATGCAGAAGAATAAAAATAAGCTAGCAGCAAAGTTATGCTACATTTCTGCAAGATATACCACATCATGCATCATTAATACTCCATTAATCCCTGTTGTCATCCCTTTATTAGCACAGTGTCTCCTGATTTTCTCAGGACAAATCACATCGAGTTCTATAGGATTGATAGAAGACAAATAACTGTGTTCTCTGAATGAGAGGGGAATTATAAAAAATTTATTTTTATTTAAATTTCCATGATCAAAATTAAGTTATGGCTAAAATAATTAGGGACAAATAGGCACTCTTATTTTGGGGCATTTGTTTGTCAATAGAGATGATAATAAATCAATGGATATATGTTCCATTTTTGGTCTATTTTTTAAAAATAAAATAGATAATTTATATATAAATTAACTTTTTTGACAGTATTGATATCTGATAACAAGTATTTATTTTTATTTTAAAATTTGTAAATTTTATTTCCATATATTATTGAAATTTTCTTTTTAAAAGGATTCTTTTGGTCATTTAATTAGCTTCTTTAAAAAAAACTTAAATCACAATGATTAATATTACTTGGTGTAAAAGATGATTCGCTCACTCCAAATATTTTTTATTATCAATTTTACAACTAAAAGAAGATAAATCACGATCGATTTTTGATTATATTAATATCTGATGTAGTAAAAAATAGACACTAAAATAATTAATTAGTACTACATATGTATAGCTAGGGAGGAATTCTTATCTAAAAAAATTGAAAAGATAAGATGAGAAAATCTATACAGAGAATGTAACGTTAGATATGTTAAAATCTAAGAATTAATAAAATCGGAGATGCACTAGTAGTATTTAAAACGTCAACTTCAATACATGAGTTTAACATATATATTTCCATATTCCTTGAAAAATTTTGGCAAAAAGGAATAAGAGAGAGAAGGGACAGCAATCAATCATACGTACTTGGTCACTAAATGGAATATTGCTTGAACATATATTCTGATATATAATTAATCTGCAAAGATCCACATACAATCATGGCTATATAAATATATATATGTGTGTGGATGATGCAGTTAATCCTCTCTCACCTATCTGAGTTTATTAAACCAACTTAAATCGGATTGAATAAACGTGAGATGGAATTTGGAATATATATATATATATATAGTCCCCGGTCGATCGATCTGCAAGTGAATTTTCTTCTTATACATATTTCTAAGCGTTCTTGAAGATACATGCTAAATTTGAATTTTACAGACTTTCATTCCTTGTCCATGTCCTTGAATTATATATAAAAAAGAACAAATAAAAAATAAAAAACTGGCAAGAAATCATATGAAAATGGAAATTGTTTTCATATTCAAGATTGACCACCAAGTGGAAAGGTTGAACAGACTCAAGTGGCTGAAAATTAAATTCGGCCAATCTCACCGACTGAGTAAAAATTTATTTGCCATATTAAAATATATATATATATATATATATATTTCATGATATTTTTTATTTCTTCGTTTTTAGCTCCTTGTGCCGGCCCCAGTGAGTTAGCCCAGCAGGTCCGAATTCTACCTCTTAAATTTACATTTTTTATTTTACAGATTATTTGTTCATAAATTTTAATATTATCGAAATTTTCAAAGCTTGTTATGTCGGCCAAAAAAAAAAGTCATCGGTTTATAAAGTCATTATATCATCTCCCACCCTCTATAAGGGAAAAAAACACAATATTAATAATTCAATATTTTATAAATATGACTTTTGAAAGTTTTATGATGTTAAGTGAGTGGCAATAAAATCTTTTATATAATTCAATATTAATAATGCCACGACTTGAATAAGTGAGGAAAGAAGGAAATGCACTTTGAATTAAATTGTATCTAATAATTTTGTAGGTACGAGTTGAATTAAAAAAAAAAATTGAATCTTTCAAATAATATCACCAACCTAAGCTTTGATTAATGTTTATTCTTTTTTATTTTGAGAGCTAAATAATATTTAGAGCCAGTGTTACTGATTATATCTAGCATATTTTAGAACACAGATTATTAAATTTTATATAAATGATTAATTCAAATACTTTAAATTTAACATGAGAAAAATGAACATATTGCACATAAATATATTAATGAATTATGCATCTACTCGCATAAGAAAAAGTAACTAAAGAAATTAGAATACAATAAAGTATAATTAAAATTTATGATTAAATTTTCTATGATTTTTTTAAACCTGAGTAAGAGGTGAGCAAAACTAATCTAGAAATTATGTTCGATTTATTGGGAAATTTCTTTTTCTTAAAAAAATTTGACTATTTTAGTTAAATGGTTTGGTTTCAATTTTAAATTTTAAAAATTTGTTAAATTGATTTTTTTATTAAATAGTAAAAAATATTAAGATCTTTTATTTTTTTTGAAATAAATTGGTTAATTCTATTACAACTTAATTAACCGATTTAATTTGTATCGATTTGATTTGTTCGATTTTAATAACAAAATTTGTCCAATTCAATTGTTTAAAAAAAAATAAAAAAGATTAGTTTTGTTTGAGATAGTTTGTTCAATTTGATTTTAATTAAATGCTCAATCCTAACTAAGTATCTTCCTTCAGTCTCTTACATTCTTAAATCAATTAAGTAATAACATAGCAGTATTGAGGAGGAGAAAAATTAATATACATAACTAAATTAATTAATTAAATAATAAAAAGATATCAAAAATAAAATATACATTTTACATCATTAGGCCCAAGTGGAGCAAATTAAAAAATCCTTATCCTCCACCGCATTCACCAAGATTAAATACATTACATAAGAAAGAAAAAAGCACATGCATCTATCAAAATTAAAAGAAAATGGATTTTGAATTAGATGGAGCATAACAATTAACAAAAAAAAAAAGAATATACATCTTGAATCTCATGACTCGATCAAATGAAGAAGATGTAATTATAAATTGTCAAAGGAGGTAGATTGTATGATCTATGTTGTAAATTTTCTAACTTATTTTGTTTTACGGTTTATGATTTAAAAGAGTTGTAAAAGTTCTTTTTAGCTATTTGGATAATTAGATTATTTAAGATTAAAAATTTACAATTAATTTTTTGAACTTATAATTAATCTATAATTTTTTTTAGAAGGACCCTCTAGATGGTTAACCCGATCATGCTTAAGTATTTAATCAAATTTCCATTAATTAAAATGAGGAGCGATGAAATTAACCTTTGACAATTTGTGTGATGTAGACAAATATTTGCAAGGCAATATTGGTCGTAGCATGGTTTGACCTATTCCATACCTACATTTGAACAGAATAGGAAATTAAAAAATTTGATAAGTCAGTACTGATAGAGGATGGCTATCACCTTCCCATTAAGGGGGGATTAATTATTTAATCAAAAGTTGACTTTAATATATATCATGTCGGTGAAAATTATATATAATAGATGAAATACAAGAGCACAATTGGAATTATATATAAAACCAAGATATTATATTATATAAAATTTTCAATACTAGTCCTAAACTCCAGAAATATAAATTAATTAAAAAAAAAGAATAATTCTATTTAATAGATGCCTTTCACAGATTTTAATTTGGATCTCTGTTAGAAAAATGTTATCATCGAGCACAGGGATAAGAAGCCTATATATCCAATTTTAGTGAGAAAACGGACAATGAGAATTGAATGGCGACTGAATTAATTAAATTTGTAATATTTCCAAATTGCTCTATAAGTTCGACGTCAATGATTTAGCACCACTAGTTAGAGAGAAAAAAGCATTCCTTTTTATTTCATAATTAAAGAAAAAACTTGGCCATAATATTTCCACAAGATAAGTAACATCAGATGTAACACGTACGTGTTGTTTTCGTTACTGTAGGTATTTTTCAAGTATTTCAGATCTGAATTTCTACTGGTTAACATCAAATAAACAAATTAAATAAATCCTTCAGTGTCGATGGGTTGAAAATATATCAAATATATATTTTCATACATTTCCATGAGACATCAAATATATCATTAATTAATTTCCCATTAATTCCTGTAGCAATCCCTTTATTAGCACGGTGTCTCCTGTTAATTTTTCTCAAGGACAAGTTGCGTCGAGTTCTATTCACTTGATGGAAGCAAATTAGCACGGTGTCTCCTCTTAATTTGTTTTATTTAAATTTGTAGATAATATGGACATGCATGAATTGTTCCTGCAGATGCATCAAAACTTTTGTCTAATATATATAATTGGGAATAATACCTATTTATACAGATATGATAAAAAAAATCAATGAATAATGCAGCATGATTTCAAAGTGAGACGATGGAAAAGTGCAGGGAAATAAATTGGAAAAAAAAATGTATTTTTTTTTCCAATTTATTTCCCTGCACTTTTCCATCGTCTCACTTTGACCTAAGTTAATTAACAATAAAACCTTCTAAATTGTAGCTTTCGAGTTGAATTGTATCAGTTATTATTATGATAATGTTCGTAGCTTAAACATCACCTCTGGCATTATATGGAAAGAGATAAGATTTCTTATGAGAACGATGTGTTGGTAGAGCGAGGACATCCATGCTCATACATACATCACTAACTCATGAGGTTTAATCGTTTATTAAAATCTAATTGTGTTAACTTTCCGAATTTAGATAAAAAATTTCAATATGGTTGAATTGATCATTTTAAAGATTAATCAGACGAAAGATTTGTATACTTGAATTATTTTTTTTAAAAAATTCTCTTTTCTAATAAAAATAAAAGGGAGAGCTATTATTTTTATTATTATAAAATATCCTATTCTACAAAATATTAAAAGACTATTTTAATTTTTATCAAACAGACAGTTTTCCAATCCTAATCAAAACTACCTTAATATTGGTAAAAAAAGCTTTAACTTAGTCAAAATTACTCTAACATTGATTAAAATTATTTTAACTCAATTAAAATATATAATTTTAAACTATTGTCATTACAATTGTTACAATAGGTAGTAATTTTGATTAAAAATATTATAATATATAATAATTTTTTTATTGATATTAGAATAATTTTGATCAAAATTATTACGGGTCACACTAGTTTTGATTAAAACCGCTAAAATAATATTAGACTGGTCAAATAAAAAAGTATAATTTAGGAAAGAAATTTAAATAAAGATACTCTTTTAATATTTCTTAAACGTTAAGGGCTCCTTTGATTATAGCAAAAATAATGAACTTCATTTTTTTAATTTTTTTCCCTATTTATATCCAAAGTCATGATACACTTTGTAATTCAAGAAAACATCGACATGGAAGGGAAACAAGATTGGTGTTTCAAGCTTTTGCTTCTCCTCTTGTCATTTGCAGGTTTATCAGCCTCTCAATCCTCCACCGATCTCCTGGCTCTTCTCTCCTTCAGGTCTCTCATCTCCGACGACCCAACTGGCGCGATGTCCTCATGGGGAAACGCTTCCCTCAGCTTGTGCCAATGGCGAGGCGTGACTTGCACTTATCTCAATGGTCGAGAGAGAGTCACAGCTTTGAATTTGAGTTCCCTCCAGTTGTCGGGCAAACTATCTCCATCCCTTGGCAACCTCACTTTCCTTGAAAGGCTCAACATCTCTTCCAACACACTCGATGGTCCTATTCCACGAGAGCTCGAAAATCTATCCAACCTCGAGCATATTGATCTCAGTCGCAACAAACTTCAAGGAGACATCCCCGGCAACCTTGGCTCCCTCACACTGCTCCAAAGTCTCTCCTTACATACCAATCGTTTCACAGGATCCATTCCTCCTGAGATTGGTAACCTGTCGAGCTTGACAGGACTTTACTTGAGCAGCAACCTTCTCAGTGGCACAATTCCTGCTTCAATTTCCAACCTCTCCTCTCTTTCTTTTCTTCATCTGAACAATAATCAACTCACAGGAGCCATCCCTTCTTCTATTGGAAATCTTGTCAGCCTCACCATACTCTTTCTGCATTTCAATCATCTCTCCGGGTCTATCCCAACTGAGATAGGAAACCTTGCCAATCTGAACTTTCTGTCCATGGGTGCCAATCAGCTTGTAGGCACAATTCCTAAGAGTTTGGGGTTGCTGCACAATTTAGATCAATTAATCCTGGCTGGCAATATCCTTGAGGCAGAGAATGCTGCCGAGTGGAGTTTTCTGGATGCCTTGACCAATTGCACCAAACTTGGAGTGCTGTTCTTGGAGAACAATAATTTTGGTGGAACGTTGCCAAAATCCATAGCTAATTTGTCCAATTTTCTTTATACTTTGACGCTCGGTGAGAATCGCATAGCTGGAAGCATTCCGGCAGAGATTGGGAGGCTTGTTAACTTGACAAATCTTTATATGCCATCCAACCATCTCGATGGTGCCATTCCTGCAGCACTGGGTAACCTTTCCAAATTGGTAGTGTTAGACTTGAGTCGAAACTACTTTGCCGGAGAAATACCTGCAACTGTTGGCAATATGACTCGACTAACCACTCTTATTTTGGCTTCCAATGAACTTAACGGATCCATACCTAACAGTCTTGGGAAGTGCCCACTAGAAATACTGGATCTTGCTGCCAACAGATTGACTGGAGCAGTGCCCAAAGAGATTCTCTTAATTTTTTCTTTGACCAAAGTTCTCAATATTTCACACAACTCACTATCAGGACATTTGCCTTCAGAAATTGGACACTTGAATAATATTCAAACTATTGATGTCTCTTACAATCGACTCACTGGTTATATTCCTGTCACCATTGCTCAATGCCAGGTCCTTCAGAATCTTTACCTGCAAATGAATCTTTTCCAGGGATCCATTCCTTCAGAATTTAGCCAATTGAAAGGGATTCAAATTCTGGACATCTCCAACAACAACTTTTCTGGAAACGTACCAGCTTTTTTTGGGAGTTTTCACAATATGACTTATCTTAATCTCTCCTTCAACAATTTACAGGGTGAGCTGCCGAAAGATGGAGTATTTAGTAATGTTACTGAGTTCTCTGTGGTAGGAAACAAAGAACTTTGTGGTGGTCTTCCAGAGCTTGGTTTGGCACCATGCCCTATGAGGAAGAAACATTCATCTTGGAAGCTCGTTGCCGCTATTTCCATTGCTGGAGGAATCTTGTGTATTATCTCTCTCATTAGCTTCTATGTTGCTTGCCATAAGCAGAGGAGCTTTTCTTCTATCAACTCGGACATCGAAGGCCCATATAGGAAGGTCTCTTTTGCTGAGCTTTATGGAGCAACAGATGGATTCTCACCTGCTAATCTGGTCGGCAATGGGAGCTTTGGGTTCGTTTACAAAGGTTTGACGGATTGGGAAGATCACAAAGAAGTGGCAGTGAAGGTGTTTGACCTAAAGCAAAAAGGGACTTTAAGAAGCTTCACTGCGGAATGTGAAGCTTTGAGAAGTATCAGACATAGGAACCTCGTCAAGATTATAACATCATGCTCAAGTTTAGACTTCCAACGGAACGACTTCAAAGCTCTAGTGTTTGAGTTCATGCCTAATGGAAGCCTGAGCAAGTGGCTACATCCTAAAGCAGATGAACAAGGCACACCCCAAATGCTAAGCCTCACCCAAAGATTGAATATATCAATTGATGTTGCTTCTGCACTGGAGTATCTTCATCGCCATGATCCAACCCCTGTTGTCCACTGTGATCTAAAGGCGACCAATATTCTCCTAGACCACGACATGGTTGCCCACGTCGGTGACTTTGGATTAGCAAGGTTTCGTAATGCAACCTTCAGAACAAGGGCTGAGACATCGACAAGTTCACTCATACTAAAAGGAACCATCGGATATGCTGCTCCAGGTATTGTTTCATTCATTTAATAGTAATGGTAAAATAATGAAAACATAGCAGAGGAAAGAAAAATACAAACTAAATTTTGCTACATTTTAACAATGAGAAATTTTGAATTAAGATACTCGTCTGAATAAATAACCTTTCAGTTATTGTAGTCACATTGTCTCAGGTACAAGTGTGATTCGTTGCAAACTCTGGTATATTTCATTTATTTATGATGAATTGCTAAGCTTTCATGTGGTCTTGTACCCATTGCAATTTGCAGAGTATGGATTGAGCAACAAAGTTTCTGTCCGAGGCGATGTGTACAGTTACGGAATCCTTTTGCTCGAGATGTTTACTGGAAAGACACCAACTGATGCAGCCTTCAATGAAGGTTTAAACCTTCATAAGTACGTTGAGATGGCGCTTGCTCAACAAGCTGTCGATGTCATGGACCCCAAACTATTGTCTGAATGGGGAGAAGAAACGCATCGCCTTGACCCATCGACGAAAGAAATCAAAATGAGAGCAGTAGAGTGTGTTAGTTCGGCACTTAGAGTTGGCATCCAGTGTTCCATGGAGTCACCGAAAGAGCGAATGAAGATGGAAGATGTAGTCAGAGAGCTCCACGACATTAGGGATGCATTTCTAAGGTTCTCTTTGGTAAGGTAATGTAACCAGCTAAGTTGCCAACTATGAAGATGCTTCCAGCAAAAGTAGCCCCTGGTTTCAATTTTATGATCATATTTACAAATATTCAGCCAATAGGCTATAGGATTTGCATTCAGAATATTTTATGTAACAAAGTGAGTATTTATCTTCCCTTTGAGTCCACCATTTTATAAAGGCAGCGCTCTACTTCTGTTGTTGCAGTCGTGCTGTTTTATAAGGATATATGCTCAAGAATATCAAAAATCCAACTTATTTATGTTTAAGTGCTTCTTAGTAGCTAGATTAAGATGATGTGTGACGAAATGAAACTGAAGAAACACCAACTCAAATACAGAACAATCGTGCATAAGAAATTAAATGACTGCGCAATTGTAATATGAGAAATTGTGCATAAGATATTGAAAACATAAAGTGCAGGCAAAGCGAGAAAAGATACGGTCGAAAAGCACGGCTTTTGATTATTCACTGCTTGAAAATGGGAGAGTGACAAAACAGAACTTTTTTGGTTAAAAAAAAGGCATAAAAAGTCCTAGGGAGGATGAATCATTGGCGAGGGAAGCTTTGTTGGTGATGAACAGGGTTGAGTTTGTGGCCCTAGCTACTATTAGTTTTTCTTCATTGCGATTATCCCTCCTCTCCCATAAATTATACATTTTTTCACAGCTTGCGTGCCCACAAACAAATATCTCCAATAGTAAATATATAAAAGAGCAGTTCGAGATCCAAAAAAAAAATCTATTATACGTTTTTTAAATATCGAGGGCATACAAGCTCCCACCAATCTTAAATATATATTAAAAATATATTTCACAGGTCTCAAACCATTTTCAGAAATACATGAACGACAAAAGAATTGGGTGGAAACTAAATAGGGGTGAAAACTTGTTCTCCATACGCTTCTTCCATACGTTCTTCCAAGTTCAACAAAGAAACAGTAGAAGCTTTTCCTTAGTTATTTTAATATCCATCCTAACTTGTCTTTTGCGATAATATATCTAGTTTTTTCTTCCCGACTTTTCCAAACTTTTCTCCGTATGCTCCATGATCACCAAACAAGCTATAGCCGTAAAAGTTGAGAATCTATCCAACTAGCAGTCTTCTGTCATTCGTCCCAAGATATTAACGAGAGGGAGATAAATCACGAGGGACAAAGTCTCTTGTCATGATGACAAAAACAGAAAGGATCATCATCCAAATCGGGGAGATTTTAAACCTCATTCTAATCGAATCGCCATCTCGCAAATAACACCCTACCTTATCACCGCACCGTCCCCACGGGGACACCAAACAAGCTATAGCGATATATAGCAACCTTGTTGAACCTTAATTTCACCCTCAATTTGAACACCGAAATAGTGTGTAGCAATTTAAAATTTATATACAGGTCAAGCAGTTCGACTTTTAATATTCGCATTGTGTAAACGACTCGTTCATCACGCGCAAAAGTTCAGCAATACTTCCAACTTGCAACTTGAAGGTTTGAAGTATGCATGCCGAATCATAAATCACAATTGTCTCGGAATTCAACTTTCTCTCGACAAATCACATCTTAAAATGATCTACGTATAGTAAACCCTTCTTGCCTATATTTAAATAATTCGGTTTCATCTTCAGGCAAAGGACATCATGATGACGTGTCCTTGTATCGAGTGATCCCGACGGCAGATCAATTCCTCTTGGATAATATCGCTTTGACTTTATTTATATTTAATGCAGCGATAATGAATCGGTGTGCATATAGTGACTTTATTTTCTTCATTCCATGTGAATTATGACTAAAATTTGAGACACACTAAATTTTTCTATATTTTTGACAATAATACAAGTTGTAACATGTATTTGTAACTTCAAAATTTTTAAATTCTAAAATGTAAATCAATTTGTGCTTAAAAAAAATATAGAACCGTCACATTAGTGGTTCTCCATCGTTGTCCCTACGTGTGAAGGAGAGTAAATTAAATGTCAAGTGGCTAGTGCATAAATGCGAAGTCATCGGTAGACTAATCATCATCTCCAGAAATCGATTTATTGTCCTTTCAAATCTTAACACGGTTGTTCTAATCATCTAGATTTATCTTGGAGACTAATTTGTACCCTAAAAAAAAAGTGGAACCGCCACATTAGCGGCCCCCTCCGGCTGCCCCTACCAGTGGACTAATTTGTACCCTAAAAAAATGTGGAACCGCCACATTAGCGGCCCCCTCCTACGCCTACCTGGAGAGAGGTAAATCGGGACCCAGTGACAAGTCTGAAGGAGAGGTCGATTACGCAGTCACGACCTTCCTTAATCGACTGGCACACTTAAGAAATGTTCCTCAGATTTACTAACCCAGCTTAAGATTATAGGCAATTTTTTGATAATGGCGATTTAAAAACTTTATAAGCATTTTGAAAAATAATAATAATAATAAATTTCAAGGGAAAATGAATTTTATGTCTCACTTTTCTCAGTTCGACCAATTAATTTTGTAAGACAAAGGTGGAAAGAAAAGAAAGTGAATTAACAAAATAATAAGAATTTCTCATGTTTTCTACTTCTCTCGAAAGAAAGTAGATAATGAGAAGTAATTTATTTTCATCATATTGTTTTTTGTCCAATTGAATGAAAATGAAGGAAAATAAAATTTAAACATCTACAAATATTTATTTATTTCCCTTCGACAACGGAATGGATATAGAGAAAGGTTGTATATAATGGATTAACTTCAACTATTTTCATGACGAATCAAATTATCATTATCTATTATATTTCAGTAAATCTTCCTACGATAATATAATATAATATAATATTGCATGAACGAGAAATATTAATTATTATACGCTCATTTAACAAAAAAAACAGAAGAGAAAGACAAATTTCATCACCCACATTGCTAATTTCCAAAACTGCAGACTATAAAATTAAAATGCCCAAAGCACACTACTGTGTGCAGTCTCTAAAATGCTCCTCACCAAACCAACAAATCCAAAATATTTCCAGAATTTCCTAAATGCGCCCTTTGATTTTTTTTTTTTAATTCTCAAAGGGTGTCTTATTTCTCACATGCACCTTTTTAATTTATCAAAAAATTGAGTTGGCGTTACGAACCAATTGATTTTTCAAGCTGAAACTTTATTTTTTGGACAAATAAGGGTATTATTAAATTTCTGAGAGAGATATCAAAAGACTGATAAGAAATCAGAAGAAAGTGAAAATTATTTTCGCGTTAAAAAAAAAAATGAAATCTACCTTTTAGTTGTGAAAAAGATAAATTAAGAATTTATATAGCAAGTGCAAAGAAAGAATCTCAATAATCCAGAATTATAATTTTTTCATAAATTAATCTTTGCCCATTTAAAAATTATATTTTTGCAAGAGGACTAAATTGTTTTCGTGTTCAAGATTGGCCACCGAGTGGAAAGTTTGAATAGACTCGAGTGGCTTAAAATTCAATTCGGCCAACCTTCGACTGGGTCAAAATTTATTTGCCATATAAAAAATTGTATTTAATGATATTTTTGAGATTTTTAATTTCTTCAATTATTCGAACACTGACTCCTCGTGCCGACCACAGACTCAAACCAGCAGGTCCGAATTTTACCTCTTAAATTTACATATATATTTTTTTTTACAGATTATTTTTTCGTAAATTTTAATAGTATCGAATTTTTCGAAGTTTTTTTTATGTTGGCAAAAAAAAAAAAAAAAAAAAGAGTCGGGTTATAAATTCCTTAAGCCCTCTCCCACATTTACAGTGCAAATTGAAATTGACAACTCTAAGCCACGTGATTCTGCTGTCTGTGAGAAACACAAAAATTTAGCATCCATAATATTCTATAGAAAAAACAAACACACACACACAATTGACTATTACGGGTGTGCTTGGCAGCTCATAATCTGGCCCACCGGGATGAAGACTGAAGCAATGACGTTCAAAGTGAACTACGAACGAGATATTTGCCAACACTTGAGTAGGCAAATCTGTGTGATACATACTGAGATATTGGTCATAGCATGATCTATTCCATACCGACACTCAAGTAGCTAGAACAGAAACAATAACAATATATATATATATATATATATAATCGTCATATTAACGATCTCTTTCGATTATTCCTATCAATGGAAGAGATAAATCAGGATCTCATATAGCAAATGCAAAGGAGGGAATTGATTGATAGTCTAAGACGATGAAACTCTATAGAATTGACCTCTGCTCATTTAAGAATTATCCTTTGTACTAATTAATTGGGATAATCAAAAATCTTAATCAAAACATGACTTTAATATCATGTTGAAGAAGATTATAATAGATGAATAGGCTACCCTTGAGAACAATTTTGCCAAAATTTATCCAACCAAAAAAAAAATTCACAAAATAGAATAATTCTATTTAATAGTTGCCTTTTCACATATATTTGGGTCTCTGTTAGAAAAATATTATCGAGCACAGGGACAGGAAGCCTATATATCCTATCCAATTTTAATTAATGAGAAAACAGACGGTGAGAATTGAATGGCGACTGAATTAAATTAGTAGAAAATGTATTAAAATTGTAATATTTTGAGATTGCTCTATAAGTTCGATGTCGATGATTTAGCACCATGAGTAGAAAAATAAAAAAAATAATAAAAAAAAAAACTTTCCCTGTTATTTAATAAAGAAAAGACTTGGTTAAAATTTCCACAAGATAAGTAACATCAGATGTAACACGTGTTGTTTTCGAGCGTAGGCATTTTTCAAGTAGTTCAGATCATTTTAATTGACGCTGGATTTTTACTGGTCAACATCAAATGAGCAAATCCCTAACGCTACGCTCAGTCAACTGAATAAGTCCAGCAAGACGAATCCTTCAGCGTCAATGGATTGGGACCAGTTGTTGAAAATTCTCAGAACGTGGAGTACTCGAGGAGAAAAATAAGCTAGCAGCAAAGTTTTGCTACATTTCCGCAAGATATACCACATCAGGCATCATTGATGCTCCATTAATCCCATTTGTCAACCCTTTATTACTCAAGAAAACACCGTTCTCTGAATGAGAGCGACCAAAATCATAAATTTTATTTTTATTTAAATTTCCATATAAATAAATTCGTAGATAATATGGATATGAATTGATATAGATGCATCATAATTCCATAGATAATTCAAGGTTAACTACTTATCCTAATTCCTAATGGCATAGACAATTGGAAAAGAGACCCAAAAAAAAAAATCCAACTTATTTATGTTTAAGTGCTTCGTATAGTAGCTAGAAGAGATTTGTTAGCAACCTTATTATCTTGCTGAACTTTCGCCCTCGACTTGAACACAGGTATAGAGTGTAGCAATTTAATATCATAATGAGGATTCCAACTCGTAGTAATTCACAAAATTTTGGAATAATTCTTCATATTTATGATATCTGCACAGGTCGAGTGGTTTGACTTTTAAAAACAGCATTAATTAGTATGCCGAATCATAAATCATAATTGTCTTAAAATTCAACTTTTTGCTCAATAAATTAAATCTTAAAATGATCTACACATACCCTACCTTCATTATTTGCCAAAAAAAAAGAAGTAAAATTACAATTTTCTTTTATCTACAATATACAATATTTGCCTATGTATATTTTGGTTTCTTCAATGCATCGCGATAAGGTGTCCTTATACCGAGCGATTCGTCAACTCCGGCTCACACAAAATACGGCAATCAATGGCTGAAGTTTCCTACCTAATCAGATTTGACAATGGGGAAGGGACTCCCGACAGCATATCAATTCCTGTCGAAAATTCCACTGCCCCTGTGCCGAACGCTCGACTTATCTTTTTCTTTGGATAATAGAAAATCGCTTTGGTTTTATCTATTTAATGCAGCGATAATGAATCAGGGATCGTCGAGTGACTTTATTTTTTTTTTTCATTTCCATCTCAGTATTATTCTAACATGGAGATACCCCTAACATATAGATACTGTGCACCACTACATCCATCCAGTGACTTGTATAAGGCAGGATTGTGCAAGGCTCGAGCAACCCGAATCATTGCATCCCTCTAACATCTCTCACAAATTTTTATATTTCAGGAGATAATTCATCTGCATGGCGAGAAGAGTGAAATGCTTAATCTCTCCATCTTCTCTGTGGTCATGCCCCATCCTTTTTCTCCCCTTGCTCTTTTCATTTGCATATTTATCAGTCTCTCAGTCCGTGATTCCCTCCTCCCAAGTAACTGTTGATCAACATGCTCTCATCTCCTTCAAGTCTCTCCTCTCTGATCCATTCGAAGCATTGGCTTCCTGGGAGAACACCTCCATCGATTTCTGCCATTGGAGAGGAGTCGCATGTCATAACCTTGGAGGTGAACCTAGAGTCACAGCTTTAGAGCTGGAGTCACTCCACTTAGCAGGTCCAATATCTGCATCATTAGCCAACCTCACTTTCCTTGAGAAGCTCAATCTCCGTGAGAACCAACTTAAAGGTTCCATTCCACAGGAGCTTGGCCTTCTTTCTCATCTTCAAAGTCTTGATCTGAGCGTAAATTCTCTTGAAGATACGATACCGTTGTCTCTGTTTCAGAATTGTTCTAATCTCCAAAACTTCAACCTGAGTGCCAACAGCTTGCATGGGACCATCCCAGGCAACCTAAGTAACTGTTTAGACCTACAATTCATTAGATTGGAAAAAAACATGTTTGAAGGAGAGATCCCAAGTGACATCTACTCACTCCCAAAGCTTCAGGACCTCAACATATGGCATAATAATCTCAACGGAAGAATTCCTCCTGAGATTGGGAACCTTTCGAGCTTGACAATACTTTCATTATCTGGCAACAAATTCAGAGGCCCAATTCCTTCTGAAATAGGTAATCTTTCATCCCTTGTCGAGCTTTACCTGTCAAGTAATCAACTTTCAGGTACCATCCCTTCCAGTATTGGGAATCTTAGCAACCTAACTAGACTCTATCTGCATTTCAACAATCTCACCGGCACTATCCCACTAGAGATTGAGAATCTTGTCAATATGCAAGTTCTGCAGCTGGAAGCCAACCATCTTTCTGGGATCATTCCTAAAACCTTGGGCCGCTTGAAAAATCTAGATAAACTTACTCTTGGTCGTAATCAGCTAGAAGCAACAAGTATTGCTGAGTGGAGTTTTATTGATGCTTTAAGCAACTGCAGCCACCTTAGAATTTTAGAACTGTACAACAATAGTTTAGGTGGTATGTTCCCCAAATCCATAGGCAATTTGTCAAAAAATCTCGAAGAGCTTAGCTTCTATCAAAACCAAATTACTGGAAGCCTTCCTGTAGAAATTGGAAATCTTAACTTATCAGCAATTACAATGTGGTCCAACCGTCTCAGTGGTACCATTCCTAAAGAACTAGGAAGCATCAGCAGGTTAGAAAAAATAGAACTGGGTGGCAACTTCTTTACTGGAGAAATCCCTATAGACCTTGGCAACCTTACCAAATTGTTTACCTTGGTCCTCGCCAACAATAAATTGCATGGTTCAATACCTCTTAGCCTAGGAAAGTGCCCGTTAACTATCTTAAACCTTTCAACGAACAACATAAGTGGTAGTGTACCAAAAGAAATCCTCTCTATTCTCTCCCTTTCCATCATCTTCAATGTTTCAAACAATTCTTTGACAGGAACACTGCCTTTAGAAATTGGAAACTTGAGAAACATCATAACAATAGATATCTCAAATAACAGGCTGTCTGGTGGCTTGCCTAGTACAATCGGTGAATGTCAACTCCTGCAGTATCTTTGGATGCAAAAAAACCTTTTCCAGGGATCAATCCCGCCGTCATTCAGTGAATTAAAAGGCCTTCAAGTGTTGGACATTTCATGCAACAACTTAACTGGGCGTATACCATTATTTAACACTATGTCTTTTCTTAATCTCTCCAACAACTATTTTGAAGGGGAAGTACCAATAAGTGGGGTCTTCCAAAATTTGACTGCATTTTCGGTGTCAGGAAACAGTCAACTCTGTGGAGGCCTCCCAGAGCTCGGCTTGCCATCATGCACCCGGAAGGGCAAACCTCTGACCAAAAAGTTAATTGTAGTCATTTCAGTATCGGGAGTGTTTTTTTGCATCATGCTTCTTGTGTGTTTGTTTGCAATTTGTCGTTGGCTTCAAAAGTCGAGAGGATTTTCTGATGTCGACTCGCACATTATAGATCAATACAGGAAGATCACTTTTGCTGAGTTGTTCAGAGCCACAGAAGGATTCTCACCTTCGAATCTAATTGGTAAGGGAAGCTTTGGATCTGTGTACAAAGGGAAAATAGATTGGGAAGACCACCAGGAAATTGCAGTTAAGGTAATCAACCTCCAGCAAAAAGGGGCTTTGAAAAGTTTCACGTCAGAATGTGAAGCTTTAAGAAATATCAAGCATCGAAATCTCATCAAGATTTTAACATCCTGTTCAAGTATTGACTTCCAAGAGAATGATTTCAAAGCTTTAGTGTTTGAATTCCTACCGAATGGAAGCCTAGAGAATTGGATCCATCCTAAAGCCAATGAGGGCACACTACAAAGGTTAAGCCTCAATCAAAGACTGAATATATCTATAGATGTGGCTTCAGCTTTAACATACCTCCATCATCATGGCGTGACCCCTATGATCCACTGTGATCTGAAACCAAGCAACGTCCTTTTGGATTATAACATGGTTGCCCATGTGAGTGACTTTGGATTGTCCAAGTTTCTTGTCAAAACTGCAAGTTCATCAAGCCTGGGAAACACAAATTCAGCCACATTGAAAGGGACCATAGGATATGTTGCTCCAGGTTTGTTTCTCTAATACCCTTTGATTCAAGAACATTGGTAGTCATCAAAACTAGCTAGTATTTTAATTTCCTTATTCTGGGTTCTGATTTTACTAAGAATAATCTCAACAAAAGAACAGCATGCTCCTAGTCAATACACTCTAATTCTGTTTATTTGCTTTTGTCTTGAACAAAATCACTGGTATAGATCATCATTTGTTACAATCCGTGAATATTATCTTTAGTATAATTATTTCACAGGAACCCACAACTTTGTGGAGTTCTACAATGTTTGAGTTTGCTGATATTCATGCTTCTCCAGATGAGTTTTGTTTAACATTCTACATTTTTCATGATGCATACAATAGGTTGTGCTTCATGGCATTTTATTCTCTTACGAAATGTTGAACTTTCAACTGAATTTCTTATCGTCCGTCTAATTTGATCTTTCAAAAAGTTGCTCACTGCTCTATATACATTTCAGAATATGGAATGACCAGTAAAGTTTCAGCGAAAGGGGATGTATACAGCTTCGGAATACTTCTACTAGAGATGTTTACTGGAAAGCGGCCTACTAGTGATACCTTCAAAGAAGGAATGGACCTCTACAAATTTGTTGAAATGACACTTTCTACACGAATCGCCGAGATATTAGACCCATACCTCTTGATGGAAATAGAAGAAGCAGGCGGTACTGATGTATCAACAAATGAATCAAAAATGAGAATGCTAGAGTGCTCTACTTCAGTACTAAGAGTTGGCATTTGGTGCTCCAAGGAATCACCAAAAGCTCGACCGCATATGGAAGATGTCATGAAGGAATTAATCAACATCAAGGATGCATTTCTAAGGTTGGCTGTTTAAAGTAGGTACGTAGCCTGAAATTTGAATAATGGTTCCAAGAAAGTGGGATCATAAATCTTGCAACATTCTACAAGTTATTATTCCCAAGCATTAGATTTTCACCCATGAGGTGAATTTTTTTTTAATATTCAACACTAGGTTGAAGCAAAATTTAAGGCCAGCAAATTTCAAAACCATGGTTATTGTATTTCATCACTCTGTTTTTTTAGGAAAATTATTCTACTTCTATTATTTGAATGATATGATGAATTGTTAAAAGCCATCTATTTTTTGGTAATGAAGATCATATATCTTGAAATAACTTTAGAGCCAAAGAGAAAACTTAACTTATCCAGATCGCATTGATATATAATTTGTTAAGAAATTGCATAGTCAAAGGCTAAATCACTGCGAACAACATTGGTACATCATTTTTTAAACTTAGCAGTGACATATTTTATCATAGAAAATTTGTTTCTCCAAACCAATGTTTTTAAAACCAGATAAATGACCAAATTTGTCAAGCCGTTGGATCATGTGGTTTCACTCTATTGGCAAAATACCCTCCTCTAATTAAAAAAATCTAACTCGTTTGTTATCTCCAACGCACAAGCTGAGGACCCAAAAGGTCAAAATTTTTAATATTTCTAGAGTGACAAACACGTATTATATTTTTGTGTTAATGTCAAGAAAAATATTTACTGTGCCTCAAATTTCAACAGTCATTTTACGTCAAAACAATGCTAATTCCAAAGTGCTTGCACAAATTAGCTTGAGCCTTATAAATTCAATATGATTTTTTAACAAAAGAATAGTTTGGTGCACGAAGCTCTCACTATGCGGAATCCCGGAGAAGAGTCTAATGTACACAGTCTTACTCTGCTTTTTGCAAGAGGTTATTTTCAAGACTCAAATCCATGACTTCTAGGTCACAAGACAACAAATTTACCGTTGCTCTAAGGCTTCTCTTCAAACGGCAATCCGATGCACGAAATTTTCACCATGCGGGGTCTCAAAGAAGGATCTATTATATGCAATCTTATCTTGCTTTTTATAAGAGGTTGTTTCCAGAACTCGAACTCGTGATTTCTAGATCACGAGACAATAACTATCATTGTGCCCTTCAATATATTTTTCAAAATTACAAGCTCATGCTACGACTTGTATTGAAGCCAAAACCCAAAAAAAATCCAAATCTTTTAATAATTCAACTGCAAGCTCTTTACAAAATAGACTTACAACCATTTTGTTTGAAAATAGTATCAAATCGACTTACAACCATTTTATTCTACTAAGTTTAAAACTTTTCACTTTTAGTATTTTCTACCAAGATTCTAATTTAGCGTTTACTCTTTCACGTGTCTCATCTACCGAAACAATATCATCTGCAAACAACATGCACCACAGTACTGTGTCTTGAATGTGTCCAGTGAATTCGTTCATGATTAGTATAAAAAGATAGAGACTTAATGCTGATCCTTGATGTAACCCTATCTTTATTGAAAATGTTTCAGTTAATCCACCTGAAGTCTTCACTCTGATCGTTACTTCCTCATACATATCCTTAATTAGTTCAATATCATACATATCCTTAATTAGTTCAATATATATTACACTACCATTTTTTTTTTAAATTCTCTATATTATTTCTCTTAAAATTTTATCATAATTTTTTTTTAAATCAATAAATATCATATATGAACTTTAAAAAAATTAACTCAAAAAATGAGTTGTTTTGATTCCCTAAGCACTTATGGTGGGTAGATCCTTGACAAACTACATGCAGCTTAAAATGTTAGCTAAGACTATATATGAACTTCTAGAATGTCAATGAAGTCATCAACGACAAGGCATTACTTGTTTGAGCATAGTTCTACCAAGCATCTGTGGTACGTAAGTACTTGACAGGATATATGCAGTATAAAATACAACTAAGATCACACTTAAATTTGTAGGACATCAAGAAAGATATCTACAACAAGCCATTACCTATTGAAACCTTTCGAAATAGATCTACGGTGAGATATTACCTATTTAAGTAATATAGAGTCGTTAATTACCGCTGACACCAGGGTAAAACTAAAACTATGGCTAGACAGACAAACTGAACCTGCATCATCATTCGATTCATGACAAGTGGCGGCCCGGATTTCTCTCACACCGGACGTCCTGCGTCTCAGCCCGGATTTCTCTCATACCGGACGCCCCGCGTCTCGGTCTGGATTTCTCTCGTACCGGACACCCCGCATCTCGGCCCGGACTTCTGTTAGGCTGAAGGTTTTTCGTCTCGTCCATTTTATCTCTCGGCCAGGATGTATCATCTCTGATGCGTTATTTTTTCATATGATCCATTTTATTATAAGCTAGCCCATTTAAAGAAGGAGACGGTTATTTCATATCCTTAAGCTGACGTGACAATTCTCATCATCACCTCTCCTCGACCAAAGTGAAATCTTTTGACAAGGCTTAAATAAATATCTACGACATTAATTGAGAATTGTCTCATATCAACCACGCGACGTGTATTAATTACTTGCGCACACAGATTTCCTTGAAATCTCGGAAGTTTAGTTCTGATATTAAATAAGACTTATCTCTATTCGTATACGATGTGCATTAATGGCGACCCACGTGTTGGATGCAGTTTAAATAAAAATAATCATGATGTACGATCCCCTGGGGTCATATCGCTTCTGCTGGAAGAATCTCTTGGTAGGGGAGCTTCCCCTCTATGTGGTCCTCTTTAAGAAGAAAGGGTAAGCTCTCATGCTTGTAACTTCGTTCTTTTCCGTTTCTTCTCACCTCTTCAATCTAACTTTCTACCTTGAGCGTCGGAGGGGCATTGCCGAGATCCCTCTCGGCGCCCTTGACCATTTGCTGCTGTGCAGGTTCTTTATTCGGCTCGGCCTTCGCCATTCGGCGCGGCCATCCGGCAAGGCCGTCGCGTTCTTATTGTGCCGAATCGTTCTTCCACCTCGTCTCTCCGTGCCATAGTTGTCGGCCCTTGCCGCCTTCGCTACTTGGACACCTCACCATCATCGTCTCGACGGACATCAATCGCTTTCCAAAACTGTCTTAAGAATTCAAATCTAGTCATGGTTTACATTTTATATTGCATATGCATCATCAAATATGGTTGATCTAACAAATCAAGCTAAATAATCTTGTATAACCAACAGATTGACCCATAAAATTTTCATTCGATTGAACAATTTTTTACTTGGTATTTCATATAATTTTAGTTTTCTTTTCTCATTAGAATTACTTACTGATGCTTTTATACCTCATCTGTTTTCGATAATAAAGAATTATAATTTGAAAATAAAGTATGAGCTAAGTATCAACCTTGACCTATCCGGAAAGTATGATTTTACACCTGTTTATGAGAGACTGTTTATCCAGAAGGCCGAACGCAAAGGCCTATATTAGTCATGGTCTAAACAGCGTGCGCTCACTAAATTTCCTTATCCCTTCTACGATTCGTTTCTGGAATATCAATATTGATCTAACAAGTAATTTTTAAAAGAATCAGAGATTTATCTCGAGTGTAAAATGCACAGGATTGCGGAAGATGTTCAATCAATGAAAGCGAATGAAAGAAAATCAAAAGCCAAAAGAATAGGTTGAACAAAAATCCAAAACATGGAATAAATAGTGATAGCGAAGTGGCGGGATCCGCCATAAAACCCTAGATAATAAATAGTATGATGTGATGGAGATGAGCAATAAATACCTCAAGCAGCGACGAACTTGTGGAGAAATAGATTGATACATACACCAAACTCGAATAAACAAAGATCAGCCATTTGGATCCTGTTGGAGTGAGTCATTAATGTTGGACGCCGGTCGTCAGTCGTGAACATCGGTCGTCAGTCGGTTGTTGACCGATCGCCGGCCGTCGGGCGTCGGTCGGTCGCCGACCGGTCACTGGCCGCCGATCGCCGGTCGGTCGTCGACCGTTGGCCGGTCGTCGACCGTTGGCCGGTCATCGACCATCGACCGGTCGCCGACCGCCGGCCGGTCACTGATCGGTCGCCGATCGCCGGTTGGTCATCGACCGGTCGTCGACTGCCGACCGATCACCGATCGCCGATCGGTCACTGATCGATCGTCGACTGTCGACCGTCGACCGCCCTCGGTTGTCGGCGACCGTCATCGGTGGTCGCCGTCGACGAGTGTCGGGAAGCAATAAGAAAAATAAAAAAGGATATATTTGTTGATGCGGCGAGGAAGATTTGTTCACCTCCTTTCGATGCGATGAAGCACGAAGGGAGCTTTGAGGGGGTTCTCACAGGCCGCAACAGTAAAGATGAGAAAGTGAAGCAGAGAAACGCAAAACCAACACAGACAACCAAACTAAGACGCAGGATGTAACGTGGTTCGGAATAAAGATTCCTACTCCACGGAGGTGAGCTCCCTCACCGGATGCAGTGCCAAAGCACTTTCACTATGAACGTCCTCCTTCCTAGAAAGGAAACTTCCGGAGGTGGAAGAGAAAACCTCTTACAGTTAAATCACAATACAAGAAAGAGTACACGCAATGTAAAAGCAAAGATCGCTACTCTCCTTCTTCGGCGTGGTGGTAGCTCCCCTTCTCCTGATGCGTCTTCGTTTCTTGCTAGTTAGAATAATGCGGATCCCCCTGCCTTTTGTCCTCCTCCTCCCTTTTATCCTCCTTCTCTGATTCAGCGTTACTTCGCGGGCTATCTCCATCGTACACGTGGCCACCACGTCCACCTGGAGAATAATTCTGTTACAGATACGAGGAGCAAAGGCTCCTCAGAATATTATGTGGGGACCCCTCTTTCTGTTACATAACACCCCTTCATCTACATTTCGGAAAACTAGGTTAGCCTGTCCCCCTCAACCATCCGCTTTTGGTGAAACTAACTTAGGTCTATAGCTCACGGGTGGCATAGCCCTTGGGCTCCTCACCGGCCCTAACTAACTTCCCTTCTTCCCCCACTGAACTACCTCCGGACTGACTAGGCCGAGTTGATTCTTATCCATCCCGTCTGCTTCTAGGCCTATCTAGCCGAACCGATTCTTGCTTATTTCCTAGCGAAGTGTCTCCTCCGCCTCCGCTTTGCCGTGTCGATTACCTTCACTAGCTCTCCCGTGCCAATTATTTCAGGCGCTTGCTTCCGAACCGTTCCTCTCCTCTTTCTCCGCCGAACCAATTATTTGGTTCGGGTAACGCCTTACCTGTGAGTCCTCCTATCTGGTTCATAGAGAAGAGGTAACAACAGTATCATTAGTCAACCCAAAAAAATAGTAAAGCGAAGTTATAAGCTTGACTTTCCAACTATATAAGGTTCCTACTCCATTCTTGGCTCATTAATTCAAATTCACTCTTCTCTTATAACTCCCCCCTATATACTTGAAGTGACCTAATGGGCCCATGGGCTCCGCTTTTCCTTTTCTCTTATATAGTCGAACCGTCACAAAAATCCTATATAAATCCTCACCTTTTCCTTTTAGGTATTATTTAGCGTGCCTAACAATCCCGTCTCTTCCACTTCTTCCCTCCAGCGATTTTCACCGGCGGTGTTTCAGCGACCCAACCCTTCCTTTCTTACACGCTTCTCCTCTAACCCCCAAGTAAGTATTCTGTCATGTTTTATACCTATGTCCCCTAGGACCATCCCTTCACCTGCGTGGAATGAGCACACCGTAACCCAACTAGACTGCAACCATTACTTCTTTAACTTTAAAGATAGGTTTATAGACCCTTCCATGAAATGCTGTTTTACGACCAAGATGCACCGACCACACCGTCCTCCTCCTGGTTTAACTTGCTTCTTTTCCGAATAGTTCCTCAATGGCTTGTCTCTACCAGCACCCTCCACTTATCTAGAAATTTTAGACTTTTATGGACTACCTTTAAACCAATTTACCCCCAATTCCTTTCGCATTCTTTCAGGGGCTTCTATAGTGTTCCAACACCTAAATCTTCCTCTATCACCTCAAATATTCCACTGTTTCTTTCAATTAAAATCTTCCAAAGCATGCCTCTTTTACCTGTCTAGCCGTCTGGACTGCCAATTTCTAGTGAATATGCCTACTTCCCATAAAGGATGGGAAGAATTGTACTTCTTTGTACAGCTTCCGGTACCTCTACCCCACTCGGACACCTGTAAGTTAGAACTTCCTGAACTACCTTCCTTCCGGGAAATGAGGACCCAATGCCCTTTCTCGGACATTTATAGAGTATTGGGAGAGTCACATTATTGTTTAGACCACCTAATGAAAACTCCCCTCCTGAGTCACTTCGGGCTATCCCCCTTCCCTTCAACGACCTCAGCTGTCATAGGTAGGATGACACTTACCCTTCAATATAACTTTTTATCTACATCCTCCATCTTTCTTATCAACATATTTTACAGATAATCTAATGCAGGACGCTCAGATAATCTAATGCAGGACGCTTTAGTGAAAGGAAAAGAGGTTGAGGCTGCCAAGAAGAAGAAGACCTCAACAAAGAGGGGTAAGTTGGTGGCAGCCCCTTCTTCCCCTTGGAAAAAATTGTGGCTCATTAAGAAAGGAGCTCCTAGTTCATCAGCTCTTCCTCCCTCTTTTTCTGGTCAGCATGATTCACAATCTTTAACCATCTATGAACCGAGGAGGAAGGACACCACCTTATCTGTCCCATCCTCGTCTCCCCAAGGGGGAGATTCCCCTTCCCACTCTCCTACTTCATCCTCCCTTCCTCATGATTCTCCCTTACCTTCCCGAACCGAATCCATCTCCGCCCCTATCCCCTCAGACACACTTACTTCTCCCACCCCTCTTCAACGTGTCGGACCCAATCTTCCTTCTGAGGGAGAAGACCTTCCCCTCCCGACCCCCTCAAGGGCTACATTAGAATTCACCTTTCGGAGGTGAAATTCTTCAATCAATTAGGCATACAAGGCCCCTGCGACCAGGTGGGCAAATTGCTGGCGGAGGTAACTACTTTCCCCTTCCAATCTTTAATGTATTCATACATGTACATACCATTATATGTCAACGTCTGATGATGACGCTTTCTTTCCTTCAGGCCTCGGCCAAGCACAACAAAATGGTAACTCACCTAGTCCAATTTCAATCCAGTGTGGAGGCGCGCCACTTTGCCTCCTTAACGCAGCAAAAACAACTCGCTCGACAATTAAGCGAGAAAGAACAGAAGGAATCCGACCTGAAGGGCCAATGTGAAGATGCCATGACACAGTTGGCCTTGGTTCAAAGTGAAAAGGAGGAGCTTCAACAAAAAAATGAAGATCTCGAACAACATGTCTTCCTCCAGTCCAGCGAACTTCAGCAGGTGGATCTTCTTACCCATGAATTAACAGGGTATAAGAGACAGCTTGGGGATGCCATTATTAAAGCTGCTGATTCTTCTACTGCCATCCAACAGCTTCAGCAAGAACGTCAACAACTTCGACTAGAACGCCAAGCGTGGGAAGCCACTAAAAAATCTTGTATAGAGAAGTGTCAAGAGCTCTCTTCCATGGTGGTTGCTCTTCCTCAAGCCCTATCAGCAACGGCTCGGCAACAATCTGACCTTCATCAAGAGTACTCCAAGGCCCTTTCGGCTCTAGGTCAGCAAGCCATAAAAGCATCAACTGAGAAAGATGCCTGGCAAATACTAACGAAAAGTCAAACCACCGCGATTGTCGAGCTCAACTAACGATTGCGATGCAATTTGAAGGAACATGAAGCTGATCTAAAGGGGCGATACGTCAAGAAGGGAGTGGATCTGTTTATACTGGGCTTTGACGGGTCTTCAGCTCTAAATGCCGAACGGGGATATCCATCCCCCGACACGGACACTAGTTATCTAAATCCTGTAGATGCGTTGTCTAAGTGTCCCCCCGAACTGTTTGAACTGTAACCCCTAATATCTTACTCCTTGTAATGACCCCTTTCTTAATGTTGAAGAATGATTATATTAGCATAGCTTTTTATTGTTCTTTTTGTACGCCTCATTGCGGGTCGGGAATTCTAAACTAACTCTGTGCTTTTTCCTTTTTACCATTATGTTTCTTTTCCCGTGTCGCATGGCACAATCACCTCCTTTGTTCGGGAACTCACTCAGAAGGTCCCGGATGATCTGACTCATATCCGACCCAATTTTGGCTCGACTAAAAATTAAATTACTTCAGCCTTTTGATCTTCTTTGTCTACCTTACTGCTTCGGAAACGATATCTTGATAAGTACCTATGTTGTTGCCATTACGATATCAGTCTCTTCACCTTCTTCCCCTTCCCAAGAACTACTGCAGTTCCTTTCCCCTCAACTATAAATTATCACCCTCCATGTCTTCGTCCTTCCATCTCACTCTCATGGCTTCAGTGGAACACCCTATTGAGATTTTTTCGGATTCTGAATCTTTCGAGCTGTGAGACTGGTCTACCGGAGATACTGAAGATTCCGAGACCCGCTCGACAACTACCTCGGCTTTTCGCCTCTTCCTTTTCCACCCCACACCACAGCTCCCTCCCCTCCTACAGGAAGGTCTTTTCGAGCACCCTTCTCCTCCTTCCGCAATCAGGTGTGGAATCCTCCTTTAACATAGAAGTATACAGTGAGAGATCCCCGGGCCTCTACTGAACTTCTCCCACTTCCACCAGCCCTGGCTTTCGTTTCGGTCTCCCCGACGAGGATCCGTCGGTCTCCTTTTGATGAAGCTCCACCAGTGATACCTTCTGCTCAAGGCGAGCTCTACCGAGTCATTTTGGCGCCTCCTCCCCCCCCCCTCTAACAATTCTCCTGTTAAGAGTAATCATAAAAAGTCTTCCTAGATTAAATAATGTAATCATTCTTAAGTATGTTAATAAAAAAGGAAGGAAGGAATTGGTATCCACTCTGGTCATTTTCCTGTGTATGTAAAGTTTCTGTCATCAGAAAAAATTGTAATCTCGCCTGAACGTACTTTTTCTTATCATTTCCATGGGATTTAGACCCTTTCCCTCATAATAACTGTACCAGCGACTCTTCACCTACTGTCTTTACGCTTCCCCTTCTTTACTAGCATTCATTATCCTTATTTCCTCTGCGAATAAATGCGCCCTCCTCCTTCATCGTTATAAGGACCTCCAACCCTTGCCGTATAACATCCATCTTTTTCTTTCTCTTCTCCTCATCATGAACAAAATGTCTGAACAGGGCAGCAGTTCCCCTCCTGCTGAAGAAAAGGTTGACGAGCAGCGTTATATTGCTAATTTGGAGGAACACGTGAGATACTTGCAGCAACGATGAGGGAAGCTTCTGCCAGTAACTACTCTTTGCACCAGCAACTAGCTGGGTCACAGAAGGAACTATCTAAGCAAATCTTCCTGCAACAATCTTACCTTCGGCAACTATTGTGCCAACCCCAGCCACGCAAAGAAACTCCGTCAGTTCCTCCCAACAAAGAACTGTAATACCCTATACATAAGGGTTTCTTTTGCTATCCTCTCCCCAGGGAGGAGTTGTAACATGTAATCTTTTTGAAATAAGGAACTTTCTGTGAAAACAACTTTCATCTATATTTTTCTCGCTTATATTTTTCTTCTAACATTTCTCGAGCTATGTCAAATCCTATCTTTTTTGTATGAAAATCAAATAGATGCACCGCCTCTTCACCTTTTCAGTGCACAGGGACCACACATATACACCCTCCGTATGAACATAAAATGCTAAATAGTTGAGGGGATACTCAGCTCTTCCGCTCTGTCATCGCACGGGGATAAAATAATATATAGTTGAGAAGTAAGCTCAACTCTTCCGCTCCACCATCACACGGGGATAAAAATGATATATAACTGAGGAGACCTCAGTTCTTCCGTTCCACCATCGCACGGGGATAAAATAATGTATAGTTGAGAAGTAAGCTCAACTCTTCCGTTTCACGGGAATAAAAATGATATATAACTGAGGAGACCTCAGTTCTTCCGTTCCACCACTGCATGGGGATAAAATAATATATAGTTGAGAAGTAAGCTCAACTCTTCCGCTCCACCATCACACGGGGATAAAAATGATATATAACTGAGGAGACCTTAGTTCTTCCGTTCCACCACTACACGGGGATAAAATAATGTATAGTTGAGAAGTAAGCTCAACTCTTCCGTTTCACGGGGATAAAAATGATATATAACTGAGGAGACCTCAGTTCTTCCGTTCCACCACCGCACGGGGATAAAATAATATACAGTTGAGGAATGAACTCAACTCTTCTGCTTTACGGGGATAAAAATGATATATAACTGAGGAGACCTCAGTTCTTCCGTTCCACCACCACACGGGGATAAAATAATATATAGTTGAGAAGTAAGCTCAACTCTTTCGCTCCACCATCACACGGGGATAAAAATGATATATAACTGAGGAGACCTCAGTTCTTCCGTTCCACCACCGCACGAGGATAAAATAATGTATAGTTGAGAAGTAAGCTCAACTCTTCCATTTCACGGGGATAAAAATGATATATAACTGAGGAGACCTCAGTTCTTCCGTTCCACCACCGCATGGGGATAAAATAATATATAGTTG
Organism: Wurfbainia villosa; assembly: GCA_025175895.1. Lineage (NCBI taxonomy): Eukaryota > Viridiplantae > Streptophyta > Magnoliopsida > Zingiberales > Zingiberaceae > Wurfbainia > Wurfbainia villosa. The sequence continues at coordinate 6,707,754 of CM045989.1, forward strand.
AGAAGTAAGCTCAACTCTTCCGCTCCACCATCACACGGGGATAAAAATGATATATAACTTAGGAGACCTCAGTTCTTCCGTTCCACCACCACACGGGGATAAAAATAATATATAGTTGAGAAGTAAGCTCAAATCTTCCGCTCCACCATCACACGGGGATAAAAATGATATATAACTGAGGAGACCTCAGTTCTTCCGTTCCACCACCGCACGGGGATAAAATAATATATAGTTGAGAAGTAAGCTCAACTCTTCCACTCCACCATCACACGGGGATAAAAATAATATATAACTGAGGAGACCTCAGTTCTTCCGTTCCACCACCACACGGGGATAAAATAATGTATAGCTGAGAAGTAAGCTCAACTCTTCTATTTCACGGGGATAAAAATGATATATAACTGAGGAGACCTCAGTTCTTCCGTTCCACCACCACACAGGGATAAAATAATATACAGTTAAGGAATGAACTCAACTCTTCCGCTTCACGGGGATAAAAATGATATATAACTGAGAAGACCTCAGTTCTTCCGTTTCACCACCACACGGGGATAACATAATATATAGTTGAGAAGTAAGCTCAACTCTTCCGCTCCACCATCACACGGGGATAAAAATGATATATAACTGAGGAGACCTCAGTTCTTCCGTTCCACCACCGCACGGGGATAAAATAATGTATAGTTGAGAAGTAAGCTCAACTCTTCCACTCCACCATCACACGGGGATAAAAATAATATATAACTGAGGAGACCTAAGTTCTTCCGTTCCACCACCACACGGGGATAAAATAATATATAGTTAAGAAGTAAGCTCAACTCTTCCGCTCCACCATCATACGGGGATAAAAATGATATATAACTGAGGAGACCTCAGTTCTTCCGTTCCACCACCACACGGGGATAAAATAATATATAGTTGAGAAATGAACTCAACTCTTCCACTTCACGGGGATAAAAATGATATATAACTGAGGAGACCTCAGTTCTTCCGTTCCACCGCATGGGGATAAAATAATATATATTGCTCAAAGGCCTTCAGCATAAAGGGTGCGATGCTTTCACACTGCTATTCTTCCTACCTTCATCCCGAAGGGGAGTACCTCCATCCATTCCCTCTTATAAAAGTGAGGGTTTTAGTACATAATGGGCCATCAGAGAAATAAATCCTCGTTTCCCTTCCACTTAGGGCCTCCTTTTCTATAAACTAGGAGCCCAATAGCCGTTACAAGCCCATTCCTCCCTCCTTTTATAGGGGATGCTTCATCTTCCTTTCTTTTGTTATCTTCATCCCTTCCGCCTTCTCGTCTCCTTTTTCTTCGTCTGTTCTTCTTTCCGCCGCCATCCTCTGGTGCCCCAGTCACTTACCTCAGCACTTTTCTTCTTTCTCCCACGAGCAGGATGTATTCCTCTTTCTTCCGAGAAATAACAAGTCGTTACTCACACATCAAACGGGGTGATGGTCAGCCGTCAACTTCCTCTTCGCCTTCACCCTCTTCTACTGCCATCCCACCTGCCCACTCTCTCCTTTCTTCTTCGCCTCCGCCTGAAACCCTTGTTACATCCGCACTAGAGGAAACTGGAGTAACTAGCCCCTCCTCATCTCCTCTGTTACTTACAAACCCTAACTCTCCCATTTTCTCCCCCTCCGCCGTAAGTGTTCAGAAGTCGCCTCCTCTTTCATCACAACCTGAAGATGAATTCAGGGAGGTAGTGCGTCCACACCCATCGATTACAGGTGCTTATGCATCCACGCCTTCTCTTTCTCTGAAATATGGCACCGTCCCTGAACCCATGGTAATTGATATTCCTCCACTGCCTATCTCCCCTTCTGCTCATCGCTTGGAGAGCCCCTCACCTTCTATGGGCCCTAGCCCCGACCCCTCCGTTTCTCACCTTTCCAACGAAGAGTTTTCCATTCCGATGCTCTTTATACCATCCTCTCCAGATTCTTCGTCAAACCAATCCCCTTCCGCAACTTCTGGTGTGCCCACCTCACAGCCAACCATGGTACACCTTCCCCCTCTAGCTCTTGATTCTTTGCCCCCAACTTCTACCCCTTTGAGCCTCCTGACCAGTGCTCCTTCTTTTTTTCCCTTCAAACCTCTGTCACAGCCTATGGCTACTACCCCTCTTCTTCCTCTTATAAGTGAACCTCCACCGAGGGTATCATCCATCCCCTCTTCTTCTTCTTCTCCCTGGGGCCTTCGAATCTTAAATTTGGTGGAACTGATCCCTCGGATGGAAGGCCTGCGCCATGCTTTAGAATTGGTATGTTTCTCTAATCAACTTCTTTAATTTCCCTTACTGAATGACCTCCTTTCAACAAATGGCTTACAGGCCCTGACAAACTACCAAGAATTGGATCGCTCTCTCCAACAATATCGAGCTCAATCTCTGAAGTTGGAACAACAACAACGGGAGGATCTGGCGGCTGCTCAAAATCGAGAGCACCTCTTATCGCAACAATTGCAGCAATGTCAGGAGCAACTGACAGAAGCTCACCACCGACTTCAAAAAGATGCCGCGACTATAGCGGCATTGCAAGAACAACAACGAGCTGGCATGGAATCACTCTCACTTCGACAGGATGTTCAGCCGACACAGCTTGACAAGGAGGCTTCCTCCTCTCAAGAATTGATAAGTCTTCGAGAGCAGGTAGCAGAGCTCTTTCAAGGGAAGCAACGAGACTCGGACATCATCGCCCGCCTGCGAGTTCAGCACCAGAAAGTAGAGGATAAAATAGGGGACCTCCGCACTCGTCTGTGCAAGGAGGTACAAGAAAACTCCTCCCTTATAACTTCTAGGGCGCATGCTCACGCCCGTATACGCAGGCAAGAAATCTCCCTCCAGAGGCTGGGCACTGAGCTTGTCCACACTAGATCCTACTCTGAGGCGGTAGAGGGAATTTCAGCCTCCATGCGCCAGAATATGATGGACATGATGAACCTTATCCAGCAAGATCAAACTTCCCGAGCCGATGGTATTTCTGTCCTGGTATATGCTATTATGGAAGTATCCCGGCGTTATAGTGACATACGTCGAGCCCTTCGGAAGCAACAAGAGAAGTGTCACAGGCTCCATCGGGACCGGAGCCCTGACCGCCCGAACTGGCAGGAGAGACTAACCATCCTGATGCGCGCCACCTATCAAGACAGGTTTAACGAGGCGGTTCGACAGTACGCTGATCAAGGGCTTCCTCCGGTGAACCATCCTACTTTCTCCTTAAATTGGGAGGCCGGCTTCCGACGCTATCCTCCCGAGCGATTTAAGTTGTAATCTGATGTATTGCTTCGGGACGTAGTCCCTTTGTTATCTTCTTTTCTTTTTCATAGTTCGCTATAAGGACTACAACACTATTGTGAATCAATCAAACTCAGATACGCTATACATCTAATTAATACAACAAACTATCAAGTACATCCCTTCGAGAGCCCCTCAACTCCTCTTCTCTTATCCATCCTTTTTTATACAGTGTGCAAAGGTTTCAAGTGAATAACGTTCCACGGTCGGGGAAATTTCTTGCCCTGGTCGTCCTTTAGATAATACGCCGACCCTGCTACGCGACGTGTCACTTCATAGGGCCCTTCCCAATTTAGAGCTAACTTTCTAGGATCTCCTGTAGGATTAACTTTACGCAGAACCCAATCCCCCTCCTGAAATCTTCGGGGCATTACCTTTTTATTAAAGGCTTACTGTACTCTCCGCTTGTAAAACTTCGCTCGTCTTCGTGCCGTCTCCCTCTTTTCTTCCACCAAGTCCAACTCAGTGCTTCGAATAATTTGGTTCTGCTCCGACTCATACATTTCTATTTGGGCGCTACTTAAGAGAGCTTCGACCGGAATAATGGCCTCCATCCCATATACCAGACTGAACGGAGTTTCTCCCGTTGCAATTTTTGGTGTGGTTCGGTAGGCCCACAGGATTCCAGGCAACTCTTCTACCCAGTTCCCCCTCTGAGCCCCCAATTTGGTCTTCAACCCTTGAATGAGAATTCTATTAGTGACTTCAACTTGTCCATTCGCTTGAGGGTGGGCTACTGAAGTAAAAGCTTGCTGGATATTGAGACTTTGACACCATTCTTTAATTTTCTTGCCCTGGAATTGCCGTCCATTATCACTAACTATCCTTCGAGAAATACCATATCGACAAACGATATTCTGCCATAGGAATTGTATTACAGCATTCTTAGTAATTTTGTCAAGAGGCTCTGCTTCCACCCACTTGAAGAAGTAATCTATGCCCACCAATAAAAATTTCTTCTGCAAAGGCGCTACAGACATCGAACCCACTATATCCATTCCCCACTAATCAAAAGGGCATGAAGCGACCACAACTTTCATTAATTTAGCCGGCCATTCGGACCGATTGCTATGCTTTTGACAAGCTGGGCAAGTTTGCACTATACGAGCGACATCTTGTTGGAGGGTAGGCCAAAAATATCCTGCTAACAGGGCCTTCCTTGCTAAAGCTCTCCCCCATATGATTACTGCAACAACCTTCATGAATCTCCCGGAGTACCCATTCAGCATCTTCACTTCCTAAACACTTCAATAAGGGACGTCCGAAAGATGTCTTGTATAAGTCTCCGTTCAAGACGGTGAATCGTCTGGCTCTGCACATTAAAGCGGATGTCGCCCCTTTTTCTTCGGGAACCTTTCCATGCTGCAGATAAGTTATGATGTCGGTCCTCCAATCGAGGATCAGATCCGATTCGGGCACAGCCTCCTCCACATTACATATCGCTAGGGAAGTAGGGAGTTCCACGCAGACCATTTCCAACGATTTCACTCCTTCCATAGCGCTAGCCACCCGAGCCAATTCATCTGCCCTCCTGTTATTCTCCCTTGGAATTTTCTTCAAGAGGACTTGCTGAAACTGAGCTTTTTCTTTCTCGAAAGCTTTCAAATACTTTTGCAACCTTCTTCTCGAACCGCGAAAGAACCTTGAAGTTGTGATATCGCCAGCTGGGAATCCGAGTGGATTATAATTGAAGAAGCCCCTACAGCTTTGGCAGCCTGCAATCCCGCTAGAATGGCTTCATACTCCGCCTCATTATTGGATGCCCAATACCCCAAGCGTACGGCTATGCGAGTCTCCTCTTTATCAGGGGAAATTAACAAAACACCAATGTCGCTACCCGTAGATCCTTAAGAACCATCCACAAATACGTTCCATGCATCTGACCCTTCCTCTTTTGTTGACGAGCCATCTTCCGTGCCACAAGGTACTTCCGCCAAAAAGTCAGCAAGCGCCTGGGCTTTGATAATGGTTCGGGGTTGGTAATGAATGTCATATTCACTTAATTCTACCACCCATTTAGCCAATCTTCCGGAGAAATTGGGCTTAGTGATGACCTTACCCAATTCACTGTGAGTTAAAGCGGTGATGGGATGAGCCAGAAAGTACGGTCTCAATTTGTGGGCGGTCAGGACTAAAATATATGCCAGCTTTTCTAGCTCGGTATAACGGGATTCAGTCCCCTTCAAAATATAGCTGGTATAATAAATAGGCTGCTGATGAGTGCCTTCTTGTTTCAGCAAAATCGAACTGATAACTCCCTCTGAGACTACCAAATACATCCACAATGGTTCTCCTGCCACTGGCTTGGCTAACAGCGAAAGCCCGGCTAAATATTTCTTCAACTCTTGGAAAGCCTGCTCACATTGATCATCCCATTGAAATTTGGTAGCTTTGCGCAGAATCTTGAAGAAAGGTAACCCTTTGTCCGCCGATCTGGCTATGAATCGGGATAAGGAAATAATCCTCCCCACTAGCTTTTGATTCTCTCGCAAATTAGTGGATGACTTCATATTTCACAGTGCTTGCACCTTCTCGGGGTTAGTCTGCAGCCCCTTTTCAGTCACTATGTACCCCAAGAATTTGTCGCTTTTTACCCCGAACAGACATTTTTTGGGGTTAAGCTTCATATTATACCGTCTCAGTGTAGAGAAGGTTTCGTTTAGATCCTTAACCAAATCCCGAGTGATTTTTGATTTGACTAGGATATCGTCTACATAAACTTCCACATTTTTCCCTTTCTGCTCCACGAAAATCTTATCCATGAGCCGTTGGTAGGTGGCCCCTGCATTTTTTAGGCCGAAGGGCATTACCACATAAGCGTACAACCCTCCTGCCGTCACAAAGCTAACCCTCTTCTGATCTTCCTTAGCCAAGGGTATTTGATGGTATCCTTGGTATGCATCCATTAAGGACACCACTTCATATCCTACAGTAGAATCTACCAACTGATCAATACGAGACAAGGGGTAGCAGTCTTTAGGGCACACTTTATTCAAATCGCGAAAGTCAATACACATCCTCCACTGCCCAGAAGGCTTGGGGACCAGGACTACATTGGAGACCCACTCGGGAAATTGGATTTCCTTCACATGACTCGCTTTTAACAATTTGTCTACTTTCTCGGCTATGACCTTGTCCTTCTCAGGTCCAAAGTGTCGCCGCTTCTGTTGGACGGGTCGGACTCCTATAGTTATGTTGAGATGGTGTTCAGCCACACGAGGGTTAATCCCCGTGAGATCATGCACATCTCCTGTGAAGATGTCTTCGTTCTTCTTCAGGCAGGCCACCAGCTCCTCCTTGGCCTCCAGCTGCTGTGCCACCCGTGTGACCTTTCCCGGAGCTATTTCCACCAGCTCCCCTTCCTCTATCTTGTCTGCTTTGGGAGGAGATTCTTCCAGGACGCAGACATCAGAAATGATGATGACTTTTCCTTTGAGATCGTCGGTTCGGGCCTTCTTCTGGTCATCCCGAACCATCTGCACATAACAGCTCCTGGCGGCTTTCTGTTGGCCTCGGACTTCCTCCACCAATTGTCCGACTGAGAATTTCACCTTCTGGTGGTACGGGGAAGCCACCGCCTGAAAAATGGCAAGGAAAGGATGACCAAGAATGGCATTATAAGTGGACGGAGCGTCCACAATGAGGAAAGGGACTATACTGGTTTTTTGGTTGGGCTTTGCGCCCAGAGTCATGGGCAATGAAATCTGCCCTATGGGGTGGACCACATGCCCCGCGAACCCGAAGAGGGGTGTGACCACATCTTCTAGCTGGACATTTCCGTGATCATCCCAAAGGCCTCCCGAAGAGGATGTTGTGAGAACTCCCCGAGTCGACGATGCCACAGCCGCCGTAATTGGCCAGGGATATGCGGATAACTAAGGCGTCCGTGTGGGGCAACAGGACACCTCGGAGATCTTCCTGCCCGAACGAAATGGGCGGCGCGGTTTGGATAGTCTGGTCGGTGATGATGGCTAGACTCTCCATGAGGCGGGCGTATGACTTCCGCGCCCGGTTAGAGTCCCCGTTAGTGGGTCCTCTTGCAATGACATGAATAACCCCCTGTGTGGGAGCGTTATTTGGATTAGATGAGGGGTCATCACCTGATGGACCTTCTTGAGAAACAACCTCTTGGGACGATGTTTGGGGAAAAGTAACTTGTGGTGGTTGGTTATACGGTCCTGGGAGAGCCACATTGGGTCGTTGCCCTCGCCGTGCTGGCCCTCCCGTCTGAAGCCGCAATTGTGGGTATGCGGCTCGGAGGCGCTCCAGCTCCTCCTGTAGCTTGAAACATCGGCCACTGGCATGGCCAAACTCCATATGATATTGGCAGAAAAATGGGGCGGGGGGGGGGGGGGGTTACGTGGTACCCCCCTATATCCTGAGGGTCGCTGTAGCAGACCCTGCTGATCATAGAATTCCATCTCCCGCTCCTTCCAAGTCCTCACGGGAGGAGGTGCATCAGCGGCCATAATTTGTAATGGCGGCACAGGGCGAGCGCCCTGTAACAATAACCGAGGCCTAGGAGCCTCCAGTAGAAGTGGTCGCGCATATCCCCGACGAGGGGGTGCTTGAGGGGCGACGGGGCGAGTTCTTTCGATTGGGACTGTTGCGGCAACGCGTTCGGCTCTCCGCACTTTCAGTCCTTCCTCCTCGTTGATGAATTTTTCCGCACGACTTAGTAACTCCTCGTAGCTGTTAGCATGCTTCCTCAAAAGGGAACTGAGGAAGGGACCCTCCTTCAGCCTGTGCGGAATAACGACTCTGAAAGATTCCGATCTTACGGAAGAAATACCCCTAGCTGCAGAGGTGAACCGGTGAAGATACCCTCTAAGTGATTCTGAGGGCCCCTGCGTAATATGCATCAGGATAGAGGCGTCATGCTTATACGCCTTATAGCTGGCGAACTTCTGGCTGAACATCCCCTGAAAGTCAGCAAAACAGGTAATAGACCCCAGGGGCAGGGTATTGAACCATTTTTGTGCCGAACCGGTTAAGGTGGTCCGGAAGACTCGGTACTTGAGGGTGTCAGTATAGCAGTGGAGCGAGGCCGCTCCATCGAATTGCGATAGATGTTCTTCGGGATCCGTTGAGCCATCGTACTTGTCTACTTGGGGATTCCGGAAGTATGATGGGGGGACTTCAGAGAGGATGTCCATGGTAAAAGGACTGAGCTCATAAATTTATGGGGCCCGGGTCGACTGACTTTCACCCTGTTCTTCCCGCCGAGTCTGGGTTAAGGGTATAGTATTCTGATGTGCTCGCCCCCCAGGCCCCTCTCTAAGAACTACTTCAATATTAATGGCTGCACGAGGTGGGGGAGGCATTTCTGGGGGTGTGCCTCGAGAAGAAGGTTCACCAGAGTGAGGATGAAGGTATCCTGTCCTTCTTCTGTCTCTAGCGAGGGCCTCGCCATAACGCACCAACTAGAGCCTTGGGCCAGGATGGCAAGATGGTAATGGGGTTTTCTCCGTCATGAGGCACCCGGATATTGTATCTCTTCTGGCTGCATCTCGACGTCTAGCTCAAATGTTTCCCACAGACAGCGCCAACTGATGCAGCGAGGAAGATTTGTTCACCTCCTTTCAATGCGATGAAGCACGAAGGGAGCTTTGAGGGGGTTCTCACAGGCCGCAACAGTAAAGATGAGAAAGTGAAGCAGAGAAACGCAAAACCAACACAGACAACCAAACTAAGACGCAGGATGTAACGTGGTTCGGAATAAGGATTCCTACTCCACGGAGGTGAGCTCCCTCACCGGATGCAGTGCCAAAGCACTTTCACTATGAACGCCCTCCTTCCTGGAAAGGAAACTTCCGGAGGTGGAGGAGAAAACCTCTTACAGTTAAATCACAATACAAGAAAAAGTACACGTAATGTAAAAGCAAAGATCGCTACTCTCCTTCTCCGGTGTGGTGGTAGCTCCCCTTCTCCTGATGCGTCTTCGTATCTTGCTAGTTAGAATAATGTGGATCCCCCTGTCTTCTGTCCTCCTCCTCTCTTTTATCCTCCTTCTTTGATCCAACGTTATTTCGCGGGCTATCCCGATCGTACACGTGGCAACCACGTCCACCTGGAGAATAATTCTGTTACAGATACGAGGAGCGAAGGCTCCTCGGAATATTATGTGGGGACCCCTCCTTCTGTTACTTAACACCCCTTTATCTACATTTCGGGAAACTAGGTTAGCCTGTCCCCCTCAACTATCCGCTTTTGGTGAAACTAACTTAGGTCTATAGTTCACGGGTGGCATAGCCCTTGGGCTCCTCACCAGCCCTAACTAACTTCCCTTCTTCCCCTACTGAACTGCCTCCGGACTGACTAGGCCGAGTCGATTCTTATCCGTCCCGTCTGCTTCTAGGCCTATCTAGCCGAACCGATTCTTGCTTATTTCCTAGCAAAGCGTCTCCCCCTGCCTCCGCTTTGCCATGTCGATTATCTTCACTAGCTCTCCCGTGCCAATTATTTCAGGCGCTTGCGCTCGAACTGTTCCTCTCCTCTTTCTCCGCCGAACCAATTATTTGGTTCGGGTAACGCCTTACCTGTGAGCCCTCCTATCTGGTTCATAAAGAAGAGGTAACAACAGTATCATTTGTCATGATAAATATTGAGTCCATAATGTAATCGGATTACATAATTTTTTCTTTGTAATTCAAATTATGAATCTTGCCTTCTCTATTGTAATCCGATTATATTATATTATGTCTTTAAAATTATGCCAAACAAATTAATCCATCTTGTAATATAATTTTGATTATATTATGAGGTTGATTATCCTGACCAAACATGGTCTAATAAAAAACACCAGACGGATTTGCCTTCATTTCATAGCAGCGATGTTAAATGATTAGTCAAAGAAATAGGGAGGATTAAGATATCTTTTTCCATTTTTTTTGGCATAATGTTTGGTAATAGATGATCTTAATAAAATATTATTATTTTTTGTATTGGTATCAGAATATTTAAACCTTCGATCTAATTAATCTTTGAGAATGATCGATTATGTTCTACAGATCTTCAAGATACCTCCTCAATAGTTGAGTCTAATAAAATCGGATTCCAAATGACCTTCATCGGTTATCAAAGGTAAATCAAGAAAGTGCTCGTAACTTTTTTACGGTTCAATTCGGACTCCGCAGTCGCGTCATACTTGAACGAAGGTTCAATGCTAAAATTGTACCAGACAAACTCTTGAGTTTCAGAATCACGCCGAATAATTTTTTTTTAAAATTTACTATCAAACAATATCATAATAAAAAATCAATTATATTATTATATGAAATATCTCTTCACTTTTATCGCATGAGACGAAATATTTAGATTTGATAAGTATGATAAAATCACGAGTACAGTTGGTTGTCATATGCACGAGGCATTTTATAGATGTGGTGTAATCTAAAATAAAATAAAACATGAATGATTCTAAAAATACAATTAATTCTATCTAACACCCTCTGCTTGTAAACTCCAGATAATTTAATACAAATGAATTTGAGTTTATGTTATAATTCAATAAAGATCTGGCTAATATATAATGATTAAGATATGAAGATATTTATAAAAATGATGTGAATTAATTTCAGAAGAGATCTTAAATTTTTATTTAGATTTAGATAATTTTTATATGTTTTGACTATTATATTAAGATCATAAAATTTTCCGTGATTTATCTCTTTCATAATGATCGTGAGATAAATCGATAGAGATTATTAAATTACAATTTTAATCTTAAAAAAAACCATGATCAATTATTGAATTGAAATATATATATATATATATATATATATATATATATATATATATATATATATATATATATATATAACCAAAAACTGCTTAACGAAAATATGACTTTTGAAAGTTTTTTGATGCTGAGTGAGTGGCAATAAAATATTTTATATAATTCAATATTAATAATGTCTCAACTTGAATAAGTGAGGAAAGAAGGAAATGCACTTTGAATATGGTTGTACCTAATATTATTTTAGACCGAATTTTTTATTAAATAATAAAAAAATATTGAGTTTCTTTTTTAAATTTCTTTGACTGTCGAATCATTTCACTACTGTTTCGTCACGAAATGAAAAGAAGTTGGAGTTTTCTTTTTCACCGTGCACCGAGAGACCAAATTATTGCCCACCTTATTACTTCACACAAGTATTGAAAGACCCGATATTTGTATGTAAAATCAACCTCCCCATTCTCTTGGTCGAATGACTAGCAGCTCGAACTGTCACCTACTCTCTACTTGAGGAGTTTCAAGAAATCGGCGACTTGCCAAGAGATAGTTGAAGTCCTCTTCAGCCTGAGCTTCGACGTCAACGTCTTACTAGAGGAGGGACTACTATATCATTTCGACCTAAGTCTGATAGAGGTCGAATTAAGTGGGTCATTAAGTAAAAGACTTTACTTTTCTTTCTTTCTTTCTCTTTTTTCATTACTAACATCTAACTTGTCTTGTGTCTTTTCGCAGTCGAAGTCATGTTGAGAGCTTCTATTAACAAGAGGATGAAATGGAAGTGAGCTCAGATGATTGTCCTGCCTGAAGCTCCGGCCGAGACACCAGAAGAGGCGGGTTCAGATCAACTTCCTCCACCTCGACCATCTATGGTGGTCGAGACTATTAGTTCCGGAGAGTCAAAGGAACAGTGCCAATGTTGGAAGAAGAGCAGAGTGGTTTTCTCTTCACTCGAAGGGAGTCCTTCCTGTAGGTTCCCCAGCCCAACTCCCCATAGCTCAGCTGGGTCGAGTAATGCCAAACCATCTGGCAGTTCGGCTCCGACTCCACCTTCCGAGCCACCTGCCTCCCGCCAAAACAGCCCAAGCCCTTCTCTCCCCGGGATGACCTCGGGATATTCTATGCCGAGGAGGGAACTCCCTCCCCCGAAAGGATTTCTTAAGAAAATCTACGATGCAACTAGGACATCCGCAAGGGACAAGACTATACCTGTGCTTTGTGACACCATGAACAACCACTTGACACAAGTACATAAAATTATTTACTTTGTTTGTTTTTTTGTACTATTTGTGGCTAAGATACTAACTTGTTTGTTTCTTTGTTCTGGGCCATCACCTAGAGTTGATGGCTCGTCTCCCCCAAATGAACACCACATTTCAAGGGGTGCGGGCCCAGGCGGTAGCTGTCTCGGCTCAGCTCTAGGAGAAGAAGAAGGAGCTCGAGATGGCTCAGGTCGAAGCGATCGTCTATCGATCCAAGACTCTTCGCTATGAGGCCAACTTATAGAGTCAAACCCGAGAGATCGAGAGTCTACGACTTCAAGCTGCCGAAGTATAAAAACTTCTAACACATCATGGGATGATGGATGTGTTCTTCCTCATGAGGGTGAGGTATCTATCATGGGATGATGTATGTGTTCTTCCTCGTGAGGGGGAGAATTTTGAAATGGGAATGTAAGATGCCCAATTTTAAAATTGGGAGAGTTTATAAGATTGTCTCTTTTAAGTGACATGAGACTTATCACTAGGAAGAGTGAAGACATCCTAGATATTTTCTGACCAAAGGGGAAGATTGTAAGATCTCATTGGAATATGAGACATTGACACCCTTGAGGAGAACCTTTTTGATGTATGTCAAAAAGGGGAAGAATTAACGAGAAAAGTTATGGGAGAATTTGAGATTACCAATTTGGAAGAATTGGTAAGGAGATGTGAGTTGGGTGACCAAACTCAAAGGTGTCTGTGATTTTTGTCAAACATCAAAAAGGGAGAGATTGTTAGTGCAATCGGCCCAGGTCACGACTGATCGGACTCGAGTAGTATTTTGATATTTGATATTGATGTTTGACAAAATATATGACAATGTGATTGTCATGGGAAAGTCCAAGTCATGGGTACTTGGCATGAAAAGTCCAAGTGGGATACTTGGCAATGGGAAAGTCCAAGTCATGGGTGTTGGTGCAATCGACCCAGGGCACGATTGACCAGACTCGAGTTTGACTCGAGTGATATTTTGATGTTTGACAAAGGGATTTGACAAAGTGGTTTGGCATTGATGTTTGACATTAATGTCGGTTAATATGTTGGGGAGATTGTTGGAGTAATCGACCCGGGTCATGTTTGACCGGACTCGAGTTTGACTTGAGGAAGACCTTGATGGTTGACTGAGGTTGACCATGTGATTATGGGAAAGTCCAAGCATGGGTCTTGGCAAGGTAAAGTCCAAGTCATGGGTACTTGGCATGGAAAGTCCAAGTGGGACACTTGGCATTTGGTAAAGTCCAAGTCTTGAGTACTTGGCATGAAAAGTCCAAGTGGGACACTTGGCGCATGGAAAGTCCAAGTCATGGGTATTTGACATTTGGGAAAGTCCAAGTCTTGAGTACTTGGCATGAGAAGTCCAAGCATGGGTCTTGGCAAATGAGAAGTCCAAGCATGGGTCTTGGCAAATGGAAAGTCCAAGCATGGATCTTGGCATGGAAAGTCCAACATGGGTTGGCAAGGGAAAGTCCAAGCTTGAGTCTTGGCATTTGGAAGTCCAAGGGGATTGATATTGGCAGCGTAAAGTCCAAGCGGAGTCTTGGCGGCATAAGTCCAATGTGCCTTGACGGTGTAGACACCGTTAGCATGACATAGCCGAGGGAAGCACCTGGAGGCTAGCGCGATGGATGAACAAGTCATGGATGACTTGGAGGGATCCGAGAGGCGTGAGGCTGATGGAGGTGGCTAGAAGGCTTAGGTCTAGGCTAAGGGTGGTCTAGCAAGTATGGAGGCACCATACTTGGGTTAAAACCTCATGTTTGAGGTTGGCAGTCGACTGGCAATATGGCCGGTTCGACTGCCTTGAGTCGACTTAAGTTCGACTGCCGAATTGCTCGCTCATCGAGCGATGATCGATGACGATCGCCAAGGGTGGCGATCATCGCTAAGTTCTGTGTCGAGCAGAGAATGCCAGAGGCCGATCGACCGATCGACTACGGGCGTTAACGATCCGATCGCCAATGTTGGCAGTCGACTGCCAAGAGTCCCGTTGGAACTTGTCCAATGTGGATTGAGCCGTTGTCTCACAGCTATAGTACTGGCAGTCAACTGGGGACTTATGGCAGTCGACTGCTAGGTGGAAATCCAGCCCGATGGAGGATAAAAGAAGCTGTTCGTGGAAGGCTCAAGCATCAGATTTTTGGGAGCTTTGGTAAGGCGATTTGAAGGCGATTTGCAGGTGCATTTCAGGGTCCTTCAAGCTCATCCAAGCAACCAACAAGCAAGCGCTCAAAACCCTAGTTTGTAAAGTGTTCTTTACATTTCCTTGTATTTTGCTTGTATTTTTGTGTATTACTTATTGTAATCCATTGTACGAGGTTTCTCCACCTCCGACTTGTTGTCGAGAAGGAGTTATTGCTTAGTGGTGTGTGATTGACATCACTAGGGCTCGTTTGAGCCCGATCCGTGGAGTAGGAACCGTGCGGTTCCGAACCACGTTATATCCTTGTGTTCGTGATTGTATCTTTTCGTTATTGCTTTTATTATTTCTATTCCGCTGCGCATAACGAGTTTTGTAGAGCCGATCGCGAACGATTTCCATCTACGTACGAATTCAACGCTATTCACCCCCCCTCTAGCGGCGTCAAATCTCCAACAATTGGTATCAGAGACCGGGGCTCTTCTACGGACTAACCGCCGGGAGCTAGGACAAAGAAGCTAGAGGGTGAAGATGGAAGAACAATTGGGATGGAACATTAACACACCAATCCCTTACTCCTTCTATGGACAAGAAGGGTTTAAGCAATGGAAGTCAAGAATTGAAGACTTCCTAATGATGAGGGACTTCGAAGAATGGTCTATCTTGATGGAGGGTTTTACCTATCCAATAGGACCAAAGGGAGGATTCCTCAAGAAGAAGAAGTGGAGTGAAGATCAACTCCAAGCTTTCGAGAAAAACATGAAGGTAGTAAAATTTATTCTTGATTTGGTCCCTAATGAAATTGTGTGTATGGTAGGAGACTATATGGACGCTAAGGAGTTGTGGAGCCAAGTGGCAAAGCTCCATGAAAACTCATCATTAGCCCAAGAAGAAGAAGAAGAAGAAGAAGAAGAGTGCTCATCCTCTCAAGCTCAAAAAGAAGCAAGTACATCTTCATCCAAAGAGCTTGAGGATTCGGAGGTTGATAGGGAATCAATATCTGGATCGGAAGAGGTGGAGGAAGTGGAAGAAACATCCACTTCTAGGATTGAGGAGGAGATTAGAGTTTCCTCAACACCGGAGCATCAAGAAGAAGCTTCCACATCCGGTCAAGATGAAGAAGTTTCAATTCCAACACCTTCCACCACCATAGGTAACTCAAACATGTCAATTAATAATAAAATGAATATTATATGCTTTGAGTGTAGGGAGAAAGAACACTACAAGAGTAAGTGTCTTAAACGGGTTAAGAAGACTCCACCCGTGCCAAAAGTCAAGGAGACCGGTGCCTCAATGAAAAAGAGCAAGGAGCAAGTGATTTGCTTCAAATGCCGACTACCGGGTCATTACCGGAGTCAATGCCCGAAGGGGGAGAAGAAGGGGCAAAGGGGAGCATCACAAGTAGGGGGAGCTACTAAGGCTAACCCTAAGGTATATCAAGTTAATAATGCTCTTTCTTTAGTTAATAGACAAAAGCATGCTAGAAATTTCAATTCCCTAGCAATTTGCCATGAAAAGCATGCTAATAGAAATAAATACTTTTGTTTAGGAGCTAAAAATATTCACTTAGATAATAGGGAGAAATTTGGGACTAATGTCCCTAAAAACAACTTATCTAAGGACAAACCTAGGTCAAATAACTCTAGAAAATTTTTACCTAGGGAGACAATTAGAAAGGTGCAAGAGCACCTAGGTCTAAACCCTAAATGGACTAGGCATATGCCTAGAAAGTCCCATGCCCAAGATTTAAATCAAAATTCTAAAATGGGGCAATTAGAAAAGGAAAATCAAGTCTTGAGGTCAAGGCTTGAAAAACTTGAAAAGACCCTAAATAAGATACAAAATCAATTTAAAGGTCTAGTGGCCAAAAATCAAGGGTCCAAAAGTCAAAGTCAACACCTAGGACCTAAGAGTCAAAAGTCAACCAAGGGCAAGCAAGGTTTGGGTCACAAACCTAAGCCTAAAGTGGCTTATCATAGTGTTCCATTTGACTATGGAACACAAACTGGGTCTAGGAAGACCAAGGTCAATAGGGAGGTTATCCCTAGAGTTGACCAAAGGGTGTGCCTAGTGGCTAGGGTTTCTAGGAAACCTAGGGTGGCCACTAAGAAGGTTGCAAGGGGAGTTACCCCTAGAGTCAACCTAGGTAAGACCCAAATGACCAAGGCTAACAAGCCTAGGAGGGTCATTAGGAAGGTATCTAGGGAGGTTATCCCTAAGGAATACCTAATTAACCCTAGGAGCTCAAATCGATTTTGGGTTCCTAAGAGCGTGATTGATTCATGCTAGGTGGGTTTAGGATGTGCCAACCTTGAGTGGATGGGTAGTTAACTCAACCATGATAAAGGTGACATTTTAGGTTATTTTCAAGGTTATGGATACCTTGTAAATAGGGGTGAATTATAATCCTAAAAGATTTTAGGATGTGCCAATATTAGTTATGAAGTTTGATAAAATGATCAAATTGGCACAATTAGAGTTTAGAGTGTTAGTGTGCCATTTTGGGTTGTTGGCGCACTGGGGAGATTAATGATAATATGGCAAAATATAACTATATCAAATGACAATTAATATTAAAATTTAGGTATTACCATACCTATACATTTTATATGCCATGCTTTGATTGTCATATGCCATGTCATGACATCATGCCTATTTCTATGATTTTATATGTCATGAGTATGCTTAGGTTTTAGGTTAATATCATGTATGCTTAGTTTTATATCTTATGCCATGACATCATGATTATGAGCATATGCTTATTTATAACATTTCTAATGCCATAATCATTCATGCATTTAAGACAATTTGGTTGAAATTGAATTAAGGACTATGACATGACTTGAAGTCCCATTTATAAGGGAATCAAGTAGGGTTGCCTTAGAGAATGTATGAAACCCTAGATTAGGATGAACAAAACCCACATCTCACATCCAATTGACATGTATGTGTATTTATACACCTTAGATACATGTGAGATGCTAGGATATGAGTTGAGTTCAAGGTGCATAGTTTTTGCATCTAGATGAACTAAAACTCATCTTGTTTCATTCGTGGATCATTGGGAGAGTATGTGTACAAGTCATGTACATAGAGCCCAAGGAATATGATCCAAAATAAGGTTTTGAAAACATTTTAAAATCATTTTGAAAAACCTTGGTGAAGTCTATCTTTTGATAGCAATCACCATTGATAGAGTTGATACAAAATAGGGCCAAAACATTGAAAATTTCAATGGTTTTGAGTTTTGTATCAAACTCACTATTTTATGGGTAAAATAATTTTCAAATATTTTTCACCCATTGTGTGTGTCATAAGTATTATACGTATGAATTTTCATGATTTTTCGAATTTTGTATAATTATTTATGAATTTTCAAAATTCATTTCTGATAGCTGAAAATCGAGATTTTGATTATCACGATCGGCAATGTGGCGATCGGTGATGATGTGATCGTGACATCACGAGTCGATCGCCAGTCTGATTTTGGGTTAACAAGGTTTGTTTAGCCCGTGTTCAACTATGGAAAAGGTTCCTAATCACTCCTAACCCTAGGATATACTTTAGGAAGCATTATAAAGGGTGAAAATCCATTGGATATGGATTAGGAGCTGTGTTAGGTCAAAGTATCAAATTTAGGGTGAGTGAAAGTTCTATGTTGAACTTAAAACCTTAATTTTGATGGTTTAGAGTTTCTATTGGCTTAGGGGCTTCCCAAGGACATTGTTGGTGCAATGGTCAAGGGGGAGCAAGCCTTTAGGGGGAGTTATCCATCTTGGGATGATGAATGTGTTTCTCTTCTTGAAGGGGGAGAAGTTATTGGGAGAGTATCATCAATTGGGAAAATTGATGGGTTTTTGATACCCAATTTGGAAATTGGGAGAGAGTATAGGATTGTCTCTCTTGAGTGATATGTGAATTATCACTAGGAAGATGGTAGACATCCTAGGTATTTATTTTTGGATCAAGGGGGAGATTGTAAGATCTCATTGGGACATGAGACATTGACCTCCTTGGAGAGAAAACCTTTTTGATATTAGTCAAAAAGGGAGAGAATGTTTGGGGGAGAACATTTGGAGAGTGTTTACCAATTTGAGATAATTGGTAAGGGATTTGAGTTAGTGGTCTAACTCAGATGATTTGTTTGGTTTTTGTCAAACATCAAAAAAGGGGAGATTGTTGGTGCAATCGGCCCAGGGCACGATTGACCAGACTCGAGTTTGACTCGAGTGATGTTTTGATGTTTGACAAAGGGATTTGACAAAGTGGGTTGGCATTGATGTTTGGCATTAATGTCGGTTAATATGTTAGGGAGATTGTTGGAGCAATCGACCCGGGTCATGTTTGACCGGACTCGAGTTTGACTCGAGGAAGACCTTGATGGTTGACTGAGGTTGACCATGTGATTATGGGAAAGTCCAAGCATGGGTCTTGGCAAGGTAAAGTCCAAGTCATGGGTACTTGGCATGGAAAGTCCAAGTGGGACACTTGGCATTTGGTAAAGTCCAAGTCTTGAGTACTTGGCATGAAAAGTCCAAGTGGGACACTTGGCGCATGGAAAGTCCAAGTCATGGGTACTTGGCATTTGGGAAAGTCCAAGTCTTGAGTACTTGGCATGAGAAGTCCAAGCATGGGTCTTGGCAAATGAGAAGTCCAAGTATGGGTCTTGGAAAATGGAAAGTCCAAGCATGGGTCTTGGCATGGAAAGTCCAACATGGGTTGGCAAGGGAAAGTCCAAGCTTGAGTCTTGGCATTTGGAAGTCCAAGGGGATTGATATTGGCAGCGTAAAGTCGAAGCGGAGTCTTGGCGGCATAAGTCCAATGTGCCTTGGCGGTGTAGACACCGTTAGCATGACATAGCCGAGGGAAGCACCTGGAGGCTAGCGCGATGGATGAACAAGTCATGGATGACTTGGAGGGATCCGAGAGGCGTGAGGCTGATGGAGGTGGCTAGAAGGCTTAGGTCTAGGCTAAGGGTGGTCTAGCAAGTATGGAGGCACCATACTTGGGTTAAAACCTCATGTTTGAGGTTGGCAGTCGACTGGCAATATGGCCGGTTCGACTGCCTTGAGTCGACTTAAGTTCAACTGCCAATTTAGAGCTGGAATTGCTGCGCGATGATCGCTCATTAGAGCGATCGATGTCTACGGCGACGCCAAGCCAAGCTGATTGATTGCTAAGTTACGTAACGCCGAGCCGATTGGCGCCGTAACCGATTAGCGATCGACTACAGGCGTTGGCGATCGCTAAGAGTCCCGTTGGAACTTGTCCAACGTGGATTGAGCCGTTGTCTCACAGCTACAGTGCTGGCAGTCGACTGGGGAATTATGGCAGTCGACTGCTAGGCGGAAATCTAGCCCGATGGAGGATAAAAGCAGTTGTTCGTGGAAGGCTCAAGCATCAGATTTTTGGGAGCTTTGGTGAGGCGATTTGAAGGCGATTTGCAGGTGCATTTTAGGGTCCTTCAAGCTCATCCAAGCAACCAACAAGCAAGCGCTCAAAACCCTAGTTTGTAAAGTGTTCTTTACATTTTCTTGTATTTTGCTTGTATTTTTGTGTATTACTTGTTGTAATCCATTGTACGAGGTTTCTCCACCTCCGACTTGTTGTCGAGAAGGAGTTATTGCTTAGTGGTGTGTGATTGGCATCACTAGGGCTCGTTTGAGCCCGATCCGTGGAGTAGGAACCGTGCGGTTCCGAACCACATTATATCCTTGTGTTTGTGATTGTATCTTTTCGTTATTGCTTTTATTATTTCTATTCCGCTGCGCATAACGAGTTTTGTAGAGACGATCGCGAATGATTTCTATTCAACGCTATTCACCCCCCCTCTAGCGGCGTCAAATCTCCAACAATGGGTACTTGGCATGGAAAGTCCAAACATGGGTTTTGGCAAGGGAAAGTAGCATGAGTCTTGGCAAGAGAAAGTCCAAGCTTGAGTCTTGGCAGATGGAAAGTCCAATATGGGTTGGCAAGAAAAGTCCAAGGGGTGATATTGGTGACAAAGTTCAAGGGTGGAGTCTTGGCAGCATAAGCCCAATGGTTGGCGGCATAAGTCCAAGCGATAGTCTTGGCACGTAAGCCCAATGTACCTTGACGGTATAGACTAGCTTAGCATGACAATAGCCGATGGAAGCACTTGAAGGCTAGCGTATGGATGAACAAGTCATGGATGACTTGGAGGGATCCGATAGGCGTGAGGCTGACGAAGGTGGCTAGAAGGTTTAGATCTAGGCTAAGAGTGGTCTAGCAAGTATGAAGACATCATACTTGGTGTTAAACCTCATGGATGAGGTTATCAGTCGACTAGTAGTATGATCAATCGACTGATAGGAGTCGACTGACGTTCGACTGTGACAAAAGGCCTTGGCAGTCGACTGCTAGCATTGGGCAGTCGACTGACGGCCTGAACAGTCGACTGCTATGGCTGGAAGTCAACTGATGGTCGATGTCGCAGACACAGAAAGTTCCAGAGTCGACTGTTAGGGTTTGACAGTGGGGTGTACAATCGGTTAAAACCAAACCTACCAAACCGATTAAGACCGAAACTGAATAAATTGATTTTTTTATCTAAACTGAACTGACCGAAATTTTTTACCGAACCGAACCAATTTGGCAAAAAAAATCAGTTTTTCCGATTAAAAATAAAAAAAATTGATTTTTTACATCCAGTCAACTGATGGCTCAAATCAGTCGACTGAAGGTCCAATCAGTTGACTGAATCCAGTGGATAGGAGCACAGAATGTTTCTTAGTCGACTGATGGCTCAAATCAGTCGACTCATGGTCCAATCAGTCGACTGATGTTCCAATCAGTCGACTGCTTCAGTTAAAATCGGTCAGTTTGGTTAAACCAAATTTTTTCAGTTTAAACCCAAAACCGAACCGAATAAACCGAATAAATCGATATTTTTTAATTAAAAAAACAAATTTTCGATTAGACCGAACCGAACTTTCAAGTTCGATCAGTTCGATCAGTTCGGTCGATTTTTTCGGTTTAACTGATCGATTGCACACCCCTATTTGACAGTCGAGTGATGACTCGATCAGTCGACTGATGGACATGATCAATCGACTGATAGTCTATCCGTTAGAACTTATCCAACATGGCTCGGGCCATTGTGAGACAATGATTATAGAAGCAGTCGACTGATGGTCGCGATTAGTAGACTGCTAGGCGAAATCCAGCCCGAATGTAGATTATAAAAGTAGCTCATGGAGAGGGATTTGGCAAGGATTTCTTGAGGCGATTTGGAAGGGATTTGCTGTTGCAATCCAGACCTTCAAGGTTATTCTCAAGCAACCAAAAGCAAGCATTCAAAGATCTCTTGTAAAGTATTTTTTCTTTACTTGTATTGTATTTCATCTTTGTATTTCCTTGTATTCATCGTATTAGTTAGTGTAATATCTTATATGAGATTTCTCCACCTCCGACGTGTTGTCGAGAAGGAGCGTTATTGTTTAGCGGTGTTGTTTGCATCGCTAGAGCTCATTTGAGCTCACCCTATGGAGTAGGAACCCTAAGGTTCCGAACCACGTATATCCTTGTGTATTTGTGATTGTGCTTGTGTTTTTGTTTGTGTCTTTCTATTATTTCTGCTGCGTACTAATCAAATTATAGCAAGTACGCGAACGAATTCCATCGACATATGACACGCTATTCACCCCCTCTAGCGATGTCCAATTTCCAACAAGTGGTATCAAAGCGGGTCGCTTTTCACCGGCTTCACATCCGAGGGAGCAAATGCGCTAGAGGGCAAGATGGATCTTCAAGAGAGATTGGGCGATAACATAGCAATTCCACCCGCCTTCGACCGCGAAGATTTCGTGTATTGGAAAGGTATGATGAAATATTTCTTTATGTCCAATATAGCAAATTAGTTTGTCGTAATTATAGAATTCGATGCTCCGAGAGGAAAGAACGGAGAAATCCTCGAGATGAAGAGGTGGACCGAGGAGCAATGACAAAAATTTGAGACAACCATTAAGGTAACAAAAATGTTAGTAAATTTGATACCTAACGATATTTTATCCAGATTAGGAAGTTATAGGGATGCTAAGGAGTTGTGGAATAAGTTGATCAAGTTCCACGATAATCCCAAATCGGTCCAAGAAAACTCGGAAGAGGAGAAATCATCAACATCCTCTCAAGATCACGAAGAAACAAGCTCATCCTCACAAGAAAGTGAGGAGTCAGAAGTTGAGAAGGAGTCAACTTCCGGATGGGTGGAAAAGGAAGAAGTAGATGAAGCCTCCACTTCTAGGATTAAGGGAGAGGAGATTAGATCGTCGGAGCAAGAGCAAGAGCAAGAGGAAGCTTTTACCTTCAGGAGAAGTGATGAACAAGCTCAAGAGGCCTCTACCACCACCCTAGGTAACTCAAACAGATGTGTTAATAATAAAAATCATATTATGTGTTTTGAGTGTAGGGAATATGGGCACTATAAAAGCAAGTTCCCTAAGAAGGTTAAGAAGGCTCCACCGGTGCCAAAGGTCAAGGATGTCGGTGCCCCAACGATTAAGAGCAAGAAGAACGTGGTGTGCTTTAAATGCAACCAAAAAGGGCATTATAGGAGCCAATGCGCTAGGGGGAGGAAACCTAGCAAGGGTCAAGAGGGAGCATCACATGTAGGGAGAGCCTCTAAGGCAAATCTTAAGATAAAATTCAATAATGCACCTTCTTTAAGTAATAGACAAAAGCATGATTTTAATTCAGTTGCAATTCATCATAAAGAGCATGCTAGAAATAGGCTTTATTGCTTATGAGATAAACATGTTGATTTTAGGTCTAAGGACAAGTCTAGAAATAATGACTCTAGATCTATTTCAACTAAGGAGAAATTTGGGACTAATGTCCCTAGAAAAATGCTACCTAAGGTATGTATTAGGATAATAGAAGATCATCTAGACTTTAATCCAAAGAATTCTAGACATATGCCTAGGAAGGGCAAATCTACTCAAGGAAATAATGGGCCCACCAAATTAGAAAAACTAGAATTTGAAAATCAAGTTTTGAGGTCAAAACTTAAGAAGATGGAGAAGACCCTTAGGAATATGCAAAATCAAATTAAAGGGTCAAATTGTCAAAACCTAGGGTTTAGGAAGCAAGGTCCACCCAAGGGCAAGATATGTTTGGGTCACAAACCCAAGCCCAAGGAGACCTACCATAGTATTTCATTCGATTATGGAACACAACCTAGGTCTAGGAAGGCTATTGTTACTAGGGAGGTCATCCCTAAGGCTAACCATAGAGTGTGCCTAGTTGCTAGGGTTTCAAAGAAACCTAGGGAGACCACTAAGAAGGTTACAAGGGGAGTCACCCCTAAAGTTAACCTAGGCAAGACCTAAATTGTAACACCCTTTTAAATACGGAAAATTTAAAATACCAAAATAAAATAGCCAAAGAAATAAGAAATTTATCCTGGAAATTTTTCGGGATTTTTAGGGAAATTTTAGAAATTTTTAAGAATTTTTTTGGAATTAAATGGGGCTTGTATGAGATATTTACGGGGATAAGAAAAACAGGCTTTTAAAGAGCCTGTTTTAACTATTTGACAGGGATAATTAACCTAAATTATAAACCTAGGTTATAAGTTAACCCGATCCCGTTTCCTTTTCTTTCCCGATTTCTCCGGCGCAGTGGAATTAAAGGTCGTTTCTTTTTCTTTTCCACTCGCGAGCCCTTCTCTCATGATCCTCTCCGCCGTGCCGATTTCTTTTCCCTCACCGCGCCGCAGCCAGCGACCGACGCAGCCCGCAGCCATCGGTGCCCCGAGCTTTTGTGGTCGGCCACTCCTCCGCAAGCGCCGGCAACCTTTCGTCTTTCCCCGTGCCCAGGTCGCCGCGGGTGCCCTCTTCGCCGCTGCTCGCCTGAGCCGCCACTGCTTCGCCGCCCTTCTCCCGGTTGCCGCTTCGCTGCCATTGCACGCACGCGGCTCCGACAGTGCCCTGGCCGCCGACCCTCTCGTCGCCCTGCCCTCTGTCTTCCACTTCCTCGTGCTCTGCCTTCGCACACCGATGCCTCTGCCACTACAGATCTCACTGCACCGCGACTACCGGACCGAGCTTTGTCGGGGATACCAGAGCGTTCGCAGCATCGGGGTTGCCCTTCGCATCGACGCCGCTGAATGCTCACAGCACCATCGCTGTCTCCTGCTCGGTAGCAGGCAGAGATCTCCCTCCCTCCATTCGGCGACGACCACACGTGCCGCAATGATCCGATCTTGACATCGCCTCGACCATTGTCGACCTGCGGCCATTGCTATCAGAGTCCGACGACTCGTCGACCCCAATTTGTTCCGACAATGAAGGAGGTAAGGGCAGAATCAGTTGTTTGATTAATCGATGGTTGTTGCTGCATGTTAATTAGTCAGTTTAGCTAATTAACTAATTTGGTTAATCAAAGTAAGGGATTAATCATTTAAAACAATGGAGTAATCTGATTAATCTATTATTAGGAGTAATTGGATGAATTTGGATTTAATTAATAGGTTTAATCAAATAGTATGGTTTGGATTTTTGGAGTAAACTGATATTAATCAAGTGGTAATTAAACTTGGGGTTAATAAAGTTGATTACCTAAGCTGGTTATGATGAATTATATTTTTTATTATGGTAGTGAGTGATCGGTTAAGTGGATAGCTTAATCCATTAGGTTTTGGACTTGATATTGGGGTTACAATATAATCTGAGTATATTATATTGTATGCAGGTTTCAGTCACGAGACATATCCACGGGCGTAAAGATTTGCATTATT
Source organism: Wurfbainia villosa (assembly GCA_025175895.1). NCBI lineage: Eukaryota > Viridiplantae > Streptophyta > Magnoliopsida > Zingiberales > Zingiberaceae > Wurfbainia > Wurfbainia villosa. Next base: position 6,732,946 of record CM045989.1, read on the forward strand.
TCGAGCATTTTGCAGGCGGGTATTTTGACTTATCTCCTTGATATAGTCATGTTGATATGTTAGTTAGGATAGCTTGCAATAATTTTCATGTTTATATGCCTAGTATGTTATGTGCCTATTTGATACATGCATTTGATCGGTTATGATTATATCATCCCTGTTTTTATTTGGATCATAGTTACTTGGATCATGGATATGCACTTATTGATTGTGCATATTATTCGGATAGGTATTTTTAGTTGGATTTACATGCTTTAGTATCATGCACCATCTTGCATGATTGCATGCTGGCTGGACGGGGTTCCTTTATAGTTGAGCCCGCAGCCTGCATATGGCCCGCATACACCGCCACCATGCGGTTAGTGGTACATCGAGGGTGTGTGCTTGTTCGTCAGCTTTCCGGTCCGCTCATGGGTAGCGGCGAGGCAGCTGTGGTAGCGGGCGTGATCCTCCTCCGTCTATAACACCGGAGATTTAGAGCTTAGCTCCCACTGCTTGGGGCAGGAGGATAGGTGTACTCCGACAAGATCCTATCGCCCACTTGGCCACCAGAGCAAAGTGATGGCAGAGTGCACATTGTCATAGCCCTACCCACTCGCCTCACCATCGCAGGAGAGGCTACGATCCGGCCGTGGGTGACCATGTCATTTGCACGACATGCACTTTGCATGGATCGCATTTGTATTGTGTTTGCTGCATTTTTATTGATGCCTTGGATGTTGCATATGATTGTCATGCATACAGGATTCATATTTGTATATGGTGATGACTTTATCTCTTATAGTATGGCACATGCTCCTGTATCAGGGTAGGAGATGCAGGTAAGTACAGTCCTTTTGTATTTCTTGCTCGCATACCCTATTTATATGAGACTGTACTGTCATGATTCTTATTGTTAGCTATATCTTGCTTTGCATATCGACCATATCCGCTAAGTTCTTTGAACTTACCCCGTTGCTTTACCTCTGTTTCAGGTTGATACTGCCAAGAGAGTCCAGCTGCCAATCCCCCCTCGTCGAAATGGATAGGTTTTATTGGTCTTATGGTTTTGGTTTTTAACTAGATGAAGTGTGTAGGACTTGTGTTTGTTTTGGTTATGTACTTGTGGAGGTTTGGAGATTTTTGTTATGGTCTTATGGACCTTGGTTCGGAGTTTTATTTTGGATTGAATTTGGATGAGTATTCCTGCCTAGATGGCAGAAGGGGTAAGTCTAGTTGTGATAGATTTTACTTATTTATTTTGGTTGATGGCCAGAGGCCTATTTTATTACTTGCGTGTGTGTTTGGATTCCGGTCATGTTGACCGATGTATAGTGGTCGTGTAGGCTTTGTATGAAAATTAGCATTGTCACTCGTACAGGGGAGATCCTGTCGGATTTTTGTCTGGCGGGGTCTCCTTCGGGGCGTGACAATTTATTTGGTATCAGAGCGTAGGTTTCCAAGTTCCTTAGGGTCTTTGGGTTTTCGAAGTTTGCCATGTTTGGCAGGTTAACTGGGGTATTTTTTGATTGGTATGGATTTCTGACGATTTTTATGTTTCGGAAATTCGAGGTATTATTGACGAGGTCAATATGGGGGATTTGGCGGCAATAGGACATCTCTAGACGGCTAACAGGTGAATAAATTCTAGAAAATTTTCTAGATTTATTGCATATTTGTATTGGTTATATTGGTTATGCAGTTTGCTTAGCTGGTATCATGTTTTGTCTAGTGTTGTTTTAACCTAATATCTGTTAGACTGGTAGATGTTTAGGTTGATGGTTTATCATTAGCATATGGTTATTAATTGCTATTACTGCTATACGTAGCTAGTTATCATGGTGATATAAATGATTAGATATTATTGGTAGATGTTTACCTCTTACTTTTTGGACTAGTATTAGGATTAGACTAGTTGAATAATATGGATAAATTTGTAGAAAGTATACATATAGGTTCTTTGACTCTCTAGATCCTAGTGCATGATGACATGATTACATTGCTTACGTAGTTTAGGGTATATATAGGCATCTGATGCTTTATTTAGTATTTCCTTGACTTTGTTCTGGCATGACTCTTTAGTTATACCCTAATTAATTTTAGCCATGATTGCTATTAGTATGACTATGCTGTCATTTATTAGACAGCGTGTTATGTGATTATATGGTTATATTTTTTTGTTCAGTGGATACCATGATTAAGACTAGTAGAGATAGAATAACTTAGATGAGGTTATTCTGTAGAAGCGGATCTCAGGAATGAAACAACATTAGTAGAACCCTAGGCGTTGGAACCCTAGGCGTTGGAACCCTAGGCGTAATAACCCGGATGTGCTTAATGATATATGGTTCTCCATTTACTGTTTCAGTGATATGGTGATCGGACTAGTAGAGTTCGTATGGTTAGGATGCGATTAATCCTTACTATATCTCCCATTCTTGGTTGAGAGAGAGAGTCTGCATTAGAGTCTCTCTATAGGTAGGTGCTTTGTATATTTGTGGTCAATCATGCCTCCCAATCATGGTTGAGATGACCTACTGTAAGGTTATATTCTTGCGTTATTCGTTCGGAGTTAGTGATAATCGGATTCGTATGACGCCTGTAGCTAGATAGCTACTTTACATCTTAAGTACCCACGAGATCTGTTCATGGTAGCATGTTGTAGCATGCATGATTGAACTGGTAGAATGATATAATTTAGGCTTAACCCTCTTGAAGGGCTTGATAGTAGATTTGTGGTCCTTATTGGCCTTGATAGACGTTAACTGTTAGTTAGGACGAAACCCTAGGATCAATCGTCTCGACGTGTTTATGAGTGGACTGGACTTATGTTTTTTATCGACCGTGATAACCGTTCATGTTAGAAGGGTTGGAACCCTAGACTTAACCATCTTGAGGTATTTATTTATAAGTCGATGATCTTTACCGACTTTGATAAATATTTCGTATTAGAGGTGTTGAAACTCTCGCTTGACCGTCTCAATGGGTTTAATTGTAGATCGATGATCCTTATCGATTTTGGTGGATGTTCTATGCTAGATGTATTGGATAATCCTAGGCTTAACAACCTAGGATATTCGACTGCCCATGCAACCTATTGGTGGTAGCATGTAGTGCGTGCAGTCAATAATTAGATATCTATATACTACCTGTCTATCCACGAGTCTCATTCGTGGTAGTATATAGTTGCGCGTAGACCGTGCTACTGATTGTCGGCCCATGAGTTACGTTCGCGGTAGCTCATAGATAGTTTCCTTTTTGTGCGAGAGCCACAAGACTTTGTCGTGGTATTCGGATGTGCACTGCTTGTTGCAGTGGTTGTGTATGTGCGGGTATATTTGTTATACCGATCGTGATAGCTGATCGATATTGGTACTCTGAGGGTTGGGTTACTCTAGCTTGTTCCCTATGAATTCCATTATGTGCATTATGATTATGCACTATTGTCTATACATCCACAGAGTGGTTGTACTCACCCCCTCCTCACTGATCCTCTAGGTTAATTGATGGAGGACGTGTCCTGTTGACCTACCTTTGTGTCGCTCAGAGAGTTCCTTGTCGTGCTTGTCTCCCTGCATCGTCGGGATGCCGCTTTATTTATTTTATCGGTATTGTATTTTGTTATGCACTTTGGATTTTGTCGCAGTTTGATTTGGGGTCATAAAACTATTTTACTTTAATTGATATATGTTTAGTCGTGCATGCATGCAGTTATTAAAATACTTATATTTCTGTAAATTATTTCGAGGTTTTTATCAGATCTGGTCTATGTATTTCTGAATATTGTCACTAAGGGGCTCCTCTGTCAGTTGGATGACGGATATGCCCCCAGGACGTGACAATTTTATTGGTTTGCGATTTTGATTTGTGGGTTTTGTGTTTCGAGGATTTTCTTTTCCTTGGATTTTTGGGAGTTCTCGGGTTTTGGGACCAGGCGAGCTGAAGGATATCTCTGAGCTATAGGAAAGGTATTGTCTTTAGTGGTTACTGTACTTTAGTGGTTAGGAAAAATATTGACTTAGTGAAATTGTCCCTACTCATGGTTGGGGACGAGGTCGATGACGTATTGACCTTGAGGAACCTAACGATGATTTCAGAAGTATGGACTCTTTAGAGGTGCCGACTGATGTCGAATTAGGAAGCTAGGGATTTGGCCTACTAGCCACCAATTTGAAGGACAAGGAGTAAACCCTCAGAAAATATCAATCCCTACTAATAGTGATTGGGTTATGGATAAGGCGTGTATGTCTACACTGGTCAAGATGATGAAAGGTCGTTTTACCTTATTATAGGAGGTGTTGGAAGGGATATTTATCTATCCCAGTATTTTCTAGAGAAGATCCGGAACTCTTTGTTAAAAGAGAGATGGACCTTTGAGATTATGCGTCGATTTTCGATGATAGAATGCGGTAGTTGTGGAAGGAAAAGAATATCCTTCATTGTGGATAGAGGATCTACTTAGATCAGCTATATGACACCTGTATATACTCTAGGGTTGGTATATGACTGGTGTGTTGATATTGTAGTGACATGATGTCATACAATTATCATTGTCATTGTGATGATTGTTATATCATCAGCTTAGAGTAAAGAGAATGCAGTTGTATAGTGACGACAATTTCATACTTGGTATGAATTGTATGAGCTTATGATATCTTATTTGACTTATTGACGACTTAGTCGTCTAGGGATTTGGGAAGTCGTGTATTCTGGACACGATTGGATTAGTTGTAGTCGTTGGAGTTGCGTAACTTGGCCACTGTTGATGGTGGTAGTTGGAGTTGCGCACTCGACCACCGTAGATGGTGGTTTTTCTGGTATTGATTTTATTATTACCATAGATATAGATAGGATGCTCTAGAGGTACTACATCGATGACTGGTTGGATCAGGAAGGTGATGGAATTTATTTGGTCTGAAGCTTGTGAAACTAGTTTCAGGGCTGAGACGATGGTTGGCTTTTACGCCGGTGTTGATTAATCATGCTGGTATGGAAGGAAGGGTAGTGTACATGGATGCATCATTTCGGGGATCGTAGCGATTCCGATGCTATTGGATAAGACGTATCCTAAGCTTATGGCAGTTAAAGGACTGCGAGATAAGCCGTCATATATATATGACATGGACTTCGCAGTTATTATGTTGTTTTGTAGAGGTGAAGAGCAGGAATGCTCATGGAGTTTTGGCTAGCTACTGGATAGCTACTATAGAGTAGCTGAAACACAAACGGTTGTAACAAGGAAGTTTGGTCGCGATAGCCTCCCATGCACTTACAGAGTGTGTGGTGGAGTGGATTTGGGACGGTAGATGGACTACCGTCTCTGACTTCGAGGAGGATAATGGTTTACGTAGTTGCATTAGTTTAAGGAATAGATGCTTCAGGAAATTCCGATTCCGGAATGGAAGTGGAAGCATATTATTATGGATTTTGTGGTGGGTTTGCTTAGGACACGTCAAAGCCATGACGCGATTTGGGTAGTCGATGATCGACTAACCAAATCCGCGCACTTCTTAGTAATTCAGAAGACCGACTCTTTGGATCGTTTGACAGAGCTATATTATTGGGATATCATCAGATTGCATGGTGTTCCTTTGAGCATTATATCAGATAGAGATCTCCGATTCACGTCTCGGTTCTGGCAGACTCTGCAGCAGGCCTTAGGCATGCAGCTTCGTTTTAGTACTGCATTCCATCCGCAGATAGATGGACAGTCTGAGTGGGCCATTAAGACACTAGAGGACTTGCTGAGGTCCTGTGTTATGGATTTCGGGGGCAACTGGGAGGACCAGTTACTAGGACCCATAGAGCTCAGTATGAGGCAAGGTTGGTCCGTACTATTAGACAAAGGATGGCCGAGATGCAGGATCGTCAAAAGAGTTATGTAGATCGGAGATGGAGACCTCGGGAGTTCTCTATTGATGACCAGGTATTCCTGCGAGTCTCACCCATGAAAGGGGTGAAGAGATTTGACCTCCGTGGTAAGTTAGCTCTAAGGTACATTGAGCCTTTCGAGATTTTTGGAGAGGATCGGAGCAGTCGCTTATCGCTTAGCACTACCACCATCTTTGACGAGTAAACATGATGTGTTCCATGTGTCCATGCTGAGGAAGTATGTGCCAGACTCTACACATATTCTGTTAGAGGTGTCAGGTTTCATTCAACCTGATGCTACTTACGCAGAGGATCCGGTACAAAATTTGGATTACAAGGAACGACAGTCGTGAAACAAGGATGTGCGACTAGTCAAGGTCGGGTGGAGTCACCACACGGATGAGGAGGCTACATGGGAGCTTGTAGAAAAGATCAGAGCTCAACACCCCACTTAGTCACATGAGGTGTGTGACTTGTCTCCAGATGTCTGATATGGTTGTTGTGATATCTCTTACTCATTATGCATCTGAGTATGAAATATGGGGACCAAATTTTAATTAGTGGGGGAGAATGTTAAATACGAAAAATTTAAAATACCAAAATAAAATAGCCAAAGAAATAAGAAATTTATCCTGGAAATTTTTCGAGATTTTTAGGGAAATTTTAGAAATTTTTAAGAATTTTTTTGGAATTAAACGGGGCTTGTATGAGATATTTACGGGGATAAGAAAAACAGGCTTTTAAAGAGCCTGTTTTAACTATTTGACAGAGATAATTAACCTAAATTATAAACCTAGGTTATAAGTTAACCCGATCCCATTTCCTTTTCTTTCCCAATTTCTCCGGCGCCGCTCTGCACGACGACAAGGACGTTTCTTTTTCTTTTCCACTCGCGAGCCCTTCTCTCATGATCCTCTCCGCCGTGCCGATTTCTTTTTCTCAAAGCTAGCCTAAATGATCGACGCAGCCCGCAGCCTATCGATGTTCTCGAGCTTACGGCCGGCCACTCCTCCGCAAGCGCCGCAACCTTTCGCCTTTCCTCCCTGGCCCAGTCGCCGCGGTGTCCTTCTTCGCCCGCCACACGAGCCACCATCGCTTCGCCGCTCTTCTCCCGGCCGCCGCCACGCTTGCACACGACGGCCCGGCAGCTCGCCGCCAACCCGCCGCCCCGCCTCGCTTTTCACTTCGCTCGCTCGCTTACACATCGATGCCCGCCACTACAGATATCACCGCATGCGACCACGGACCGAAGCCGTTGGGATACCAGAGCGCTCGCAAAGATCGGCTACTCTTCGACGACGCTACCGTAACGCCACGGCATCATCGATGTCTCCCGCCGCAGAGCAGAGATCTCCTCCTCCCGCCGCCGCAAGACGACCACACCGCGGCCGCAAGCCCGATGCCGATATCGCCGACCGCCACACACCGCCACCGCTATCGTAGTCCGACGACTGTAGACCCCAATTTGTTCCGGCAATGAAGGAGGTAAGGGCGTAATCGGGCTTGTTTCGAGTAATCGATGGTTGTTGCTACATGTTAATTAGTCAGTTTAGCTAATTAACTAATTTGGTTAATCAAAGTAAGGGATTAATCATTTAAAACAATGGAGTAATCTGATTAATCTGTTATTAGGAGTAATTGGATGAATTTGGATTTAATTAATAGGTTTAATCAAATAGTATGGTTTGGATTTTTGGAGTAAATTGATATTAATCAAGTGGTAATTAAACTTGGGGTTAATAAAGTTGATTACCTAAGCTGGTTATAATGAATTATATTTTTTTTTACGGTAGTGAGTGATCGGTTAAGTGGATAGCTTAATCCATTAGGTTTTGGACTTGATATTGGGGTTACAATATAATCTGAGTATATTATATTGTATGCAGGTTTCAGTCACGAGACATATCCACGGGCGTAAAGATTTGCATTATTTCGAGCATTTTGCAGGCAGGTATTTTGACTTATCTCCTTGATATAGTCATGTTGATATGCTAGTTAGGATAGCTTACAATAATTTTCATGTTTATATGCCTAGTATGTTATGTGCCTATTTGATACATGCATTTGATCGGTTATGATTATATCATCCCTGTTTTTATTTGGATCATAGTTACTTGGATCATGGATATGCACTTATTGATTGTGCATATTATTCGGATAGGTATTTTTAGTTGGATTTACATGCTTTAGTATCATGCACCATCTTGCATGATTGCATGCTGGCTGGACGGGGTTCCTTTATAGTTGAGCCCGCAGCCAGTTACATGGCCTGCACACACTGCCACTCATGGGTTAGTGGTACATCAGGAGGGTGTGTGCAGTTGCTCTGTTAGGCTTCGCTGGACCGCTCATGGGTAGCGACGAGGCAGCGTGGTAGCGGGCAGGGATCCCTCCTCTGATCTATAACACCGAAAGATGAGAGCTTAGCTCCCCCACTCTGTTTGGGGCAGGAGGATAGGTGTACTCCGACAGCATCTTGTCCACTCGGTCACTCAGGAGCAGTGATGGCAGAGTGCACAGTTGTCATAGCCCTACCCACTCGGCTTCACCATCGCGTGTGAGGCGGCTGACTGGCATCAGGGGTGACCATGTCATTTGCACGGCATGCACTTTGCATGGATCACATTTGTATTGTGTTTGCTGCATTTTTATTGATGCCTTGGATGTTGCATATGATTGTCATGCATACAGGATTCATATTTGTATATGGTGATGACTTTATCTCTTATAGTATGACACATGCTCCTGTATCTGGGCAGGAGATGCAGGTAAGTACAGTCCTTTTGTATTTCTTGCTCGCATACCCTATTTATATGAGATTGTACTGGCATGATTCTTATTGTTAGCTATATCTTGCTTTGCATATCGACCATATCCGCTAAGTTCTTTGAACTTACCCTGTTGCTTTACCTCTATTTCAGGTTGATACTGCCAGGAGAGTCCAGCTGCCAATCCCCCCTCGTCGAAATGGATAGGTTTTATTGGTCTTATGGTTTTGGTTTTTAACTAGATGAAGTGTGTAGGACTTGTGTTTGTTTTGGTTATGTACTTGTGGAGGTTTGGAGATTTTTGTTATGGTCTTATGGACCTTGGTTCGGAGTTTTATTTTGGATTGGATTTGGATGAGTATTCCTGCCCAGATGGCAGAAGGGGTAAGTTTAGTTGTGATAGATTTTACTTATTTATTTTGGTTGATGGCCAGAGGTCTATTTTATTACCTGCGTGTGTGTTTAGATTCCGGTCATGTTGACCGATGTATAGTGGTCGTGTAGGCTTTGTATGAAAATTGGCATTGTCACTCGTACAGGGGAGATGCTGTCGGATTTTTGTCTGGCGAGGTCTCCTTCAGGGCGTGACACACCCCTCTAGTCTTTCCACTCTCTACCAAGGGAGATGTTACTACTTTACTGTCTCTATCTTTAATTCATGCAATATTCTAATGCAATATGCTAACAACTAAAATAATCATAAGGACCTTTACATCACTTAAACAATAACCATTTCAAGATCTTCACCTAACATGCAAGTATTAAAACTAACCCAATATGACTCTAGCATTCTTTGGTCTCAACCATAAATAATCCAGTTGAACTTCAACAATATAAAAAAAAAAATAAGAAACTAAAAATCTGATTTAGACATCTGCACTTAGGATCTTTTACTTCCACTGTTCCGTCGCCACACACACTCAGCACTTCATCCGCCATGCCACCTTACTGAAGCTTTTCTTTACCTTTATCTACAGTATAAGGAAATACAAACTGTAAGCAATAATGCTTAGTAAGTACTTTCTATGCTCACAAAAACATGCACTGTATGAAGTCATGCAACTAGTTCTCTTGCCTTGGATACATTGATACACATGCAAACATAACTAGAAATCATAACTCTGATTACTTGTCTCTTGTATAAATCATGCTCTTAAGTATTTTAAAATTTGTAAACAGTGTATCTGAACTGGAATGATTAACTTTCAAAACTTTTACTTATACTTATATTGATACTTTAAAATAATAATCATCTCGGCATAGTACCACGCGCTGCATTCCTAATAGGCCGGGGTGGCCAACCACCGAACCTACTAGGGTAACTAAAATTGAGGGCCTTGGCCCTGGGCGAAACTGATGCCCGGTACATGCCCTGTCAAAAGTAAAATACTTCCTTTATACTTATATTCTTATACATACTAAAAAAAATGCTCTTAATCCCCTAAATCACGAATGGGGAGCACCATAAAGATCATTATGCTCTTGACCCTCAAAACTGAAATGGGGAGTATACTGAAGATCGTTGTGCTCTTAATCCCTAATTCGAATGGGGAGCATCTTTAAATTTTCTTTATAAAGGAAATATTTTTATATCTTACTCTACATCATGCATATAATTGTAAGCTACAATTCATCTACAACATGCATGATCATAAATCACATTTTTATCATGGATCTACACATGATGTTAAATCGAATATGACATAACGGGTAAAATCACATAACTGAAAACACCATGCATAACTGGAAATAACATGCACATAAAAATATATCAATGATATACGATAACTACTTATACTGCAGGTGAGCAATACTTACTTCCTATGCTTTTTCACCAATTTATACCATTAGATTTCGTAAAGAGAAGACCTCCTACGTGTTCCTTTACTTTAGCGTGATCCTCTACCAAGTCTTTGAGAAGATCCCTCTTAAATTATCCAAAAAGAAGACAACCTTCTTCCTTGCTTCGGCGGCTGGAATACGAGAGATCGAGAGAGAGAGATGGGGATGAGAGGTGGTCGGCGTTGGGAGAGAAGAGGGAGAGGGGGGGGGGGGGTTGGCGGCGTCGGAGAGAAGAGGGAGAGAGGAGTTGGCGGCGTGGGAATTTAGGGAAAGGAGAGAGGAATAAGAAATATATATATATATATATATATAGGGTTTTTCCTTAATTTAATTATCCCCTTTAAATGATTAGCCAAATTAATCAACTTCTTCTTTTTTTTTGTCTATAGATATATTCTGTTATATCATATTCATTGGTAATCTTATGACTTAGTGGTAGAAAGCCTATACCCCCAAATCGACGGTTCATGGTTCGAACTCCGACTAACGAACCATTTATTCATTTTTTTTTAAATTCCTATTCTTAATTATTTCTATTCTTTTTTATTATTATTCTATTTCTATTTTTATTATTTCTATTCTTATTTCTATTTTCCTCTAAATAAAAAAATATATAAGAACTAAAATTTGGGCTGTTACAATCCCTTATACCTTACAAAAGTTTCGTCCTCGAAACTTAGAACAGCTTGGGGTATTTTTGTTTCATGTCATCCTCACATTCTCAGGTTGCTTCTTCAAACATTTGACTTTGCCATAAGACTTTTACTAATGATACTTCTTTATTTCTTAGTTTCCTGACTGCTTGATCTATTATCTGAATAGGTCGGCTTTCATAACTTAGATTTGTCTGAATCTGTACCGTCTATGGCTTAATCACTTGGTTGGTATCTGGGACGTGCTTCTTAAGCATTGAAACATGAAATACATTGTGGATAGCTGACATCTCCTGTGGTAGCTCTAGCTCATAAGCTACCCTACCAACTCTCTTGGTGATCAGGTAGGGGCCTACATATCTGGGACTTAACTTGCCTTTCTTCTCAAATCTCATTACCCCTTTCATAGGAGATACCTTAATGAACACTGAATCTCCGACTTGGAACTCTAGGGGTCTACGTCGGACATCGGTATAACTCTTCTGCCGACTTTGGGCAGTCTCTATCCTTTGGCGTATGTTCTTTATAGCTTTGGTGGCGTCATCTATAAAATCAGTCTTGAGTCCCATTTCTTTCTTCTCGCCACCCTCAATATTTACACGGCTTCCTTTAAAATCCAAGGCACAAGCTGGCAAGAGCCATGTCCTCAAATCCGGTTTCACTCTTTACATTTGCCCATCCCATGCGAGGATTGAAATCACGGTCTTGAATCGTAACTTAGTCTTGAGGGCTTTTCGACGAACACAGTCCCGAATAGTGTGAAGTGAAGCTGTCTCTATCGAGAGTTGATACAGATCAAAACTATGCACCATGAACTTAGCTGTATCTAGCATCTCACATATCTAGGGTGTATAAATACACATACATATCAGTTGAATTATGAGATAATGGTCTTAGGTACTCCATGCAGTCTAATCACTTCCTTGACGTATAACTGGGCTAACTGCTCCATGGAGTATGATATTCTGATAGGCATGAAGTGAGCAAACTTTGTCAATCTATCGACAACTACCCAAATAGAATCGTAGCCATTGGTTGTTTTGGGCAATCCTACTATGAAATCCATGGCTAGTTCCTCCCACTTCCATTCTGGAATCTGGATAGGCTGTAGAACTCCTCCTTGTCTCTGGTATTCGACTTTCACTCTCTGACATGTCAGGCAAGTGCTAACATACTTAGTCACGTCCCTCTTCATACCAAGCCACCAGAATTTCCCTTTCATATCTTGATACATCTTGGTGGATTCAGGATGCATCGAATATGGGATCCCATGAGCTTCTTCTAGGATCTTCTTTCTTAAGTCTGGGTCCTTGGAAACACATAAGCATTCACCCAGATATAATACCCCACTGTCAGAGACACAGAATCCTTCATCCTTCCCTTCTTGGATCTCTTGCTTGATCATTTGGATGCTAGGATCTTTGTCCTGTCTCGCTAATATATCCTCAAACAGTGTAGGTACTATGGTCAAGGCGGAGAGCTGTCTAGAAATGATCTCAACTCCAAAATTCATTATCTCTTTCTCCAGTAGTTGGGATAGTGTTGCTAAGGACATCAAAGTGGCGCATGATTTTCTACTCAGTGCGTCTGCTACTTTGTTTGCCTTTCCAGGATGGTAGTGGATTTCACAGTCATAGTCCTTTACTAGCTCAAGCCATCTGCGTTGTCGCATATTCAAATCCTTCTGAGTGAAGAAATACTTCAGACTCTGGTGATCTGTGTAAATCTTGCATTGGACTCCATATAAGTAATATCTCCAAACTTTCAGAGCAAAGACCATTGCTGCCAACTCAAGGTCATGAGTGGGGTAATTCTTTTATAGTCCTTGAGTTGTCTAGATGCATAAGCAATGACTTTACCCTTCTACATAAGTACTGCTCTGAGTCCCATCTTGGATGCATCACTATACAGGTCAAATCCCTCATTACTTTCTGGAAGGGTAAGCACTGGAGCACTTGTGAGTCTCCTCTTTAATTCAAGGAAGCTCTTTTCACAATCTTCAGTCCATTCGAACTTCTTGTTCTTTCTGGTAAGAACAGTCAACGGTGAAACTATCCTTGAGAAGTTTTCCACAAACTTTCGATAGTACCCTGCTAATCTGAGGAAACTTCTGACTTCACTGACATTCTTTGGTTGACCCCACTTACTGACTGCTTCTATCTTTGTCGGGTCTACCATAACTCCATCTTTTGAAATAACATGACCCAGAAACGATATTCGATCAAGACAAAACTCACACTTGGAGAACTTTGCATATAATTGTCTTTGCTGAAGAGTCTGCAAGACTGTCTTCAAGTGTTCGACATGTTCTTCCTGGGTTCTCGAGTAGATAAGGATGTCGTCAATGAAAATGACCATAAACTTGTCAAGGTACTCCTTAAATATCTGATTCATCAAGTCCATAAACATAGCGGGTGCATTTGTCACTCCGAAGGGCATGACCACGAACTCATAGTGTCCATACCTCGTTCGGAAGGTTGTTTTCGATATATCATCCTCTTTAACTCTTACTTGATGATAACCTAACCGCAAGTCAATCTTGGAGAAGACTGTGGATCCTCTCAATTGATCAAATAAATCCTCTATCCTTGGCAGAGGATATCTATTCTTGATCGTCACTTGATTCAAGGCTCGGTAGTCTATGCACATCCTCATAGACCCATCTTTCTTTTTCACGAACAACACTGGAGCTCCCCATGGGGAATGACTAGGGCGGATGAATCCCTTGTCTAATAACTCTTGTAATTGTTCCTGAAGCTATTTCAATTCAGCTGGAGCCATATGATAGGGTGCTTTTGAGATTGGGTTGGTACCAGGAATAAGTTCAATCTCAAACTCAACTTCCCTTCTAGGTGCTAGTCCTAGTAGCTCGTTAGGAAATACTTCCGGATAGTCACATACGATTGGGACTTCTTCTAGCTTTTGACTTCTTTCTTGCTTAATATCAACTATATTTGCTAAATACCCAGTGCATCCACTAGCTAGCATCTTCCGAGCTTCCATGGCGGACAAGAACTTCTTAGTCTTCTTCCTTGGTTCTCCAATAAACTCAAATTTGACCTCGGTCTCGAGTTGGAATACTACCCTTCACTTACGACACTCAATGGAAGCACCGTACTTGCTAAGAAAGTCCATTCCAAAGATGACATCATAGTCATGCATGTCCAGCAAGATCAGATCACTATAAAGCTCTCTGTCTGAAATCTTGACCGGCACAGCACGTAACCAGTGTGTAGATGTCATTATTTCACCCGAAGGTAGGGTCATTAAAAACTGAATATCTAAGATATCCGGAGTTATATCTATCTTCTTAGCAAATGTCATAGACATGAAAGAATGGATTGCCCTAGTATCAAACAGTACGGTAGCATGCTGACTAAGGATAGGTATCTGACCTGTGACTACCGTAGAAACATTTGCTGCCTCTTCCTTGGTGAGGGAGAAGATCCGGGCATTAGGTGTAACTGATGGGGCCTCCAATCTTCCTTGGATGATGTGAGGACCCTCCAGTGCTCCTTGCATCTGATGTAGCTAAGCTGGTCTACCTCCATACTGAGTAGACTATGGCGGAGGTAGATTGGTCTTGGTGGGGCACTGTTTGGCGAAGTGTCCCTCGACACCACATATATAACACCCGCTCATGCCCTGGCGGCAAACTCCTGGATGCTTCCTCCCACACTTAGAACATGTTGGATACGTAGGCTGCTTACTGGTTGAACCTCCCTTTGCATTATTCCATTGTTTCCTCTTGCCATTGTTGTTTCACTTCCAGTTCAAATTACCGCTCTGAGGTTTCTGACCCCCTGAACTTCCCTAGTTTTTGTTTTCTATCGAGGCTAGCTTCTGGTGCTTGATACTATTCATGTAATGCTCCGTGATTAGCTCACTACTGACTAGCTCTTCATAAGATGATAAAGTGAAACCACTATCAGGCTATTATCACTAGTTTTTTTTTTCATCTTCACATACATAGCTAGGTATGCTCTATTACTTACTGTCTATCATCTTCATATATATATATATGCAAGCATGTTTAACTCAAAGAGAACATTCTATGTGAGCATGTTTAACTTAAAAGAAGTATTCCTTACTACTCATAAAGTAACTAAAGCAGATAAACACTAGCTTACTTGGAGGTGGCAGGACTGATGCTCGATGTGTGTGTGACGGAAGGGCGGAACCCGCTCTGATACTATCTTGTAACACCCCCCTAGTCTTTCCACTCTCTACCAAGGGAGATGTCACTACTTTACTGTCTCTATCTTTAATTCATGCAATATACTAATGCAATATGCTAACAACTAAAATAATCATAAGGACCTTTACATCACTTAAACAATAACCATTTCAAGATCTTCACCTAACATGCAAGTATTAAAACTAACCCAATATTACTCTAGCATTCTTTGGTCTCAACCATAAATAATCCAGTTGAACTTCAACAATATCAAAAAAAAATAAGAAACTAAAAATCTGATTTAGACATCTGCACTTAGGATCTTTTACTTCCACTGTTCCGTCGCCACACACACCCAGCACTTCATCCGCCATGCCACCATACTGAAGCTTTTCTTTACCTTTATCTGCAGTATAAGGAAATGCAAACTGTAAGCAATAACGCTTTGTAAGTACTTTCTATGCTCACAAAAACATGCATTGTATGAAGTCATGCAACTAGTTCTCTTGCCCTGGATACATTGATACACATGCAAACATAACTAGAAATCATAACTCTGATTACTTGTCTCTTGTATAAATCATGCTCTTAAGTATTTTAAAACTTGTAAACAATGTATCTGAACTAGAATGATTAACTTTGAAAACTTTTATTTATACTTATACTGATACTTTAAAATAATAATCATCCTGGATATGGGCCCGGCATAGTACCAATGCGCGCATTCCTAATAGGCCGGGGTGGCCAACCACCGAACCTACTTGGGTAACTGAAACTGAGGGTCTTGGCCCGTGGGCAAAACTGATGCCCGGTACATGCCCTGTCAAAAGTAAAATACTTCCTTTATACTTATATTCTTATACATACTGAAAAAATGCTCTTAATCCCCTAAACCACGAATGGGGAGCACCATAAAGATCATTATGCTCTTGACCCCCAAAACTGAAATGGGGAGCATACTGAAGATCGTTGTACTTTTAATCCCCAATTCGAACGGGGAGCATCTTTAAATTTTCTTTATAAAGGAAATATTTTTACATCTTGCTCTATATCATGCATATAATTGTAAGCTACAACTCATCTACAACATGCATGATCATAAATCACATTTTTATCATGGATCTACACATGATGTTAAATCAAATATGACATAACGGGTAAAATCACGTAACTGAAAACCCCATGCATAACTGGAAATAACATGCACATAAAAATATATCAATGATATACGATAACTACTTATATTGCAGGTGAGCAATACTTACTTCCTATGCTTTTTCATCAATTTATACCGTTAGATTTCGTAAAGAGAAGACCTCCTACATGTTCCTTTGCTTTAGCGTGACCTTCTACCAAGTCTTTGAGGAGATCCCTCTTGAAAATCCCCTCTTGAATTATCCAAAAAGAAGACAACCTTCTTCCTTGCTTTGGCGGCTGGAACATGAGAGATCGAGAGAGAGAGATGGGGATGAGAGGTGGTCGGCGTTGGGAGGGGAGAGGGAGAGGGGGGGGGTTGGTGGCGTTGGAGAGAAGAGGGAGAGAGGAGTTGGTGGCGTGGAAATTTAGGAAAAGGAGAGAGGAATAAGAAATATATATATATATATATATATGATTTTTTCTTAATTTAATTATCCCTTTAAATGATTAGCCAAATTAATCAACTTCTTTTTTTTTCTTGTCTATAGATATATTCTGTTATATCATATTCATTGGTAATCTTATGACTTAGTGGTAGAAAGCCTATTCCCCCAAATCGACGGTTCATGGTTTGAACACCGGCTAACGAACCATTTATTCATTTTTTTTAAATTCCTATTTTTTTTTTATTATTCTATTTCTATTTTTATTATTTCTATTCTTATTTCTATTTTCCTCTAAATAAAAAATATATAAGAACTAAAATTTGGGTTGTTACATAAATGACCATGGCTACCAAGCTTAGGAGGTCATTAGGAGGGTATCTAAGGAGGTCATCCCTAAGGAATACCTAGTAAACCCAAGGAGCTCCAATAGCTATTGGGTTCCTAGGAGCATGATCGATTCACGCTAAATAGGTTAGGGTGTGTCAACCTTAAATGGATGGGTAGTTAACCTAACTATGGTAAAAGTGATACTTTAGGTTATTTTCAAAGTTATGGGTACCTTGGAAATGTAGTTTGAACATATATCCTAAAGGATTTTAGGATGTGTCAATATCATTTAAGAAGTTTGAAAAACAAATCAAATTGGCACAAGTTAGGTCTTAGAGTCATGTATGTCATTTTAGGTTTTTGGCACACTTGGAGAATAAGTGATTAATATGGAAAAATAGATTTAATCCTAACAAATGACAACTAATATTAAAATTTAGGTATTCTTATGCCTTATATTTCATTTTCTATGATTTGATTGTCATATAACATGTCATGACATCATTCTTATCTGTATCATATAAATGTCATGATACCTTAGGTCTATCTTTTAATACCATGTTATGCTTAAATTAGAATCACATGTCATGACATCATGATTTTTGGCAATACTTATTTATATTATCATTTATGCCATGATCATTCATGCATTAATTAAAATTGATTTAAGGATAATTAGCATGACTTGAAGTCCCATGTATAAGGGAATCAAATAGTATTGTCTTAGAAAAATGCATGAGACCTTAGTTTAAGATGAACCAAAACCCACATCTTGTTGGATCGATGCGGTTCGCTAGAGGGGGGGGGGAGGGTGAATAGCGAAAAAAAAACTTTTTCTCGTTTCTTTCGTTAAAACTCGAGAGAAAATTAATTGCAGCGGAAATGTAAAGTAAATAGAGACAAATAGGTTTTACTTGGTTCGTAGCCTTCGGCTACTACTCCAAGGCCCTAATGGTCCTTGACCACGTACAGAGGGCAAATACTAAACGAACTCCTTCTCGATGGAGATAGGAGTTAAACGATTACAAAAACTCAAGAAAGACTCAAGGTAGAGGGACACTCCCCCTCTCCTTGATATGATTTAAAGCTCGAAATAAAAACAACTTATACAAATTTAAAGATTATACCGACGACTTCAAAGATTGGAGGTTGAAGCTCTAGTCGTCGTCTCGGCAGCGGTTCGTCGTAGGGATGTCGGAGAGTCGGAGCGTATCGGAAGCACTTGGAAGCTTTTGAATTGATGAAAAACCCTAGGTTTGACCCTCCTTTTATAACCTTTGAGCCCCTCATCGAATGGATCTTTAGCCAATCATAAATGGGCACAAAACCCCTTGAAAAATGGTGATAACTCTTGACTACTCGAGGCTGATCCTTTGACCATCATTCGACTGATGGCCATCATCACCGATCGATGGCGATCATCCGATTCGGTCGACCTTCTCAATGACCGCTTGATTTCCAATCGAGTCCTCCAAGCTGGCAGTCGACTGATGCTAGCTGCAAGGCAAGGTTAGCTCAACAAAAACATAATTTCGATGGTCGTCGACCATCCGATCTCGACTTAGACCATCTATAAGAAGTCTTTGGTCGGATCTACGCTTAAGATCATCCCCGTAAAGAGGATACGACCTTACTTACGCTCGCACACACGAGCTTACCTCAGTACTTACGTGTTGCTTTTGCTTCCGGCCTTCCACTCAATTCCTTCGGCTCCCTCCGAAGTCTCTTGAGTGTCGCCCGACCACCGCAGCTTCCTCCGGGTGTCGCTAGCCTTCATCTCCAGCATTGAGACTTTTCTGCACACTTGATTTAGCTCATGAGATAACAATATATGCTTAACTTTGTATCATTTGCTATAATCAAAACTTAGGTTCGACTTAGGTGCCTACTGCACCAACAATCTCCCCCTTTTTGATTTATGGCAAACCCACATACAAAGTTAAGTAAATAGCAAGCATGAAGAGTAATAATGTGCATGAGAAACAAAAAATATGAAGATTAAGTTGGAGTAGTAAGGATTTTCTTCAAGTACTCCCCCTTGAGGAAACCTCCCCCTTGACCGAGGGTGAGTCTTGAAGAAAGACCTTAATCCTCCCCCTTGAGGGTTGCTTTAAGTAATTACTTAAAGTTGGCTTTAGTAAAACGTTTTAGTTAAGCCCTTTCTCCCCCTTAAGTAAAACATTAATGACATAAAGTTTTTTAAAAAATAAGTTTAAGTAAAACGTAGACGGCACAAATAAGTTTAAGAATTCTTTGGCCTTTTGGTAAAAGTTAACTAAGTTTTAACTTTTGGTTTAAATATGAAGTAAGAGTTAAGTTATCAAAAAATTTTGACCCCTTAACTTTGGCATTTTTCTCCCCCTTTTGCCGTATATCGAAAAGAGTAAGGGGTGTGTGGAAAACAAAATAAGTGTTAAATTTAAAGTCCAAGCATGTTCCCCATTTTTTATAAAAAAAATAATATACTGAAAATAAGCTCATCTATAAAATGTTCTCATATTTGGCTTGATTGATATGTAAGATCAACCAGTCGGTTAGTATGTATGATTATACTCCGTGGTTCATAGCGATGCACTAGCTCTACATCTGGAACCAGGAGTAAGGTCCTAACATCTCACGCCCATCTACGTGGCTAAGTATACAAACACATTAGTCTTAAGTGTTGTGAGATGTACTGGCTCCTTAAATCTATAGGTGCATGATATCTAAGGTATGTCCTATGCTAGTTCCATAAAAATAAAATTAAAGAAATAGTAGTAAGAACATATAATTTGCATGTACCTATTCTATTACGCACATGCCCAATTTTCGTCTTAATAGACTAAATTCGGCTTTAGGTAGGGGTTTAGTAAATAGGTCTGCTAAGTTAGACTTCGATTCGACGTATTCGAGTTGTATTGCTCCGTTGGCCACATGTTCTCGAATGAAATGGTGTTTGACCTCTATATGTTTGGTCCTAGAGTGACATATCGGATTCTTTGTAAGATTAATTGAACTAATGTTATCTACATGAAGTTTAGTATTCGTAAAGTCTAACTTAAAGTCGCGGAGGGTGTGCTTCATCCAAAGAAGCTGCGTGACACACTCACCCATCGCGATGTATTCGACTTCGGTGGTAGATAAAGCAACACAGTGTTGCTTCCTACTGCACCAACTCACTAGACTTGAGCCGAGAAGTTGACAACAACCACTCGTACTTTTTCTATCGAGCTTACTACCGGCATAATCCGAATCGGAGTAGCCGATTAGTTCAAACTCCGTAGATCTAGGGTACCAAATACCAACGTTAAGTGTACCCTTAAGATATCTAAGGATACGCTTAACTAGGGTTAGGTGAGACTCCTTAGCACAAGTTTGAAACCTGGCGCACATACTTACTGCGAATAGAATGTCAGGTCGACTCGCAGTTAAGTATAGAAGACTTCCTATTGCGCTCCTATAGTACTTTAAGTCAATGGACTTACTTTCTAGGTCTTCTCCTATGTTAACATTTATCGCCATTGGGGTGTTTATTACCTTAGCGTCTTGCATTCCAAATCTTTTAATTAACTCCTTAGTGTATTTTTGTTGATATAGGTATATACCATCCTTAGTTTGTTTAATTTGTAGACCTAAAAAGAAACTTAACTCGCCTACCAAGTTCATTTCGAACTCACTTTCCATGAGCGAAACGAACTCGTTTAGTAAGGCTGAGTTAGAGGTTCCAAAAATTATATTGTCTATGTAAATTTGAGCTATGAATATTTCTTTACCTAAGGTTTTTACAAAGAGAGTTGGGTCAACTAAGCCTTGGTTAAACCCTTTTGACTTAAGATGGATTGAAAGTCTCTCATACCAAGCTCGAGGAGCTTGTTTAAGTCCATAGAGAGCCTTCTTAAGTTTTAGAACATGGTCGGGTTTATCTAGATTTTCGAATCCGGGGGGTTGGCTAACATAAACTTCTTCTTTAATGTATCTATTTAGGAATGCCGACTTAACATCTATTTGAAACAGCTTAAATCCTCGATGTGCGGCATAAGCTAGCAACATTCGAATGGATTCGAGTCTAGCTACTGGGGCATAGGTTTCGTCATAATCTAAGCCTTCGACTTGGCTAAACCCTTTGGCGACTAACCTAGCCTTGTTTCTAACTACTTCACCTTTATCATCAAGCTTATTTCGAAACACCCACCTTGTTCCAATTATCGTTTTGTCTTTAGGTGGTGGTACTAATTCCCACACTTTATTCCTAGTAAATTGGGCTAGCTCTTCTTGCATTGCAATAATCCAATCGGGATCAAGAAGAGCTTGTTCAATTGATTTGGGTTATATCTTTGAAATTAAGGAAATTTGACTAAGGTTCCTATAGGATGCTCTAGTTCAAACTCCTAGATTAGGATCTCCTATCACTTGATCGATAGGGTGGTTAGTTTGAATCCTAGATTGGGTTGGGTTTGTGTCACCTAATGCTTGATCAATGGGGTGACTTGGTTGAACACTAGTTTGGTTGGAGTCATCTATCACTTGATCAATAGAGTGACTTGGTTGACTTAGGTTAGGATTAACACTAGACCTGATCTCGGGATCAGAGTTAGGTCTAGTATGAATCGGCTTGCTAATTGGGGTTGTCGGGGGTTTTGTAGGTTCGTGTCCTTCATCGAACACTACATTAATGGTTTCCTCGACTCTAAGGGTGTCGTGGTTATATACTCTATAATCTCTACTTGTAGTCGAGTATCCTAGAAAGATTCCGGTCGTGGTTTTGGATGTAAATTTCCCTAGGTAATCCTTAGTGTTTAGGATATGTACCTTACACTATTATGTAAGATTCGACGTATTCGAGTTGTATTGCTCCGTTGGCCACATGTTCTCGAATGAAATGGTGTTTGACCTCTATATGTTTGGTCCTAGAGTGACATATCGGATTCTTTGTAAGATTAATTGAACTAATGTTATCTACATGAAGTTTAGTATTCGTAAAGTCTAACTTAAAGTCGCGGAGGGTGTGCTTCATCCAAAGAAGCTGCGTGACACACTCACCCATCGCGATGTATTCGACTTCGGTGGTAGATAAAGCAACACAGTGTTGCTTCCTACTGCACCAACTCACTAGACTTGAGCCGAGAAGTTGACAACAACCACTCGTACTTTTTCTATCGAGCTTACTACCGGCATAATCCGAATCGGAGTAGCCGATTAGTTCAAACTCCGTAGATCTAGGGTACCAAATACCAACGTTAAGTGTACCCTTAAGATATCTAAGGATACGCTTAACTAGGGTTAGGTGAGACTCCTTAGCACAAGTTTGAAACCTGGCGCACATACTTACTGCGAATAGAATGTCAGGTCGACTCGCAGTTAAGTATAGAAGACTTCCTATTGCGCTCCTATAGTACTTTAAGTCAATGGACTTACTTTCTAGGTCTTCTCCTATGTTAACATTTATCGCCATTGGGGTGTTTATTACCTTAGCGTCTTGCATTCCAAATCTTTTAATTAACTCCTTAGTGTATTTTTGTTGATATAGGTATATACCATCCTTAGTTTGTTTAATTTGTAGACCTAAAAAGAAACTTAACTCGCCTACCAAGTTCATTTCGAACTCACTTTCCATGAGCGAAACGAACTCGTTTAGTAAGGCTGAGTTAGAGGTTCCAAAAATTATATTGTCTACGTAAATTTGAGCTATGAATATTTCTTTACCTAAGGTTTTTACAAAGAGAGTTGGGTCAACTAAGCCTTGGTTAAACCCTTTTGACTTAAGATGGATTGAAAGTCTCTCATACCAAGCTCGAGGAGCTTGTTTAAGTCCATAGAGAGCCTTCTTAAGTTTTAGAACATGGTCGGGTTTATCTAGATTTTCGAATCCGGGGGGTTGGCTAACATAAACTTCTTCTTTAATGTATCTATTTAGGAATGCCGACTTAACATCTATTTGAAACAGCTTAAATCCTCGATGTGCGGCATAAGCTAGCAACATTCGAATGGATTCGAGTCTAGCTACTGGGGCATAGGTTTCGTCGTAATCTAAGCCTTCGACTTGGCTAAACCCTTTGGCGACTAACCTAGCCTTGTTTCTAACTACTTCACCTTTATCATCAAGCTTATTTCGAAACACCCACCTTGTTCCAATTATCGTTTTGTCTTTAGGTGGTGGTACTAATTCCCACACTTTATTCCTAGTAAATTGGGCTAGCTCTTCTTGCATTGCAATAATCTAATCGGGATCAAGAAGAGCTTGTTCAATTGATTTGGGTTATATCTTTGAAATTAAGGAAATTTGACTAAGGTTCCTATAGGATGCTCTAGTTCAAACTCCTAGATTAGGATCTCCTATCACTTGATCGATAGGGTGGTTAGTTTGAATCCTAGATTGGGTTGGGTTTGTGTCACCTAATGCTTGATCAATGGGGTGACTTGGTTGAACACTAGTTTGGTTGGAGTCATCTATCACTTGATCAATAGAGTGACTTGGTTGACTTAGGTTAGGATTAACACTAGACCTGATCTCGGGATCAGAGTTAGGTCTAGTATGAATCGGCTTGCTAATTGGGGTTGTCGGGGGTTTTGTAGGTTCGTGTCCTTCATCGAACACTACATTAATGGTTTCCTCGACTCTAAGGGTGTCGTGGTTATATACTCTATAATCTCTACTTGTAGTCGAGTATCCTAGAAAGATTCCGGTCGTGGTTTTGGATGTAAATTTCCCTAGGTAATCCTTAGTGTTTAGGATATGTACCTTACACCCAAATACCCTAAAGTACTTAATGTTAGGTATTTTATCGTGATAAATCTCGTATGAGGTCTTAAGGTGCCTTTTTACCATAAGGATCCTATTTTGGACATAGCATGCCGTACTCACGGCTTCTGCCCAAAACCTATCGGGTAGGTCGTATGCGTTCAACATAGCCCTAGCGGCTTCTTGTAGAGTTCGGTTTTTCCGCTCCACTAGGCCATTTTGCTGAGGGGTCCTAGGGCAAGAGAATTCATGGTGGTATCCGTTTAGATTACAGAAGTCGGTGAACCTTTGATTTTCGAATTCACCACCATGATCGCTTCTAAGTCTTTTAACCTTAAGGTCTTTTTGATTCTCGATTAATTTAAATAGATTAATTAATTGATCTAGGGTATCATTTTTATGTTTGATGAACCTAACCCAGGTAAACTCGGAGTAGTCGTCAATTATGACTAAGCAATATTGACTTCTATTGAGTGACTTGGCTCCATGTAAATCGAATAAATTCATATGCAGGAGCTCAAGTACACTTGAGGTTCGTTCTTGGTTAGTTAACTTGTGTTGTGTCCTAGGTTGTTTTCCTTGTTGACAAGCATTACAGATTTTATAAACGAAGTTGTTGAGGTTGGGTAAGCCTCTGACTAAGCCACTCTGACTCATCTTGTGGACGAGTCTTGGGTGTGAGTGACCGAGTCGTTGGTGCCACAACCATGATTCCTCTTCCTGTGTCATAAGACACTTAGTTGATGAGTTAGTTAAGTTGATCGTATAAATGTTGTTATTTTTAGTTCCTTTAAGAATTGTTTTAGCGGTTTCGTTGGTATTAATTATGCATTCATTTTCTAGAAATATGACCTTATAGTTATTATCACACAATTAGCTTACACTAAGTAAATTATATTGAAAATTTTCTACTAGTAAAACATTTTGAATAACAAAATTTGAGTTGAGCTCAATATCACCTGATCCGATGATTTTGAGCTTGCCATTATTTCCGAAGGCTACCGATCCTTGTCGTTTGAATCGAAGCTTTGAAAACTTGAGTTGATCCCCGGTCATGTGTCGGGAGCAACCACTGTCCAACATCCATTGATCCTACACACAAGGTGGTTGGATTGGATGTTAGATTTTTTAAATTGGTTGTAAGTTGTTAAACCTAGGTCATCTCACCTGTGTCTATATGATCAAGCATGTTATACTTATGTGTTTTTTGTGAGATGATTTCCAATTGATTAAGTGGATTTAGGTTCAAGTAATTTTATGTTAGATTTGAATTTAACCCTAGGCTTGTTAAGTTTACCTTTTCAAGATCATGGCTTCCAGGTCGTGGCGAGGCACAGGGGCCTTCTTTTATCGGATCATCGACCACTTCCTTAGACAAAGCCAAGTTCAAGAAAATGACGATTTGACTCACCTAAGATTATTTCCTAGTCTAACTGGTTATTTTTGAAAAGAGGCTCCCCGAGGCTCAATCTTTTCGAAGAATTTTAGTTGGTTGTGTTTTTTGAAAAGAGGCTCCCCGAGGCTCAATCTTTTCGAAGAATTTTAGTTGGTTGTGTTTTTGAAAAGAGGCTCCCCGAGGCTCAATTTTTTCGAAGAATTTTAGTTGGTTATGTTCATGTTCTAAGTGAGTTCACAAGTTTTAAAGTACAAACTTTCTAAGTTAAAGCATGCAATTTCTAAGTTAAAGCACAAACATTCTAAGTTTAAAACATGTAATTTCTAAGTTAAAGCACAAACATGTTTTGTACTGGCTCCCCTTAGACCGTTGAATCGGTTCGGTCTATCCACATAGTGGATTTGGTCCTTGGGAATCCAGTACGGGTTGGATCCTAGAGTTGAAATCAAAAGGTTCTTAGGGACCCATGCTTGGACATGTTTCCTATGTCGACTTACAATCGACATATACGACCTATTAGTCGTGTTTGAGTTAAACCCTAGTCCAGCCTTGTTGTACACGACCCTTTAAGATCCAAGTAGGAGGTCAAGTCCTTTGGATCCCGAAGTGAACCTTTCCAACGTGTTCCTAAGATCTTCGACTTGACTTTTCAAGAGAGAGTTCTCAACTTCGAGCTTTTCAACTCGAGTTGAGTCCTTCTCTTGAACTCGACTAGTCGAAGAGGTTAGGGAGACCTCGTGTTTGAGGATTTTAACCTCCTCAACAAGGGTCTCGACCTTGGACTCGGATTTAACTAATTTCCTAGACAAAAACCTAACTGTATTTTGTAAAGTATTAAATAAAGTTCGACTTACTTTAAGGGTATCTTTTGAACCGGATGCGTATCCATGGCTTGACTTGAAGGTAGCTTCGTAGTCCGAGTCATCCTCAGGTTCTGACTCAAGTTCGGTCTCCGTGTCTGACTCAATTGATTTCGCCATGAAGACGTGGTCTTCGTCTTCTTCGGATGACGCTTCTTCCCATGTCGCGTTGAGGGCCTTCTTGTGCTTAGGTGCTTGGTGGTTGAACTTGGGGCACTCGGACTTGATATATCCAAACCTGTTGCACCCATAACACCTAATATTAGAACTTTTAGGCTTACCTTGGTTGGGTTGAGTCGTGGTTCGCTTTCGTCCCTTGGCTATCCTTCGAGCTAGGTTCATTAGTTCGGCAGTCAACTCCGGGTCAACTTCTTCTTCGGACTCATCTTCCTCCTCGGTTGGTGGTGGCTTGCTTGCGATTTTCTTCTTCTTTGATCCTGCAAACAAGGCTATACCCCTCTCGGGCTCTCATGAAGTTCAAAATCCGAAAAGAGTTCATCTAACCTAATTTTAGAAAGGTCCTTGGAGACCTTATAGGCATCGACCATGGATGCCCATAAGGTAGTCCTCGGAAAAGAGTTTAGGACATACCTTATAAGGTCGCGGTTTTCGACCTTTTGCCCGATTGCGTGTAGGTTGTTGACGATGTCCTGGACTCGGGCGTGAAGTTGTGTCGCGGACTCGTGTTCCTGCATTTTTAGGTTATATAGTTTATTGAAAAGAAGATCACGCTTACATACCTTGGCTTCGTCGGTCCCTTCGTGTAGCTCCACTAGTTTTGTCCAAAGATCTTTTGCGCTTATGAAGGGGCCGACGCGATTTAGCTCCTCCTTGGATAGGCCGCATTGAAGGATTTGCGTTGCCTTAGCGTCGGCTTCGACTTGTCGTTTTGTTGCAATGGTCCATTGATCATAATCCAAGGAGTCACCCACTTCATTAGTCGGAAGTGTGAAACCCGTTTGGATTATGATCCACATCTCGATTTGGGTTTTGAGAAAGCATTCCATCCGACCCTTCCAATAACGGAAGTCATCTCCATTGTAAAACGGAGGTCGGACGGTGCTAAAACCCTCGAGATGGGCCATTAGAACAAAAGACACAAATAGACGGAGATGAAGAAACTAACAACGACAAAAACACGAAAACAAGTACCAAGACTCGCGTCTTGGATTAGTAGTGCGGGAGAAAAACTTAACAAGGCGAAATAAATAAAAAAAATTAAAAGAAAAATAAATCTGTAAAAAGGCTAGATTGGTGGTTTCACCAAATCTTATCAACCCCCCACTCTGATACCAATTGTTGGATCGATGCGGTTCGCTAGAGGGGGGGTGAATAGCGGAAAAAAAACTTTTTCTCGTTTCTTTCGTTAAAACTCGAGAGAAAATTAATTGCAGCGGAAATGTAAAGTAAATAGAGACAAATAGGTTTTACTTGGTTCGTAGCCTTCGGCTACTACTCCAAGGCCCTAATGGTCCTTGACCACGTACGGAGGGCAAATACTAAACGAACTCCTTCTCGATGGAGATAGGAGTTAAACGATTACAAAAACTCAAGAAAGACTCAAGGTAGAGGGACACTCCCCCTCTCCTTGATATGATTTAAAGCTCGAAATAAAAACAACTTATACAAATTTAAAGATTATACCGACGACTTCAAAGATTGGAGGTTGAAGCTCTAGTCGTCGTCTCGGCAGCGCTTCGTCGTAGGGATGTCGGAGAGTCGGAGCGTATCGGAAGCACTTGGAAGCTTTTGAATTGATGAAAAACCCTAGGTTTGACCCTCCTTTTATAGCCTTTGAGCCCCTCATCGAATGGGTCTTTAGCCAATCACAAATGGGCACAAAACCCCTTGAAAAATGGTGATAACTCTTGACTACTCGAGGCTGATCCTTTGACCATCAGTCGACTGATGGCCATCATCAATCGACTGATGGCAGCATCAGTCGATTGCTGACCTTCGGCAGTCGACTGTTTGACGACAGTCGAGTCCTCCAAGCTGGCAGTCGACTGATGCTAGCTGCAAGGCAAGGTTAGCTCAACAAAAACATAATTTCGATGGTCGTCGACCATCCGATCTCGACTTAGACCATCTATAAGAAGTCTTTGGTCGGATCTACGCTTAAGATCATCCCCGTAAAGAGGATACGACCTTACTTACGCTCGCACACACGAGCTTACCTCAGTACTTACGTGTTGCTTTTGCTTCCGGCCTTCCACTCAATTCCTTCGGCTCCCTCCGAAGTCTCTTGAGTGTCGCCCGACCACCGCGGCTTCCTCCGGGTGTCGCTAGCCTTTAGCTCCAGCGTTGAGACTTTTCTGCACACTTGATTTAGCTCATGAGATAACAATATATGCTTAACTTTGTATCGTTTGCTATAATCAAAACTTAGGTTCGACTTAGGTGCCTACTGCACCAACACATCTCATATCGCATTGACTTATGTATGTTTTCATATACCCTAGACACATGTGAGATGCTAGGAACTGAGTTAAGTTCAAGGTGCATAGTTTTTGCATCTAGATGAACTCAAATTCATCTTATACCATGGTGGATCATGGGAAAAGCTAATATGTAAGTCATGTGTATTGAGTCTATTGATCATGATCCAATATAGGTTTTCAAAAACATTTTAAAAATATTTTAGAAAACCTTGGTGAAGTCTATTTTTTGATAGGAATCACCATTGAGAGAGTTGATACAAAGTAGGGCCAAAACATTAAAATTTTTAATGACTTTGAACTTTGTGTCAAACTCACTATTTAATGGGTAATTTATTTTTTAAATATTTTCACCCATTGTATTTGTATTAAGTATTATACGTATGAATTTTCAAGATTTTTCAAAATACGTATATTTACTTATGTATTTTCAAATTTTGATTTCTGATTTCTGAAATTATGCATTTGTAGAAATTAGTCGACTACCGCATAAGGCAATCGACTAGCATCAACGATAGTCGATTGCTGACTGTCAGAGTCGACTTTCAGGCCTGATTTTGGGTAAACAATATTTGTTTAGCCTGATTTTAGCTATGTTAAGCTACCCTAACTGCTCCTAACCCTAGGATATACTTTGGAAAACATTGGAAAGTATGAAAATCTATTGGATATGGATTAGGAGAGTTGTTTAGGGTATGTATCAATTTGAAGGTGTGTGAAAGTTCAAGGTTGAACTTTTAACCTTAATTTTGATGGTTTAGTATTTTTATAGGCTCAGGGACTCTCCAAGGACATTATTGGTGCAATGGTCAAGGGAGAGCAAGCCTTTAGGGGGAGGTATCCATCATGGGATGATGGATGTGTTCTTCCTCATGAGGGGGAGAATTTTGAATTGGCAATATGAGATGCCCAATTTGGAAATTGAGAGAGTTTGTAGGATTGTCTCTCTTGAGTGATATGAGACTTATCACTAGGAAGAGTGAAGGCATCTAGATATTTTTGGACCAAAGGGGGAGATTGTAAGATCTCATTGGGATATGAGACATTGACACCCTTGGGGAGAACCTTTTTGATGTATGTCAAAAACGGAGAGAATTAACGAAGAAGTTATGGGAGAATTTGAGATTACCAATTTGGGAGAATTGGTAAGGAGATGTGAGTTAGGTGGCCTAACTCAAAGGTGTTTGTGGTTTTTGTCAAACATCAAAAAGAAAGATATTATTGGTGCAATCGGCCTAGTCACGATTGACCGGACTTGAGTAATATTTTGATGTTTGACAAAATGTATGATAATGTAATTGTCATGGAAAAGTCCAAGTCATGGGTATATGGCATGGAAAGTCCAAGTGGGACACTTGGCAATGGGAAAGTCCAAGTCATGGGTACTTGGCATGGAAAGTCCAAGCTGAAGGTTGAAGCTTCGCTTCGGTCGTTTGTGCATGACTATCCTATCATACATCCCCGGATTAAAAAAAATTAATCTAGACGAAGATGAATTACCCAAGCAACCAATCCATCATCATGCTTCTTGATTTGAGTCGTCGCTTGAACAAACTAGTTGTTCAAGCAACCTAACTCTTTTCCTCGATTAGCCGCGGAATAGATGATGAACGGATCGCCGATTTTTGTGTTTATCTTCAGGGTCCATGATCATACAATTGCAAACAAATTGCATAGAACAAGAAAGAAACCAAAACAAGAATTATACCTCTTGTTTACCTCTTGATCTTCTATCGTATGACCTATCCTCCTTTTGAATGTTGTGTGGGCAACGATCCTCCAACAGTTGAAGCCTCCTATCTCGCTCCGAACAAGGGAAGAAATCAAACTCTTCTTCTCCTATCTAGTGCCGACCACCAAGCCTCCTAGCTTGGTAGTTGCCACCGGCCAAGGAGAGGAAGAAGGAGAAGTGGGTGCCGGCCAAGAGAGATCTTGTTGCCACCGGCCAAAGGAGAGGGAGAGAGTTTGCCACCGGCCAAGGAGAGAGGGTGAAGGGGCGATGACCAAGTTAAGGGAAGGGAAGGAAAAACCAAAAACCCTTGCCTTCTCTTGATGTCGTCGGCTCTAAGAGAAAAGCCACCAAACCCTAGCCTCCCAACCTTGCTTGCCGCCCAAGCCCTTTCACGCCAACTCCAAAAAACCCTAGATCTATATCTCGCCCAAGCCTTAGAACCTTATTTATAGATCTCACCCAAGCCTCCTTTTAATTGTGTCCGTTGGATCTAGACTTCATAAGGGTTTTAATAGGCTACAATAGGGACCATGAGGAGGAGTTGGATCTTGGCCACCTAATGGATTCGACCCACATAAAATCTGATCCATTAATGATGATTCATTCCACTAAAGCGATCATCATTGATCTACCTCACCAACCCCATAATTATATATGGGCTCCACATATTAATTGTACAAATATCTCCCCGTGTTTAAGATATCGAATGTCCGTTAATTAATTAATTTACTAACAATTAATTAATTAACATCTAACTCCATGAGTAGTACCACTCAATCTTATCATCATGCTGGACCAAGTCCACCTGCAGGATTTACATGATGATCCTTATGAGCTCCTCAAGGGGACATCATCATCTTAATACATAGGACACGATTTCCTCCTATAATCAACGACACACCATGTAAATAATATTATTTCTCAACTTATCGGGTCTATCGATTTAACCCATAAATCTCGCACATTGGTAAATCAAAGAAATAAATATTAAGTACATGTGTCCATTATTATATCGGGATTAAAAGCATGTATACTATAATATCCGAGTTCTGATTCAATTATGTAGTCAACAATAAATTAAATCGCCTCTAAATCGATCGTGCTCAATACACACAAAGTGTACTAGTGTAATTCTATGGTCAAGATAAACCAATACCAAATTACACTACAACCATGCCAATGGTTTGTCCAAAACCATCTTGGTTGTGAGCCTCTACTTATACTCTACAAGGAACTGATAACATGATCTTTTGTGTGACACCACACACCATGTTATCTACAATGTAAAGTATTAGACAATATGCATAAATATAAATATGCAAACAATGATCATGTGATTCTTATTTCGAAAATGAAGATGTTCATACATAGACTAGACTTTCAGTATACATCCCAACAATCTCCCACTTATACTAAAAGACTATACTGCCATCAAAGTGCCATACATCTGATTCTCATTCCCTCCACATGCCTATCAAAAGCTCTCGCTGGAAGGGCCTTAGTGAAAGGATCTGTCAGGTTATCCTCTGATGCAATCTTGGTGACATCAATTTCTCCTCGCTTTACGATCTCTCGTATTAGGTGGTACTTGCACTCTATGTGTTTACTTGCCTTATGGGCTTGTGGTTCCTTCGAGTTTACAACTACACCAGTATTATCACAATAAATTTTGATAGTTCTTGGCAAACCAGGAATCACATCCAAGTCCATCAAGAAGTTCCTGAGCCATACAACCTCTTTGGCTGCCTCAAAGGCTGCCACATACTCAACTTCCATGGTGGAGTCCGCCACGTATTTCTGCTTGACACTCCTCCATAAAATGGCTCCACCTCCCAAAGTAATCACAAAACCCGAGGTAGACTTATTGTTATCCCTATCTAATTGGAAGTCAGAATCTGTGTAACCCATAGAGAGTAATTGATCTATCTAGTATACCAGCATATAATCCCTAGTCCTTCTCAGGTACTTCAATATATGTTTTACCGCAGTCCAATGTCCCTGTCCTAGATTACTCTGATATATGCTAACCATGCCCACGGCAAAGCAGATATTTAACCTCGTACATAACATAACATACATGAGGCTTCCTACCGCCGAAGCATAAGGAACCACCTTCATCTCCTCTATCTTCTTTGATGTTCTAGGACACATCTCTTTAGATAAAGGTACTCCATGCCTAAAAGATAGAAAACCTTTCTTGGAGTTCTGCATGCTAAAATGAGCCAAAATAGTGTCTATGTATAAAGCTTGAGACAAGCACAACATCCTTTTCTTGTGATCCCTTATAACCTTGATCCCAAGGATGTGTCCCACTTCTCCCAAGTCCTTCATATCAAACTATTTGGATAACCATACCCTTACATCTGACAATACTTTGACATTGTTGCCAATGAGCAAAATGTCATCTACATATAGTACAAGAAATATCACTACGTTTCCGTCACATCTCTTGTATACACAAGACTCATTCGGACTTTGAATAAATCCATATGACTGGATTACCTCATCAAAGCGGATGTTCTAAGATCTTGAAGCTTGCTTCAATCCATAAATGGACCGATTAAGCTTGCACACAAGATGCTCTTTGCCCTTTGCAATGAATCCCTCTGGTTGCTCCATATAGATGTTTTCTTCAATACTTCTATTAAGGAAAGTTATCTTGACATCCATCTGCCAAACCTTATAATCCATATGAGCAGCAATAGACAAGAGAATCTGGATAGACATAAGTATTGCTACTGGCAAAAAGGTCTCCTCATAATCGATACCCTCTTTCTGAGTATATCTTTTCGCAACAAGCCTTGCTTTGAAGGTCTCAACCTTCCCGTCTGTTCCTCTCTTTCTTTTGTAGATCCACTTGCATCCAATGGATTTTACACCATTGTGTGGTTCTACTAGCTCCCATACCTGATTTGAATCCATAGATTATATCTCATAATTCATCGCCCTTTGCCAAGATACCGTATCTTTATCTTGGATTGCCTCGTCATATGTCCAGGGATCATATTCATGTTCGCCAGGGATCAAATCAGAAGATTCTCCCAAGAACATAAATCTCTCAGGTTGTCTAACAACCCTCCCACTACGATAAGGTATCACCTGTGTATCCTTTGTGACACGCGGTGCAGTCACTTATGGTATGTTCTCTTGTACCGCTGGTACTGAAGTAGTAACTTCCCCTCTCAACTCCTTCAGAACAATCTTACTCATGAGCTTGTGATTTATCACATAGTCTTTCTCTAAAAATCAGGCATTCGTGCTAACGATCACCCTCTGATCTCTAGGACTATAGAATAAACCACCTTTCGTTCCTCTAGGATAGCCTATGAACAAGCGCACTTCTGTACGAGGTTTCAACTTACCAGCATTTACCTTCAACACATGTGCTGGACTCCCCCAGATCCGAATATGTCTCAGACTAGGCTTTCATCCAGTCCACAATTCTGTGGGAGTAGAAGGTATTGATTTAGATGGTACAAAGTTCAGAATGTACATTGTCGTATCCAGAGCATACCCCCAGAATGAATCTGGTTACTCAGAATAACTCATCATCGATCTAACCATCTCCATAAGAGTCCTATTCCTTCGCTTTGCCACACCATTCTGTTGGGGTGTACCAGGTGTAGACAGTTGGGATTGAATCCCAACCTCTGATAAGTAACTCCTAAACTCTCCCAAGAGGTACTCACCACCACGATCAGATCGTAGTGTCTTGATACTTTTACCTTGACGTTTCTCCACATCAACCTTGAATTCTTTGAACCTGTCAAAGCATTCAAACTTGTGGCACATCAAGTAAATGTATTCATATCTTGAATAATCGTCTATAAAAGAGACGAAGTATTCAAAACCACCTCTAGCCTGGATAGACATAGGACTACACAAATAAGAATAAACCAATTCCAACACATCTTTGGCTCTATACCCCTTAGCCTTAAAAGGCATCTTGGTCATTTTACCTTCCAAGCAAGATTCGTAGGTTGAGAAATCTTCCACCACTAATGAACCCAAAGGTCCATCAACTATCAACCTTTGAATTCTACTCAGGTTAATATGGCCTAACCTTAGATGCCAAAGATATGTTTGGTTCATTTTCAAAGGTTCTTTTCTCTTATTAGATTTAGAAGATGAGTTATTTATTTCTATTTGCATCATGGGAGCTTTCGGTTCAAGAGTGTATAAATTTCCTACCAATGCACTAGAACAGATAATCTCCATATTCCTTTTTATAACAACTCTGATATTAAAAGAAATAGAATATCCATCCAAAAATAATTTAGAAACTGAAATTAAATTCTTTCTAAATGAAGGTACATAAAGGTAATTTCTCAGAACAAAAGTTTTATTCCTATCAAAAGATAAATAAACATCTCTCACTGCAATAGCCGCCACCTTCGTAGCATTGCCCATGTAGACAGTAATCTCCCCCTCAGTTAGTCGTCTGGTTTCCTGGAACCCCTGCAAAGAGTTGCAGACATAATCAGTGGCTCCCGTATCTATACACCAGATGTCGGTAGATAACACCGCTAAACATGTTTCAACAACTAGACCAAAAGATATACCTTTGTTCTGTTTTCGGTTGGGGCAGTCAGTCTTCCAATGTCCAGTCTGCTTGCAAGTGAAGCACTTGCCTTTCGGCTTCTTCACTCCTCCCTGAGATCCTCCCACCACCTTCGTTGCGCCTTGTTTCTTCTTCTTCTTGACTTTCGACTTAGAAGTAGAAACCTTCTGGGCAACCAAAGCCTGAGAACTCTGACAAAAAAGTCCCTCTGCCACCTGGAGTTCTGTCAGAAGCTCCACCAACGAATACAACCTCTTATTCATGTTGTAGTTCAGGCGAAACTGCTCAAAACTCCTAAATAGAGATTGGAGAATGATATCGACCTGGGTTTCCCTATCGATCTCAGCTCCAAAGGACTTTCAGCTCATTCAAATGAGCCATCATCTTGAGAACATGATCCCTCATGGGTGTTCCCTCAACCATGGTGGTCGTCATCAAGTTCCTCATAGCTTCCTGCCTTGCAGCCCGATTCTGGTGTCCGAAAAGTTCCTTGAGATTGAGCATCATGTCATAGGCAATATTCATGGTCTGATGCTGATGTTGCAATACATTTGACATAAAAGCCAAAATGTAACACCGCACTATCTTAGTAGCCTTGATCCACTTCCTATAACTCTCTTTCTCCTTTTCACCAGAATCATCTGTAGGCTTAGGAGGACACTCCTTGAGAAGTACATACTTGTACTCCTCAACAGTCAAGACTATGCTCAGATTCCTTTTCCAATCCACATAGTTAGATCCAGTAAGTTTATTTTCCTTTAGTATCACAGCAAGTGGGTTGAAAGTCATTTTTGAAAAACCTAAGAATCACATAGATCAAAACATTAGATTTCAAAAATTTATTGATTCCTCAAATAATAAAATTTTAAAATCAACCAACACCTCAAAACACCGAAAATATCGTATGTCACAATAGTGTGGACGTATACGAATTTTACATTTGTAAGAGGAGATTTTACTCATTAATTTTATTATCCTATCAACCTTACTTTTTAACAAATAAAATTAATAGTTGGTTCCTCTTCGGCCCTACAAATAAAAGCAGTGACTCCGATGAGGAGGATATTTTTATTTGCATCTAAGTGTTCACCATTACCCAATACAAAGGCAATTACCTCGGATTATGTACCTTCCGATGGGGAAGTATACACACTCCTAAATAATTTCCTATAACCATATTTGACCTAGTGATCCGCAAAACAAACTCATCCGATGTAGAGGAATGCACTCAAAGTCAACGTACAAGTTTGTTCGCATCACTTGTCAAATTGTAATGGAGGTCGCGGGAATTTTTTAAAAAATATCCCTCTCCCACTTAGTAATTTAAAATTGAGGAATTTTAACTATGAAACCACAACAAGAATATAAATCAAAAGCAATAAATATGAAAAATAAAATTTCCAACTATTATGACTTTTGTTCTCCAATATGCCTCCAGTCGCTGTCACCTCGTCCGCTCCTTCCTATGCTATGTACAAGCCATTTGGAGATCCGAGCCGAGAAAAATTATTTTAATTTACATTCATCGATCCTATACTCCACAAAGGAGTGTACATGAAGTTTAGATTGAAAGTAAACTAAAATAAAAGAGTGGCTAAACAATATCATACTTAATTACAAAAATTAAATAGTCTCATCAACCTCGAGGATTCAAATAATATTACAATTACACACATCCAATCACATACACACACATATGACCATAATAGTTGGATCTTATGCATGCAACTAAAAAGTTAACCTACGTACATCCTACCATTATCCGACACATATAATATATGATAAGTGCATAAAAGTAACCGAATCCTAAACACACAAAATCGGAAACCATGGCTCTGATACCACTTGAAGGTTGAAGCTTCGCTTCTCGCTTCGCTTCGGTCGCTTGTGCATGACGATCCTATCATATGTTCCCAGATTACAAAATAATAATTTAGACGAAGATGGATTACCCAATCAATCAATCCATCATCGTGCTTCTCGATTTGAGTCGTCGCTTGTACAAACTAGTTGTTTAAGCAACCTAACTCTTTTCCTCGATTAGCCACGGAATAGATGATGAACGGATCGCCGATTTTTGTGTTTATCTTCGGGGTCCATGATCATACAATTGCAAACAAATTGCATAGAACAAGAAAGAAACCAAAACAAGAATTATACCTCTTGTTTACCTTTTGATCTTCTATCGTATGACCTATCCTCCTCTTGGACGTTGTGTTAGCAACGATCCTCCAAGAGTTGAAGCCTCCTAGATCACGTCTTCCCGTCCTTGCTCGCTCCGAACAAGGGAAGAAACCAAACTCTTATTCTCCTATCTATTGTCGACCACCAAGTCTCCTAGCTTGGTTGTTGCCGCCGGCCAAGGAGAGGAAGAAGGAGAAGTGGGCGTCGACCAAGAGAGATCTTGTTGTCGCCGGCCAAAGGAGAGGGAGAGAGTTTGCCGCCGGCCAAGGAGAGAGGGTGAAGTGTCGGCCAACTTAAGGGAAGGGAAGGAAAAACCAAAAACCCTTGCCTTCTCTTGATGTCGCCAGCTCTAGGAGAAAAGCCACCAAACCCTAGCCTCCCAACCTTGCTTGCCGCCCAAGCCCTTTCACGCCAACTCCATAAAACCCTAGATCTATATCTCGCCCAAGCCTTGGAACCTTATTTATAGATCTCGCCCAAGCCTCCTTTTAATTATGTATGTTGGATCTATGCTTCATGAGGATTTTAATAGGCTACAATAGGGACCATGAGGAGGAGTTGGATCTTGGCCACCTAATGGATCCAGCCCACATAAAATCCAATCCATTAATGATGATCCATTCCACTAAAGCGATCATCATTGATCTACCTCACCAACCCCATAATTATATATGAGCTCCACATATTAATTGTACAAATATCTCTCCATGTTTAAGATATCAAATGTCCGTTAATTAATTAATTTACTGACAATTAATTAATTAACATCTAACTCCATGAGTAGTACCACTCAACCTCATCATCATGCTGGACCAAGTTCACCTGCAGGATTTACATGATGATCCTTATGAGCTTCTCAAGGGGACATCATCATCCTAATACATAGGACACGATTTTCTCCTATAATCAACGACACACCATGTAAATAATATTATTTCTCAACTTACCGGGCCTATCGATTTAACCCATAAATCTCGCCCATTGGTAAATCAAAGAAATAAATATTAAGTACATGTGCCCGTTATTATATCAGGATTAAGAGTATGTACACCATAATATCTGAGGTCTGATTCAATTATGTAGTCAGCAATAAATTGAATCACCTCTAAATCAGTCCTGCTCAATGCACACAAAGTGTACTAGTGTAATTCTATGGTCAAGATAAACCAATACCAAATTACACTACAACCATGCCAATGGTTTGTCCAAAACCATCTTGGTTGTGAGCCTCTACTTATACTCTACAAGGAACTGATAACATGATCTTCTATGTGATACCACACACCATGTTATCTACAATGTAAAGTATTAGATAATATGCATAACTATAAATATGCAAACAATGATCATGTGATTCTTATTTCGAAAATGAAGATGTCCATACAAAGACTAGGCTTTCAGTATACATCCCAACATAAGCATGAGTCTTGGCAAGGAAAAGTCCAAGCTTGAGTCTTGACAATTGAAAAGTCCAACATGGATTGACATGGAAAGTCCAAGCATGGGTCTTGGCAAGAGAAAGTCCAATCTTTAGTCTTAGCAGATGGAAAGTCCAACATGGGTTGGCAAGAAAAGTCCAAGGGGTGATATTGGCGGCGTAAAGTCCAAGGGTGGAGGCTTGGCAGCATAAGTCCAATGGTTGGTGGCGTAAAATCCAAGCGGTAGTCTTGGCAGCGTAAGCCCAATGTGCCTTGGCGGTATAGACCAGCTTAACATAACAATAGCCGATGGAAGCACCTGAAGGCTAGCATATGGATGAATAATTCATGGATAACTTGGAGGGATCCGATAGGCATGAGGCTGATAGAGGTGACTAGAAGGTTTAGGTCTAAGCTAAGGGTGGTCTAGCAAGTATGAGGGAATCATACTTGGTGTTAAACCTCATGGATGAAATTATCAGTCGACTAGTAGTATGATCAGTTGACTGATGGGAGTCGACTGACATTCGACTGCGGCAAAAGGCCTTGGCAGTCGACTGATGGTCTGAGTAGTCAACTACTATGGCTGGCAATCGACTGATGGTCGATGTCGCGGACACAGAAGGTTCCAGAGTTGACTGTTAGGGTTTGACAATCGAGTGATGACTCGATCAGTCGACTGATGGGCATGATCAGTCGACTGATGGTCTATCTGTTGGAACTTTATCCAACGTAGCTCGGGTCATTGTGAGACAATGACTACAGGAGCAGTCGACTGATGGTCGCGATCAGTCGACTGCTAGGCGAAATCTAGTCCGAATGTAGATTATAAAAGTAGCTCGTAGAGAGGGATTTGGCAAGGGTTTCTTGAAGCGATTTGGAGGGGATTTTCTGCTGCAATCCAGATCTTCAAGGTTATTCTCAAGCAACCAAAAGCAAGCATTCAAAGATCTCTTGTAAAGTGTTTTTTCTTTACTTGTATTGTGTTTCATCTTTGTATTTGCTTGTATTTATTGTATTACTTAGTGTAATATCTTGTACGAGATTTCTCCACCTCCGACGTGTTGTCGAGAAGGAGCGTTATTGTTTAGTGGTGTTGTTTGCATCGCTAGATCTCATTTGAGCTCACCCCGTAGAGTAGGAACCCTAAGGTTCCGAATCACATATATACTTGTGTATTTGTGATTGTGCTTGTGTTTTTTGTTTGTATCTTTCTATTATTTCTGCTGCGTACTAATCAAATTGTAGCAAGCACGTGAATGAATTTCATCGACGTACGACACGCTATTCACCCCTTTTCTAGCAACGTCCAATTTCTAACAGGAAAGCCGAAAGAAGACTTTTCTACCTTCTGAGGAGTTTGCCGACATTTTAAGGGAGTGCACCATCGACCTCTTTGATATAAGATATGAGGGTGTGATTCGACATTTTAAAGAAGTCGGCTACCTTCCCGAAGGAGCTTCTCTGGAGTTTTCGGATCTTCAATGACTAATTGATCAGACTCTAGATTCAGCACTCGGCGGGCTCTCTAAATAACTAGTTTTTATTTTTTGTAACTAGCTAGCTTTAGTACCTCTGTTGTTTCTCTTTCGACGATTTTAAATTCTTGTACTGAACTTTAATATAATAAGTATTTTGCCAAGTATGAATATTACTGCGTACCTCTGTTTGAAGGAATAGTTAAATATCTCGATTTTTTCAAAATACTGCCTAATAAAAAATATATAAAGGAATGAACCGCACCATAATAGGAAACTGTAAGTGATAGATTTGGAGAAAGAACCATAATAAGTCACAATAAGAGTTTCTACCGAAGGACGAATATGGTGTGTCGTGATAGTCGACTTTTGCTGAAATGCGCCGTGATAGGCGACTTTGAGATATGTACCGTGATAGGCGGCTTTGAGAATGTCTGCACTGTGATAGGCGACTTTGAGAATACACTGTGATAGGTGACTTGTTAATATGCGTCGTGATAGGCAACTTTGAGATATGTGTCGTCATAGGCGACTTTGCTGAAATGTGCCGTGATAGGCAACTTGAAAAAATGTGTCGTGATAGGTGGCTTTGAGAATATCTGCGTCGTGATAGGCGACTTTGAGAATGCATCGTGATAGGTGACTTGTTAATATGCGCCATGATAGGCGATTTTGAGATATGCACCGTGATAGGAAGCTTTGAGAATGTCTGCACCGTGATAGGTGACTTGTTAATATACGTCATGATAAATGACTTTGTTGAAATGCGCCGTGATAGATAACTCGAAGAAATATATTATGATAGGCGACTTTGCTAAAATGCACCGTGATAGGCAATTTTTCTAAAATGCACCATAATAGACTACTTTGCTGAAATGTGCCGTAATAGGCGACTTGAAGAAATGCACCGTGATAGGTGACTTTGAGAATGCCTCATGATAGGTGACTTGTTAATATGTGCTGTGATAGGCGACTTTGAGATGTGCGCCGTGATAAGTGGCTTTTGTTGAAATGCATTGTGATAAGCGACTTTCTTGCAACAATGAGAGCAACTTTTTATTATTTAAGAAAAAAGTACTATTACATACCCTCTGTCCATCAGGCCTCATACACGATAAGGTCGTAAATAAAAATCATTTCATGGTCGAGTGAGCTCTTTTCCCTCATGGTCTTGCAGATAATAAGCTCCCAAGTTGAGCTCCTTGATGATCTTGTAAGGGCCCTTCCATCGGGGTGATAATTTGCGAACCTCTCCTGCTGACTGGATCTTCTTCCAGACAAAGTCACCTGGCTGAAAGGAGCGAGGTACAATCTTCTTATTGTAAGCCTAAGCTATCTTTCACCGAAAGGCTTCCATTCAGAGGGCAGCATTTTCTCGTGTCTCAGTCACTAAGTCCAATTCTATCAATCTTTTCTCATTGTTGTCGTTACCTCCTGGAGTGTAAGTAGTAACTCTTGGTGAACCCATACCAATTTCCACCGGGACAAAAGCCTCCGAGTCATAAACCAAGTCAAAAGGAGTAAGACTCGTACTGTCTTTAGGGGTTGTTCGGTATGCTCATAAAATACTTGGTAGCTCCTCAACCCAACTTCCTCTAGTATGGTCCAACTTGGTTTTAAGTTCCCTAATTAACTCCCGGTGGGTGACTTCAGCTTGTCCGTTGCTTTGGGGATAGGCAATCGAAGTAAAGGTTTGTTGGATCTCCAGCTATTAGCACCATTCTTTGATCTTTCGGCCTTGGAATTGTAGGTCATTATCTGAGACTAACCTCCGCGGAATGTCGAATTGGCAGACTATATTTCTCCAGAGGAACTTTAATACCGCCTCCTCTATTATCTTAGCCAACGATTCTGCCTCAACCCACTTTAAAAAATAATCCACGGCGACTAGTAGAAACTTCTTCTGATTCGGCCCGGTTGGCAATGGGCCCACGATGTCCATCCCCCATTGATCGAAGGGGCATGATACTACCAACACTTTTAATAATTCGGCCGGATGTTGAGAGAAATTTTGATTTTCTGACAGCTGAGGCATAACGGACCCAGTGTGTGGCATCTTTCTAGAGGGTTAGCCAAAAATACCTAGCCAATAAAATCTTTCGAGCTAGGGTCGTTCCTCTCGAATGATTTCCGTAGCAAACCTCATGTATTTCTCTCATAACATAGTCAACTTCTTCTGGGCTGAGACACTTGAGCAAAGGGTGAGCGAAGGCCCGCTTGTATAGAGTATCTCCAACTAAGACAAATCGGGCCCCTCTCTTCTTTATGAGTTATGCGTCGGCTCTGTTATCCGACAATGCTCCCCTTCTCAAATAATCGATCAGCGGATCTCTCCAATCCGGGGGGGGGGCTTCTTGGTGTGTTCTAATCTATATGGGCGATAAGTTGTGTCTCGGCAAATGAACCCTCTAGAAACCAAGTGATAAGTTCACTAGCCATGCGAGCTAATTCATCGGTCTTCTGGTTATCTCCCCGAGGAATCTTATGAAGAATTACCTCTTGGAATTCGTCCGATAACTTGTGGTAAGCCTGTATATAAAATTGGAGCCGATTATTGTTGGTGTCGAATGATCCTTTGACTTGCTCCACGGCTAGCTGCGAGTCGGGATGTAAGATAATTCGAGCAGCTCCAAATGGCGAGCCGCACGAAGACCAACTAGTAAGGCTTCATATTCAGCTTCATTATTGGAGGCACGAAAATTAAGTTGCACGGCTATTTGGATCATGTCTTCCTATGGGGATATTAACAAAATCCTACACCTTTTCCTTGTTTAGTAGCCGAGCCATTAACGTATATTTTTGATACCTCATTTTTCTTAAATCATAGTGTCTCGGCTAAAAAATCTGCCAGTGCTTATCCTTTGAGGGATGCCCGAGGTTGGTACTGGATATCATACTCGGCTAACTCCGTGGTCCATTTGATTAAGTATCCAGAGGCTTCGAGATGGGTCAATATTCTTCCAAGGCTGCTATTAGTCAGTATCGTGATCGGATGAGATAAAAAATAAGGACGAAGCCTCCGAGCCATTATGAGAAGAGCATGAGTCAACTTCTTCAATGCAGTATATCGGCTTTCAGCAGCCTTTAACAAGTGGCTGACGAAATAAATAGGAAATTGCTTACCGTCTTCCTACCGAATTAGAACGGAGCCACAACTTCTTCGGATGTAGCCAAGTATAACTGCAAGCTTTCTCCTGTCACTGGCTTTGCTAGAGTGGGTAGTTCATATATGTATTGCTTTAATTCAATAAAGACATGTTCACATTTTGCATCCTATGAAAATCGAGTCGACTTGCGGAGTATCTTGAAAAAGGAAAAACTCCGCTCAGTCGACTTAGGGATGAATTGTGAGAGAGCAGTTATGCTTCCCAATAGCCTCTGTACTTCTTTGATACTCCGGGGAGAAATCATATTTTTGCAAGGTCTGGGCTTTCTCGGGATTGACTTCAATGTCTCACTCGGTCACAATATAGCTGAGGAATATGCCATTTCTGACTCTGAATAAACATTTGCTAGGATTGAGCTAAATTCCATATTAGCGCAGTGTACCAAATGTCTCAGACACATCTTTAATAATATACTTTGCCTTGGCAGACTTAATGAGAATGTCATCTATATATACTTTAATATTTTGGTCAATTTGTGACTGAAAGACTTTGTCCATCAGCCTCTGATAAGTGGCGCTGACGTTCTTTAATCCGAATGATATGACCATGTAACAAAATGTGTCATCCGTGGTAACAAAACTAACTTTTTCTTGATCTTCTTGGGTCAGCGGGATTTGATGATACCCTTGATAGACATCCAACATACAAATAAGTTCAGATTCTGCCGTAGAGTCAACTAGCTGATCTATCCAAGGCAAGGGGTAACAATCTTTGGAGCATGCTTTATTAAGATCACATAAGTCTATACACACCCTCCACTTGCCTCCTGGCTTTGATACTAGTACAACATTTGAAATCCATACAGAGAATTGAACCTCCAGGATATATCCCGCTTGCAGTAACTTTTGTACTTCGGCTCGAATGATCTGATCCTTTTTTGGGGCGAAGTGCCTTCTCTTTTGCTTCACCGATCGAGCTCCAGGTAGAATATTCAACCGATGTTCCATTACGGCTCGGGGAATGCCTTTGCTCTGCTCTTCTGACCAAGTGAAGACATCTCGATTGTCTGAGAGATATTTGACCACCTTTTGCTTCAGCTCGAGTGGTAAGTTGGCAACAATTCAGACAACTCGGCTAGGTTAATTTAGCCCTATCCGCACGGGTTCATCCTCGCCTAACGGCTCTTCCCAAAGAGTGTAGACTTATGTGGCCTCAATCCTCCGGCTCTTCCTAGGGCCCATCTAGACTTAGTCCACATAGCATTTTTTAGTTGCCTTTTGATCTCCCATGGCTTCTCCCACTTGGTTGTTCACGGAGAACTTGATCTTCTGGTGGTAAGTAGATATGGCAGCTTCGAAGGAGTGTAATGTCGGCCTTCCCAAAATAACATTGTAGGTTGAGGTAGCATCTGCCACCATAAAAGAGGTTATTCTGGTTCGCGCGGAGGGGCTCCTCTCCTAGGGACAAGGGCAAATCAATTCGGCCAAGTAGAGACACTTCATGACCCAAGAAATCGAATAAAGTAGTGTTCATCAGTTGAAGTTGAGTCGG
Organism: Wurfbainia villosa; assembly: GCA_025175895.1. Lineage (NCBI taxonomy): Eukaryota > Viridiplantae > Streptophyta > Magnoliopsida > Zingiberales > Zingiberaceae > Wurfbainia > Wurfbainia villosa. The sequence goes on from CM045989.1 coordinate 6,777,589, forward strand.
GTCGAGCTGCATGCGAACAAAGGTCTCTCTAAACAAAATATTGACTGAGCTACCTGTGTCCACGAAGATTCGCGCCACATCATAGTTAGCTATAGTGGCCCGGATTACCAAAGCATCGTCATGCGACACAGAAACTCCTCGCAGGTCCTCATGGCTGAAACTTATAGATGGTCCCTCGTCGCGTCTTCTGTTGGTACCCACCTCCATGTTTTCTAGCCACCTCCCATTAGCTTTCCAGGCACAATTTGAATCTTCATCAGTGGCTCCTCCTGTAATCATATTAATGGTACCTCTATGTGGAGCATTAGACAGGTATCTCAGAGAATCTCGCGGGGGGACTGGCTGCCTCGGGGAAAACTCTCGAGCCCTTCGCGGGGTTTTGGCTCGTCTATCGGATTCTTCCGGTGGAGGTCATCGAGCTTGTCTTGGAGGAATTTGCCGAGTGTTGCTTCTCGGCTCCGATCTTGCCTCTAACTGCGAAAATCTGAGCTGAACATTTAAACTCTGCTACTCACGTATCACCTGTCTGATTTCTTCAGCTAGATTATGGCATTTCCGAGTGGAGTGGTTGTGCACTTAATGGAAAGCGCAGAACTAGCCGGGTTGACTTGGCACCATCGGTGGTTGAACGATCTCTTGTACTGCATGGATTACCTTGTCCCTAGCTGGGCGGGACACATAAGTGTAGAGAGTTCATGGGGGACACGCCAATGTAGGAATAGGGGCCTTCTTGTTTGTCTGCAGTGGGTGAGGTTTGCTCGACTCTCCCAAAGCTTTCTGCTCATCCACAGCTCTCTTGCCTTCTTCCAAATTGATGTACAACTCTGCTTGCCTCAGTAATGCCTCAAAGTTGGCAGGGGGCCTCTTCATCAAGGACTTAGAGAAGTCTCCCCGCATTAAGTCTTGCGAAAAGGCATTAACTACTGTCTCGGGCGAGACACCAAAGACATCCATGGCCACCCAGTTAAAGTGGTGTATATATTCTCTTAGAGACTCCTGACTTCTCTGTTTTATGGACAAAAGGTATTGAGCAGTTTTACTGTATCTTTTGCTACTAGCAAAGTACTGGAGGAAAAGCACACAAAGTTCCTCAAAATAATAGATGGATCCCTGAGGAAGTTGATCAAACCACCTTTATGCAGACCCCACTAAGGTGATGGAGAAGACTTTGCACTTCACGACATCTGAATAATTGTGCAGTAGAGCAGCTTTTTCGAACCGACCCAAATGCTCCTCTAGGTTGTTGGGACTATTATACTCTCTGACAGACAATAACTTGAAATGTTTGGGGAGTCTCTTGTTGGTGCAATCGGCCCAGGTCACGATTGACCAGGACTCGAGTTTGACTCGAGTGATGTTTTGATGTTCGACAAAAACATATGACAAAGTAATTGTCATGGGAAAGTCCAAGTCTTGGGTACTTGGCATGGAAAGTCCAAGTGGGACACTTGGCATTTGGTAAAGTCCAAGCATAGGTCTTGGCAAGGTAAAGTCCAAGTCTTGAGTACTTGGCATGGAAAGTTCAACATGGGTTGGCAAGGGAAAGTCCAAGCTTGAGTCTTGGCATTTGAGAAGTCCAAGTGGTTTGATATTGGCGGCGTAAAGTCCAAGCGGGAGTCTTGGCAGCATAAGTCCAATGGTTGGCGGCGTAAAGTCCAAGCGGAGTCTTGGCGGCGTAAGTCCAATGTGCCTTGGCGGTGTAGACACCGTTAGCATGACATAGCCGATGGAAGCACCTGAAGGCTAGCGCGATGGATGAACAAGTCATGGATGACTTGGAGGGATCCAAGAGGTGTGAGACTGATGGAGGTGGCTAGAAGACTTAGGTCTAGGCTAAGGGTGGTCTAGCAAGTATGGGGGCACCATACTTGGGTTAAAACCTCATGTTTGAGGTGTGCCAATCGACTGGTGTCATGTGGCAGTCGACTGGACAGAGTCAACTAGGGTTTGACTGTGGGAAATGGCCTAGCAGTCGACTAATGGCTCGAGCAGTCGACTGATCGTGTGATCAATCGACTGGTGCTCGAGAATTCGACCACAGAATGGAGTCGAGACTCGACTAGTCGAGTGAGGGCTCCATCAGTCGATTGATGGTCATCATCAATCGACTGATGGTAGATCCGTTGGACTTATCCAGCCTGGATCTAGTCGTTGTCTCACGACAACAGTGGCATCAGTCGACTGATGGTCCTGATCAATCGACTGATCGACTTTTTCCAGCACAGGTTGAAGCTTTATAAGGAGCTCGTGATGGAGGAAAAGGCAGTGATTTTCTTGGGCGAAATTGAAGGGGAAAGTTGGTGCTTTCCAGTCCTTTAAAGCTAGTTCAAGGCAATCAAATATCAAACAATCAAAAGCTCTTGTAAAGTGTTTTCCTTTACTTGCATTTGTATTTCATTATCATATTTGCTTGTATCTATTTGATTATTGTTGTAATCATCTTGTACGAGGTTTCTCCGCCTCCGGATTATTCCGAGAATGAGTATTTTATAGTGGTGTGTGATTGGCATCGCTAGGGTTCGTACGAACCCGATCCGTGGAGTAGGAACCGTGCGGTTCCGAACCACGTTAAACAATTGTGTTCGTGTGTGATTGCTTCTTTCGTTATTACTTTCATGTCTATTTTCGCTGCGCTAACGAATTTATAGAGACGACACGCGAACGAATTCCATCGACGAACGAAAGCGACGCTATTCACCCCCCCTCTAGCGGCCTCAATTCTTCTACAATTGGTATCAGAGCTCAGGGCTCTTCTACGGACTAATCGCCGGGAGCTAAGATAAAGAAGCTAGAGGGTGAAGATGGAAGAACCATTGGGATGGGATATCAACACCTCAATTCCCTATTCCTTCTATGGACAAGAAGGGTTTAAACAATAGAAGGCAAGGATCGAAGACTTCCTAATGATGAGGGACTTCGAAGAATGGTCAATTCTAATGGAAGGATATAGCTATCCAATAGGACCAAAGGGAGGGTTCCTCAAGAAAAAGAGATTGACCGAAGAGCAAGTCCAAGTCTTCGAGAAAAATGATAAGGTATTGAAGTTTTTAATCGATTTAATACCTAACAATATATTGTGCATGGTAGGTAATTTTATGGATGCTAAGGAGCTATGGAGCCAAGTGGCAAAGCTCCATGAAAGTCTATCACCGGTCCAAGAGGAAGGGACCGAAGAGGCGAATGCATCATCCTCACAAGGAAGTGAGGATTTGGATGTTGAGAGGTCATCAACATCCAAGGAGGAAGAGGAATTAGAAGAAGAGGAGACCTCCACCTCTAAGTTTGAGGGGAAGGAGATTAGAGCATCCTCAACACCGGAGCAACAAGAGGAGCCATCCGCATCCGATCGAGAGGAAGAGAAAGCTCAAGAAACCTCTACCACGGACCTAGGTAACTCGAGCATTTCAAATAATAATAAAATTCATATTATATGCTTTGAGTGTAGGGAGCAAGGACACTACAAGAGTAAGGGTCCTAAACGGGTTAAGAAGACTCCACCCATGCCAAAAGTCAAGGAAATCGGTGCCTCAACACAAAAGAGCAAGGAGCAAGTGATTTGCTTCAAATGCCGACAATCGGGACATTACCAGAGTAAATGCCCGAAGGGGGAGAAGAAGGGGCAAAAGGGAGCTTCACAAGTAAGGGGAGCCACTAAGGCAAACCCTAAGGTATATCATTTAAATAATGCACCTTCTTTAGTTAATAGGCAAAAGCATGCAAGGAGTTTTAATTCTCTTGCTATTGTACATGAAAAGCATGCTAGAAGTAATAGACATATTTATTTAGGTGCTAAAAATGTCCACTTAGGAAATAAGGAAAAATTTGGGACTAATGTCCCCAGAAAAACTTTACCTAAGGAATCTATTAGGAAAATACAAGAACACTTAGGTTTTAACCCTAAATGGACTAGACATATGCCTAGAAAGGACAATGCCCATGGTTTAAATCAAAACTCAAAAATTGGGCAATTAGAAAAGGAAAATCAAGTCTTGAGGTCAAGACTTGAAAAACTAGAAAAGACCCTTAGGAATATACAAAATCAATTTAAAGGGTCTAATGGTCAAAGTCAAAGTCAACACCTAGGACCTAAGAGTCAAAAGTCAACCAAGGGCAAACATGGTTTGGGTCACAAACCTAAGCCCAAGGTGACTTACTATAGTGTTTCATTTGATTATGGAACACAAACTAGGTTTAGGAAGACCAAGGTCAATAGGGAAGTCATCCCTAGAGTTGACCAAGGGTTGTGCCTAGTGGCTAAGGTTTCTATGAAACCTAGGGTGGCCACTAAGAAGGTTACAAGGGGAGTTACCCCTAGAGTCAACCTAAGTAAGACCCAAATGACCAAGGCTAATAAGTCTAGAAGGGTCATTAGGAAGGTATCTAGGGAGGTTATCCCTAAGGAATACCTAGTTAACCCAAGGAGCTCAAATAGGTTTTGGGTTCCTAGGAGCGTGATAGATTCACGCTAAATGGGGTTAGGATGTGCCAACCTTGATTGGATGAGTAGTTAACTCAACCATGGCAAATGTGGCACTTTAGGTTATTTTCAAGGTTAGGGTTACCTTGGAAATAAATTTGAATTATAATCCTAAAAGGTTTTAGGATGTGCCAATATTAATTAAGAAGTTTGATAAAATGATCGAAATTGGTACAATTTAGGTTTAGAGGTTAGTGTGTCATTTTGGGTTTTTGGCACACTTGGGAGAAAAATAGAAATATGGCAAAATATAATTAATTATATGAAATGGCAATTAATATTAAATTTAGGTATTACTATACCTATATATTTTATATGTCATGCTTTGTTTGCCATATAACATGTCATGACACATACTTATTTTTAATCATTCTATATGTCATGTTCATGTTTTAGGATTAAGGTAAATGTCATGTGTTTTAGTTTTTATCATATGTCATGACATCATGATCATTGGCCATGTTTTAACAATGCTACTATTTATGCCATGATCATACACTCATGCATTAACTTGATTTAAAATTGAACTAAGGACAATGACATGACTTGGAGTCCCATTTATAAGGGAATTAAGTAGGGTTGCCTTAGAAAATGCATGAAACCCTAGATTAAATGAACCAAAAACCCACATCTAACATCCAATTGACATGTATGTGTATTTATACACCCTAGATACATGTGAGATGCTAGGATATGAGTTGAGTTCAAGGTGCATAGTTTTTGCATCTAGTTGAACCAAAACTCATTTTAACTCAATATGGATCATTGGGAAAGCTTGTGTACAAGTCATGTATTTAGAGCCCAAGGAATATGATCCAAAATAAGGTTTTGAAAACATTTTGAAATCATTTTGAAAAACCTTGGTAAAGTCTATCTTTTGATAGCAATCACCATTGTTGAGATTGATACAAAGTGAGCCAAAAACTTAGAAGTTTTCTTCACTTTTGAATTTTGTATCAATTTTTGTATTTTATGGGTAAAATATTTTTAAAACATTTTTCACCCATTGTATGTGTCATAGGTATTATACGTATCAATTTTCGTGATTTTTCGATATACGTATAATTATTTATGAATTTCCAAATCTCATTTCTGATAACTAAAAATCAGATTTTTGATTATCGATCGATTGCCTTAATTGGCGATCGGTGATGAAGTGTGTCGATCGTTGTTGAACCACTCGACTGATTGTCTGATTTCGGGAAAACTAGGTTTGGTTAACCCGATTTCAGCTACGGTTAAGGTCCCTGATCACTCCTAACCCTAGGATATGCTTTGGGAAGCATTATAAAGGGTGAAAATCCATTGGATATGGATTAGGAGAGTTGTTTAGGATTTTGTATCAAATTTAAGGTGTTGGAAAGTTCAATGTTGAATTTCTAACCTTAATTTTGATGGTCTAGAATTCCTATTAGCTTAGGGACTTCCCAAGGACATTGTTGGTGCAATGGTTAAGGGGGAGTAAGCCTTTAGGCGGAGGTATCCATCTTGGGATGATGGATGTGTTTTTCTCCTTGAAGAGGAGAAGTTATTGGGAGAGTATCATCAATTGGTAAAATTGATTGGTTTTTGAGAGACCCAATTTGGAAATTAGGAGAGTGAATAGGATTGCCTCTCTTGAGTGATATGAGACTTATCACTAGGAAGATGGTAGACATCCTAGGTATTTTTGGACCAAAGGGGAGATTGTAAGATCTCATTGAGACATGAGACATTGACCTCTTTGGAGAGAAAACCTTTTTGATGTTAGTAAAAAAGGGGGAGAATATTTGGGGAAGAATATTTGGAGAATGTTTGGGATTACCAATTTGGGATAATTGGTAAGAGATTTGAGTTAGTGTTCTAACTCAATGGTTTGTTTGGTTTTTGTCAAACATCAAAAAGGGGGAGATTGTTGGTGCAATCGGCCCAGGTCACGATTGACCAGGACTCGAGTTTGACTCGAGTGATGTTTTGATGTTTGACAAAAACATATGACAAAGTAATTGTCATGGGAAAGTCCAAGTCTTGGGTACTTGGCATGGAAAGTCCAAGTGGGACACTTGGCATTTGGTAAAGTCCAAGCATGGGTCTTGGCAAGGTAAAGTCCAAGTCTTGAGTACTTGGCATGGAAAGTCCAACATGGGTTGACAAGGGAAAGTCCAAGCTTGAGTCTTGGCATTTGAGAAGTCCAAGGGGTTTGATATTGGCAGCGTAAAGTCCAAGCGGGAGTCTTGGCAGCATAAATTCAATGGTTGGCAGCGTAAAGTCCAAGCGGAGTCTTGGCGGTGTAGACACCGTTAGCATGACATAGCCGATGGAAGCACCTGAAGGCTAGCGCGATGGATGAACAAGTCATGGATGACTTGGAGGGATCCGAGAGGCGTGAGGCTGATGGAGGTGGCTAGAAGGCTTAGGTCTAAGCTAAGGGTGGTCTAGCAAGTATGGGGGCACCATACTTGGGTTAAAACTGTTAGTAATATATGAGAGATGTCCTAAGGCAATCGCCTTATGTATGAACCATTTATATGATAAATGAAGATTCACTATTTGAGTATACATGGTTTCATGTATTTGATCGGATCTTAAACTCATTTACTGAATGTCCACGGTACGATTCACAACATGAGAGAATTTGTGATTGGATCACAACTAGTGAGTATCTCTACATGTGTAATTGTGATGTATCAAAATTATCCCTAGTCGATGAATTGATGGATTTGGACACCATCAATTCTGTCGAGACTAGCACGAGGTATACTCCTTGGTGTATCCAAGCAGTTGATTCTCACTGCCTGGAGACATTGTGATGTCCAGAGTTAATCGTGGATGCTAGTTATGGTAACTAGTTCATTGGAGTGACCAACCGTAAGACTTCATATGGTTCTCTGCATATATAGATATGTCAATGAAGTTCTTACTGTAGTTTAAGTGCGATGTTCCTTTGACTTGCGGTATTCAAGTCATCTTGATCATAAAGACTTATGCTTTGACATCTTAAGCAAACATCTCTGAGGAGATGTGGACCCGGGATGATTGGGTATAAGTCGAAGTGATTGAAGGTGTTTGAATAGCCTATAAAGGATTCACCACTCCTTGCGAGGAGATGTATACCCATGGCCTCTCATCGGATTGTTACTAAAGTCTTTGGCCAAAGCATTACATGTTTAGAGTAAGACACTCTTCGATACATGTGCAGTAACTGGAATCCATAGGACGAGGAAATGATACTTGGGCTAGGTGTGACGTAGTCAGCCTAGTGGGGAATGACACTATAGACCATATCCTGAACCAAGTGGGTATAAGATGAGTGAAGGGAATGGGGCACGATTCATTCGAGCTGCTGAAGGGTTTCAGAAATTGTTCTGGATCAACCGTTGATCTTTTCGGTTAATTGGGGATCATGATGTACTACTAGGTGCCACTCATGATCGTTCTATAATTAATGGTTAATTATAGACGGCCAACATAAACCGAGAACCTATTTGGTCACACGCACAACGAGCGTAATCCGAAGGATTTAAAACGAGCTTGAGAATGAGATTCTCAGACCGAGAGAAACTAGGTTTGGTTGGACCAAACGTAGAGCGAGCATAAAATCATTTCAGTCGCAATGGAAGTGTGGATGGGCCGTGTCTTATGAAGACATAATGGATGAACCAAAATGGTTTGGTTCTAATCTAATGGAGGAGAATAAACCAAAGGGTTTGGTTTATTTTAAACGAATGAACCAAAGTTGGTTCGGTTCGTTTTAACTTAAAATAAACCATCATGGTTTGGTTTATTTTAACTTATATTAATGGAGCGGGTTAACGGGCCTTATGGTTATGATCCAATAACCATTAAGAGAATTAGTTCTCTATAAAAGAGGGCTTAAGGTGTTGTTAAGCCCTAATCCAAAACCCTAACCTAATAGTTGCCGCCCACCTCCCCTTGGAGATTTCGGCACCAACCCTCCTCCTTGCCGCCGCCCACCTTGAAGCTCCTTGGCCGGCGTCCAGAAGGTGCTGACCTTCACTCTTGCCGGCATCGAGCTGTTGCCGGAGGAGCTCCGGTGATCTCCTTTGGGTTTGGCATCAAGGTGAGCTTCATCCTACCTTTTTGGCCGGCCCTAATTCCTCCACCAAAGCTGTCCAGTTTTCTGGACAGCTTTGTAGGGAAGATCGGTTGGCCGGCTAGAGGGGGGTGAATAGCCCTAATTCGTCGGACGTCGTATTTTGCTTGTCTACAAAATATTAGCGCAAGCGAAATATACAAATGTAAATAAATACAAGCAAAATATAAGCAAGCAAGACAAACACCGAGATGTAACGTGGTTCACGGCTATGCCGCTAATCCACGGTCCGATTCGTCCACGGTGAATCACTCCGAAACCCAATCACTATTGGTCTCTCCTTTGCACCAAGCTAGGTGGAGGTAACCTTTACAAACACTCCTCTTACAAATAGAATGGAAATAAGCTTGAGTAAGAGGATGGAAAGCTTTAGGGATCTTTGGGAGAGTATTAGAGCATAAGCATTAGGCTCCCAAACCCTTACCCCCTTCCTTTTTATAGAGGAAGAGGGTTTCTTCCCGTTGACACAGGATCGATCGGTGATGCCCTCGATCGATCGGTGATCTCGCGTAGCCGATGCCCAATAACGGCGCTTTCCACGTTGGATTCCATCCAGCGGTATTGCATCGATCGGTGATGGGACCATCGATCGTGATGCTCGATCGATCGAAAGTGCTCGGTCAGTCGACTCCATTCTGCCGTGCAGTTCCATCGATCATTGCCATTCCACGGCGGCCGGCTGTCGCTATCGATCATTGCCGATCCATGGCGATCGGGCCAAGCACTTACTTGTTTTACACGATCCGATCGACCCATCGGCTCGGAAGCGATCATTGCCATGACATGGCGGTCGGTGATGTCGAAAACCCATCGACACTTGGCCAAATGGCGAGATTTCACCTAAAACTACCCTTCCGGGTTACAATCGCTCCTCTCATTTCTCGAGTCCCTCGCCTTTGAAGTTCTCTTCGTTCTCGGCCCACGTCCTCGGCGGCATCGGCGCCGCGGCTCTGCAATGCTCCTTGGCGTCTCTTGCCTCGAAGTCTACTTCCTCGGCTTCACTCCAAGCTTCTCGTCCGTGGTCCCTCGGATGCTCAGCGCCGGCTTCATAAGCTATCCTTCACCGACTCAAGGCACGAGTCATGAGATGTGAAACTTCGCCCGCGGCTCCATGCGAATTACTAAGTCTGCCGACTTCAGCGCACATATCAAATCAACATACCAACCTAACTTAAACCCTTTGCCACACCATCAAAACCATATCACGGCAAGAGATTGCCTAACAATCTCCCCTTTTTGATGTGTGGCAATCCGTTAAGTTAGGTAAAAACATTTGATATAAATTTTTAAGGAAAGAAAGCATGTAAACATAAACATTTGATAGCAACATGCAACTCCCCCTTAATCCATGAAACTCCCCCTTAATCTCTCCCCCTATCATAAATAACTTAAACATATTCATTTCTCCCCCTTTGACACCATCAAAAATATAAATACTAAGTTATAAACATATGACATCAAGTCTAATAGAAAGAAAATACCACAAGTTGATAAAAAATTGGAATTCAGCCGTCATCGTCTGAATGTAGCATCATCGATCGTTCAGATACCATGATCGTAGCGTGATTTTCGAATTTCGATTTTTATGAATTTAAATGCATAAAAAATTCCAGAAAATTTGAAAAATCATGAAATTTGGGGAACATATTTCTATTAAGTATATCTATCAAGGAAAAATAGTTTTTCATGAAAACTCATTATATTTTCTTGTTTTTGCCAAAAAATCCAAAAGTTCTAAAAACTACTAGGTTTTTGATCATTCTAGTATCAAGTTAGCTACCTAGTTTTGCATCCAATTGTTTCAAAACATGAATACATGTATTTTAAGGTAAGAAATTGTTTTGAAAACATATGAAATATCCAACCATGATCTTTGGGCAATATGTCTATGAATTAAACATAAGCCTTCCCCATGATTGGTATATTATTGCTAAATTGATACATTAAATGACCATCTAAATGCCATAAGCATTAGTGGACATTTGTATCATCCTAACATCTCACCCATGCTAAGTTTGCAATCAAGTTAGCCTATAGTGAGTGTGAGATGCATCCTAGGGGGTATTTGTATATACTTAACCAACATATTCATGCAATTCTATCATGGTTAAGTATCAACCTAACATCCTACATGATCATAATGACATATATGATTTAATTTCACATTATGATCATGAAATACACGTTTTCATCAAATTATAACCAGCATTAGGTATTATATGATGATTATAAGTAAAGTATCACCTAAAGCATGATTTAAACCTATTTTTCATGATAATGTGCCAAATAGCATAAATCATGATTATTTATAAGCAATATTATCTATTTATAGGCACGTTATCATCACCCAACACTATCTAAAAATGTTGTCCCGTCATCCTAGGTCAACCAAAATATGATATAGGTCAAGTTCATATGGTTGACTACCCTAGGGGTTTTCTAACCCTTAAGGATGGATTTTGGAACCCAAAATAGATTTTTTCCTATGGGATTCACTAGAAATTCCTTGGGGATCCATTTCTTAGCTATTACTTTGTTTTTGTCTTGTCCCCTAGCAATTAGGCATTTATAGGCCTTCTCATTTTTCTTCTCTTTATATCCTAGGCCCTTCTTGTTAAAACTTGCCCTTTGGCTCCCAATTATCATGTTAAGGGTATTGGAGCCTATTGTGAATTTTTCTAGGGCTTTGGTTAAATAATCTACCTTTTCCCTTAAAGCCCTATTTTCATTTATACATGCATCACTAACATCTAATGGCATATATTCATCATGTGAGCATGCATCATCATGGCAAGAAGAAATATTTTCACTTAAGCATGCTTTTTCTAATTTTTGCTCTAATTCCTTAATTTGATTAAGCATGCTTTTATTTTTCTTTTTCATTCCAAATAAGTCCTTAGTTAAACTAGAAATTATGGAAACTATTTTCTTAGGAGAGGCTTTCGTTACCATAGTTTCCATATCCTCTTCTTCTTCTTCGGATGAGGAGGTAGATGAAGCTCCCTTCATTTGAGCTCTCGCTTGTGCTTGATTCTTCATTTGAGGAGGAGGAGGAGCTATCCAGTCATGAAGAGCCATTAGTGCTAGGTTGGAGTAAACATGCTCTTCTTCATCGGATGAGGAGGAGGAGGCAAGGTCATCCCATGTCTTGGCTTTGAGCCATGGACTTTCCTTTTCCTTGGCCTTCTTCTCCTCTTTCTTCTTGCTCCCCTTCTTCTTCTTCTTTTCTTCCTTCTTTTTCTTCTCTTCCTTGCTCTTGTTTAGGAGGACAATTGTCCCTTATGTGCCCCTCTCCTTGGCAATTGTAGCATATGACCTTCCCCTTGGTCTCCTTCCCTATCATTAGATTTATGAAATCTAAAATTCTTAAATGCACGCCTTACCCTCCTTACCATATAGGCCTCTTGGTGCTATCCATGGAGGAGGATGAGGCTTCTCATCGGAGGAGGAGGAATTTCCATCTTCTTCTTTCCCTTATTTGCTATCAAGGACTCCTCTTGAAGGTTGAATTCTTGGTTCTTCTTGTATTCCTTCAATTCTTGTTTCATGGAGCTCCATTGTTGAGAAGAACTCCTCCAAGGTACTTACTTCCAAGTTCTTGGAGATGTAGAATGAATCCACCATGGAGCTCCATCTTGAGGACCGGGGAAAGGCGTCTATGGCCTTCATTACCATATCCCGGTTGGATAACTTCTCTCCTACACTTGTTAGTCCAAGCAAAATCTCTTTAAACCTAGAATGCAATGAAGTTACCTTTTCTCCCTTTTCTAATTTGATGTTTGATAGTTGGGAGCGGAGGAGGTCTCTTCTTGCTAGCTTTGCCTCCGAGGTACCTTCATGAAGCTCTACTAGCTTCTCCCACATCTCCTTGGCACTAGAGCACTCCCCAATTTGGTTTATCTCTTGTTGGGGAAGTACGTTGAGGAGATGATGCTTAGCCCTTGAATTTGCAATGTGTTCCTCTCTTTGCTTCTTAGTCCACCTTGTCTTCTCTATTGGTTCACCCCTTTCATCCCTAGGCAACTCGAAACCATTTTCCATTATAAGCATAACATCAAAATCGGTCTCGAAGAATACCTCCATTCGCTTCTTCCACCAAGCGAATTCGCCGTCGAACTTCGGCGGGTAGATGTTGGAGCCGGCCATCTTTTAATGAAGTGTTTGTCGTGGCGGTTAGTCCTTGACAAACGACTTGGCTCTGATACCACTTGTAGGGAAGATCGGTTGGCCGGCTAGAGGGGGGTGAATAGCCCTAATTCGTCGGACGTCGTATTTTGCTTGTCTACAAAATATTAGCGCAAGCGGAATATACAAATGTAAATAAATACAAGCAAAATATAAGCAAGCAAGACAAACACCGAGATGTAACGTGGTTCACGGCTATGCCGCTAATCCACGGTCCGATTCGTCCACGGTGAATCACTCCGAAACCCAATCACTATTGGTCTCTCCTTTGCACCAAGCTAGGTGGAGGTAACCTTTACAAACACTCCTCTTACAAATAGAATGGAAATAAGCTTGAGTAAGAGGATGGAAAGCTTTAGGGATCTTTGGGAGAGTATTAGAGCATAAGCATTAGGCTCCCAAACCCTTACCCCCTTCCTTTTTATAGAGGAAGAGGGTTTCTTCCCGTTGACACAGGATCAATCGACTGATGCCCTTGATCAGTCGACTGATCTCGTAGCCGTTGCCCAATAACGGCTGCTTTCCACATTGGATTCCATCCAACGGTATTGGCATCAGTCGATCGGTGATGGGACCATCGATCGGTGATGCTCGATCACCGAGTGCTCGGTCGAGTCGACTCCATTCATGCCTGCGCAGTTCCATCATCACCGCCATTCCTCGGCAAGCGATCGGTCGGTGTCGACATCGATCATTGCCCGATGGCATAGCGATCGCCAAGCACTTAATGGTTTTACACCGGTCGATCGACCCATCGACTCGGGCGATCGACCGCCATGACATGGCGGTCGGACCGTGTCGAAAACCATCCGACACTTGGCGAATGGCCAAGTTTCACCTAAACTACCCTTCCTGGGTTACAATCGCTCACTCTCATTTCTCGGAGTCCCTCGCCTTTGAAGTTCTCTTCGTTCTCGGCCACGTCCCTCGGCAGCATCAGGCGCACGGCTCTGCAATGCTCCTTCGCGTCTCTTGCCTCGAAGTCTACTTCCTCCGGCTTCACTCCAAGCTTCTCGTCCGGCGGTCCCTCGGATGCTCCAAGCGCACGGCTTCCGCAAAGCTATCCTTCACCGACTCAAGGCACGAGTCATGAGATGTGAAACTCGCCACGGCTCCATGTGCGAATTACTAAGTCCTGCACGACTTCAACGCACATATCACATCAACAATACCAACCTAACTTCAACCCTTTGCCACACCATCAAAACCATATCACGGCAAGAGATTGCCCTAACAAGCTTGTTTCCCTCTCGTCGGAGCGTCGTTTGGACAACGGTTGGAGCTTCGACAGCGCCTTACATACCGGGGATTCGATCTCCGGTAATCCTCATAGGTGGAGGATGAAGGATTCGTCAAACGGTTGACGAATTCCTCTCCGGAGAAGCGAGTTTTGAGGACTCGTCTTTGGATCCGAATTTGGATTCGGATCGTGATCTTCTCTCGATCACATCGTCTTCAACACGAGGCTAGTAACCCGTACGAAGACGAGGCTCGTGACTTAGCGAAGTCATCCCGAAGATACTCGGTGTGGATACGGATAGAGACGATTCTAGCGAGGATCGTTCCGGTTGATGTCGTTCCTGCTACACGTGATACGAAAGGTATACGTAGTTAAATTTCCTTTTATTGCAAAATTTAAATTTACGGTTATGTCTACACATGTTGTACTATGCATGCGTGTGATGTGTGTGTTGTAATAAATGTAGATTTATTATTTTTATTTCTTTTGTTGTGCACATGTTTACGAAACATGTTCGAACACACACTCACCGTGGTGCTGGAAACCCAACAAAAACCTCATGTTTGAGGTGTGCCAGTCGACTGGTGACATGTGGCAGTCGACTGGACCGAGTTAACTAGGGTTTGACTACGGGAAATGGCCTAGCGATCGGAGGTGGACGATCGGTGATGGCTCAGCGATCGGTCGTCGTGATCGATCGGCGGTGCTCGAGAATTGACCACGAGAATGGAGTCGAGACTCATTTGGTCGAGTGAGGCTCCATCGATCGAGATGGTCATCATCGGATCGGTGATGGTAGATCCGTTGGACTTATCGGCTGGATCTAGCCGTTGTCTCCGCGACAACGATGGCATCGATCGTGATGGTCCGATCGATCGACTTTTTCTTTGTCAAATCGACCTTACGGTTGACTTTATGAGGCCGTGATGGAGGAAAAGGCAACGATTTTCTTGGGTGAAATTGAAGGGGAAAGTTGGTGCTTTCTAGTCCTTCAAAGCTAGTTCAAGGCAATCAAAGATCAAGCAGTCAAAAGCTCTTGTAAAGTGTTTTCCTTTACTTGCATTTGTATTTCATTATCGTATTTGCTTGTATCTATTTGATTATTATTGTAATCATCTTGTACGAGATTTCTCCGCCTCCGGATTGTTCCGAGAAGGAGTGTTTTATAGTGGTGTGTGATTGGCATCGCTCGGGTTCGTACGAACCCGATCCGTGGAGTAGGAACCGTGTGGTTCCAAACCACGTTAAACAATTGTGTTCGTGTGTGATTGCTTCTTTCGTTATTGCTTTCATTTCTATTTCCGCTGCGCTAACGAATTTGTAGAGACGACACGCGAACGAATTCCATCGACGAACGAAAGCGATGCTATTCACCCCCCCTCTAGCGGCCTCAATTCTTCTACATCTCTCAGCTATAATATTGGGGGAGAGTGGAGAGCTCCTGCTAGTCATCGGGGCTTTTCCCTTCTTTGGGTCTCTAACAGGCAGCATGCAAGAGGGCACCTCTTCGAAGGACTCCTATGGAGACACTGTTGAAGATGATTTAACCGACAATGATATTATTGGGATTGTCTTTGACGGGGTCACTGTCGGAGGAGCAAGTGCTGGTGTTGGGGCCTAAGCCGGGCTAGGAGATGTAGGCATTAGAGCAGGGCCCCCAGAGAAATGTTCGCGTGAAACATCTTCCATGATTGTCTTGACGAGTGCAATGATGCTTTCCCTCGTCATATTTCCTTTCGTAGAGTTTCATTGTCGGAGTTCACTCCTTGGTCTCCCATCTCTGTCTCAGTTATATTAACAGATTCCCACAGACGATGCCAATTATGTTACTGCTGAGACTGAGATACAGAGGTGTCCAATGGCAAAAGCAGCTTGACTAATGACTCGGATTGTTTGTTGACACAGCTGGACTCACTACAAGAAAATTGTCATATACCCACGATAGGTTTTAGCTACGCATGTATAAACTGTAGGTATAGATAACATATAGCCACAGATATATGACATCGTCACTATAGATTATAGGGACAGATATCAACACTGTGACTATTGGATATCTATATCTACACTTATATTTTACTGTCACTATAATTTTTTTACTATGAGTATAAGTAGCATATACCTATACTTATAATTTATCGTCACTATAAGTTTCACAATCATTATAAATATTTTTTAATGACATTTATTAAAATAAATTATTTTAAATATTAAAGTGATTAAGGAATAATTAGGGAGTGACCCTTAACCCCAGATTAAGCTAATTAACCAAAATGGTTAAGTATGATAACTCAAGTTTCAATATTAATCCTAAGTTTAGTTTTAATTGATTAAAGCCTAGGTTTTATTGGGTATTGAATCAATAAAAATAGAATCCAATAACCTAAATTCATTAATCCAACATAACTAATTATCTATATATTTTTATTTACTTTCCCTAAAATTCACTCTCACCGCGCGTGCCCTACCTTTCCCGTGCCTTACCTTTCCCCCTCTCACCGTGACAACCTTCCTAACGTCTCAAGTCGTCGCCGCCTCAAGCCCGCCGTCGAAGCGTCCTCCACCACAAGGCGCCGCCACCTCTGGAGCACCGACCACGGACGAAGGTAAGAGTTTAGGGTTTAGGGTCGAGTGTTGAGGAAGAAGAGGAAGTCGCTGGTGGCACGCGTTGGCCCTTAGTGGCACGCTCTAGCCGCTGGCGCCATGCGCCGGCCGCTGCGGCATGCTCCGGTCGCTGGTGACACGCGCCGATCGCTGGCGGCACGCTCCGGCCGTTGCCAGCACAATATTGGCAGAATCTAAAGATTTTGATTTTTTAGCTACGCATTTTTGGATATGGGAGTAGTATCTGAGGTGCATTCGACTATTTCCCTTTTAGCATTGCAAAATCACTGTTAATTTTGACTTGTGCGTTAAAATAGATTAAGTTTATTTGAATCCATTGTTTTCTATTGCAATGTAGAAAATCATTAGTTATAAACGTTTAAGGTGAAACTGGATTTTGTGTGCCTTCACATGAATTGCTAATTAGATTTTGGCATATCTTTCATGAATTGCTAATTAGATTTTGGCATATCTTTCATGACCAGTTTCTGAAATCGTGAATCTTTAAGTTGAATACTCGGGACTCCTTAATAAGCAATCATGTTAAATTTTTGGGATTCTTTAGATTGAAATCTTTCAGGTCCTCATATGTTTTTGTTACTTTCTTTAATTTGATTATCCTTATAGTAAATATTAATTAACTAAAATAATCCATTTAGTTTGGAGATAAATTTATGTGTTACATATACATAATAAGAAATTTATTTAATAAAAAGAGGATAAGTTGATGATTGTCCAAATTCTCAGGATCATATGATCTTGTTGTTTATGATATAGTTTTCAATTCAGATAGTCGTATGGTTTAAGTATGTTCTTTTTTGGCATTCTATCAAATTTCTAGTTTGTCCTACTTAAATTTGGAGGCTTAAGATTCAACTCAAGTTTAATTCTATTTGGACCAAAATAAAATCACCTTGTTTTGACCCAAAATCAAATTCAGTTGATTTTTTTTTCCAAATGTAATGAGTTAGATAATATAAAAGCCTTTTAGTTTGACAAAGATTAGTAGATTTGTATGCCCTTTGTTTGGAATTACATTCAAATATTTAATGGTAGTTGATACCTATATATCCAAAAGTTGGGAATCTGTCCAACTAGCAGCCCCCTGCCACCCGTCCCAGGGCTGTGGCGAGAGGGAGGTAAATCACGGGGGGGACATGTCCCTTGACACGGTGGCAAGGCAGTGGGGGGGGGGGGGGGGGTCATCTGAGCCCAGGGGGGATTTTAGACCCCCTCCGGAATCGACCCCACTCCGTATCCAAAGCAACCACACTACCTTACTACCGCGCCATCCCCGTGGGGACAGTTGATACCTATATATGAACTATGAAAAGATACTAAATCTGTGTTCTTGTTTGGTCATTATTCATTTTTTTTCTCATATATTTATTGCAGAAGAGTTAATTGAATATTTTAAATATTGAAAATTCAAATATTTATTCACTTCTAGTTCTCATTACTATTTATTTATTTTCTTCTTTACATTTCTTGAATGGTAGCACTCCGATGGATTCTAGAGATTGGATGAGTGATCCAACCAAAAAAATTGAAGAATACATTCATGGGGTTAATGAATTTCTTGAATTTGCATTTCGAAATGTAGAAACGGATGGAAAAATCTTTTGTCCTTGCAAAAAGTGTGCTAACACTCACCTTCATAGTAGAACCAGTGTCTATCTGCATCTAACTGATCCACACCGAGGGTTCCTTCGAGGGTATAGATAGTGGATTTTCTATGGTGAAAGGCCTACTATACCTTTAAATATACCGTTTGAAGAGTCTAGAGAAATGGAGCATGACATGGAAGGACTACTTGAAGATGCTTTTGCAATGCATCCTATGGAAGAAGAAACTCACAACAATAATGAAGACAGGAACCCACAACAAGGAGAGAAAAATGATGACAAGTTTTATCAATTGCTTAAAGAGAATGAGCAAATGCTTTATCCAAATTGTAAGAAGTTTACCGAGTTATCTTTTATGGTGCATTTATACCACTTAAAGTGTCTTCATAGTTGGAGTGATAAATCATTCTCTATGTTATTGGAATTATTAAGAGATGTTTTACCCGAAGGAAATGTCTTGCCCGAGTCATACTATGAGACAAAGAAGATAATTTCAGGTTTGGGTTTAGGATATGAGAAAATTCATGCTTGTCCTAATGATTGTGTATTGTTTTGGGACAACTATAACAAAGATGAAGTATGTCCAAAGTGTGGTGAGTCAAGGTGGAAATCAAAAAATGAGGAAATGCAAGGGAATAATAAGCTGAAGAAAGTATCGGCAAAGATCCTTCGATGGTTTCCATTGAAGACAAGACTGCAAAGGCTATTCAAATCCTCTAAAACTATTGAGTTGATGAGATGACATTCAGAGGGTAGAACAAAGGATGGTTTTCTTAGGCATCCGGCCGACTCTCTTTCTTGGATTGAATTTGATGCTCGGTATCCAACATTTTCATCTGATACTCGTAATGTTCGATTAGGCTTAGCTTCTGATGGGTTCAATCCTTTTAAAATTATGAGTATTACTCATAGCACTTGACCTGTCATCCTAATTCCTTACAATCTTCCACCTTGGATATGCATGAAACAATCTTTTTTCATGCTGTCATTAATCATTCTAGGTCCTAAATCTCCTGGAAATAATATTGATGTGTACCTACAACCATTGGTGAAAGAGTTGTGGGATACTGGAATTGAAACCTTTGATGTCTCCAAGAAAGAGGTCTTCCAAACTCCGTGTTGTAGTAATGTAGACTATTAATGACTTCCTAGCATATGCTAACCTATCTGGGTGGAGTACTAAAGGCCAATATGCTTGCCCATGTTTTGGTTTTCAAACAATATCAAAGTGGTTGCAACATGGTAGAAAATATTGCTACATGTGTCATCGTCGGTGGTTGGCCTTTGATCACAAGTGGAGGCTTAACAAAAAAGACTTCGATGGAATACAGGAATTCAGAGATAAACCTGCAATTCTTGATGAAAATTCAGTTTTGAGATATTTGGATGATTTAGAAGATGGTGAGGGAGATATGGGTGAGCCCCAACCTTTGAAAAAGAAGAGCATTTTTTTTACTTTGCCTTATTGTCAACATAATATATTGCGTCATAATCTTGATGTGATGCATATTGAGAAAAATATCTGTGATAACATACTTGGTACATTGTTAAATCAAGCAGGAAAATCAAAGGATAATTATAAGGCACGGAAAGATCTTGTAGATTTTGGTATTTTGAGTGTGCTTCATCCTCAACTACATCCTAATAGTACTAGGGTGATTTTACCTAGGGCATGTTATCAGATGACTACAAAGGAAAAGGAAGCTTTCTTGAGTGTTCTAAAGAATGTAAAAGCTCCAGATGAATTCTCGTCAAACATTCCACGTTGTGTGCAAGTAAAGCAACACAAGATATTTGGGTTAAAAAGTTATGACTGTCATGTGTTGATGCAAAAACTTCTTCCAATTGCATTAAGGGGTTCGTTACCAGATATGTAGTATACGAAAAAAAAAATGAATTAACCGTTAATTAATTAGGATTAATTAGGCTTAATTAGTAGGCTGAAAGTGGGCTGAAATGAAATTGGGCTGAGATAGGCTTGGGCTGAGATGGGCTTGGGCTGAGATGGGCTTGGGCTGAATTGGAATTGGATCTGGACTGAACTCGGATTAGACTTGGACTTGAGTCAAGAGGTTAAACTGGATGAGCTGAACCCAATCGGATTGGGTTTGGGTTGAGCTGGGTTAACCGGATCACTTGATCAACGTTAAAAGCCGCCGAATGAACCCAGTGCCTTTGCGATCCCCATTTCTTCTCCGTGACTTTTCTCTGCTCCGCGCGATCGTGTCGCCGACCTCCGCTCGTCAGCGTTCGGTGCAAGCTGCTCGACGGCGCCACCAGTGGATTGATCTCCGGCCAGGGATCAAGGAGTATTCGCCTGGGAAACAATCGCGGCGACAATCCCAGCGGGCGGACGGCGTCGTTGTCGCGGCAGCGAGCTGCCCATCGAGGTAAGCAGTCTATCTAGGGTTTGAGTTCCATCGAGGACTTCTTAGATCTACTGTATTTGATCGGAGTTTGGCATTACCCCGGCAGATTGAGGATTTCCGTCGATCGGTGCTTGCTGGGTCGTCTTCAGCCGGTTGTTCAGGAGTGCTGAGCTGAGGATCGAGAAGAATCGCCGCCGGTATAGTTTGGATCTGGTAAGTTGGATCTAACCCAATATCGTCAGCTGTGATATCTATGGATTTTGATATTCTGTTAAGGTAATTTTGGGTATTCGATGGATTGGATGTGGTGAGTTCAATGTTGTTCCTTCGTTTCTGTGTTGGGAAATTTCTGTGAAGTTGTTGTTGATATGTTTGGATCGTTATTAGCTAAGGCTTGATACGTTCTGAGTTGGTAAGGATTTGATCAGTAACGTTGATATTTCAATTGTTCAGCTATAGTGTAGTGTTTGAATCAAAGATCGGTTGTGTGCGGTGGGTTGAGAATCGTAGCTGTGATTTGGAGAATAACCTGTGATAAGTTCAATCGGGAATTTGAGTGCTTGTGATAGATTTCAATTTGGATCTAGGCTGTGATTGGAGTGGTAGGATTTTGTTCGGAAGTTGATTTAGAATTTACATGTGATTTGAGTAGTATTGTTGATTGTAGGTGTAGGTTCTGTCGATGGCTTGTTTCAGTGTATGGATAGATCAGTGGATTGTGATCAGGAGGTGGAATTGGTGTTTGCCGATTGTCTTGTTTGATGTCCATAGTGTTTGCGGTTAATATTAGTGGATGACTGATATGCTTAGATTTGGGAGTTTGTAGTGTGTTGGATCATATTGGGTATACTCTGATAGAGAGATGACGATTGGGTTAAGTAAAGGGCAAGATGCGAATATAGAACGAATAAGTATTTTATTCGTATTATTATTGGAGTGTTATGCTAAATCCTAATTTGTGATTATGTGCAGGTTTGGGATACGAAGCAGGCCGCGTAGTGAGGATTATCTGAGCCGTGTCGGTGGGTAATATCTACAGTCCTATAGTTTGATCAATTCTAGTGTATGACATTTTTACATATGGTTATTCTTGTTTACCTTAGATCCACTCATATTGTATCTTGTGCTTGTACTTAACCTGCGATCTTTGAGATATTGCTGTTAATCTATCATACCTTTATCTCGGATAGAAATTATAACTCTGTTTGTATGTTAGCTGATAGGTATTCAGTTAAATGCACGTAGTCACTAGTGTGGACTTAGATGGGGTTACCGGGTTCCATCACTAGGTTAGGTGATGAGTCCAAATTATAGGGTCGGTCGTTGTACCGTACATATATTAGTGAGATAACTTGATGAACCTATTTATCTGTACATAGGTAAATAAGTTGGGGTTACGGATCAATCGTCCTTGCATGGTTGACTTTTGTTGACTAGATCTCTTTGTGGATTAGGGAGTGTTGTGGGGATGTATGTGTGAGCTATGCATCATTACATTTGCATGCATGCTGACGACTGGGTCTTCCTTGTGGAAGAGACGGGTCATCGGTCATCCTGCCTCCTCGGCCACTCGGGGTAGTGGTTGCAGGGTTGAGGGCAGAGCATTGTGTGCGTGCCGTTCTCGGCCACTAGGGATGGTGGTAGGCCGGAGATCGCCTTAGCCCTTTGTCTTTGAGTGGTAGTTAGCGCACTCACCCACTATAGATGGTGGTCGTGGGAGGTGCAGTGCTCGTCTACTCATGGGTAGGGACGGAGCGGCTAGCAGCAGGGACCCCCGTGTGAGTAGCATATAGCTCTATGGCGGCTAGCTACTGTTTCATACTACCCAACTCGATCACTCGAGAGTGGTGACGGCTGAAGTCGGGATAGTTGTCATGTCGTGCCACCTAGGCCACACTGGGGTCGTGGTAGCGAGTAGGGTGCACAGGCATGACCATGCATATGCATTGCTGATATATATATGTATGCATGTATTCGATATATGTTTTACATATGCTTGTGAGATGTTGCATTTGGTTGCTGCATATGATTGTATATCATGCTACATGTCATTTGCATTTTATATACTACTGTGTGTTGAGTATGAGTATGTTTAGACTGTCGCATGTTATTTGGATTATGCTATGATATTCCTATTCAGGATGTTATAGGTCATGTGGACGGCAGACCGTCAGGTATGTACATTATTTTATGTCAGTTTATTAGTATAGTGTATGCTATGAGTATGACCGTATCTGTAGTTTCTGGTTATTATGTTGAGTACTGTATGTATGATGGACTCATGCTGTATACCTATAGATCTTCACATGTATACCTGTAGATCTCTTTACCCTGTATGTTGTTCATGTACTTCTATATATTACCCCTAAGTTTTATACTCACTACCCTGGACCCTGGGTTTCCTGTTGCCCAGGTAGTAGATAGAAGACTTCGGCATGGACTTGGAGCATTGCCACCTGATCCCATCTCGCCGTTTTTCCGAGGGTTTTTGTTTCCCATCGCATGTACCTTTATATGGACTCTTATTGTTTTGGAGATCATCTTTGTATGTTTCTCTTTTGATATTGATATGGATTTTATTCTAGTATGGACGGATATACCGATGTACTTATGTTGTGAGTTTGTATTTCCATGTGTTGGCTTCCGCTATTGATGTTTATGCGTTTTCTTTGTGTTGTTATACATTTTCGATACGTGTTATACTGGCTGCAACTTTGTACCGTATTGGAATTGTCATAAGGGGGTGCCGTCCGTTGGCCGGACAGAGTCTACCTCGGGGCGTGACAATTTTATTGGTATAAGAGCTCTAGGTTGCGATGCCATGCAATAATGTTTTGTCGGATTTTGGGACCTCGGAAATCATTTTGATTTGATTTGATTTCGATTTTCGGTAAGATGGGATTGACAGAGGCATGAGCTCCAAGTTGTCAAGTAAGAAATCTTAACACTTAATATTTTACGGTTAAATATTTATGGAAGTCATTCAGCAGTGTGAGCGATCGATATTATGGCACTGTTCGGACTCGTAAGAAGTCGACCCTCTAAGCGACCTACTCTGGGAGGACCGATTGATCGGGAGGAGCCACGGCAGGTCTCCTACGGAGGTTCGGAACCTCAAGAGCTGATGTACCCTTGACTCGCCCATTGCTCAGTTCGGTTGGAGTGAGTCGAAACGCGTATACATTGTTACAGCTGACCGAGGACGGTTTCGTTATTGAGCGAGTCGATCCTGGATTACCGCGGACTGGTTAGACAATTTGGAGGATACATTTGAGTTTATGAGTTGCACCGATGAGGAGAAGGTGGGTCTAGCGACTTATCACCTTCGAGAGCGGTGATTACATGGTGGAAAATGCGAAGACCTTGATGGGAGAAGCGAGAACATCACAGGCGGTTTCAGATATATTCTGGAAGCGATGTTCCTTCTGCGTTCTCTACTGCGCCGTCAGGAGTTCTTAGCACGCGGGGCAATCGGTCGATCATGGAGTATAATCACGGAGTTCACAGGCTTCGTGGAATTTTGTCCACATTTGGTAGCACAGGATGGGGACAGAATGTTCCAATTTATGCAGGGTTTGGCTGCGTATATTCGGGCCAAACTATCGGGATCATCCATTAATTCGTACCGAGAGGCACTGGATAGGGCACTGTCTATTGAGATGACTTCACCACAAATCGCCAAGGAGAGAGAGTTGGAAAAACAGATGAACCAGGGAAAGCAGCGGAAATCAGATGCGACTCCTGAGACTCAGAGAAAGCAAGAGCAGAGAGGGGCTTCTCGTGGTACTTCAGAGGGATCATCTAGGGCACAGAAAGGGAAGCGACCAGCTTCTGAACAGTCTGGAGGTTCTCAGAAGAACCATAAGAGCGGACACATGGCTAGATGCTATAGATGTGGGTCAGGAACCCACCACATTTCAGAGTGTCCCTTGGACCGGAGTGTTTGTTATTACTGCAAGCATCCAGGGCACACTAGTCGAGAGTGTACTCTGAAGGCACAGCTAGAGGGTTCAGGAAATTCCAACAAAGGAAAGAGATCTGATCAGCATCATCAGCAGAGGTCAGCACCTATGACGCAGATGCATGGTCAGAGACAGCCACCCCCTCCTACAGCTCAGATATATCATATACACGGGAGTGATTCTTCCGGGATGCCGACGGCGATTCATTATACCCCAGCTCCAGAGAGTTATTATTCCAGACCACCTACTCAGCGATATCTACCGGCCGACTCTCAGGGATATATTATGCTGCGCGGAGTGACCTCGGCGCATCATCAGACCGGATCCATCCGGAGTGGAGGCATTCTACTATTATATACGGGCCTTGCGTCGCGTATGAAGGCCCGACGAGTTTATGCCATTACGAGAGGGCCTTTCGTGGTAGAGGATCGGTCATTCGGAGTATGATTTTGGTTTATTCTATACCTGCTGATACATTAATTGATACTGGTAGCTCGCATTCCTTTATTTCTAGTATATTTCTGAGAAAAATTGGGAGAATCCCTATGATTCGTTCTTGTGGATTAGCGGTATCATTACCATCGGGCGAGGTGTTGACGGTCATCAAATGTCGAGGTTGTCAGATTTGGATTTGAGGACATATACTTACGGTGGACCTTGGTGTTAGAGATGGTGGAATTCGACATTATACTCGGAATGGATTGGTTGGCTACATATTATGCTACGATTGGATTGTAGGCGAGTAGTGACCTTCCGACCACCCGTCCTGCGTAGAATTCGTGGGTACGTGATGATGGAGTGTCCGTTAAATCTGCACTTCAAGCTCGGAGATTATTGTCGCATGGTTGTCAGGGTTACTTATTCTCGTTGGTCAAAGTGGAGAGTGAGGAGATACCACCTCTTTCCAGCGTACGGGTAGTTCGTGAGTATCCGGATATATTTCGGATGAACTTCGGGCTTGCCACCTCAGAGGCAAGTGGAATTCGCGATAGAGGTGATTCGGGAACACTTACCGGTGTCAAAAGCTCCATCGGATGACAGAAAGAGTTAAGTGAGCTAAAGATCCAGCTGCAAGAGTTATTGGATAGGGGTTTTGTGCATCCTAGTGTTTCACCTTGGGGTGCTCCGGTGCTGTTCGTTAAAAAGAAAGATGGATCTCTGCGGTTATGTATTGATTACCGACAACTTAATGCATGGAGGTTAGAACAAATATCCCTTGGAGGATAGATGATTTGTTTGATCACTCAAGGATACTTGCGTGTATTCAAGATTGATCTGCGATCGAGGTTATCATCGGTGAGGTAAGAGGCGAGGATGTTCAAGAAGGCGGCGTTCGCGCGCGTTATGGACATTCTGAGTTTCTAGTGATGCCATTTGGTCTTACTAATGCTCATTTGCATTTATGGATTTGATGAACCGGGTATTCTTGAGGTACTTAGATCAGTTTGTCATCGTATTCATAGATGATATCTTGATATATTCTCGTTCTGAGGAGCATGAGCACCATCTTCGGATTGTATTGGAGACATTACGACGAGAGCATTTATATGCCAAATTTAGTAAGTGCGCTTTCTGGTTATCTTCTATGGGATTTCTTGGACATGTGGTATCTAGCGAGGTATTTGATTGATCCCGTAAAATCGAGCGATTACTAGTTAGGAAGCAAACCAAAGTCGATTCGGGAAGTTCGTAGTTTTCTTGGATTGGCGGGTATTAGTAGATTTGTGGAGGGATTTTCCCATATAGCCACACCACTTACTCGCTTGACCCGGAAAGGGGTCAAGTTTGCTTGGTCAGAGGCGTGTGAGTCCAGTTTCGAGAGCTTAGCGTCTAGTTTACGCGTCTTGGTGATTCCTTCTTCTTGCGATGGGATGGTCCTATATCGATGCTTCTTTTCAAGGCTTGGGGCGGTTTGATGCAGTTCGACCGTGTAGTATCTTATGCCTCCCGTCAGCTTAAGGATCATGAGAGGAATTATCCGGTACACGATCTGGAGTTAGCGGCCATTATTTTTGCGCTAAAGATATGGAGACATTATCTATATGGAATTACTTTTGAGATCTATACGGACCATAAGAGTTTGAAATATCTTTTCACTCAGAAAGAATTGAATCTTAGGCAGAGACGATGGATGGAGTACCTAAAGGATTATGATTGCACCATTCAGTATCATCCGGGTAAAGCTAACGTTATGGCGGATGCCGAGCGAAGTCACTGTGGGATTACGGCTAGTCATTTGGCCATGATGGTGATCTTGTTCGGCAGTTCTCGAGTTGGGGTTATGCGACGATTCAAACATCCCAGGGGATATTGGTATCTATGGTTGCCCAGTCTGCTATTATTGAGAGGATCAAGGAGGCACAAGCTAGTGATCAGCATCTGCAGTTCTTATGCAGCACTCTGGACTCAGGACGACAGACAGATTTCTCGTGTGACGAGACTGGAGTCCTCCGATTCAGAGGGAGATTATGTGTTCCAGACACACATCCGATTAGGGAGGAGTTATTACGAGAGGCACATCACTCGAGATTTGCTATACATCCTGGCGGTACCCGGATGTATCAGGATTTGAGGCGTTCATATTGGTGGGACGGTATGAAGAAGGATATTGCGGATTTCGTCGCTCGATGTTTGGTCTGCCAGCAGGTGAAGGCTGAACATCAGAAACCCGCCGGATTGCTACAGAGAATCCCAATTCCGGAATGGAAGTGGGAACATATTACGATGGATTTTGTTACGGGGTTGCCCAGAACCCGTAAAGGACATGATGCGATTTGGGTGATGGTGGATAGGTTAACCAAATCCGCTCATTTTCTTCCGATTCGTGAGACTCATCCATTGGATCGACTAGCTGAGCTATACTGTAGAGAGATTGTCAAACTGCACGGAGTACCTTTGAGTATCATATCTGACAGAGATCCGCGTTTTACTTCACGATTCTGGCAGAGTCTTCAGCATGCTATGGGCACCGAGCTTCGTCTCAGTACTGCATTTCACCCGCAGACGGATGGACAGTCGGAGTGTACTATTCAGACTCTGGAGGACTTATTGAGATCTTGCGTCATGGATTTCGGAGGCAGCTGTGAGGATCACGTTCACTTGGTGGAATTCGCGTATAATAATAGTTATCACTCTTCCATTTAGATGGCTCCCTTTGAGGCTTTGTATGGTACCGACCTGCGGATCTCGGATTGTGGGAGGATGTTGGGAGTAGCGATTATTGGGCCCTCGAGTATTCAAGATCGATGAGTTAGTTCGTGTTATCAGACGACGATTGTCAGAGGCTCAGGACAGATAGAAAAGTTATGCGGATCGGAGGCGAAGACCCCTGGAGTTTTCTATAGGGGATCATGTGTTCCTACGTGTATCGCCTACAAAAGGAGTCAAGAGATTCGGAATTAAAGGAAAATTAGCACCCCGCTACATTGAACCATTCGAGATATTAGAGCGGATTGGAGGTGTAGCATACCGATTGGCTCTACCTCCGACGCTTGCGAGCGTTCATAACGTATTCCATGTTTCTATGCTGAGGAAATACATACCGCATCCGGATCATGTTTTGTGGAGGTGCAGTTCCACTCGACTAACGCGACATATGAGGAATTTTCCGTGCGGATTCTTAGTCATGGCGTCGATTCTGAGAACAAAACCATCCGCCTTGTAAAGGTTGGATGGCGACATCACCTTGATGAGGAGGCTACAGGAGCTGGAGGATATCATCCGAGCTCGATATCCTCACCTGTTCACGTGAGGTATGTAGTAATTCAAGAATTTCTTACTTTGATTACTGCATATAAGTATGGAAATTTGGAGACCAAATTTTATTAAGTGAGGGAGAATGTAGTATACGAAAAAAAATGAATTAACCGTTAATTAATGAGGATTAATTAAGGGATTAATTAGGCTTAATTAATTAGTAAGTGAAAGTGAAATTTGAAATTTGAAATGAAATTGAAATTTGAGATGGGCTTGGGCTGAATTTGAATTGGATCTGGACTGAACTCGGATTAGACTTGGACTTGAGTCAAGAGGTTAAACCGGATGAGCTGAACCCAATCGGATTGGGTTTGGGTTGAGCTGGGTTAACCGGATCACTTGATCAACGTTAAAAGCCGCCGAATGAACCCAGCGCCTTCGCGATCCCCATTTCTTCTCCGCGACTTTTCTCTGCTCTGCGCGATCGTGTCGCCGACCTCCGCTCGTCAGCGTCCGGTGCAAGCTGCTCGACGGCGCCACCAGTGGATTGATCTCCGACCAGGGATCAAGGAGTATTCGCCTGGGAAACAATCGCGGCGACAATCCCAATGAGCGACGACGTCGTTATCGGTTTGAGTTCCATCGAGGACTTCTTAGATCTACTGTATTTGATCGGAGTTTGGCATTACCCCGGCAGATTGAGGATTTCCGTCGATCGGTGCTTGCTGGGTCGTCTTCAGCCGGTTGTTCAGGAGTGCTGAGCTGAGGATCGAGAAGAATCGCCGCCGGTATAGTTTGGATCTGGTAAGTTGGATCTAACCCAATATCGTCAGCTGTGATATCTATGGATTTTGATATTCTGTTAAGGTAATTTTGGGTATTTGATGGATTGGATGTGGTGAGTTCAATGTTGTTCCTTCGTTTCTGTGTTGGGAAATTTCTGTGAAGTTGTTGATATGTTTGGATCGTTATTAGCTAAGGCTTGATACGTTCTGAGTTGGTAAGGATTTGATCAGTAACGTTGATATTTCAATTGTTCAGCTATAGTGTAGTGTTTGAATCAAAGATCGGTTGTGTGCGGTGGGTTGAGAATCGTAGCTGTGATTTGGAGAATAACCTGTGATAAGTTCAATCGGGAATTTAAGTGCTTGTGATAGATTTCAATTTGGATCTAGGCTGTGATTGGAGTGGTAGGATTTTGTTCGGAAGTTGATTTAGAATTTACATGTGATTTGAGTAGTATTGTTGATTGTAGGTGTAGGTTCTGTCGATGGCTTGTTTCAGTGTATGGATAGATCGGTGGATTGTGATCAGGAGGTGGAATTGGTGTTTGCCGATTGTCTTGTTTGATGTCCATAGTGTTTGCGGTTAATATTAGTGGATGACTGATATGCTTAGATTTGGGAGTTTGTAGTGTGTTGGATCATATTGGGTATACTCTGATAGAGAGATGTGATTGGGTTAAGTAAAGGGCAAGATCACGAATATAGAGCGAATAAGTATTTTATTATTATTATTGGAGTGTTATGCTAAATCCTAATTTGTGATTATATGCGAGGTTTGGGATCTGAAGCGGGCCGCGTAGTGAGGATTATCTGAGCCTTAATGTCGGTGGGTAATATCTACAGTCAGGTAGTTTGATCAATTCTAGTGCATGACATTTTTACATATGGTTATTCTTGTTTACCTTAGATCCACTCATATTGTATCTTGTGCTTGTACTTAACCTGCGATCTTTGAGATATTGCTGTTAATCTATCATACCTTTATCTCGGATAGAAATTATAACCCTGTTTGTATGTTAGCTGATAGGTATTCAGTTAAATGCACGTAGTCACTAGTGTGGACTTAGATGGGGTTACCGGGTTCCATCACTAGGTTAGGTGATGAGTCCAAATTATAGGGTCGGTCGTTGTACCGTACATATATTAGTGAGATAACTTGATGAACCTATTTATCTGTACATAGGTAAATAAGTTGGGGTTACGGATCAATCGTCCTTGCATGGTTGACTTTTGTTGACTAGATCTCTTTGTGGATTAGGGAGTGTTGTGGGGATGTATGTGTGAGTTATACATCATTACATTTGCATGCATGCTGACGACTGGATCTTCCTTGTGGAAGAGACGGGTCATCGGTCATCCTGCCTCCTCGGCCACTCGGGGTAGTGGTTGCAGGGTTGAGGGCAGAGCATTGTGTGCGTGCCGTTCTCGGCCACTAGGGATGGTGGTAGTTGGAGATGCGCACTTGGCCACTGTGCGGAGTGGTAGTTAGCGCACTCACCCACTATAGATGGTGGTCGTGGGAGGTGCAGTAGTCCTGGGTGCAGTGCTCGTCTACTCATGGGTAGGGACGGAGCGACTAGCAGCAGGGACCCCCGTGTGAGTAGCATATAGCTCTATGGCGGCTAGCTACTGTTTCATACTACCCAACTCGGTCACTCGAGAGTGGTGACGGCTGGAGTCGGGATAGTTATCATGTCGTGCCACCTAGGCCACACTGGGGTCGTGGTAGCGAGTAGGGTGCACAGGCATGACCATGCATATGCATTGCTGATATATATATGTATGCATGTATTCGATATATGTTTTACATATGCTTGTGAGATGTTGCATTTGATTGCTGCATATGATTGTATATCATGTTACATGTCATTTGCATTTTATATACTGCTGTGTGTTGAGTATGAGTATGTTTAGACTGTCGCATGTTATTTGGATTATGCTATGATATTCCTATTCAGGATGTTATAGGTCATGTGGATGGCAGACCGTCAGGTATGTACATTATTTTATGTCAGTTTATTAGTATAGTGTATGCTATGAGTATGACCGTATCTGTAGTTTCTGGTTATTATGTTGAGTACTGTATGTATGATGGACTCATGCTGTATACCTGTAGATCTTCACATGTATACCTGTAGATCTCTTTACCCTGTATGTTGTTCATGTACTTCTATATATTACCCCTGAGTTTTATACTCACCACCCTGGACCCTGGGTTTCCTGTCGCCCAGGTAGTAGATAGAAGACTTCGGCATGGACTTGGAGCATTACCACCTGATCCCATCTCGCCGTTTTTCCGAGGGTTTTTGTTTCCCATCGCATGTACCTTTATATGGACTCTTATTGTTTTGGAGATCATGCTGTATGTTTCTCTTTTGATATTCAGTATG
The DNA here is from genome assembly GCA_025175895.1 of Wurfbainia villosa. Classification (NCBI taxonomy): domain Eukaryota; kingdom Viridiplantae; phylum Streptophyta; class Magnoliopsida; order Zingiberales; family Zingiberaceae; genus Wurfbainia; species Wurfbainia villosa. Next base: position 6,809,015 of record CM045989.1, read on the forward strand.
GATTTTATTCTAGTATGGACGGATATACCGACGTACTTATGTTGACGAGTTTGTATTTCCATGTGTTGGCTTCCGCTATTGATGTTGTACGTTTTGCTGTGTTGTTATACATTTTCGATATGTGTTATACTGGCTGCGACTTTGTACCGTATTGGAATTGTCATAAGGGGGTGCCGTCCGTTGGCCGGACAGAGTCTATCTCGGAGCGTGACAAGATAAAGTCACATCAGTTTTAATTAATCTTTGCAATTTCTTTAGACAAATATATTCAAAGGTGTTGAATGTGGATTCTCTTACGCTATTGAAGTATCAAGTTGTTGAGACACTTTGTTAGTTAGAAACAATTTTCCCTCCATCTTTTTTTACCATAATGGTGCATTTAATAATCCATTTGCCGCATGAAGCTAAGGTTGCAGGACCGGTGCAATATAGATGGATGTATCTTATTAAAAGGTATAGGCTATTCCTTTTAACCAATAAGAATATATAGATTCAAAACCTCATAATGAGTTATCTTATGTGTTGCCTTCAGGTTTCTTCTAACATTGAAGTCATATGTGCGTAATAGAGCACATTTTGAACGATCTATTGCAGAAGGTTACTTGGCTAATGAGTGTTTGACATTTTGTTCACAATATCTATCTGGGGTAGAGACAAGGCTTACTAGACCTAGAAGAAATGATGATGAAATAGATTCAAGTTTAATAGATGATGGGACCTTTTTATATCCAATAGGGAGGCCACTAGGATTGAAAAGACAACAAAAGTTCAAAGTAGGGAAACGAAAGAGAGTGAACATAAGTAAGCTTGACAAGTTGGAGTTATCACATGCTCATAGATATGTGCTTTTCAACCATGATGTGATAGCTTCATTTATAGAGTAAGACATAGGTTTAATTTCATTTCTATAGTTTGAGATGTTTGTTAACCAAATAACTCTATTTTCATTGATTTTTAGAGAACACATTGCATTATTAAATAGACAGTCTCGACGACGATTGTCTTCAATTGAACTTGAGAAGCTTCATGTTAAAAAGTTCAATGATTGGTTTAAAGAGAGGGTAAGTAGAAAGAAATTAGTTTCTTTTTTAATTCTTTTATTAGTTATGAATTAATTATGACTAAATTATGTTCCTAACATATTTTAGATTCAACGATTGAATGAACAAAGGAGTGCACAAGTTACTGATGAGCTTAGGTGGTTAGCTCGTGGTCCATCAAATATTGCAAGGAGATTTTCCGGCTATGTCATCAATGGTTTTAGATTTCATACAAAGAAGAGAGAGAGATTCTTGAAAACGCAAAATAGTGGAGTAGTCGTGAAGACTAAGATCTCATCCAATGAAATTAACTACTATGGTCAATTAACTGATATCATTCAATTGGATTATTTTGGAAGATATAAAGTTGTTCTTTTCAAGTGCGATTGGGTAGATATCAATAGAGGTTGCAAGAAAGACAAGTTTGGGAGGACTCTTGTAAATTTTAAGTTTTTAAAGCATACTGGAAAAGATATTTGTGATGACCCATATATTTTTGCATCACAAGCTAGGAAGGTGTTTTATGTCTGGGATGAGAGAAACAAGGATTGGCATGTGGTTGAGAATGTAAAAGTACGTGATACATATGATATGGGTGATGAGGACCACAATGATATTGAGCCAATGAGTGAGCAAACAACACATGATATAGATGAAACAACCCAAAATGAGAATGATTGGCTTAGGAGAGAAGTTAATGATGATAATGAAGTATCGGAAGTTGAGGCTAATGCTATTGCTATTCATGACGATAGCAATTCTGATGATGATGTTAATCAAGAGGATTGTTATTAATTGTAATTGATAATACCTTGCTACAATCTGGTGTGAATGTGTTTGTTTCTCTTTTCATGTTCTTTGTTTTGTCCTGAATTTGCTAATTTTTATAGATTGGATAGAAGTCAATGGTATTTTATTGCTTTTGTAAGCCACAATGTTGACTAGAAATCTTGAAATATATTGCTCAACAAGGTTTAAGATACTTGCCCAGCATTGATATTGGGTCCCTTCTTGATTCTTTTTGAACTTGTGAATTTTTTTATGCGCCAGATAATTTCATTATTATTGGAACTTTATTTTTCATACATGTGTAGGTAAAACTACCTGACTAATTTTATTGGAACTGATTAATTTGAAAACATAAATGTGAAAAATGCTTATGCAAACCTCCAGCCATTAGTAAAATTGCTGTTATCCAAAAGTATCCATATAACCACATAAGTCCAATGCCATAAAGCCCAACAATAAGAAGACCAGGAGTGAAGCCCAAATGATGAATAGCTGAGGCTGCAGATCCCTGATACAACAAATATACGAATTAATTCTTCATAGTAAACTCAGATACTGTAATCCAAGTGAAAATAATTATGAATGGAAATCATAAACATGACAACAATAACTGAACTAACAAGAGTTAGAATCCCTTTGAGTTATTTCATCCAAAGTTTCATTGGTTTAATTAATAAATGAGGTAGAATCTATATCAGTAATTCAACTTTTTTAATCATAGAGCTCGTTTGAGTTCTTTGAAAGTTTTCCATCTTAACTATTTTTTCTCAATTTGAATCTGTGCAACCATTGCTTATTTGTTGACAAAGAAGATTTTTTGTATTTTTCTTTTTCCTTCTAACTCATAACCACACAACCTCTAGAATTCTGATGCATGCTATAATATTGTGTATTGTGTTTCGACACTCAGCACACTAAACCTTTATCTGTTATTGGATAAGCAAGAAGTTTTCGACCTTGAGTACTTGATGAATAATAGAATATGTTAGGTTATTTTCTTTTGTTCTATGCATTGTGTTTTACATTTGTGTTAGATTATGACAATAATTCTTTTTTGTTGGTTTATGCTCATGTGTCTATGGTTGATTATATAATATTTTGATTTTAGTTTTTGAAAGACTAATTAGCTCCATAAGTCGATGGGAAGACGAAGAAAATTAAACATTGTTAATCATAGTAAAGATCTGAATCCAAAGAATGTTTCACAAGACAATGAAGAATCACAGACAACTCTAAATTCTACCTCAAATCAAGTCCAATCAAACCCTAATGAAGGAACACATTGTGATTCAATTTCTATAAAACATTGCATACATGAATCTGTTTGTCTCACTCTATTGCATCTGACACAGACGCTCGTGAAGAAGGTATATATTTTGTCTCATACTTATGTCTCTTTTTTTAATTAGTTGTGGCCCCACCTAAAGCAACTAGAGGTCCTACCAAAATATTAGATGTGTGGGACATGGATCCTGAGGATTTTATAAGAGTTAAGTTAGATGAACTTGATCGACCTATTGGTGAAGAAGTAAAGACTCTTACTCGATTCATAGGAACTGTAGTATGAAGGCCCCAATATGCTCCAATCAACTATACAAGTTGGAAATTAATGCCAAAGGATAACAAAGAGGAGATGCTTAAACTAATAGAGATTCCATGATTGCTATTTTTCTTTTACCTATGCATTCATAATTTATGTTATGATTAAATTTATATTCATACTTTTGGTTTACAATTTTTTATTGTTTAGGGTAAATTTGAGTTCGTCCCTCCTATAAATGATGCTACAAAGGAGATGTTGAAATCTGAGATGAATGACAAATGGAGACAATGAAAGCATGATTTAAAGAGAGCATTTGACCCCAGTAAAACAGAAGAAGAAATTGCTTCTACATTACTTGATGATCGAGTTGATCCAGGTCAATACCGTGCTTTAGTTCATCATTGGTTTTCAGAAGAAGGGCAAGTAAGTTGTTTTACATATATATGTATTTTATATAACATTATACACATATGTGTCATTTTCTCTTTATGAATTCTTGCTTTGTACAGAAAATAAGTGGAATTAATAAGCAAAATCGTGCTAAGCTTGAAGATACTCATTGTATGGGTACAAAAAGTCTTCCAGTAGTGATTGATGAGAAAGTTTGTTTGCATTCATTATTATTGAATTATATATTTTTATATGAAACTCATAATTTATTTGGTTTTAGAAAAAGAAAAACAAAGGAGTGTTACCTGAACATCATATGGTATATATTGACACTCGAACTCATAAGAATGGAACAATTGTCAATGACAAAGCTTCTAGTGTTATTATAAGATTTCATTTTATATGTTTTGTCTGAACGTCAGTTATTATTTTGTTGATTTTTACTTTGTTGTATATATGTCACACACTTACAATTATGACTTCTTTTTATATAAATGGTGTTTTAGGATGAAATTAAAAATTACGTACCCGAGGGTGAGACATCACAAGCATCTCAAAGCAAACAAGGTTCTACATTTTGGAAGGATGACTTGCTTGCAAAAGTACAAGGACCTGAAAATGAAAAGAGAGGGCGTGTGCGTTGTTTGGGCAAGATTCTAACTGCAAAAAAGTCAAAAGCTTCATCTATAAATGAAGATTTGCGTGAAGAAGTTATGCATATTAAGGGGTTATTGACTAATGTGATAAAATTAATGCAAAGTCGTTTGCCAGGAGAAGATGTGTAAAACATCTTACAACTTGCAGCTGAACAGGTATGCTAACATCAGATAAAATTTTATTTTTATTTTGTTTGAAAAGTTTGTTCTCCATGCAATATAAAAATATCAGCTTCAATATAAATTCCAATTATTTTTTCAATTTCCAATACTATTCATTTACTGTTACACTAAGAGGCATTCAATATAGCACTGCATTTAGTCTTGTCCGCTAGTTTAATTAGTTTTAGCATTCATCACAAAGAATTTCTTAAATTGTTATTTTAGTTCAAAATTTGCATATTCTTTTATAGATTTTGGATGCTTCAAGTAAGCCAAATGATCAAAGCAATTCAAGATCTCAAAGTTCATGAAGATTATGAATATAGTAGGTACTTAATTTGATTAACTTTCATTAAGATTGATGTTAATTTTGTTAATATATTCACTAATATTCATGCTTCATTATAATTTAATTTGCAGGTGATAACTAGAAGTAAAGTTGCTCATTTTGTTGATTGTTAGTGATTCATCTCTATCATGTTTTAGAATTTTATTTTGTATGCACCATATATATGTACTTTATGGGAGCATAATACGTACTTTTTTAGATTTTGATGATTCTATTTGTCTATAATATTGTTATATATTACTTTAGGACATGATTTACTTTTAATATAATTGGAGTCTTTTTTTTTTAAGATGATTGTTATTCTTATGTAAATTTAAATATATAAATTGAATTCTAAATTTCAATTTTTTATAATAAAAGTGTGGTAATAATCTATACCCACAGAAAAAAAAACATATGACTATAAGCTATATCCATGGAAAAAAGACTGTGGGTAATTATCTAGGAATTTTATTTGTGACGGTTTTTAATTCTGTCACTAAAACCTATAGTGACGCAATGAAATCTGTAGCTATAAGTCAAAGCATTTTCTGACGGTAATGGGTACCGTCACTGTATGTTACACCCACGGTAAAAAAATCATAGTTAAAGGCATAGTAAAAATGACGAAAATAGATGTCCGTGGGTATAAGTTTTTGAGGTCTATGCCCACGGTTTTCATACTTTTACCTATGGTTTTTTACCATGAGTATATGACGATTTTCTTGTAGTGACTTGCTGAAGTGGCAAGTTCGTTGACTCGGATGGGTTTGTGAGTTGCCTTGGCTGATGTCGAATGATGTATCACAGACAACCGAGAAAAGGGAACATGTGAAGGAAATACAATTAAGAGGGTGCCAAGGGAGATCTCGGTCAAACCCCTCCGACGCTCAAGTTATGGATAGGTTTGGAAAAAAGAGGAGAAGCAATGAATGCGAAGCGCGAAGGATTAGAAGATTTCCCAACCTCGCCCCCTGTGATCTCTTCAAGTTACCTTTATATACGGATTCATCCCTGCGGAGTGGTACGGAAGGTATGGCGGCATGGTTCTTTAAGGCGAGGGTCTATCATTTTTAGAAGTAATAGGGAGCGTTATCTTCATAAATATTGCAGGCGTATGAAGAGTAATTAATGTCACTCGTGTGGTTGATGGGAGATAGGGCTCCATTAATGCAACGGACATGCCTCCTTGAGGTGGGCATGATAGTATGTTTTCTTGTCATGTGAGGCCTCCGACAAATGATGTCTCGTTGAATATCTTGACTTTAATGATTGTCATGTCACTTGACCTGCTAAGATACAAACTAGCTGAGATACAAGCTGGTCGAGATATACACCTGCTGAGGTACAATACCGAAGCTTGTTGTAATGCTTGCCGAGATATATCATATGGCGGCAATACAATGTTGTCGAGATGTGGGCTTCCAGAATATCATACGACCATGTCGAGATTAATATTTTTCAGAATGTCATACGACTATACCAAGATATGATGCCTTCAGAATGTCATACGATCATGCCGAAATATAATACTTTCGAAATGTCATACAATTGAGCTCAATGAATGAGATATAGCTATAAATATAATGTGTTTCAATCCTAGATTAGTTTTAATCAGTATCAATTAGAAAAAAAAAATTATATTAGAAAAATTAAAAGACGGACAAGAAATCAGATGAAAATAAAAATTGTTGTCATGTTTAAAAAATTGGGAACTGTCACGTTAGCGGTCCCTCACCACTGCCCCTACGTGTGGAGGGAGATAAATCAGATGTCAGGTGGTTAGTGCAGAAATACAGAGTCATCGATAGTCTGGTCGTCACCTCCAAAAATCGACCCATTTTCCTTTCAAACCTTAACGTCACTACATAAAATTATTATCGTATTCAAAAATATGGGCAAATCGCGTTCGCCCAGCTCACGTGTGGAGGAGGGTAAATCAAGTGTCAGATGATTAACATAGAAATACGTAATCATTGATAATCTGATTGTCATCTTCAGGAATAAATTTTTTGTCCTTTCAAATTTTAATATGACTGTGTTAGTCTTCTAGATCTATCCTAAGAGCTAAAAAAAAAAAAAAATATCATGTTCAAGATTGGCCACCGAGTGGACAGTTTGGATAGACGATTTAAGTGGCTGAAAATTAAATTCCGCCAACTTTGGACTGGGTCAAAATTATTTGCCGTATAAAAAATTATATTTAATGATAATTTTTGTGATTTTTAATTCTGCCCAGCAGGTCCGAATTTTACTCTTAAATTTACAAAAAAATTTACATATTATTTTTTCATAAATTATAATATTGTCGAAATTTTCAAAGTTTTTTTATGTTGGTAAAAAAAAAAAAAAAAGTGGTCGGGTTATAAATTCCGTAAGCCATCTCCCACATTTACAGGTTACAGTGCAAATTGAAACTGACAATTCTAAAAAAACGTGGAACCGCTAACGGCCCCATCGCTAATATCTTAGAAATTGACAATTCGACACCTGATTCGGATGTATGTGAGAAACACAAAAATTCAGCAGCAAAAAAAAAAAAAAATCACAATTGGCTGTTGACTGTTACAGGTGTGCTTCTCAGCTCATAAACTGGTCCATCGGATAGGGGACGAAACTAAGATGTTGATTCACTGAAAATCATAATATAATATAATTAATAAAATAATAAAAACAATAAAATTTGTACTATACAAATTTAAATAAAATAAATTTTAAAAAAAATTGAAACCGATGGAGACAGCTGTCCATACTGAACCATGTAAGCTCCGCCCCTGCCACGAGGATGAAGACTGAAGCAATGATGTTCAAAGTGAACTACGAACGAGATATTTGCCTACACTAAGATATTGGTCATAGCATGACCTATTCCATACCTGGACTGGAGTAGCTAAAACAGAAACAAGATTGATAAGTGAGTGATAGAGGAAGGCTATCACCTTCAAATTAATTAAGGGGATTATTTCTTTTCGAATTAAAATCTTAATCAAAACATGACTTTAATAGCATGTCGAAGAAAATTATAATAGATGAAATATAGGAACACAATTGGAATAGGCTACCTTGAGAACAATTTTGCCAAAATTTATCCAACCAAAAATATAAATTAATTATAAAAAGAGAATAATTCTATTTAATAGATGCCTTTCACAGATTTTTAAGTCACTGTTAGAAAAATGCTCTATAAGTTCGATGTCAATGATTTAGCACCATGAGTAAAAAAAGAAAAAAAAAAACTTTCCCCCGTTATTTCATAAAGAAAAGACTTGGCCAAATCTCAACAAGATAAGTAACATCGGATGTAACACGTGTTGTTTTCGACCGTAGGTATTTTCCAAGTAGCTCAGATCATTTTAATTGACGTTGGATTTTTACTGGTCAACAGCAAATAAGCCAATCCCTAACGCTACGCTCAGACAACTGAATAAGTCCAGCAAGACAAATCCTTCAGCGTCAATGGATTGAGACCCGTAGTTGAAAATTCTCAGGACGTGGACTCAAGGAGAAAAATAAAATAAGCTAGCAGTAAAGCTTTGCTACATTTCCGCATGATATACCACATCAGGCATCATTAATGCTCTATTAATCGTCCCATTGAAACGGTCGTTGATTAGAACAACCTAAATATTATTATAAGTCGACAAACATCGAATATCAATATGGAATTTAAAATCTTCATCTTTGACAAACGAATCAAGAAATATAACTTCTTTTTTTTTCTTCGTCATAACTGACCTGACCGACGATGAAAATAAATGGGACGAACATAATTACAAATGCTCCATTAATACCATTTGTCATCCCTGTATTACTCAAGGACAAGTCACGTCAAGTTTTATATGTCGGATGAAAGATAAATAACAGTGTTATCTGAATGAGAGGGACCAAAATTATAAAATTTTATTTTTATTTAAATTCGTATATAATATGGATATGAATTGGTATAGATGCATCATAAATTCGTTGATAATTCAAGGTTAACTACTTATCCTAATCCCTAATGGCATAGACAATTGGAAAAGAGAGACAAAAAATAAAATCCAACTTATTTATGTTTAAGTGCTTCGTAGTAGCTAGAAAAGATTTGTTAGCACGTACGTGATGAGATAAAAACACGTACGATTTTGATTATTCACAGTTTGAAATGGGAGAGTCGAAAAATAAAAAATAAAATAAAACTTTTTCCTAGGGAGGTTCTACCAGAGGATGAATCATTGACGAAGCAAGCCAAATTGATCATGCACAGAGAAGCTTTTCCTTAGGTACTTCGATCTCTTTTTGTTAATTATTTTTCTTACAGAACCATCATAAACTTTTGTCTATTGGAATAATATTTATTGGGGATTATTTTATATATGCTTGATGATCCATCCTAACTTCTGTCGTTCGCAATAATATATCTATTTTTTTTTCTTCTTTATTTTTCCAAACTCTTTTCCAACGCCTCTATGATATAACAGGCTAGCGATAGCAACCTTATTATCTTGCTGAACTTCGAACGCCGGGATAGTGTGGATTCCAACTTGTAGTAATTCACGTAATTTTGGAATAATTCTTCATATTTATGATTTCTGTACAGGTCAAGTGGTTTGACATTTAAAATCAGCAATAATCCTAGCCTGCAACTCGCAAGCGCCGAATAATAAATCATAATTGTCTTAAAGTTCAACTTTTTCTCAATAAATTACATCTTAAAATGATCTACACATACCCTACCTTCATTATTTGCAAAAAGTAAAATTACAATTTTCTTTTATCTACAATATACAATATTTGCCTATGTATATTTTGGTTTCTTCTTCAGGCAAATGCATCACGATAAGGTGTCCTTATAGCGAGTGATCCCTAAACTCCCTCAATCAACGACTCACATAAAATGCGGCAATCAATGGCTTAAGTTGCCAACCTAATAAGATTTGACAATGGGGAAGGAACTCCCGACAGCATATCAATTCCCGTCGACGGTAGAAAATCCCACTGCCCGTGTGCTGAACGCTTGACTATCTTTTTCTTTGGATAATAGAAAATCGCTTTGGTTTTATTTATTTAATGCAGCGATAATGAATCAGAGAGCGTCAAGTGACTTTATTTTTTTTCATTTCCATCTCAATATTATTCTAACATGGAGATACCTCTAACATATAGATACTGTACACCACTACATCCATCCAGTGACTTATATAAGGCAGGATTGTGCAAGGCTCGAGCAACCCGAATCATTGCATCCCTCTAACATCTCTCACAAATTTTTATATTTCAGGAGATAATTCATCTGCATGGCGAGAAGAGTGAAATGCTTAATCTCTCCATCTTCTCTGTGGTCATGCCCCATCCTTTTTCTCCCCTTGCTCTTTTCATTTGCATATTTATCAGTCTCTCAGTCCGTGATTCCCTCCTCCCAAGTAACTGTTGATCAACATGCTCTCATCTCCTTCAAGTCTCTCCTCTCTGATCCATTCGAAACATTGGCTTCCTGGGAGAACACCTCCATCGATTTCTGCCATTGGAGAGGAGTCGCATGCCATAACCTTGGAGGTGAACCTAGAGTCACAGCTTTAGAGCTGGAGTCACTCCACTTAGCAGGTCCAATATCTGCATCATTAGCCAACCTCACTTTCCTTGAGAAGCTCAATCTCCGTGAGAACCAACTTAAAGGTTCCATTCCACAGGAGCTTGGCCTTCTTTCTCATCTTCAAAGTCTTGATCTGAGCGTAAATTCTCTTGAAGATACGATACCGTTGTCTCTGTTTCAGAATTGTTCTAATCTCCAAAACTTCAACCTGAGTGCCAACAGCTTGCATGGGACCATCCCAGGCAACCTAAGTAACTGTTTAGACCTACAATTCATTAGATTGGAAAAAAACATGTTTGAAGGAGAGATCCCAAGTGACATCTACTCACTCCCAAAGCTTCAGGACCTCAACATATGGCATAATAATCTCAACGGAAGAATTCCTCCTGAGATTGGGAACCTTTCGAGCTTGACAATACTTTCATTATCTGGCAACAAATTCAGAGGCCCAATTCCTTCTGAAATAGGTAACCTTTCATCCCTTGTCGAGTTTTACCTGTCAAGTAATCAACTTTCAGGTACCATCCCTTCCAGTATTGGGAATCTTAGCAACCTAACTAGACTCTATCTGCATTTCAACAATCTCACCGGCACTATCCCACTAGAGATTGAGAATCTTGTCAATATGCAAGTTCTGCAGCTGGAAGCCAACCATCTTTCTGGGATCATTCCTAAAACCTTGGGCCGCTTGAAAAATCTAGATAAACTTACTCTTGGTCGTAATCAGCTAGAAGCAACAAGTATTGCTGAGTGGAGTTTTATTGATGCTTTAAGCAACTGCAGCCACCTTAGAATTTTAGAACTGTACAACAATAGTTTAGGTGGTATGTTCCCCAAATCCATAGGCAATTTGTCAAAAAATCTCGAAGAGCTTAGCTTCTATCAAAACCAAATTACTGGAAGCCTTCCTGTAGAAATTGGAAATCTTAACTTATCAGCAATTACAATGTGGTCCAACCGTCTCAGTGGTACCATTCCTAAAGAACTAGGAAGCATCAGCAGGTTAGAAAAAATAGAACTGGGTGGCAACTTCTTTACTGGAGAAATCCCTATAGACCTTGGCAACCTTACCAAATTGTTTACCTTGGTCCTCGCCAACAATAAATTGCATGGTTCAATACCTCTTAGCCTAGGAAAGTGCCCGTTAACTATCTTAAACCTTTCAACGAACAACATAAGTGGTAGTGTACCAAAAGAAATCCTCTCTATTCTCTCCCTTTCCATCATCTTCAATGTTTCAAACAATTCTTTGACAGGAACACTGCCTTTAGAAATTGGAAACTTGAGAAACATCATAACAATAGATATCTCAAATAACAGGCTGTCTGGTGGCTTGCCTAGTACAATCGGTGGATGTCAACTCCTGCAGTATCTTTGGATGCAAAAAAACCTTTTCCAGGGATCAATCCCGCCGTCATTCAGTGAATTAAAAGGCCTTCAAGTGTTGGACATTTCATGCAACAACTTAACTGGGCGTATACCATTATTTAACACTATGTCTTTTCTTAATCTCTCCAACAACTATTTTGAAGGGGAAGTTCCAATAAGTGGGGTCTTCCAAAATTTGACTGCATTTTCAGTGTCAGGAAACAGTCAACTCTGTGGAGGCCTCCCAGAGCTCGGCTTGCCATCATGCACCCGGAAGAGCAAACCTCTGACCAAAAAGTTAATTGTAGTCATTTCAGTATCGGGAGTGTTTTTTTGCATCATGCTTCTTGTGTGTTTGTTTGCAATTTGTTGTTGGCTTCAAAAGTCGGGAGAATTTTCTGATGTCAACTCGCACATCATGGAGCAATACAGGAAGATCACTTTTGCTGAGCTGTTCAGAGCCACAGAAGGATTCTCACCTTCGAATCTAATTGGCAAGGGAAGCTTTGGATCTGTATACAAAGGGAAAATAGATTGGGAAGACCACCAGGAAATTGCAGTTAAGGTACTCAACCTCCAACAAAGAGGGGCTTTGAAAAGTTTCACGTCTGAATGTGAAGCTTTAAGAAATATCAAGCATCGAAATCTCACCAAGATTTTAACATCATGTTCAAGTATTGACTTCCAAGAGAATGATTTCAAAGCCTTAGTGTTTGAATTCCTACCGAATGGCAGCCTAGAGAATTGGATCCATCCTAAAGCCAATGAGGGCACACAACAAAGGTTAAGCCTCAATCAAAGACTGAATATATCTATAGATGTGGCTTCAGCTTTAACATACCTCCATCATCATGGCGTGACCCCTATGATCCACTGTGATCTGAAACCAAGCAATGTCCTTTTGGACTATAACATGGTTGCCCATGTGAGTGACTTTGGATTGTCCAAGTTTCTTGTCAAAACTGCAAGTTCATCAAGCCTGGGACACACAAGTTCAGCCACATTGAAAGGGACCATAGGATATGTTGCTCCAGGTTTGTTTCTCAATTACCCTTTGATTCAAGAACATTGGCAGTCATCGAAACTAGCTAGTATTTTAATTTCCTTATTCTGGGTTCTGATTTTACTAAGAATAATCTCAACAAAAGAACAGCATGCTCGTAGTCAATACACTCTAATTCTGTTTATTTATTTTTGTCTTGAACAAAATCACTGGTATAGATTATCATCATTTGTTACAATCCGTGAGTATTATCTTTAGTATAATTATTTCACAGGAACCCACAACTTTGTGGAGTTCTACAATGTTTGAGTTTGATGATATTCATGCTTCTCCAGATGAGTTTTGTTCAACATTCTACATTTTTCATGATGCATACAATAGGTTGTGCTTCATGGCATTTTATTCTCTTACAAAATGTTGAACTTTCAACTGAATTTCTTATCGTCCGTCTAATTTGATCTTTCAAAAAGTTGCTCACTGCTCTATATACATTTCAGAATATGGAATGACCAGTAAAGTTTCAGCGAAAGGGGATGTATACAGCTTCGGAATACTTCTACTGGAGATGTTTACTGGAAAGCGGCCTACTAGTGATACCTTCAAAGAAGGAATGGACCTCTACAAATTTGTTGAAATGACACTTTCTACACGAATCACCGAGATATTAGACCCATACGTCTTGATGGAAATAGAAGAAGCAGGTGGCACTGATGTATCAACAAATGAATCAAAAATGAGAATGCTAGAGTGCTCTACTTCAGTACTGAGAGTTGGCATTTGGTGCTCCAAGGAATCACCAAAAGCTCGACCGCATATGGAAGATGTCATGAAGGAATTAAATAACATCAAGGATGCATTTCTAAGGTTGGCTGTTTAAAGTAGGTACGTAGCCTGAAATTTGAATAATGGTTCCAAGAAAGTGGGATCATAAATCTTGCGACATTCTATAAGTTATTATTCCCAAGCATTAGATTTTCACCCATGAGGTGATTTTTTTTTTAATATTCAACACTAGGTTGAAGCAAAATTTAAGGCCAGAAAATTTCAAAACCATGGTTATTGTATTTCATCACTCTGTTTTTTGAGGAAAATTATTCTACTTCTGTTATTTGAATGATATGATGAATTGTTAAAAGCCATCTATTTTTCGGTAATGAAGATCATGTATCTTGAAATAACTTTAGAGCCAAAGAGAAAACTTAACCTATCCAGATAGCAATGATATATAATTTGTTAAGAAATTGCATAGTCAAAGGCTAAATCACTGCGAACAACATTGGTACATCTTTTTTTAAACTTAGCAGTGACATATTTCATCATAGTAAATTTGTTTCTCCAAACCAATGTTTTTAAAACTATATCACTGAACAAATTTGTCAAGCCAATGGATAATGTGGTTTTACTCTATTGTCAAAATACCCTCCAATCAAAAATTCTAACTCATTTGTTATCTCCAAGGCACAAGCTGAGGACCCAAAATTTCAAAAATTTTAATATTTCTAGAGTGACAAACACGTATTATATTATTGTGTTAAAGTCAAGAAAAATGTTTACTGTGCCTCAAATCTCAACAGTCATTTTGTGCCAAAACAATGCTAAGTTCCAAAGTGCTTGCTATTTTACAAATTAGCTTGAACCTTATAAATTCAATATGATTTTTTAATAAAAGGATAGTCTGGTGCATGAAATCCCCGTCATGCGGAGTCCCGAGGAAGGGTCTAATGTACACAGTCTTACTTTGTTTTTTGCAAGAGACTATTTTTAGGACTCGAATCTGTGACCTCTATATCACAAGACAACAATTTTATTGTTGCGTCAAGACTCTCCTTCAAAGGACAACTCGATGCACGAAGCTCCCGCCATGCGGGACCTCGAGGAAGGGTCTATTGTATGCAGTTTTACCCTACTTTTTGCAAGAGATTGTTTTCAGGACTCGAACTCATGATCTCTAGATCACAAGACAATAACTTTACCATTGCACCAAGCCTCCCCTTCAATATGATTTTTTAATATTTTTCAAAATTACAAGCTCATGCTATGACTTGTATTGAAGCCAAAACCTAAAAAAAATCCAAATCTTTTAATAATTCAACTGCAAGCTCTTTACAAATCGATTTGCAACCGTTTTGTTTGAAAATAGTATCAAGTTTTATAATGCATGAGGATTGCAAAACAACTTGGCATTAAATTTTGTGAGGTAACAAGTTTTTTTTTCTTTTCTGTTTTTCATGTTTCCACACAAATCATAAGATGAGCTTGTGACTCTAGAAATCTTACAAAACTTAAATTTATAGGAGACAATCTGATTTGCAAAACAATTTGCAACCTAAAACTTGACACAATGTTGGCGTACAGTGGTGACACAAGGTGAGTTGCAAATCAGTTTGTAACCAAAATTTGAGGCCCACTAAACTTTTCTACATTTTTGGCAATGATACTAATCGTAACATGTATTTGTACCTCAAAAAATGTTAAAAATTTTAAATATAAAAAATGCATTTAGGGAGTGTCTTAGAGATTATTGGCGAGTTAAGATTTAACAATCTAAGGCATATTTTGGTAAAACTTTACGGGCATTTAAAAAAATTGACAAATATTGAGGATAAAACAATTTTCCTCTAAAGAATTTTATGTCTCACTCTTTTTTTTTTCAACCGATTAACTTTATAAGACAAAAGTAGGAAGAAAAGAAAAAAAAAAAATCAATTTCTCATGTTTTCTACTTATCTTGGAAGAAAGTAGATAATGGGAAGTAATTTATATTCATCATTTTTTTTTTGCCCAATTGAATGGAAAGGAAGTAAAATAAAATATGAATATCTACAAACATTTATTTTCTTTCAGCAACGGAATGGAGAGGAAGCTAAAACATAATGGATTAATTTCAGTTATTTAGATGAATCAAATAATCATTATCTGTTATCTTTGAGCAAGATCTTCCTATGATAATATAATATTGCAGGAACAAGAAATGATATTATACCCTCTTTTTTTAAAAAAAAAAACTGTCCGCTATGAAATTTGAAAATACCCAAAGCACACTACTGTATGTAAATGCCCCTTACCAAACCAACAACTCTAAAATATTTCTAGAATTTTCCAAAATGTGCCCTGTGATTTTTTTTTTAAATTCTCAAAAGCTGTCTTATCTCTCATGTGCTCCTTTTTAATTTGTCAAAAAAAAAAAGACTAAGCTTTACAAACCAAAATATTTTCTTTGTTGTTGTTCAAGCTGAAACTTTATTATTTTGGACAAATAAGGGTACTATTAAATTCATAAGAGCAACATCTACTTTAAAAAAAATTACTCAAAAAATGAGTTGTTTTGATTCACTAAGCACTTATGGTGGGTAGATCCTTGACAAACTACATGCAGCGTAAAATGTTAGCTAAGACTATATATGAACTTCTAGAATGTCAATGAAGTCATCAACGACAAGGCATTACTTGTTTGAGCATCATAGTTCTACCAAGCATTTGTGGTACGTAAGTACTTGACAGGATATATGCAGTATAAAATACAACTAAGATCATACTTAAATTTGTAGGACCTCAAGAAAGATATCTACAACAAGCCATTACCTATTGAAACCTTTCGAAATAGATCTACGGTGAGATATTACCTATTTAAGTAATATAGAGTCGTTAATTACCGCTTTCCAAAACTATCTTAAGAATTCAAATCTAGTCATGGTTTACATTTTATATTGCATATGCATCATCAAATATGGTTGATCTAACAAATCAAGCTAAATAATCTTGTATAACCTAACAGATTGAGCCATAAAATTTTCATTCGATTGAACAATTTTTTACTTGGTATTTCATATAATTGTAGTTTTCTTTTCTCATTAGAATTACTTACTGATGCTTTTATACCTCATCTGTTTTCGATAATAAAGAATTATAATTTGAAAATAAAGTATGAGCTAAGTATCAACCTTGACCTATCCGGAAAGTATGATTTTACACCTGTTTATGAGAGACTGTTTATCCAGAAGGCCGAACGCAAAGGGCCTATATTAGTCATGGTCTAAACAGCGTGCGCTCACCAAATTTCCTTGTCCCTTCTATGATTCGTTTCTTGGAATATCAAATATTGATCTAACAAGTAATTTTTAAAAGAATCAGAGCTTAGAAGATTTATCTCGAGTGTAAAATGCACAGGATTGCGGAAGATGTTCAATCAATGAAAGCGAATGAAAGAAAATCAAAAGCCAAAAGAATAGGTTGAACAAAAATCCAAAACAGGAATAAATAGTGATAGCGAAGTCAGAGCCGATTCTGAAATGGTGAAAATTTTAATGGCCTGGGCGAAACAATATCCACCATAAAGCCCTAGATAATAGATAGGTATGAAGAGAGGTGATTGAGATGAGATGAGATGAGCAATAAATACCTCGAGCGGCGACGAACTGGTGGAGAAATCGATTGATACAGACACCAAACTCGAATAAACAAAGATCAGCCTTTTGGATCTTGTTGGAGTGAGTCGTCAATGTTGGACGCGAAAAGGAAACGCCAGAGGGATTTGCCTTCGTTTTATAGATGTGGTGTAGTCTAAAATAAAATAAAACATGAATGATTCTAAAAATACAATTAATTCTATCTAACACCCTCTGCTTGTAAACTCCAGATAATTTAATACAAATGAATTTGAGTTTATGTTATAATTCAATAAAGATCTGGCTAATGTATGATTCGAGGAAGACATTGATCAATTATTGAATTGAAAAAAAAAATTATATAATTTTACAAATTGACCAAAAAGTGCTTCCCGAAAGTATGACTTTTGAAAGTTTGATGATCCCGATTGAGTGGCAATAAAATATTTTATATAATTCAATATTAGCAATGTCTCAACTTGAATAAGTGAGGAAAGAAGGAAATGCACTTTGAATCTGGTCGTACCTACCGAATTTTTTATTAAATAATAAACAAAATATTAAGTTTTTTTTTAATTTTTTAGTAAATCGATTGAGTCAATTTTAAAATTTTTAATATTTTTTTATTTTTATTTAAAAAATTAATTAATATAATAGTCTATCTAATTGATTGATTTTTTATTCATTCAATTTGTTGATTACAAAATTTAGTCAGTTAGGTTGTTTAAAAAAAAATCGATTAATTTTGTTTCAAATAGTTCGTTTTGTTCTTCAATTTTAATCAAATGCTCAATCCTATTTAATTTTATAGAATCTTTTTTTAGTCTCACATTCTCAAATCAATTAAACAATAACAGAGTAATATTGATGGTACACAATTTACCAAAACTAATATGCATGATCAAATTAATTATTTAAACAATGAAAAAAATATCAAAAAATAAAATACACATAATACATACATCATTAGTTAAGTGGAGTAATTTTTTTTAAAAAAAAAAATCTAAGCAGTTTTCACTAAAATTGAAGACAATACGCGAGAAATAAAACATATTTATTAATATTGAAAGAAAAATAAATTATATCTATCAATAACAATGCATAGTCATCACCCATCATTTGTCTGTGTTATAAATTTTTTAAATTTATTTTGTGATACTATTGTTATCTCTTTTCTATGAATTGGGTAAGAATGCTCGCGTGTAAGACACTATCCGAACCAAGTAACCGGTTCGGCAAGGGAAGTGAGGTAGAATGGTTCAGACACGCCCGTCTGGGGCAATTGGAACGGGGAACAGTTTGAGCTAGTTGGCACGACGGGGCGATCATGGAGATCATTCTGGTACGGGGCGGATAAGAATCGACTCGGTTTAACATGCCCAGAAACGGTTCGGGGCGAAAAAAAGAGGAATTGGTTCGGGCTACAGGGAAGAGTCTAATGGCTACGCTACACGTGAGCCGTAGGTTTAGGTTGGTTTCGTCGAAGGAAAATGATTGAAAGGGACAGACTAGTATATTTCCCAAAATATAGATAAGAAGTTGTTACACAACAGAAGGGGGGCCCCACATAATATTCCGAGGAGCCTTCGCTCCTCGTGTCTGTAACATAATGATTCTCCAGATGGACAAGGTGGCCACGTGTACGACGAGGAAAGCTTGCGATGCAACAACTGGCCAGAGGGAGAGAATAAAAGGGAGAAGCAGGGCAGAAGAAAAGGGATCCGTATTATTCCAACCAGCAAGAGACGAAGACATATTTTGAAGGGGAGAGCAACTACATTCGCCGGAGAAGGAGCTAAGGAGAGTAGTGAGCTCCATCTTCGTTACACTGTTTCCCTGTGTATTGACTTGATTGTAAGAGGTTTTCTTCTCCACCTCCAGAAGTTCTTTCCGCGAAGGAGGAAGTTCATAGTGAAAGTGTTTTGGCACAGTAGCCGGTGGAAGAGCTTACCCCCGTGGAGTAGAAATCTCTATTTCGAACCACGTTACATCTTGTGTCTTTATTTGTTGCTTGTGTTGGCTTGTGTTGCTCTGTTTCACGTTTCATTTTACTGTTGCGGCCGAAGAGAACCCCCCTAAGCTTCCTTCGCGCTCCATCGTATTGAAAGGAAGTCAACAGATCTTCTTCCCCGTCACCGCATTAGTTGGCGCCGTCTGTGGGAACACTTGAGCAAGATGTAGAGATGCAGCCAGAAGAGATACAACACCCAGTAGCCTCCACTGCGGAGGAAAAATCCCATCACAATACTACCGTCACAATTGAGAGCCATGGTGGACAACGCTGTTGTTGAGGCCCTTGCCAGAGAAAGAAGAAGGACGGAGTACCTTCATCCTCATTCTGGAGAACCTTCCTCTCGTGGACCTCCACCAGAGATGCCCCCTCCACCTCGTACAACCACTAACATCGAAGCATTGCCTGGAGAGGAGCTAGGGGGGCGAGTACATCATACCACTTTGCCATTAACTCAGAATCGACGAGAAGAGCAGGGCGAAAGCCAGTCAACTAGGGCTCCAGAGATTTACGAGCCTAGCCCTTTCACCATGGATATCCTTTCCGAAGTCCCGCCGTCATACTTCAGGAATCCTCAAGTAGACAAGTACGACGGCACAACGGATCCAAAAGAACACCTATCACAATTTGCTGGAGCGGTCTCGCTCCACTGCTATACTGACACCCTCAAGTGTCGAGTCTTCCGGACCACCTTAACCGGCTCGACACAAAAATGGTTTAACACCCTGCCCCCCAGGGTCTATTACTTGTTTTGTCGATTTTCAGGGGATGTTCCGTCAAGAGTTCGCCAGCTGCAAGACGTACAAGCACGATGCTTTCATCCTGCTGCACATTATGCAGGGGCCCTCAGAATCGCTTAGAGGGTATCTTCATCGGTTCACTTCCACTGCCAGAAGCATCCCTTCAGCAAGGTCGGATGCTTTCAGAGTGGTCATTCTGCACGGGCTGAGGGAGGGTCCCTTCCTTAGCTCACTTTTGAGGAAGCCCGCCAACAACTACTAGGAGCTGTTAAGACGTGCGGAGAAATATATCAACGAGGAAGAAGGACTGAAAGTTCGGAAAGCCGAACGAGCCTTCGCAATGGTACCTGCCGAAAGAAATCGCCCCGCAGCCCCTCGAGCACCTCCCAGATGGGAATATGCATGATCTTTTCTACCGGAGGCTCCTGTGTCTCTACATTCTAGGCGCTCCCACACAACTGCTTGATATTATGGTCAGCCGCCGATGCAGTCCCTCCCCCGAGGACTTAAAAGGAGCGGGAGATGGAATTCTACGACCAGCAAAGTCTTTTACAGTGGCCCACGAGGTACAGGGGAGTACCTCGCAACCCTCCCACCCCGTTCTTTTGTCAGTACCATATGGAGTACGGCCATGCTAGTGGCCGATGTTTCAAATTGCAGGAGGAATTGGAGCGCCTCCGAGCCGCCTATCCATAGTTGCGGCCTCAGACTGGAGGACCGGCACGACGAGGCCAACGACCCAATATGACTCGTTCAGGGCCATATAACCAATGGTCGCAGGTTACTTTTCCTCCGGACCCCCAGACTCCGACCCAGGAGGCTATCTCACAAGGGGGTCCATCAGGTGAGAGTCCATCATCTGATATGAATAACGCCCCCACACGGGGGGTTATTCACGTTATTGCGGGAGGACCCACTGATGGAGATTCCAATCGAGCGCGAAATCATACGCCCGTCTCATGGAGATCTTGGCTATAATCACTGACCAGGTTGTCTATGTTGGTGCAATCGGCCCAGGTTGACTCGAGTTTGGCTCGAGCAGTACCTTGATAGTATTTTGATGATAGACAAAACTCATGACATGGGATTGTCATGGGAAAGTCCAACATGGGGTTGACATGAAAAATCCAAGCATGGAGCTTGGTGTGGAAGTCCAAGGGGGAAGCCTTGGCATGGGAAAGTCCAAAGCATTGCGAAGTCGTGCGCTTGGTGCTTGGCATGGGAAAGTCCAAAGCATTGCGAAGTCGTGCGCTTGGTGCTTGGCATGGGAAATCCAAAGCATTGCGAAGCCGTGCGCTTGGTGCTTAGTGAGAAATGCATTGCGAAGCCGTGCGCTTGGTGCATTTGGGAAGTCTTGAGAACTTGGCAAGTTCACTAGGCTCGGGTCCTTGAGTCGGTGAAGGATGACATTGCGAAGTCGTGCGCTTGGTGCATCCGAGGGACCGCCGGACGGGGAGCGAATGGAGTGAGCCCAAAGGGAAGCATACTTCTAGGGCATGAGACGCGAAGAATGGCGTTGCGAAGTCGTGCGCTTGGCGCATCCGAGGGACGTAGGCCAAGGGAAGAGAGCTTCGGTGGGAAACTCCATGTGGGATAAGGTGGACTTGGCCAAGTGGCTAAGACTGAGTGTCGGAGGCTCAAACATCGTTATGTTTGAGGTTGTTGTCGACATCAGTCGACTGACATAGGTGTCAGTCGACTGCTCTAGGTCGTATGGGTTCGACCAGTGTTCGATCAACTAAGTTCGTTGATCGATCACGAGGGAGGACAATGATCGTTGGGGAGCATCGATCCGACCGCTAAGGGCCGATCGATGACACGCACGCAGGCACGGAGAATGGAGTCAAGCTCGCCAAAGACTCGATCGATGGATGATCACGATCGATGGGTGCCATCAGTCGACTGATGTGTGATCCGTTGGAACTTAACCAACGTGGATCTGGCCGTTGTGAGACAACGGCTACGGGACCAGTCGACTGATGGTCACGATCAGTCGACTGATGGGCGCGAAAACAACTTGATGCAGGTTATAAATGGAGCACGAGTTGGAGGATTTCGCCAAGTCTTTTTGGGTGATTTTGGAGGGGAATTGTTGTTGCATTCCAGACCTTCAAGAGCAAGCAAAAGCAAGCAACAAGAAAGCGATCAAAACAATTGTGTAAAAGTTCTCTTTTGTATTGTCTTTGTATTTCTTGTTGTATTTCATATTACATGTTGTAATAGCTTGTGAGAGGTTTCTCCACCTCCGACGTGTAGTCGATAAGGAGTGTTGTTAGTGTCGTGCGCATAACACGAGCTCGTTGAGCTCACCCCGTGGAGTAGGAACCATTCGGTTCCGAACCACGTATATGCTTGTGTATTGATTGTGCTTGTGTTGTTGTTATTTCTATTGTTATTCCGCTACATATATTAACGACAATTGTAGATAAGCACATAAGAACGAATGAATTACGACATCCAACGTAAGAGGACTATTCACCCCCCTCTAGCCGGCCAATCGATCTCCCCAACATGCATCACACGGACCGGAAGATCTCGGAGACATTCTGCTGCCTCACACAGATGCTTTAGTGATCCGTATTTCCCTGGTCAACTATGAAGTGGCCAGGGTATTAGTTGGTTCGGACAGATGCAGCTGGGAAACGCCCAGCTAGAAGACGTGGCCACACTCCTCTTCGGGTTTGCGGGATATGTGGTCCACCCCACAAGGCAGATTTCCTTGCCCCTGACTCTGGGCACAAAGCCCAGCCAAAAAATCAATATAGTTCCTTTTCTCATTGTGGACGCTTCGTCCACCTATAATGCAATTCTGGGTCGCCCCTTCCTTTCCATTTTTCAGGCGGTGGCTTCTCCGTATCACCAAAAGGTGAAATTTCCGATCGGGCAGCTGATTGGAGAGGTCAGAGGCGAGCAGAAGGTTGCAAGGAGCTACTACGTACAAATGGTCAGGGATGACCAAAAGAAGGCCCGAACTGATGACCTCAAAGGGAAAGCCATCGTAATTTCGGACGTTTGTGTGCTGGAAGAATCTCCCCCCAAGGTGGACAAAATAGAGGAAGGAGAGCTAGTGGAGATAGCTCCCGGAAAGGCCACTCGGGTGGCACAACAGCTGGAGGCCAAGGAGGAGTTGGTGGCCTGTCTAAAGAAGAATGAAGACATCTTCGCCGGAGATGTGCATGACCTTATGGGAATCGACCCTCGCGTTGTTGAACATCACCTCAACATTACCAGAGGAGTTTGACCCATCCAACAGAAGCGGCGACATTTTGGACCCTAGAAGGAAAAGGTGATAGCCGAAGAAGTAGAAAAATTGTTAAAAGCGGGTCATGTGAAAGAAATTCAATTCCCCGAGTGGGTCTCCAATGTAGTCCTAGTCCCCAAGCCTTCTGGGCAGTAGAGGATGTGTATTGACTTTCGTGATTTAAATAAAGCGTGCCCTAAAGACTGCTACCCCTTGCCTCGCATTGATCAGTTGGTGGACTCTACGATAGGATATGAGGTGGTGTCCTTAATGGATGCTTACCAGGGATACCATCAAATACCACTGGCTAAAGAAGATCAGAAGAGGGTTAGTTTTATAACAGCAGGAGGGTTATATGCTTATGTGGTAATGCCTTTCGGCCTAAAAAATACGGGGGCTACATACCAACGTCTCATGGATAAAATCTTTGCGAAATAAAAAGGGAAAAATGTGAAAGTTTATGTGGACGACATCTTGGTCAAATCGAAAACCACTCGGGATTTGGTTAAGGATCTAGACGAAACTTTCGCTACCTTAAGGCGATATAACATGAAGCTGAACCCTAAAAAATGTCTGTTCGGGGTGAAGAGCGGGAAGTTTTTGGGATATGTAGTGACTGAGAAGGGACTGCAGGCTAACCCGGAGAAGGTGCAGGCATTGTGCAACATGAAGTCACCCACCAATCTGCGAGAGACTCAAAAGCTAGTGGGGAGAATTATTTCCCTGTCTCAATTTATAGCCAGATCAGCGGACAAGGAGCTACCTTTCTTCAGGATTTTGCGCAAGGCTACTAAATTTCAATGGGATGATCAATGCGAGCAGGCTTTCTAAGAGCTGAAGAAGTATTTAGCTGGACTTATGTTGTTAGCCAAGCCAGTGGCAGGAGAGCCATTGTGGATGTATTTAGCTGTCTCAGAAGGAGTCATTAGTTCAGTCTTGTTGAAGCAAGAAGGTTCTCATCCACAGCCTATCTATTATACCAGCTATATCCTGAAAGGGGTTGAATCTCGTTACACTGAGCTGGAGAAGCTAACATATATTCTAGTCTTGACAGCCCGCAAGTTGAGGCCATACTTTCTAGCTCATCCTATTAATGTGTTGACTCACAGTGAATTAGGCAAGGTGGTTACTAAGCTCAATTTTTTTGGGAGATTGGCTAAATAGGTGGCGGAACTAAGTGAATATGACATTCACTACCAACCCCGAACAGTTATCAAGACTCAAACTCTCGCTGATTTTCTAGCTGAGGTACCTATTGGTTCAGAGAACATCTCGTCGACAAAAGAAGGGGGATCAGAGGCATGGAATGTATTTGTGGACGATTCTTCTGGATCTGCAGGTAGCGAGGTAGGAGTCATGTTAATATTCCCTGAGAAAGAAGAAACTTGCATAGCCGTGCACTTAGGATATCGGGCGTCTAATAATAAAGCAAAATATGAAGCTATTTTAGCAGGGTTACAAGCCGCCAAAGTTGTAGGAGCAACCTTCGTTATAATCCACTCTGACTTCCAATTGCCGGTATCACAACTTTAAGGCGCTTTCACGGTTCGGGAAGAAAGATTACAAAAATACTTGAAAGCTTTCAAGAAAGAAAATGCTCATTTTCACCAAGTTCTTTTAAAGCAGATTCCAAGGGAGAACAATGGGAAGGTGGATGAATTGGCTCGGTTGGCTAGCGCGATGGAAGGGTGAAGCCACTTGAAACAGTTTGCGCGGAAGTCCCTACTTCTCTGGTGATATACAATGTGAAGGAGACCGTACCTGAACCAGACCTGATCTTTGATTGGAGGACTGACATTATAACATATCTATAGCAAGGAAAAGTCCCAAAAGAAAGAGGGGCGACATCTGTTTTAATGAACAGAGCAAAACGATTCAACATCCTAAATGGAGACTTGTACAAGACATCTTTTGGAAGGCCCATGTTGAAGTGTTTGGGAAAGGAAGATGTTGAATGGGTACTCCGGAAAATCCATGAAGGTTGCTGCAACAATCATTTGGGAGGGAGAGCTTTGGCGAGGAAGGCTTTGTTAGCAAGATACTTTTGGCTCACCCTCCAACAAGATGTAGCTCATATATAGCAACCGGTCCAAATGACCGGTCGAATTAATTAAAGTTGTTGTTGTTTCATGCCCTTTCGATCAGTGGGGGATGGATATAGTGGGTCTCATGCCTGTGGCACCATTGCAGAAAAAATTCTTATTGGTAGCTGTGGATTACTTCTCTCAGTGGGTGGAAACAGAACCCCTTGCCAAAATTACTGAGAATGCTGTGATACAGTTCCTGTGGAAGAATATTGTCTGTCGGTATAGTATTCCTTGTAGGTTAGTTAGTGACAATGGGCGGCAGTTCCAGGGCAAGAAGATCAAGGAATGGTGCCAAAGTCTTAATATCCAACAGTCATTCACTTCGGTAGCTCATCCTCAAGCTAACGGGCAGGTTGAAGTCACTAATAGAATCCTTATCCAAGGACTGAAGACTAAATTGGGGGCTCAGAAAGGAAACTGGGTGGAGGAGTTGCCCGGGATCTTGTAAGCCTACCGAACCATGCCAAAAACTGCAACAGGTGAAACTCCTTTCAGCCTGGTATACGGGACGGAGGCCGTTATTCCGGTGGAGGCCCTTTTTGTTAGGAATATTGGAACGGCTAGAGGGGGGGTGAATAGCGTTTCGCCCGATCGTGGATGAAATTCAATCTCGTTCGTGTCTACAATTTCGTTAGTGCAGCGGAATATATATAATGATAAAAGCAATAACGAAATGGACACAACACAAATCACAACAAGAGCATATAACGTGGTTCGGAACCGAACCGGTTCCTACTCCACGGATTGGGTTCGTACGAACCCTAGCGATGCCACAAACACCACTAACCAATAAAACTCCTTCTTAACACAAGTCAAGGGTGGAGAAACCCCTTACAAGTAATCTTACAATAATAAGATACAAATACAAGCAATTACAATAATGAATATGAAATACAAGTAAAGAAAATACTTTATAACACTTGTTTTGATTGCTTGAATGCTTGGTTGTTTGCTTGCACTTGGAGACCTGATTTACACCAACAAATCGCCCCAATAGCCCTCAAGAACCGATTGCTTTTTCCTCCATCACGAGCTCCATATATAGCTTCAACCTGTGTTGGAAAAAGTCTATCAGTCGACTGATCGGGACCATCAGTCGACTGATGCCACTGTTGTCGTGAGACAACGGCTAGTTCCACATTGGATAAGTCCAACAGAACTACCATCAGTCGACTGATTGTGACCATCAGTCGACTGATGGAGTCCTCACTCGACCAGTCGAGTCTCGACTCCATTCTGTGGTCGAATTCTTGAGCACCGATCGGTGATCACACGATCGATCATTGAGCCATCCGATCATTGCCAACCTATGGCATCATGATCGCTAGGCCATAACCCGCAAACTCTAGTTGACTCGGTCGATCAATAATCGCCATATGGCACCGATCGGGCACACCTCAAACATGAGGTTTTAACTCAAGTATGGTTCCCCCATACTTGCTAGACCACCCTTAGCCTAGACCTAAGCCTTCTAGCCACCTCCATCAGCCTCACGCCTCTCGGATCCCTTCAAGTCATCCATGACTTGTTCATCCATCGCGCTAGCCTTCAGGTGCTTCCGTCGGCTATGTCATGCTAAAGGTGTCTACACCGCCAAGGCACATTGGACTTACGCCGCCAAGACTCCGCTTGGACTTTACGCCGCCAACCATTGGACTTATGCTGCCAAGACTACCGCTTGGACTTTACGCCGCCAATATTAAACCCCTTGGACTTCAAATGCCAACCCATGTTGGACTTTCCATGCCAAGACCCATGCTTGGACTTTACATGCCAAGACCCATGCTTGGACTTTCCTTGCCAACACATGTTGGACTTTCCATTTGCCAAGTACTCAGGACTTGGATTTTCCCAAATGCCAAGTGTCCAACTTGGACTTTCCATGACAATTATATTGTCATATGTTTTTGTCGAAACATCAAAACACATCAAAACATCACTCGAGCCAAACTCGAGTTCTGGTCAATTGTGACCTGGGCCGATTGCACCAACAATCTCCCCCTTTTTGATGTTTGACAAAAACCAAACAAATGATTGAGTTAGAATACTAACTTCAATTCTTTACCAATTATCCCAAATTGGTAAATACTCTCCAAATGTTCTCCCTCAAACATTCTCCCCCTTTTTGACTAACAGCAAAAAGTTGTCTCCCCAAGAGGGTCAATGTCTCATGTCCCAATGAGATCTTACAATCTCCCCCTTGGTCCAAAAATACTTAGGATGCCTGCCATCTTCCTAGTGATAAGTCCAATATCACTCAAGAGAGACAATCCTATTTACTCTCCCAATTTCCAAATTGGGTCTCTCAAAAGTCCCATCAATTTCCCAATTGATGTCATATTCTCCCTATAGCTTCTCCTTTTCAAGGAGAAAACACACATCCATCATTCCAAGATGGATACCTCCCCCTAAAGGCTTGCTCCCCCTTGACCATTGCACCAACAATGTCCTTGGGAAGTCCCTAAGCCAATAGAAACTCTAGGCCATCAAAATTAAGGTTAGAAATTCAACATTGAACTTTCCAACACCTTAAAATTGATACAGATTCCAAATACTTCTCCTAATCCATATCCAATGGATTTACACCCTTTATAATGCTTCCCAAAGCATATCCTAGGGTTAGGAGTGATTAGGGACCATAACCGTAGCTGAAATCGGGTTAGAACAACTTTGTTTACCCCGAAATCAGGCTACCAATCAGTGATTCGAAATCACATTGGTACCATCATCGATCGCCACCTTGCAGGCGATCGATAACCTAAAATCGATTTTGATTATCAGAAATGAGTTTTGAAAAATCATAACTAATTATACGTATATCGAAAAATCACGAAATTTGATACGTATAATACTTATGACTAATACAATGGGTGAAAAATGTTTGAAAATTATTTTACCCATTAAATAGTGAAATTGGCACAAAGTTCAAAACCATTAAAATTTTTAATGTTTTGGCCCTACTTTGTATCAACTTCATCAATGGTGATTGCTATCAAAAGATAGACTTCACCAAGGTTTTTCAAAATGATTTTAAAATGTTTTCAAAACCTTAACTTGGATCATATTCCTTGGGCTCTATGTACGTGACTTGTACACAAGCTCTCCCACAACTAAAATTAGATGAGTTTTAGTTCATCTAGATGCAAAAACTATGCACCTTGAACTTAACTCATATCCTAGCATCTCACATGTATCTAGGGTGTATACATACACATACATGTCAATTAGATGTGAGATGTGGGTTTTGTTCTCCCTAAACTAGGGTTTCATGCATTTTCTAAAGCAACTCTACTTGATTCCCTTATAACTAGGACTCCAAGTCATGCCATAGTCCTTAAATCATTTTTAATCAAGTTAATGCATGAATGTATGATCATGGCATAAATAATAGCATTATTAAAACATGGCCAATGATCATGATGTCATGGCATAATATGAAATCTAAAAACACATGACATTTATCTTAAATCCTAAACATGAACATGACTTTTATAAGATTAAAACTAAGTATGATGTCATGGCATGTTATATGGCAAACAA
This sequence comes from Wurfbainia villosa, assembly GCA_025175895.1. Lineage (NCBI taxonomy): Eukaryota > Viridiplantae > Streptophyta > Magnoliopsida > Zingiberales > Zingiberaceae > Wurfbainia > Wurfbainia villosa. The sequence continues at coordinate 6,837,870 of CM045989.1, forward strand.
GGCATGACACATAAAATATACAGGTATAGCAATACCTACATTTTAATATTAATTGCCATTTGATATAATTAAATATATTTTGCCATATTATTGCTAATCTCCCTAGTGTGCCAAAGACCCAAAATGGCACACTAACCTCTAAACCTAAATTGTGCAAATTTTGATCATTTTATCAAACTTCTCAAATAGTATTGGCACATCCTAAAATCTTTTAGGATCATAATTCAAATGTATTTCCAAGGTAATCCTAACCTTGAAAATAAACTAAAGTGTCACCTTTGTCATGGTTGAGTTATCTACCCATCCAATCAAGGTTGGCACACCCTAAACCCACCTAGCGTGAATCAATCACGCTCTTAGGAACCCAAAACCGATTTGAGCTCCTAGGGTTAATTAGGTACTCCTTAGGGATAACCTCCCTAGATACCTTCCTAATGACTTTCCTAGGCTTATTAGCCTTGGTCATTTTTGTCTTGCCTAGGTTAACCTTAGGAATTGCCTCCCTAACAACCTTCTTAGTGGCCACCCTAGGTTTCTTCGAAACCTTGGCCACTAGGCACAAACCTTGGTCAACTCTAGGGATGACTTCCCCATTGACCTTGGTCTTCCTAGACCTAGTTAGTGTTTCATAGTCAAATGGAACACTATGGTAATTCACCTTGGACTTAGGTTTGTGACCCAAACCATTCTTGCCCTTGGTTGACTTTTGACTCTTAGGTCCTAGAGTTTGACAATTAGACCCTTGAAATTGATTTTGTATTTTGTTTAGGGTCTTTTCCAATTTCTCAAGCCTTGACCTCAAGGCTTGGTTCTCTAATTCTAATTCTCCATTTTTAGAATTTTTATTTAAATCTTGGGCATTTGACTTTCTTGGCAAATGCCTAGTCCATTTTGGATTATAACCTAGATGTTCTTGTATTTTCTTAATAGATTCCCTAGGTATTGTTTTTCTAGGGACATTAGTCCCAAATTTCTCCTTATTCTTAAGGTGAACATCCTTAGCTCCTAAACAAATATGTTTGTTATTTCTAGCATGCTCTTTATGATACATAACAAAATTGCTAAAATTAGTTCTAACATGCTTTTTAATATTTAACTTAGACGGAACATTATTTAAATATACCTTAGGGTTTGCCTTAGTGGCTTCCCCTACTTGTGATGCTCCCCTTTGCCCCTTCTTCTTTTTCTTTGGGCATTGACTCCGGTAATGACCCGGTAGTCGGCATTTGAAGCAAATGACATGCTCCTTGCTCTTTTGTCTTGGAGAACCGGTGTCCGTTGACTTTTGTTGACTTTTAGGCGCCGGAGGAGCTTTCTTGATCCTCTTTGGGCATTTGCTCTTGTAATGCCCATACTCCCTACATTCAAAGCACATAATATGATTTTTATTTGAAAATAAAGTATTTGAGTTACCTAGGGTGGTGGTAGGTGCCGGAGTTGAATTTTGAGCTTCCTCATCTTGATCGGATGTTGAAAGCTCTTCTTGAGGTTGCTCCGGTGTAGAGGATGGTCTCTCTTCCTCAATCCTAGGAGTAGATGCTTCTTCCACCTCTTCTACTTCTTCTTTCTCCGATTCGGAAATTGACTCCATCTCAACTTCCGATTCCTCACTATCACTTGAGGATGAACTCTCCTCATGGAATCTTGCCAACTTTCTCCATAGCTCCTTGGCATACATGTAATCCCCTAGCTTGCACAAAACATCATTAGGGATTAAATCTTCCAAAAGTTTTGTTACCTTAACTTCGGTCTTGAGCTTTTGGCGTTGCTCTTGGGTCCACTTTTTCAATTTTAGGACATTCCCCTTCTTATCCCTAGGGGGTTCAAGACCTTCAATGAGGATGAACCAATCCTCTATGTTCATCATCAAGAATGTTTCCATTCTTACTCTCCATGCCGGAAAATCTTCTGGATCATATGGAGGTGGAGTGTTGATTTCCCATCCAAGCTTGTCTTGGAATTCCATCTTCACCCTCTAGCCTTTTGCCTTAGCTCCCGGTTGTTAATCCGTAGAAGAGCCCCGGGCTCTGATACCACTTGTTAGGAATATTGGAACGGCTAGAGGGGGGTGAATAGCGTTTCGCCCGATCGTGGATGGAATTCAATCTCGTTCGTGTCTACAATTTCGTTAGCGCAGCGGAATATATATAATGATAAAAGCAATAACGAAATGGACACAACACAAATCACAACAAGAGCATATAACGTGGTTCGGAACCGAACCGGTTCCTACTCCACGGATTGGGTTCGTACGAACCCTAGCGATGCCACAAACACCACTAACCAATAAAACTCCTTCTTGACACAAGTCAAGGGTGGAGAAACCCCTTACAAGTAATCTTACAACAATAAGATACAAATACAAGCAATTACAATAATGAATATGAAATACAAGTAAAGAAAAGACTTTACAACACTTGTTTTGATTGCTTGAATGCTTGGTTGCTTGCTTGCACTTGGAGACCTGATTTGCACCAACAAATCGCCCCAATAGCCCTCAAGAACCGATTACTTTTTCCTCCATCACGAGCTCCATATATAGCTTCAACTCTTTGGAAAAGTCTATCATCGATCGATCGGGACCATCACGATCGATGCCATATTGTCGTGAGACAACGGCTAGTTCCACGTTGGATAAGTCCAACGGAACTACCATCACGAGTGACCATCGATCGTGATGGAGTCCTCACTCGACGGTCAGTCTCGACTCCATACGTGGTCGAATTCTCGAGCACCGGTCGGTGATCACACGATCACCGATCGAAGCTCGAGCCATCGATCCCAACCTATGGCAATGATCGCTAGACCATAACCCGCAGTCAAACCCTAGTTGACTCGATCCAGTCGACTGCCATATGGCACTAGTCGACTGGCACACCTCAAACATGAGATTTTAACTCAAGTATGGTTCCCCCATACTTGCTAGACCACCCTTAGCCTAGACCTAAGCCTTCTAGCCACCTCCATCAGCCTCACGCCTCTCGGATCCCTTCAAGTCATCCATGACTTGTTCATCCATCGCGCTAGCCTTCAGGTGCTTCCATCGGCTATGTCATGCTAACGGTGTCTACACCGCCAAGGCACATTGGACTTACGCCGCCAAGACTCCGCTTGGACTTTACGCCGCCAACCATTGGACTTATGCTGCCAAGACTACCGCTTGGACTTTACGCCGCCAATATTAAACCCCTTGGACTTCAAATGCCAACCCATGTTGGACTTTCCATGCCAAGACCCATGCTTGGACTTTACATGCCAAGACCCATGCTTGGACTTTCCTTGCCAACACATGTTGGACTTTCCATTTGCCAAGTACTCAGGACTTGGATTTTCCCAAATGCCAAGTGTCCAACTTGGACTTTCCATGACAATTATATTGTCATATGTTTTTTTCGAAACATCAAAACACATCAAAACATCACTCGAGCCAAACTCGAGTTCTGGTCAATTGTGACCTGGGCCGATTGCACCAACACTTTTAAGTAGCGCCCACGTGGAAGTTTATGAGCCGGAGCAGAACCAAATTATTCAGAGCACTGAGTTGGACTTGGTGGAAGAAAAAGGGAACTAGCGCGAAGGCGAGCGAAATTTTACAAACAAAGGGTACAACAAGCCTTTAACAAAAGGGTAATGTCCCAAAGATTTCAAGAGGGGGATTTGGTTTTGCACAAAGTTAATCCCGTTGGAGATCCTAGAAAGTTTGCTCCAAACTAGGAGGGACCCTACGAAGTGACGCGCCCCGTAGCAGGATCAACGTATTATTCTGAAAGATGAGCAGGGCAAGGAATTTCCTCGACCCTGGAATGTTGTACACTTGAAATATTTTTATACTGTGTAAGGGGTGATGGATGAAAAAAGGAATTGAGAGGTTTCCGGGGAAATGTATTTGACAATTCACTATATTGATTAGATGTGTGGCAAACCCAAATCTGATTGATGAATCATTTACATTAATATTATATTCTTTTTGGCGGGCTATGAAAAGAAAAGAAGATAAAGAGGGAGCTGTGTCCCGAAGTAATACATCAAGTTGTAATCTAAAACGATCTGGAGGATAGCGTCGGAAGTCAATTTCCCAGTGTAAGGAAAGAGCACGATGGTTTGCAGGGGGTAGTCCTTGGTCAGCGTACTGTCGAACCGCCTCATTAAATCCGTCCTAGAAGGTAGCACACATCAGAACTATTAACCGCTCCCATCGGCTCGGGTCGTCAGGACTTCGATTTCGATGAAGCCTGCGGTAATTCTCTTGATGCTCCTGGAGGGATCGACGCATTTCGCTATAACGCTGGAATATTTCCATAATAGCATCTGCCAGAATCGAGATGTCATCCGCTCGGGAAGTTTGGTCCTGCTGAAGGAGCCTCGTCATGTGCATCATATTTTGGCATATTGAAGCCAAAATTCCCTCTACTGCCTCTGTGTGGGGTGCGAACAAGCTCACTGCTCAACCTCTGGAGGGGCATTTCTTGCCTGTGGATACGGGCATGAGCATGCGACCTAGAGGTTATTAAGGAGGAGTTTTCTTATACCTCCTTACATAGGCGGGTGCGGAGATCTCCTATTTTGTCCTCCGCTCTCTGGTGTTGAACCCGTAGGTTCGCGATGATATCAAAGTCCCTTTGTTTCTCCCGAAGGAGTTCCGCTACCTGCTCTCGAAGGTCGATTAGTTCTTGAAGATTCTTTCTTTGAGCGTCTGTAGAATAGGTAGTGATTCTGTATGAGCCCGCTGTTGTGCTTATAATGCCGCTATAGTTTCGGCATCTTTCGTGTTAACGCGAGCCTGCATCGTTGCTCTGGCATTGTTTCAACCATCGTGACAAGAAATGCTCTGTTCGGCGGTTATGCGATCCTCCTTGTTGTTGCTCCCATTTTAGAGATTGAGCTTGATATTGCTGGAAGGAGCGGTCCAGTTCTTGATAATTGGTGAAGGCCTGGAGATCATTTATCAAAAAGAAATCATCAAGCGAAGAAAGTCAGAGAAGTCAGTTTGAGGAACATATCAATTCTAGAGCGTGACGCAGGCCTTCCATCCGGGGGATTAGTTCTTCTAAGTTTAAGATTCGAAGACCTCGGGTAGAAGAAGAAGAAGGGATGGATGACACCATAGGCGAAGGTTCGCTTATTATGGGGGGAGGAAAGATGGGAGTCAGGGGTTGTGTCGGGGGTTCAGAAGGAAGAGAAGAAAGAGCTCTCGTTAAGAGGCTCAAAGAGATAGGGGTCGCGAGAGAAGAAGCAGAAGTGTGTGGTGGAAGATTCAACATGGTTGGCTGTAAAATGGGCATGGAAGAATCTGCAGAAGGGGATTGGTTTGGTGAGGAGTCTGGTGAGGAAGATATGGAGAGCACTGGGATGGAAAACTCTCCGCTGGGGAGTGGAAAAGTAGAAGGGTCCCGATTTGTATCCAAGGGAGGGGAAAGACCCCCCAAGTTATGGGCATCAGGGGAAAATGACGGGGGAGGAATCTCGACTACCATCGGTTCAGGTGCGGGAGAATGTGTTGGGGAAAGAGAAAGGGGAGACGCAGGAACGTCTGCTGCCGATAGACATTGATGCGCCGTGTCTCGGCATTCAACCTCAGGTCGTAATAAGGGAGGGGGCAATTTGCGGATACCCAAGGTAGAAGGGGAAAGGACGGGAGAGTTAGGGTTTACAGGCGACATTGGAGACGAGGATAGACCGGCTACCCTAGTCTCATTTGGAGCGGTAGAGACAAGGGTTTCAGAAGAATGAGGAGGAGAAGGGAGAGATGAGGTAGGCGTGGTGGTGATGGACAAAGGTAAGGGAGAAGGTGAAGGCGAAGGTGCTGCTGGCTGCTGGCCCTCATCCTGTCTGGATTCTAGGTAGCGGCTTGCTATTTCCCATTAGAAAAAAGAATACATCTTGCCTATCGGAGAAAGAAGAGAAACACTGGAGTTAATGGATGGAATGCCGAAGGATGGCGGTGGAAAGAAAAAAGGACAAAGAAGAAGGAGAAGACGAAAAGGAAGAGGGAGAAGACGACAATGGAGAAGAGGAAAGATGAGGCGTCTCATATAAAAGGAGAGTGGAATGGGCCTGTAATGTTAATTGGGCTACTAAGCTGTAAAAGGGGCCCCGGGAAAAAGGGGAATGATGATTTATTCCTCTAATAGCTCGTTATTTGCTAAAACCCTTGTTTTCATATGATGAGATGAACGAGGGTATTCAACTTCAAGATGAATGAAGAAACGAGGGTGGTATGAAGGCACACCCTGAAGTCAAGTTAGCGCATTTTATATGCAGAAGGGCGTTGGTCGCCGTCATTTTTATCCCCGTGTGATAGCGGAACGAAAGAGTTGAGTTTATTCTGCAACTATATATTATTTTATCCCTGTACGGTGGTGGAACGGAAGAACTGAGCGCTCCTCAGTTATATATTATTTTATCCCCGTGCAGTGGTGGAACGGAAGAACTGAGTGCTCCTCAGTTGTATATTATTTTATCCTCGTGTGGTGGAGGAACGAAAGAGTTGAGTTTATTCCTCAACTGTATATTTATTTATCCCCGTGTGGTGGCGGAACGGAAGAGTTGAGTTTATTCCTCAACTGTATATTATTTTATCCCCGTGTGGTGGCGGAACAGAAGAGTTAAGTTTATTCCTCAACTATATATTATTTTATCCCCATGTGATGGCGAAACGAAAGAACTGAGCACTCCTCAGTTATATATTATTTTATCCTCGTGCGGTGGTGGAACGGAAGAACTGAGCACTCCTTAGTTATATATTATTTTATCCCCGTGTGGTGATCGAACGGAAGAGTTGAGTTTATTCCTCAACTATATATTATTTTATCCTCGTGTGGTGGCGGAATGGAAGAACTGAGCGCTCCTCAGTTATATATTATTTTATCCCCGTGCGGTGGTGGAACGGAAGAACTGAGCGCTCCTCAGTTATATATTATTTTATCCCTGTGTGGTGGCGGAACGGAAGAGTTGAGTTTATTCCTTAACTGTATATTATTTTATCCTTGTGTGGTGGTGGAACGGAAGAGTTGAGTTTCTTCCTCAACTATATATTATCTTATCCCCGTACGGTGGTGGAACGGAAGAGCTGAGTATTCCCTCAACTGTACGTTATTTTATTCTCGTACAGTGGAAGTGTATACGCGATTCCTGCGTTATGAAAGGGTGGAGAAGTTGTATGTTTATTTAATTTTCGTATTATCCAAGAGAAGTGTAAAATTTGACACAACCAGAGGAATGCTGGAAGAAGAGGATAAGCAGAGAAGGATATAGGCAAAAGCTTATATGGCAGAAAGTTCATTACTTCGGAAAGGCTACATATTACAACTTCTCCCAAAAAGAAGAAAATAACAAAAGAAGCCCTTGTTCATAGGGTATTACAGTTCTTTATTGGGAGGTACTAAAGGAGCCTCTTTACGTGGCTTGGGTTGGCGCCATAGTTGCCGAAGGTAAGACTGTTGTATGAAGATGTGCTTGGACAAGTCCTTCTGGGACACTGCTAGTTGCTGGCACAGGGAGTAGTTGCTGGTGGAAGCCTCCCTCAAGCACCGCTGCAGATATCCAACTTGCTCTTCCAGATTAGTAATGTAGCATTGTTCTTCAGTCTTTTTCTCGGGAGGAAAAGAGCTACTGCCTTGTTCAGAAGTTTGTTCCATGACGGGGAGAAGAAAAAGAGAAGATGAATGTTAACCGGCGATAGTTGGGGGTCCTTATAGCGGCAAAGGAAGACGGTGCATTGACTCGTGGAGGAGGTAAAAATAATAAATGCTAATAAAGAAGAGGAAATGTAAAGACAGTAGGTGAGAGTTGTTAGCATATTAACTTTGAGAAAGATGGTTCAAATTCCGCGGAAGCAGTAAGGGGAAGTATGTTCAGATAAGGTTGCAGTCTTTTCTAGTGGCAGTTACTCTACATTTATAGGAAAACGACAAGAATTTGCATCAATACCCCTTTTCCTTTTTATTAACATACTCGATAACAATTACATCATTTAAGCTAATCAAGCTTTTTATGGTTATCCTTAGTAGGAGGATTATCAGAGGGCTCCTCCGAGGGGAAAGGTGTAAAATACCACGAATAAATTTTTTTGTACCGGATAATATCTCTATTATTAAATTAGAGAACTGATTTTTTTGGGTTAATTTGATTAATGATGGACGGCTAGGGATTTATTTAAAAACAAACCTAGGGTTAAAGATTTTGAATTAATGAAAAACCTAATATAGGGTTAGGGTTAATTAATCCAACCGGTCTTTAATTAACCTATCCCATTTAATCGCCAGATCTTGGTTTATTTTTTTTCCCCGCCGCACCCGACATTTCGTTCACACGATCTCTTTCCTCACGACCCAAACCACGCGATCCTTCCCTCTCCCTCTCTTCTGTTTCTCCTCGCTGCGGACGGCGACGACCTGATCATCCTCGACGATCCCTGCGGACGAGTGGCAGCAGGGAGTCTCCTTGCGGTGGACGGCGGCGACTAGATCATCCTCGATGATCCCTGCGGATGAGAACAGCAGGGAGTCTCCTCGCGCCAGTCGGTGGCTAGGGAGGTTGCGTCGGTGGCAGCTCCACCGTGTCCTCATTGGTGTCAACAGACGTGGTGACAACGAGCAGGCGCTGGGTTGTGCAGTCGTGAGGGGGCGGCTGTCGGATTTGGGGATTTTCTACCGGTTTTGTCGATTTCACTGCGTCGGTGGTCACCGAAGCAAGGTGAAGTTTTGTTTTCCTTCCTTGATTTCGGATAAGAACCACACCTTAATCGTATTCACCACCAGTTGCTCAGATCCTTGCGTGGGAGGTTAGGGCAGCGTAGTTTTTCCGATGAACTGAGCAATTGGGGAGGAAAAACTGTCGGGAGGAGGTTCCAACCATTGGTAAGCTTGATCTATCGTTCGTGTACTTTGTGGTGCATCTTCTTTAGTTTAGCTCGGTTTGTGATGTGGGAAATGGTTTTTCAGTGGACTAAGGAATTGGGAAGGAGGTTGTCGGTGCAGTTTTCTAGGACTGGTAAGCTAGATTTACTGTTCTCTTTATCTATAATTGCTAGATTGTGGATGTGTGTCAAGGTAGTGTGATTTGAGGGTTCCTGTTTAGGAATTGTCGGCTGAGAGGGCTGTGAGGGTCTATTTGGGGGTGTCGTGCGGTTGGGGTTGGAGGTGGTCGTGCAAGGTCGGCTGTAAGTGGGCAGTGCACTGTTGTGAGTCGGAGTTGTGGTCGATTAGGAGTTGTAAATTGGGGGTTGTTCATGCCGGAAGCAGATTGTTGTTGGGTGTGGGATAAATTCTGTGGTAAGGTTTAATAATTGTGATGTTGAGCTTGGAGTGTTATGTTTACGGCAGTTTGGGTTGATGTTGGATGTACGACCATAATTGGTATGTTAAGTGAGCGATGAATGGTTCAGAATGTGTTTTGATCTGTGAGGTAGCTATTTGGGTTTTGGCTCCGTCCCGTGGATGGTGAATTTGAGTGAAGAGGTGGTGTACGAGTGTGATTGGAGGGATGGTTATGGGTCTGATTATTGTGTGGATTTATGACGACAGTGAGTGGTCGGTTAAGGGGATAGTTTAATCCATTAGGTTTTGGACTTGATATTAGGGTTGGGAATATAATCTAATTATATTATGTTTTATGCAGATTTCGGTCACGAGACAGGCCCACGGGCGTGACTATTTCATTTTTCGAGCATTTTATCATGCGGATATTTTGACTTATCTTTAGATATAGTCATGTTGATATGCTAGTTAGTTATAGCTTGCAATAATTTTTATGTTTAACTGCCTTGTATGTTATTATGCCTACTGGATACATGCATTTGATTAGCTTTTAGTTATACCTTCCTTGTTTTACTTAGATCATTGATATGTACCTATTTGTTGTGCATATTATTCAGAGACATATTTTAGTTGGTGTTACATGCTTAGTGTCATGCACCATCTTGCATGATTGCATGCTGGCTGGACGGGGTTCCTTTGTAGTTGAGCCCGCAGTCAGTTACATGTTCTGCACACACAGCCATTCATGGGTTAGTGGTACATTAGGAGGCTGTGTGCAATAGCTCTGTCAGGCTCCGTTGGTCCGCTCATGGGTAGCGATGAGGCAGCGTGGTAGCAGGCAGGGATCCCTCCTCTGGTCTACGACACTGGGAGATGAGAGCTTTGCTCCCCCACTCTGTTTCGGGCAGGAGGATAGGTGTACTCCGACAGCATCCTGTCCACTCGGTCACTCAGGAGCAGTGATGACAGAGTGCACAGTTGTCATAGCCCTACCCACTCGGCTTCACCATCGCGTGTGAGGCAGCTGACTGGCGTCAGGGGTGTCCATGTCATTTGCATCGCATGCATTTTGCATGGATGACATTTGTATTGTGTTTGCTGTATTTTGATTGTTGCCTTGGATGTTGCATATGATTGCCATGCATACAGGATACATATTTATATTTGGTCTGACGACTTTATTTCTACTAGTATGACACATGCTCCTATATCAGGATAGGAGATTCAGGTAAGTACAATCTTTTTCGCATTTCTTTCTTGCATATCCTATATATGAGACTATACGGACATGATTATTATTGTTAGTTATATCTTACTATGCATATCGATTATTATCCGCTGAGTTCATTGAACTTACCCCGGTTATTTTATATCTATTTCAGGAAGAAGCTGTCAGGAGAGTCCAGCTGCCAAACCCCCTCGTCGTGATAGTTTTCTTGTTATTAGATTTATGGTTTTGGTATTGACTAAAAGATATGTTTAGGATTGACGTTTGATTTATGTACTCGTGGATGTTTTGGTGATATTTGATATGTCCTTATGGACTTCTGTTCGGATTTTTACTCGATTGGATTTGGTTGGGTTTTCTTGCCCAGATGGCAGAAGGGGTAAGTCTAGATGTGATAGACTTTTGTTATTTACTTTGATTGTTGGCCTGAGGCCTATATATGATTTGCATGTGTAGTTTTATTTCGATCGTGTTGACCGATGTATAGTAGGTCGTGTGGGCTTTGTATGTAAGTTTCATATTGTCACCCGTACAGGGGAGATGCTGCCGGATTTTTGTCTGGCGGGGACTCCCTCGGGGCGTGACAATTTATTTGGTATCAGAGCCAGGTTCCGAGTTCCTTTGGGTCTTTGGGTTTTCGGAGTTTGCCACGTTTGGCAGGTTAACTTGAGTATTTTTGAATTTGTACAGATTTTCGACGATTTTTATGTTTCAGAAATTCGAGGTATTATTGATGTGAAATTTGAGGTATTATTGACGAGGTCAATTTGGGGATTTGGCGACAACATGACATCTCCAAACGGCTAACAGGTGAATAAATTTTAGAGATAAATTTTCTAGATTTAGTGCATGATGATATGATTACGTTGCTTACGTGGTTTAGGGTATATTTGCACTTAATGCTCTATAGCATATTGCTTTGACTTTGTACTGGCATGACCCCTTTAGATATACCCTAAATAAAATTTCAGCCATTGATTGCCATTAGTATGACTATGCTGTCATTTATTAGATATCATTGTTATGTGTTTATTTGGTTATGTGTTATTGTGGTGGATACCATGATTGAGACTAGTAGAGATAGAATAATTTAGATGAGGTTATTCCGTAGGAGCGGATCTCAGGAATGAAACATTAGTAAAACTCTAGGTGTTGGAACCCTAGGCGTAATAACTCGGATGTGCATATTGGTATATATTTATCCATTTACTATTTCAGTTGATATGGTGATCGGATTAGTAGAGGTCGTATGATTAGGATGCGATTAATCCTTAGAGGGTATATAACGTTGTTCATATCTATCGGTTGCCAACTATATCACCCATTCGTGGTTGAGAAAAATTTACAGTAGAGTTTCCCTATAGGTGTTTTGTATATTTGTGGTCTATCATGCCTCCCATGCATGGTTGAGATAATCTACTGTAAGGTTATTCTCTTGCGTTATCCATTCGGAGATGATGATAATCGGATTCGTATGACGTCTGTAGCTAGATAGCTACTTTACATCTTAAGTATCCACGAGATCTGTTCGTGGTAGCATATAGTAGCATGCATGATTTGAACTGGTAGAAATGACATAGTTTAGGCTTAACCCTCTTGTCGTGCTTGTTAGTAGATAGATTGTCCTTATTAGCCTTGATAGACGTTTCCTGTTAGATGGGACAAAACCCTATGATTAATCGTCTCGACGTGATTATTAGTGGACTTATGATTCTTGTTATTAGATTTATGGTTTTGGTATTGACTAGAAGATATGTTTAGGATTGGCGTTTGATTTATGTACTCGTGGATATTTTGGTGATATTTGGTATGTCCTTATGGACTTCTGTTCGGATTTTTACTCGATTGGATTTGGTTGGGTTTTCCTTCCCAGATGGCAGAAGGGGTAAGTCTAGATGTGATAGACTTTTGTTATTTACTTTGATTGTTGGCCTGAGGCCTATATATGATTTGCATGTGTAGTTTTATTCCGGTCGTGTTGACCGATGTATAGTAGGCCGTGTAGGCTTTGTATGTAAGTTTCATATTGTCACCCGTACGGGGGAGATGCTGCCGGATTATTGTCTGGCGGGGACTCCCTCAGGGCGTGACAGAAGGTGCCAGGACGACTCTGTAGAGGTCACCTTGAGCGGAAGGTGCCGCTGGTGGAGCTTCATCAAAAGGGGGCGGATGGGTCCCCACTGGAGGGATTGGAACGAATGCTAGGGTCGGCGGAAGCAGAGGAAGTTCAGTGGAGGCCTGAGAATCTCCCACAGTATATTCCCATGTCAGGGGAGGATTCCATATCCGGTTGCGGAATGAAGGGAAGGGGGATCGAAAGGACCTCCATGGATTAGGAGGGGGAGAAGTGGTTGATGATGGAGTATGAAACGAATGGAAGGCCGAAGTTTCAGTCGACCGTGTCTCGGATTCTTCGGTGTCTTCCGTAGCCCAATCGTGCAACTCAAAGGAACTAGAGTCTGAGGAAATTTCGATGGGGTATTCCGCGGAAGCCATAAGGGGAAGATGGAAGGCTGAAGACACTGGTGGTGGCAATTTATAATCGAAGAAGGAAGAACCACATTTGTCCTTGGGAAGGAGAAGAAGAGGAAAAGACTAACATCATAATGGCGTCAGCATAGGAAATAATCGAGACATCATTTTCGGAATGGTCAATTATCTTGAGAAGGTCAAGAGGCGGAAATAAGTTAATTGCTGGCCAAGGCAAAATTGGCTCGGCCCGGAAGAAGATCACTCTTGGAATATCCCGAACAGATTCCAGAGCAAAAAGTGTCGTCATTTCATTTAACAATATACACGGCAGAAAATGGACAGTAATTGTAAAGAGAAAGAAACATAGAACAGACCCCAAAATTCCAGACCCACACCAAGGCATACATGAGGAATGACGGAAAGCCATATTAAGACAAATATTCTTTAACAGCGAAGGAGAAGTCATTACAATGAGCATATGTGATAAGTTACAATTCAAAGAATTCTCAGGGGCATCTTGATAAAGCTGCTGCGGGGTTCAAATAGCTAGTGTCCATGCCGGGAGGAGGATACCCTCGTTCGTTGATTAAAGTCGAAGACCCGTCGAAGCCCAGTATGAACAAGTCTACCCCCTTTTTGACATAACGCCCCTTCAGATCTGCCTCCTGTTCCTTCAGTTGGGACTAGCAGGCGGCAAGTTGGGCCTGACATTCAGCTAATTGGGCTGCCAAGGCATCTCTTTCTGTCGTAGTTGTCACGGCCCGCTGACCCAAAGTAGATAGAGCTTCGGTATATTCTTGGTGAATCTCTTGTTGTTGCCGAGCCACAGAAGATAGGACTTTAGGGAGGGTAGCCACCAAGGAAGAGAGCTCTCAGCACTTCTTCAAGCAGGATTTTTGAGTAGCCTCCCAGGTTAGATGCTCTTGCTGCAATTGCTTGATGGTGGCTGAAGAATCAGCAGCTTGAATGTACGCATCCGCAAGTTGTCTTTTATACCCGGTCAAGTCGTGGGTAAGGAGGTCCACCTGCTGGAGTTGGCTAGACTGCAAGAATATTTGTTGCTCGAGGTCTTCATTCTTTCATTGGAGCTCCTCTTTCTCACTTTGGGTCAGGGCTAGCTAATTCATGGAATCTTCACATCGGGTGATTAAAGCATATTCCTTCTGCTCATTTTTGTTCAGCCGCTGGGTGAGTTTCTTCTTATGCGCCAGGGCAGCAAAATGACGAGTCTCCACACTAGACTGGAATTGGGCCATGTGGGGCATCATCTTATTATGAGTGACCGATACCTGAAGGAAAAAAAGGAGGCACATATTAAGCGTTGGCGCGCGCGCGCACACACACACACACACACATATATATATATGCTGAAGACGAAGGAAGGGAACAGTTATCTCGGCCAGCAATTTGCTCATATGGTCACAGGGACCCTGTACACCTGATTGGTTGAAAAATTTCATCTCTGATAGGTGACGGATCTTTAGGAGGGACCCCAACGTAACCAATGGAGGGTTCGGGACGGGAAAACCTCCCCCTTCCAAAGGGGGAGGGGGACCTACAATTTGTGAGGGAGCGGGAGAAGGATGTGTTTGGGGAGGAACAGTTGTTGGGACGGATTCAGTCGGGGAATGTGTGGGAGAGTCAAGAGGAACGGGGGATGAAACAGGAGAATGAGAGGGAGAGTTTCCTCCTTGAGGGGAAGAAGATGGGGCAGCCAATGTGGTATCCCTCACCCCCGGTTTGTAAATGACTAGGCATTGGTGTTTCTCCAAATTGGAAGGGGATGACGGAGGAGAAGAACGGGTAGAAGAAGATGCGGGCAGGGATGAAGAACTGGGGACTCCTTCCTTGACAGGACGCAATCTCTTCTGAGGTGAAGAGGGGGCAGCCACAGATTTACCTCGCTTCGTGGAGGTCTTCTTCTTCTTAGCTGCATCCACCTCCTCTCCTTTTATCAAAGCGTCCTGCATTAGGTTATATGTGAAATCCATTGGTAAGAAAGATAAGTTGATCCAAATAATGAGCTATATCAAATGTGAACATTGTCCTACCTATGGCGGTTGGGACCGTTAGAGGAAAAGGGGATAGCCAGAAGTGACTGAGGAGAGGGGGTTTCATTAAATGGTCTGAGCAGTAGTGGGATTCTCCCAACACTTTATAAACCTCCGAGAAAGGACATTGGGTCCTCATTTTGCGAAAAGGAGGTAACTCTAGAAGATCTAACTTCTAGGTCTCTGAGTAGGGGAGTGGTGTTGGAAGCTGAGTAAAGAAATACAATTCTTCCTATCCTTTGTGGGAAGAAGGCATATTCACTAAGAATTGGCAGTCCGTTCAGCTAGAGAGGTAGAAAAGGCCCTCCTTAGAAGATTTTAACTGAAAGAAGCAGTGGAATAGTTAGGGGGATAAAGGAAGGTTCAGGTGCTGAAATACTATGGTGGCCCCCGATAAAATGCGGAAGGAGTTGGGGGTAAATTGATTTAAGGGCAGCCCGTAAAAATCTAGGATTTCTAAGTAGGGAGAGGGCACGGGTAAAAACAAGCCATTAAGGAATTGTTCAGAGAAGAAGCAAGTCATGCCGGGGGGAGGACGATGTGGTCAGTAAGCCTTACTATTGAAACGACATTGTATGGAAGGGTCTATGAACTAGTTCCTAAGGTTAAAGAAGTAATGCTTGCTGTCTGGTTGGGTGACGGTGTGTTCGTACCAAGGAGATGAGGACAAGGTCTTAGGGGTCATAGGTATAGAACAAGGAAGAACACTTACTTGAAGATTGGAAGAGGAATGTTTGCGAAAGAAGGGGCTAGGTCGCTGAAACACTGCCAGAGAAAATCGCTGGAAGGGAGAGGATTGGATTGTTAGGAACGCTAAAATATGCGTAAAAGGAAAGGGCGAAGATTTATATAGGGTTTTGTGTGACTTTTCGACTACCTAAGAGAAAAAGAGAAGCGGGGCCCATTAAGTCGTTTCGGGCATATGGAGTAAGACCATTAGAAAAGAGTGGGTTTGAATCGGCGAGCAAAGGGTGAATTAGAGGCTTCGTACATTTAGAAAGTCAAGCTTATGACTTCGCTTGACTATTTTTGGGGGTTGGCTAATGATACTATTATTACCTCTTTTCTGTTAACTGGGTAAGAATGCTCGCGTGTAAGACACTATCCGAATCAAGTAACCAGTTCGGCAAGGGAAGCGAGGTAGAATGGTTCGGACACGCCCGTCTAAAGCAATTGGAACGGGGGGGACAGTTTGAGGTAGTTGGCACGGCGGGGCGATCGCGGAGATCATTTTGGTACGAGGCAGATAAGAATCGGCTCGGTTTAACAAGCCCAGAAACGGTTCGGGGCAGGAAAAAGAGGAATTGGTTCGGGCTACAGGGAAGAGTCTAATGGCTACGCTACACGTGAGACATAGGTTTAGGTTGGTTTCGTCGAAGGCAAATGGTTGAAAGGGACAGGCTAGCATATTTCCCGAAATATAGATAAGAAGTTGTTATACAACAGAAGGGGGGCCCCACATAATATTTCGAGGAGCCTTCGCTCCTCGTGTTTGTAACAGAATGATTCTCCATATGGGCAAGGTGGCCACGTGTACGACGAGGAAGGCTTGTGATGCAACAACTGGTCAGAGGAAGAGAATAAAATTAAGGGAGAAGCAGGACAGAAGAAAGGGGATCCGTATTATTCCAACCAGCAAGAGACGAAGGCATATTCTGAAAGGGAGAGCAACCACATTCACCGGAGAAGGAGCTAAGGAGAGTAGTGAGCTCCATCTTCGTTACACTGTTTCCTTGTGTATTAACTTGATTGTAAGAGATTTTCTCCTCCACCTCCGGAAGTTCTTTCCGCGAAGGAGGAAGTTCATAGTGAAAGTGCTTTAGCACAGTAGCCGGTGGGAGAGCTCACCCCCGTGGAGTAGAAATCTCTATTCCGAACTACGTTATATCTTGTGTCTTTATTTGTTATTTGTGTTGGCTTGCGTTTCTCTGCTTCACGTTTCATTTTACTGTTGCGGCCGGAGAGAACCCCCCTAAACTTCCTTCGCGCTCCATCACGTTGAAAGAAAGTCAACAGATCTTCTTCCCTGTCACCGCATCATTTTGTTTTAAAAGAGTTCTAAACATTCTTTTTTGGATAATTAATTTTTTTTAGAATTAAAAAAATTGAATTAATTTTTTATACTTATAATATTTTTTGAAGGAATTTTCCAACATGGACTCCATTACCACTTAAAGGCATAGGCCATTAGCCTCTATTTTCTTAGGCCTCATGACATACTATATCTTAATAATTTAATATTTAATTGTACTAACTTTTTTAATTATATATTTTATTTTTTAAAATCAATAAACTTTTTTATTCCGGGTCGATATCTCATTTTTTAAATCTAGCTGACTCTTTCTATTTTGTATGAATCTCTTCAAAAAGTACGTTCTTTAATCGCTAATTATCCCGTACGTGTTCTTCCCCTTTCTTGCCAATAATCTCACGTCCTTTTCCTCTCTTCATCTGTTGATTCAATTCTTAAAGGACTTTAGGACATTTTTCTTTTTCCTCGTCAATGATATGACTAATTTTTATTTTCATACTGTAATATTTTTTTAGTGAGACACGATACATATACTCATATTTTTTTCTTCTTCAACAAAAAAACAAAAATAAAATTTTTTGTAAGACCATATTTGTAGTTTAAATCTTAAATCACTGTCACACATACATAGTGAAAAACATGTGGTTAAAATAATAAAATATTATACTCCACAAATAAGATATGTCTTATATTAACTTGTATAAATTAATGATGATCTTAAAATAAAAAATGAAACAAATTTTTAGATTAAATTTTTTTTATTTGTATTAGATATGGTTATTTAGTATAATATAGTTTGTAGTTACAGCACTTTCTATGGCAGGAACTCTATTAGTTTATTACAAAAAAAAAAACACGAAGGAGCAGCTCTCCAAAAGGAGAGTCGCTTCCCAAGTTTTAATAGAAATCTCCCTCCCACTCTAGGAGGGAGTAGTTTTTATTTGTAGGAGCTCCCTCTAGATGCCCTAATACTATTCTATAATTTATTGAACAACATATATGAAATTTAGAATTGTTCAAATAGCATTCTATATTTTTATATTTAATAATGAATATATTTTATTCTTTTTTATCCTTCCCGTCAAATGTATATTTAATACTCAGATATAATATGCATCCGAACCACAATTGAAAATCTCGAACTATCCAATGTGGTCCTGGAAATTCAAATTTCAGCACCACTATGTTCTTGAGAATATAATTCCCAGCACCACCTTTTTTTATCTGATTTCTAATTTATATTGGCCTGATTTCTGAAATATTATTGTGAATACCTAATAAAACCTTGAATATCAGAAATTTTGACCACGAATACACAGAGGGGCACTACCCAAACTCAATGGACTTAGATTGGAATGAAGAAGAGGTGAATAGGGTCATCAATGGATTTTGATCAAAACTCATTGATGGACCTAGAGGAGTCCAAATCCCGAAATATTGACATAGACTGAAAGATCTTACAATATGAATTTTTGATATGTCGAGAAAACTTAGTTTTAATCCTCCTACCTCTCAATTTTGACGGTGTATCGAAAAAAATGATACTGAGAATTAAATCTCAACATCATAATGGAATTGTAAATCTCAGCACCACTATAGTGCTGGAATTGTAATTCCCAGCACTACAGTGGTGGTGTTGGTCCCAATACCCATTGAATTTTGACCGAAATCTATTGATAGATTCGGAGGAGTCCAAATTCCAAAATCTTGATATAGACTAAAAGATCTTACAATATGAATTTTTGATATATCGAAAAAACTTAGTTTCTAATACTCCTACCTCACAATTTTAACGGTGTGTCGAAAAAAATAATGCTAAAAATTAAATCCAATATCAATGTAGTACTAGAATTGTAAATTCTAACACTACAGTGGTGTTGCAAATTTCAATACTATTGTAATTTTCAATACCACAGTGGATGTTAAAATCAATACTATCACTATGATGTTGGAAATTACAATTCCAATACAAAAAAATATTGAGAATTACAATCCCAGCATCAATATCTTGGATTGATCAACTGTTGGAAATGTGAATGGAAACAATGAAATGGAAGGATGAGGAAACACTCATGTGGAGGAGTTTAGTCCCACATTGGTAGTTGAGGGACAATTTGGTTGGTTTATAATGTATCACAAGCATTGTAGTTGTGAACATATGCAAGGGAAAAGGCTCTCTCACGCGTGGGTGCATAGGGGGGTGCGAATTCAGGGCCCGAATTGCACTACCGTAAGGCAACTCGTGTGCGAGCGTGACCTGCGCATGTCGAATGTACGACCGATCGAGGAATAATTTGTCTAAGTAGATCCAACCAACCTTTTGCTAATCCGTTCCATTTTTTGGTAATGTATACATTGATGCTTGGCGTTGAAACGGTCGAGTTGATTACAGACGTTTCAAAAGCGAGTCATTAATCCATTAATTACGTAATTAATTGGAGAATGCTACGAAGTTATACAAGAGGAAGCGTTGGAGATATGAGATAATTTTTTGGTTCTCCTCCTTTTTCCTCTCTACTTCACCGTTGATAGCTTTCTAGTGTGCTCAGTTCACCGGAAAGACGATCTGTGCTTGATCGCTTCCCAATTCTGTCGTTGTATCTTGGGAAACAGTCATCCATCACCCTCGGAAGCACGGAAGAGGGGACAAATCTGTTTTAAGGACACTGTGGAAACCACAGGACTCGACACCGAGTGGTGCTGCGGAACAATCGAGCGCCTCTCCGCTCTACTCAATCGGCTCTGCCATCCGACTCTGCCCAACCGGTTCGCCGAATCCGCCACGCCGCAGACCGTTCTGCCAGAACCAATTACTCGCCACATCGCCCTGCCGCACGCTTCGCCAACCGCTCTTACATCGCCTTGCCGCACTCGCTTATGTCGAACCGCCACACACGCCCCGCCAACCAGCTGCCGCAGACCGATTCTCGCCGAATCCGGCTTGCTGCACAGCTTCGAACTACCGCCAGATTGTTCGAACCAGCTCTACCGAACCAGTTCTGCCGCACCAGCTCTGCCGCACTGGTTCTGCCGAACCAGCTCTGCCACACCAGCTCTGCCGCACTGATTCTGCCGAACTAGCTCTACCGCACCAGCTCTGCCACACCAGCTCTGCCGAACCAGCTCCGCCGAAGCTGAAAGGACTGTCCGAAGCCAGTGCAACAGATCTCCCCTGAAGGAGAGAAAAATTATACAACATATCTTAAAACATATTCGACTCTGTTGCAATGGCGGCGGACCAAGTTGCGATACCGACGGACCAAGTTGAGATGACGGTAGCACAACCTACTACTCAACAGGTGCAGGTAACTACTCCTAATGTAACGATTGGGACAGTCCCAATCAATCATGTCGAGAAGCCAGAAAAATTCATTGGCTTGAATTTCAAGAGGTGGCAACAGAAAATGCTTTTCTACCTGACCACTCTTAACCTGGCTAGGTTCTTGACAGAAGAACCACCCAAGGTACTTGAGGGTACTTTGGATATCCAAACCTTCAATGCTGTGGAGGCTTGAAAACACTCGGAGTTTCTTTGTAGAAACTATATCCTCAACTGTTTGGCAAATGCGTTGTATAATGTATACTGCACAAAGAAGTCGGCTAAGGAATTATGGGAATCCTTAGACCGGAAGTACAAAACAGAGGATGCGGGGGCCAAGAAATTTATTGTTGGTCGATTCCTAGACTTCAAAATGATGGACTCCAAGACGGTGATCAGCCAAGTCCAAGAGATTCAGGTGATCCTGCATGAGATCCACTCGGAAGACATGATGCTGAGTGAGACCTTCCAGGTGGCAGCAATCATAGAGAAACTTCCTCCTGGCTGGAAAGACTTCAAGAACTACTTGAAGCATAAAAGAAAGGAGATGAATATCGAGGAGCTCATCGTCCGACTCAGGATTGAGGAAGACAACAGGAGCTCGGACAGGCGATCATTCACTCAAGCAGTGGTCAAAGCCAATGTGGTTGAACATGGCGAGGGTTCACAATGGAAGAAGTCAAAGGCTTCCAAACTGGAGCCTAAAGGAGGCATTAGCAAGAAGAAATTCACAGGAAAATACTTCAATTGTGATAGTGTTGGTCACAAATCTTCGGACTATAGAAAGCCAAAGAAGAAGTAGGAGGCTAATGTGAGCGAAGGGTCGGACATAGATCTGTGCACCGTAATTTCTGAAGTGAACCTCATCGGTTCAAACCCACGGCAGTGGTGGATTGATACAGGAGCCACCAACATGTGTGCTGCAACAAGGAGCTGCTCCATAACTTTAAAGAAGTTAAAGATGAAGACAAACTGTATATGGGGAATTCAGCAACCTCGGAGATCAAGGGTCATGGAAAAGTGGTGCTGAAAATGACTTCAGGCAAGGATCTGACTCTGAATAATGTGTTGTATGTTCCGGAGATCCAAAAGAATCTGGTGTCCGGATCACTTTTAAGCAAGCATGACTTTCGCATTGTATTTGAGTTTGACAGAGTAGTTCTGTCCAAGAGTGGAATATTTGTAGGCAAGGGGTATGAGAATGATGGGTTTTTTAAGCTCAGTGTAATGGTCATTAGGCATAAAATGAATAAAATTAAAAGTTCTTTCTCTTATATGCTTGAGTCATCTGTGTTGTGGCATAGTATACTAGGACATGTTAATTAGAATTCATTGCGAAGATTAATTAATATGCAAAGCATTCCGATATTCCTCCTAGACCCGAAACACAAGTGTAAAACTTGTGTCGAAGCAAAGATGACAAGGTCATCTTTCCAACATGTTGAAAGGAATATAGAACCACTCGGCCTAATCCACACCGACGTATGCGACCTAAAAGGGGTTCTGATGCGTGGTGGAAATAAATATTTTATTACTTTTATAGATGATAATACAAAATTTTGTTATGTGTATCTTCTAAAAAGTAAGGATGAGACTATAGAGAAATTTATTCTCTATAAAAATGAGGTTGAAAATCATCTTAATAAGAAGATTAAGATGATTCGAAGTGATTGAGGAGGTGAATATGTTTCATCAGACATGAATTGTGTGTCAACATGGAATCGACAAACAACAAATGATATACTCCTCAAAGAAAATAGTGTTGCTGAGAGGAAAAATTGTACTTTAAAAGAGATGATGAATGCTCTTTTATTAAGTTCTGGGCTACCAAAAAATTTATGGGGAGAGGTTGTTTTGACAGCGAATTACCTATTAAATAAGGTACCCCGAAAAGATATAGACAAGAGCCCTTATGAATTATGGAATGGTAGAAAGTCATCCTATAAATACTTACGAGTGTCGGGGTGTCTTGCTAAAGTATTGGTGCCTAATCCAAAAAGGATCAAGATAGGACCAAAAACTGTTGATTGCATATTCCTAGGATATGCACAGAATAGCAGTGTCTATCGATTTCTAGTGAATGAATCACTCATTCCAGAAATACATAAGAACTCGATAATTGAATCGAGAAATGCCTCATTCTTCGAAGATGTGTTTCCGTATAAGTCCAGAGAGGAAGCAAATTCTTCAAAAAGGACCTTTGAAACACAAGAAGAAGAGCATAAGGGTGAACCAGTAGAGGTAGAGCCTAGACGGAGTAAAAGAGCTCGTACGAAAAAATCCTTTGGATCAGATTTTATCACTTTCATATTGGAAAGTGAACCACAGAGCTATCCAGAAGCTCTAAGATCTTCTAAGGGACCTCACTGGAACGAAGTGATTGCATCTGAGATCACTTCTATCTTACAAAATCATACTTAGAAGCTTGTGGATCTTCCTCCGGGAAGTAAGCCATTAGGCTGTAAGTGGATTTTTAAGAGAAACAAGAAATCAGATGGCACAATAGATAGATACAAGGCTAGATTGGTAATTAAGAGTTACCGACAGCGTGAAGGTCTTGACTATTTTGATACATATGCTCCAGTATCAAGAATAACCTCTATTAGAGTGTTATTAGCAATTGCCACATTGTGGAATTTGGAAATACATCAAATGGATGTAAAGATCGCTTTTCTAAATGAAAATTTAGAAGAGGAAATCTATATGGAACAACCTGAAGGTTTTTCTGCTCCTGGACAGGAAAACAAGGTATGTAGATTGGTCAAGTCACTATATGGCTTGAAACAATCTCCTAAGCAGTGGCATGAAAAATTTGACAATGTCATGCTAAATAATGGATTTAGAATCAACGAGTGTGATAAATGTATCTATAGTAAAAATATGGAAGATGGTTTTGTCATCTTATGTCTCTATGTAGATGACATACTTATCATTGAAAATAATGATAAGATAATTAAATCCACTAAGAAAATGTTGAATTCAAGATTCGACATGAAGGACATGGGCCTAGCTGATATGATTCTAGGAATTAAAATTCTTAAAACAGCTGAAGGACTTGTTCTCAGTCAGTCCCACTATGTGGATAAGATTCTTGAGAAGTTCAACAAAAATGATGTTGCGTTGGCATGAACTCCGATAGATATGAGTCAACATCTATCAAAAAATTGAGGAAAGAGTAGCTCTCAGATAGAGTACTCCAGAGTGATTGGAAGTCTGATGTACCTAATGAATTATACACGACCAGACTTAGCTTACGTAGTAAGCAAACTGAGTAGATACATGAGTAATCTCGGTGTTGAGCACTGGAAAGGGATAACAAGAGTATTGAGATACTTGAGGTATACTCGTGATTATGGGTTGCACTATACAAGATATCCAGCTGTGATCGAGGGATACAACGATGCTAATTGGATATCTGAAGTGAAAGACTCTAAGTCTACAAGTGAATATTTGTTAACTTTAGGGGGTGCAACTGTGTCATTGAAATCTTCTAAACAAA
Organism: Wurfbainia villosa; assembly: GCA_025175895.1. Taxonomy (NCBI): domain Eukaryota; kingdom Viridiplantae; phylum Streptophyta; class Magnoliopsida; order Zingiberales; family Zingiberaceae; genus Wurfbainia; species Wurfbainia villosa. Next base: position 6,861,728 of record CM045989.1, read on the forward strand.
CCATAATAACTAGATCCACGATGGAATCTGATGTTGGAAATGTGAATGGAAACAAGGAAATGAAATGATGAGGAAACCCTCATGTGGAGGAGTTTAGTCCCACATTGGTAGTTGAGGGACAACTTGGTTGGTTTATACACAAGCATTGTAGTTGTGAACATATGCAAAGGAAAAAGCTCTCTCTCATGCGTGGGTGCGAAGGGGGGGGGGTGCGAATCCAGGGCCCAAATTGCACTACCGTAAGGCGACTCGTGTGCGAGCGTGACCTGCGCACGTCGAATGTGCGACCGGTCGAGGCATAATTTGTCCAAGTAGATCCAACCAACCTTTTACTAATCTGTTCCATTTTTTAGTAACGTATGCATTGATGCTTGACGTTGAAACGATCGAGTTGATTATTGACGTTTCTAGAGCGAGCCATTAATCCATTAATTACGTAATTAATTGGAGAATGCTACGAAGTTATAAAAGAGGAAGCGTTGGAGATATGAGATAATTTTTTGGTTCTCCTCCTTTTTTCCTCTCTGCTTCACCGTTGATAGCTTTCTAGTGTGCTCAGTTCGTCGGAAAGACGATCTGTGCTTGATCGCTTCCCGGTTCTGTCGTTGTATCCTGGGAAATAATTGTCCATTGTTAGGGCAATCTCTTGCCGTAATATGGTTTTGATGTGTGTGGCAAAAGGTTTAAGTTAGAGTGTTATTATGATTTGATATGTGCGTTTGAGTCTTGCAGGACTTAGTAATTCGCACATGGAGCCTTGGTGGGATCACCACTCACTATCTCGTGCTTGAGTCGGAGAAGGAGCATTGCAGAGTCGTGCGCTTGATGCTGCTGAGGGACCGCTGGACAAGATGACTTGAAGCGAAGCCAAGGAAGCAGACTTCGGAGGCAAGAGACGCGAAGGAGCATTGCAGAGCCGTGTGCCTGATGCTGCCGAGGGACGTGGCCGCGAACAAAGAGAGCTTCGGCGAGGGACTTCGAGTGAGATGAGAGAATGAGTGAAATGTAAGTAGCTCATTAGGTGAACTTGGCTGAATGGCTAAGTGTCGGATGGGTTTTCCCGACATCCCGATCGCCATTAAATGTCGGGCCGATCGCTGAGTCTAACGTGGTTCGACCGTATTCGATCGAGTGTTTTGAGGCCGTGATCATCGCCATATGGGAGCGATCAATCGCTAAGAATCACCATCCGCCAAGGCGCAAAGCGTGATCATAGTTGAAAGGGTTCGCCATAACGCCGTAGTCGATCGGGCGGCGATCGAGCTAGATCGGCTGACGATGGGATCCATCGCCGATCGCCAAGTGTTCCGCTGACTACAACGGTCGGGATCCGACGTGTTCGAGGCCGTTGAGTGGCGGCGATCGCCAAGGGCGCGTCGTGGCGCTAACGGAAGAAATCAGCCCTCTCTATAAAAAGAGAGGGTGTGGGCTTTTGGATGGCTAATGCTCATATCCCAAACGATCATCCAAGTGCCCCACAAGCTTTAAACTCTTCTTATTTGCTTTTACTTCATTTCTATTGTAAGATGAGTGATCTTGATTTGTAAAGGTTACCTCCACCTAGCTTGGTGCAAAGGAGAGACCAATAGTGGATTGGTTTTGGCGGAGTGATTCACCAAGGATGAATCGGGGACCATGGATTAGCGGCGTAGCCGTGAACCACGTTATACTATCTTGTTAGTATTGTTTGTATTATTCTTTGTTCATTTGCTTGTCTTTATTAGTATTCCGCTTGCGCTAACAATTGTATAGACGAGCAAATTCCACCATCCAACGACGAAGGGCTATTCACCCCCCTCTAGCCGGCCGATCGATCCCCTACAAGTGGTATCAGAGCCAAGTCGCTTGTCGAGGACTAACCGCCACAACAAGCACTTCATCAAAAGATCGCCGGCTCGAACATTTATCCACCGAAGTTCGAAGGGGAATTCGCTTAGTGGAAGAAGCGAATGGAGGTATTCTTCGAGACCGATTTTGATATTATACTTATAATGGAAAATGGTTTCGAGTTGCCTAGGGATGAAAGGGGTGAACCAATTGAAAAATCACGATGGACTAAGAAGCAAAGAGAGGAGCACCTTGCAAACTCAAAGGCAAAACATAATCTTCTCAATGTGCTCCCTCAACAAGAGATCAACCGGATCGGAGAATGTGCTAGCGCCAAAGAGATGTGGGAGAAGCTTATAGAACTCCATGAAGGCACATCCGAAGCCAAGCTCGCAAGGAGAGATGTCTTCCACTCCCAACTCAACAACATTAAATTAGAAAAGGGAGAAAAGGTCCTTTTCTTACATTCTCATTTCAAGGAAATTATAATCGGTTTGCCAAGTGTAGGTGAGAAGCTATCAAACTGGGATATGGTTATGAAGGCTATAGATGTCTTTCCTCGATCCTCAAAGTGGAGCTCCATGGTGGACTCCTTCTATATTTCAAAGAATTTAGAAGTGAGCACCTTGGAGGAGTTCTTCTCAACAATGGAGCTCCACGAAATGAGGCTTGAAGGAATACAAGAAGAGCTAAAGTTTCAACCTTCAAGAGGAGTAGCCTTGATGGCACATAAGGGGAAGAAGAAGATAGAGATTCCCTCCTCCTCCGATTAAGCGTCCTCATCTTCCTCCATGGATAGCACGGAAGAAGCCTACATGGTAAGGAGGGTAAGGCGTGCTTTAAAAGGTTTTCAATTTAATAAATCTAATGATAGGAGGATAAGACCAAGGGGAAAGGTAATTTGTTATAATTGCCAAGGAGAGGGACACATAAGGGGCAATTGTCCTCTCCTAAACAAGAGCAAAGAAGAGAGGAAGAAGAAAGAAGAAAAGAAAAAGAAGAAGGGTAGCAAGAGGAAAGAAGAAGAGAAGAAAGCCAAAGAAAAGGGAAAGGCAAAGGCACTAAAGGCAAGGACTTGGGATGACCCGTCTTCCTCCTCATCATCATCATCCGAGGAAGAAAATGCCTTTGTCACAAATTTGGCATTGATGGCGTTTGATGATCTCTCCACCTCCTCATCCGAAAATGAAGAAGCTAGCTCAAGTGGAGAGAGCTCAAGTGAAGGGGGAGCCTCCTCTGCATCCTCATCATCGGAAGAGGACTTGGTAAGTAAGGTAACAAATCTACCCCCTAAGCAAATTATGTCAATGATTTCTAGCCTCACTAAGGATCTATTTAGAGCAAAGAAAAAGAATAAAAGCATGATTGATCAAATTAAGGAATTAGAAGAAAAATTAGAAAAAACATGTTTGAATGATAATGATGATGATGCATGCTCACATGATAATTATATGCCTTTGGATGTCAATGATGCATGCATAGAAGAAAATAGGGCTTTAAGGGAAAAGGTAGACTATTTGACAAAAGCCCTAGAAAAATTCACTAATGGCTCAAACACTTTGAACATGATCATAGGGAGCCAAAGAGCAACTTTTAACAAAAAAGGCCTAGGATATAAGGAAAAGAAAAATGAAAAGGCCTATAAATGCCTAATTGCTAGGGGACAAGATAAGAAGAAGGTAATAGCTAGAAAATGGATTCCTAAGGAATTTCTAGTGAACCCCATAGGCAAGAATTTATATTGGGTTCCAAAATTCATCTTAAAGGATTAAGAAAACCCTAGGATAGTCAACCATGTGGACTTGACCTATATCATATTTTGGTTGACTTAGGATGGTGGGACAACATTTTTAAAATAGTGTTAGGTGATGATAATGTACCTAAAAATAAATAATCATGCTTAAATCATGATAGTTAATGAAATTGCTATGTATGTTTGAAATCATGATTTATGATTTTGATACTTGGTACATAATCATGAGAAATAGGGTATAAATCATGTTTTAGGTGATATTTGCTTTATTATCATGATATAATACCTAATGCATGATCACAATTTGATGGATACATTTGTTTCATGATCATAATGTGAAATTAGTTCATATATGTCTTTATAATCATGAGGATTGATAGGATGATACTTAACCTTAATAGAATTGCATGAATACAATGATTAAGTACATACAAATACCCTTAGGATACATCTCACACTCACAATAGGCTACCTTGATTGAAAACTTAGCATGAGTGAGATGTTAGGATGATACAAATGTCCACTAGTGCCTATGACATTTAGATGGTCATTTAAGGTATCAAAATAGCAATAATAGACCAATCATGGGGAAGACTTATGTTTAATTCATAGACATATTGCCCAAAGATCATGGTTGGATATTTCATATGTTTTCAAAACAATTTCTTACTTTAAAATCTGTGTATTCATGTTTTGAAACAATTCAAGTCAAAACTAGGTGTTAAAATGGATACTAACATGATCAAAAACCTAGTGGTTTTTAAAGCTTTTGGATTTTTGGCAAATACTTGAAAATATAATGATTTTTCATGAAAAACTATTTTTCATTGATAGATATACTTACAAGAAATATGTTCCCCAAATTTCATAATTTTTTGAATTTTATAGATTTTCTAATGCATTTCTGAAATTCATTCTGCAAACCTGAAAATCCCGATATGCTTGTGCCAGTCGACTGGTAGTCTGATAACATGCCTAATAATCTTGTGTATCCGATTTTAAGGCATGTTTTGGGTCTTGTTTCTCTCTATACTTGATGCCATGCTTAGATAAATCTTGTTTATATATTTTTGATGGTGTCAAAGGGGGAGAAATATTATGTTTAAGTAAGGGAGAATAGTTTAAGTAAGGGGGAATATATGTAAGGGGAGTTTCATGTATTAAGGAGGAGAGCTGCTAATCATGTTAATTACATGCCTTCCTTTCCTTAATATTTTATCAAATGTTTTTACCTAACTTAAACGGATTGCCACACATCAAAAAGGGGGAGATTGTTAGGGCAATCTCTTGCCGTAATATGGTTTTGATGTGTGTGGCAAAGTGTTTAAATTAGAGTGTTATTATGATTTGATATGTGCGTTGGAGTTTTGCAGGACTTAGTAATTCGCACATGGAGCCTTGGCGGGATCACCACTCACTATCTCGTGCTTGAGTCGGAGAAGGAGCATTGCAGAGCCGTGCGCTTGATGCTGCCGAGGGATCGTTGGACGAGATGACTTGAAGCGAAGCCAAGGAAGCAGACTTCGGAGGCAAGAGACGCGAAGGAGCATTGCAGAGTCGTGCGCCTGATGCTGCCGAGGGACGTGGCCGCGAACGAAGAGAGCTTCGGCGAGGGACTTCTAGTAAGATGAGAGAATGAGTGAAATGTAAGTAGCTCATTAGGTGAACTTGGCTGAATGACTAAGTGTCGGATGAGTTTTCCCGACATCAGTCGACTGCCATTAAATGTCGGGCCGATCGCTTGAGTCAACGTGGTTCGACCGGTATTCGATCGAGTGTTTGAGGCCAGCGATCGACTTCCATATGGGAGCAGCGATCGACTAAGACCATCGATCACGCTGCAATGATCGGCGTTGAAAGGGTTCGCCATTGGAATCGCCTGTCGATCGGGCGTCGACTACGAGGCAGCGATCGATTGATGGGATCCATCGATCGGATCGCCAAGTGTTCCGCTGGACTACAACGGTCGGATCCGACATGTTCGAGGCCGTTGGAGTGGCGATCGCCAAGGGCAAAGAAGCGTGATCGTGATGGCGGCCAACGGGAAGAAATCAGCCCTCTCTATAAAAAGAGAGGGTGTGGGCTTTTGGATGGCTAATACTCATATCCCAAACGATCATCCAAGTGCCCCACAAGCTTTAAACTCTTCTTACTTGCTTTTACTTCATTTCTATTGTAAGAAGAGTGATCTTGATTTGTAAAGGTTACCTCCACCTAGCTTGGTGCAAAGGAGAGACCAATAGTGGATTGGTTTTGGCAGAGTGATTCACCGAGGACGAATCGGGGACCGTGGATTAGCGGCGTAGCCGTGAACCACGTTATACTATCTTGTTAGCATTGTTTGTATTATTCTTTGTTCATTTGCTTATCTTTATTAGTATTCCGCTTGCGCTAACAATTGTGTAGACAAGCAAATTCCACCATCCAACGACAAAGGGTTATTCACCCCCCTCTAGCCGGCCGATCGATCCCCTACAAGATCACCCTCAGAAGCACGGAAGAGGGGACGAATCTGTTTTAAGGACATTGTGGAAACCACAGGCCTCGACACCGAGTGGTGTTGCAGAACAACTGAGCGCCTCTCCGCTCTGCTCAATCGGCTCTGCCATCCGACTCTGCCCAACCGATTCTACCGAACCATTTCTCGCATCGATTCACGAACCGGCCGCGACACCGCCCCGCTGCACCGCTCATTAAACCGCCGCACTTACGCCCGCCGTCTGCCGCGATTACGCCGAACCGATTACACCGCTCTACCAACAGTTCTGCGCACACTATATGTCGCATTGGTTCTGCCGAACCAGCTCTGTCACACCAGCTCTGCCGCACTAGTTCTGTCGAACCAGCTCTACCACACCAACTTTGCCACACCAGCTCTGCCGCAATGGTTCTACCGAACTAGCTCTCTACTGCTACACACACCGCTCTGCCACACGGCTCTGCACACCACCAGTAGAACCACCCCTCATGCCGAAATCTCCCCTCTGAAGGAGAGAAAATTTATACAACAGATCTTAAAACAGATTCGACTCTGTTGCAATGGTGGTGGACCAAGTTGCGATGCCGATGAACCAAGTTAAGATGACGGTAGCGCAACCTACTACTCAACAGGTGCAGATAACTACTCCTAATGTAACGATTAGGACAGTCCCAATCAATCATGCCGAGAAGCCAGAAAAATTCATTGGCTTGAATTTCAAGAGGTGGCAGTAGAAAATGCTTTTCTACCTGACCACTCTTAACCTGGCTAGGTTCTTGACAGAAGAATCACCCAAGGTACCTGAGGGTACTTTGGATACCCAAACCTTCAATGAAACACTCGGAGTTTCTTTGTAGAAACTATATCCTCAACTGTTTGGCAAATGCGTTGTATAATGTATATTACACAAAGAAGTCGGCTAAGGAATTATGGGAATCCTTAGACTGGAAGTACATAACAGAGGATGCGGGGGCCAAGAAATTTGTTGTTGGTCGATTCCTGGACTTCAAAATGGTGGACTCCAAGACGGTGATCAGTCAAGTCCAAGAGCTTCAAGTGATCCTGCATGAGATCCACTCGGAAGGCATGATGCTGAGTGAGACCTTCCAGGTGGCAGCAATCATAGAGAAACTTCCTCCTGGCTGGAAAGACTTCAAGAACTACTTGAAGCATAAAATAAAGGAGATGAATATCGAGGAGCTCATCGTCCGACTCAGGATTGAGGAAGACAATAGGAGCTCGGACAGGCGATCATTCACTCAGGCAGTGATCAAAGCCAATGTGGTTGAACATGGCGAGGGCTCACAACGGAAGAAGTCAAAGGCTTCCAAATTGGAGCCTAAAGGAGGCATTAGCAAGAAGAAATGTTAGTGCATATAAGATCCATATATCTCCACAATGGTATGATATTGTCCACTTTGGGCCCAAGCCCTCATGGTTTTGTTTTTGGGCTTTACCCAAAAGGCCTCAAACCAATGGAGATATCTTTTTTCTTATAAGCACATGATCTTTTCCATGTCTTACCAATGTGGGACTTTGATTGTATTCCTCATACTCCCAACAATCCCCCCCTCAAACGAAGGACCACATTGGGCCCCCCCTCAAGCCTATCCCTCCTCGAAGGATTTTCTCTGCTTGATGTCCGATCTTCAACCCACCAGGACTTCCTGCCAGTTGTTCGGTCCCCCCGACCCAACTAGACTTCCTTCCTGATGTCTGGTTCTCTTGATCCGGACGTGGGAGCTCAACTTCCTTCGTTCGAGGTTCATGGCTTGACATGGACCATGGCTCTGATACCAATTGTTAGTGCATATAAGATCCATATATCTCCACAATGGTATGATATTGTCCACTTTGGGCCCAAGCCCTCATGGTTTTGTTTTTGGGCTTTACCCAAAAGGCCTCAAACCAATGGAGATATCTTTTTTCTTATAAGCACATGATCTTTTCCATGTCTTACCAATGTGGGACTTTGATTGTATTCCTCATACTCCCAACAAGAAATTCATAAAAAAAATGCTTCAATTGTGACCGTGTTGGTCACAAATCTTCAGACTGTAGAAAGCCAAAGAAGAAGCAGGAGGCTAATGTGAGCGAAGGGCCGGACATAGATCTGTGAGCCGTAATTTCTGAAGTGAACCTCATCGGTTCAAACCCGCGGCAGTGGTGGATTGATACAGGAGCCACCAAACATGTGTGCTGCAACAAGGAGCTGCTCCATAACTTTAAAGAAGTTAAAGATGGAGACAAACTGTATATGGGGAATTCAGCAACCTCGAAAATCAAGGGTCATGGAAAAGTGGTGCTGAAAATGACTTCGGATAAGGATCTGACTCTGAATAATGTGTTGTATGTTCTGGAGATCCGAAAGAATCTGGTGTCCGGATCACTTTTAAACAAGCATAACTTTCGCATTGTATTTGAGTCGGACAGAGTAGTCCTGTCCAAGAGTGGAATGTTTATAGGCAAGGGGTATGAGAATGATGAGCTTTTTAAGCTCAGTGTAATGACCATTAGACCTAAAATGAATAAAATTGAAAGTTCTTCCTCTTATATGCTTGAGTCATCTGTGTTGTGGCATAGTAGACTAGGATATGTTAATTATAATTCATTGCGAAGGTCATCTTTCCAACATGTTGAAAGGAATACAGAACCACTCGGCCTAATCCACACGGACGTATGCGACCTAAAAGGGGTTCCGATGTATGGTGGAAATAAATATTTCATTACTTTTATAGATGATAATACAAAATTTTGTTATGTGTTTCTTCTAAAAAGTAAGGATGAGACTATAGAGAAATTTATTCTCTATAAAAATGAGGTTGAAAATCATCTTAATAAAAAGATTAAGGTGATTCGAAGTGATCGAGGAGGTTAATATGTTTCACCGTACACTGAATTGTATGCTGAACATGGAATCAGACATGAAACAACAACTCCATATACTCCTCAGCAAAATGGTGTTGCTGAGAGGAAAAATCGTACTTTAAAAGAGATGATGAATGCTCTTTTATTAAGTTCTGGGCTACCAGAAAATTTATGGGGAGAGGCTGTTTTGACAGCGAATTACCTATTAAATAAGGTACCCCGAAAAGATATAGACAAGAGCCCTTATGAATTATGGAATGGTAGAAAATCATCCTATAAATACTTACGAGTATGGGGGTGTCTTGCTAAAGTATTGGTGCCTAATCTAAAAAGGATCAAGATAGGATCAAAAACTGTTGATTGCATATTCCTAGGATATGCACAGAATAACAGTGTCTATCGATTTCTAGTAAATGAATCACTCATTTCAGAAATACATAAGAACTCGATAATTGAATCGAGAAATGCCTCATTCTTTGAAGATGTGTTTCCGTATAAGTCCAGAGAGGAAGCAAATTCCTCAAAAAGGACCTTTGAAACATAAGAAGAAGAGCATAAGGGTGAACCAGTAGAGGTAGAGCTTAGACGGAGTAAAAGAGCTCGTACGAAAAAATCCTTTGGATCGGATTTTATCACTTTCATGTTGGAAAGTGAACCACAAAGCTATCCAGAAGCTTTAAGATCTTTTGAGGGACCTCACTGGAAAGAAGCGATTGCATCTGAGATCACTTCTATCTTACAAAATCATACTTGGGAGCTTGTGGATCTTCCTTCGGGAAGTAAGCCATTAGGCTGTAAGTGGATTTTTAAGAGAAAGAAGAAATCGGATGGCATAATAGATAGATACAAGGCTAGATTGGTAATTAAGGGTTACCGACAGCGTGAAGGTCTTGACTATTTTGATACATATGCTCCGGTATCAAGAATAACCTCTATTAGAGTGTTATTAGCAATTGTCACATTGTGGAATTTGGAAATACATCAAATGGATGTAAAGATGGCTTTTCTAAATGGAATTTAGAAGAGGAAATCTATATGAAACAACCTGAAGGTTTTTCTTCTCCTGGACAGGAAAACAAGGTATGTAGATTGGTCAAGTCACTATATGGCTTGAAACAAGCTCCTAAGCAATGACATGGAAAATTTGACAATGTCATGCTAAATAATGGATTTAGAATCAATGAGTGTGATAAATGTATTTACAGTAAAAATATGGAAGATGGTTTTGTCATCTTATGTCTCTATGTAGATGACATACTTATCATTGAAAATAATGATAAGATAATTAAATCCACTAAGAAAATGTTGAATTCAAGATTCAACATGAAGGACATGGGCCTAGCTGATATGATTCTTGGAATTAAAATTCTTAGAACAGCTGAAGGACTTGTTCTCAGTCAGTCCCACTATGTGGATAAGATTCTTGAGAAGTTCAACAAGAATGATGTTGCGTTGTCACGAACTCCGATAGATATGAGTCAACATCTATCGAAAAATTGAGAAAAGAGTAGCTCTCAGATAGAGTACTCCAGAGTGATTGGAAGTCTGATGTACCTAATGAATTGTTCACAACCAGACTTAGCTTACGTAGTAAGCAAACTGAGTAGATACACGAGTAATCCCGGTGTTGAGCACTGGAAAGGGATAACAAGAGTATTGAGATATTTGAGGTATACTCATGATTATGGGTTGCACTATACAAGATATCCAGCTGTGATCGAGGGATACAGCGATGCTAATTGGATATCTGAAGTGAAAGACTCTAAGTCTACAAGTGGATATTTGTTCACTTTAGGGGGTGCAGCTCTGTCATGGAAATCTTCTAAACAAACCATAATAACTAGATCCACGATGGAATCTGAGTGTGTGGCTCTTGACAAATGTGGTGAAGAGGTTGAATGATTACGATAATTTTTAGAAGATATTCCTAGATGGCCAAAATCCGTGCCCGCGATATGCATACACTGTGACAGTCAGTCAGCAATTGGACGGGAACAAAGTCATTTGTATAATGGAAAGTCTAGACATTTGTGTCATAGACATAACACTATTAGACAACTACTCTCAACGGGAGTTATCACTATTGACTATGTAAAGTCAAAGGATAACCTTGCGGATCCGCTAACCAAAGGGTTAAATAGAGAGTTAGTTGTGAGTTCATCTCGAAGGATGGGTTTGATGCCGATAACGAATGTTGGTGCAAAGTAAACCCAACCTATGGAGATTGGAGATCCCAAGAACTAGGTTCAAAGGGACAACCTAACTGCATCGACTAAGAAGGATCACTGTGGGAGTTATGAGATAATAAAACAGTGATGAGATGGAAGATAAGCATATGACTTTTAATGATCCAATAGAGCGGTATGGAATACTCTTAAAAGGGTCAACTATGTGAGAAAGAAGTGAGGCCGCTTCGAAGGGATTTGAAAGACACAAATCTTAAATCTTATCACAGAACCAGGCGTGTTCATGGCCAAGAACGAACACACTCATGAGAACTGAAGTACATCAGGGAAAGTCCTGTGTGAAATGTGTCAATGCTTATATGAGGGGTCGAATAGTTCAAAGACATCGCGTCTACTAAATCAACCAGTAAGCAAACATATTATCATAAGGGAAGGTTCAAAGGATAAAACCTACCTATCCTATGCCGGACTTTACTGCTGAGAGCTATCATATATTAGTTTCCATTCATGTGAAGGATTGTTGGAAATGTGAATGGAAACAAAGAAATGGAAGGATGAGGAAACCCTCATGTGGAGGAGTTTAGTCCCACATTGGTAGTTGAGGGACAACTTGGTTGGTTTATAATGTATCATAAGCATTGTAGTTGTGAACATATGCAAGGGAAAAGGCTCTCTCTCACGCGTGGGTGCGCAGGGGGGTGCAAATCTAGGGCCCAGATTGCACTACCGCAAGGTGACTCGTGTGCGAGCGCGACCTGCACAGGTCGAATGTACGACCAGTCGAGGCATAATTTGTCCAAGTAGATCCAACCAACCTTTTGCTAATCCGTTCCATTACCTTTTGCTAATCCGTTCCATTTTTGGTAACGTATGCATTGATGTTTGGCGTTGAAACGGTCCCATTTTTGGTAACGTATGCATTGATGCTTGGCGTTGAAACGATCGAGTTGATTACAGATGTTTCAAAAGCGAGCTATTAATCCATTAATTACGTAATTAATTGGAGAATGCTACGAAGTTATAAAAGAGGAAGCGTTGGAGATATGAGATAATTTTTTGGTTCTCCTCCTTTTTTTCTCTCGGCTTCACCGTTGATAGCTTTCTAGTGTGCTTAGTTCGCCGGAAAGACGATCTGTGCTTGATCGCTTCCCGGTTCTGTCGTTGTATCCTAGGAAACAATCGTCCATCACCCTCAGAAGCACGAAAGAGGGGATGAATCTATTTTAAGGACACTGTGGAAACCACAGGCCTCGACACCGAGTGATGCTGCAGAACAACCGAGCGCCTCTCCGCTTTGCTCAATCGGCTCTGCCATTCAGCTTTGCCCAACCGATTCTGCCGAACCAATTCTGCTGCACCAATTCTACCAAACCAGTTCTACCACACCGTCCTGCCGCACTGCCTCGCCGAACCGCTTTGCCACACCGTCTGCCGCCGTTACGGCTCGCGAACCGCTTACGCACACCGCCCTGCCGAACCACTCGCCGCAGACTAGTTCTGCCGAACCGCGATTCTCGCTGCACGGGCCGCTTCACTGCGACTACTGGCAAGACCGTTCTCGCTGGTTACCAACTGCAGAGAGAAAATTTGTACAACATCTGAGTTTGTGGCTCTTGACAAATGTGGTGAAGAGGCTGAATGGTTACGACAATTTTTAGAAGATATTCCTAGATGGCCAAAACCCGTGCCCGCGATATGCATATACTGTGACAGTCAATCAGCAATTGGACGGGCACAAAGTCATTTGTATAATGGAAAGTCTAGACATATGCGTCGTAGACATAACACTATTAGACAACTACTCTCAACGGGAGTTATCACTATTGACTATGTAAAGTCAAAGGATAACCTTGCGGATCTACTAACCAAAGGGTTAAATAGAGAGTTAGTTGTGAGCTCATCTCGAAGGATGGGTTTGATGCCGATAACGAATGTTGGTGCAAAGTAAACCCAACCTATGGAGATTGGAGATCCCAAGAACTAGGTTCAAAGGGACAACCTAACTGCATCGACTAAGAAGGATCACTGTGAGAGGTTATGAGATAATAAAACAGTGATGAGATGGAGGATATGCATATGGCTTTTAATGATCCAATAGAGCGGTATGGAATACTCTTAAAAGGGTCACCTATGTGAGAAAGAAGTGGGGCCACTTCGAAGGGATTTGGAAGGCACAAATCTTAAATCTTCTCGCAGAACCAGACGTGTTCATGGTCAAGAACGAACACACTCATAAGAACTGAAGTACATCAGGGAAAGTCCTATGTGAAATGTATCAATGCTTATATGAGAGGTCGAATAGTTCAAAGACATTGCGTCTACTAAATCAACCAGTAAGCAAACATATTATCATAAGGGAAGGTTCAAAGGATAAAACCTACCTATCCTATGCCGGACTTTACTGCTGAGAGCTATCACATATCAGTTTCCATTTATGTGGGGGATTGTTGAAAATGTGAATAGAAACAAAGAAATGGAAGGATGAGGAAACTCTCATGTGGAAGAGTTTAGTCCCACATTGGTAGTTGAGGGACAACTTAGTTGGTTTATAATGTATCACAAGCATTGTAGTTGTGAACATATGCAAGGGAAAATGCTCTCTCTCACGCGTGGGTGCGCAGGGGGGTGCAAATCCAGGGCCCGAATTGCACTACCGCAAGGCAACTCGTGTGCGAGCATGACCTACGCACGTCGAATGTACGACCGGTCGAGGCATAATTTGTCCAAGTAGATCCAACCAACCTTTTGTTAATCCGTTCTATTTTTTGGTAATGTATACATTGATGCTTGGCGTTGAAACGGTCGAGTTGATTACAGGCGTTTCAAAAGCGAGCCATTAATCTATAATTGGAGAATGCTACGAAGCTATAAAAGAGGAAGCGTTGAAGATATGAGATAATTTTTTGGTTCTCCTCCTTTTTCCTCTCTGCTTCATTGTTGATAGCTTTCTAGTGTGTTCAATTCGTCGGAAAGACGATCTGTGCTTGATCGCTTCCCGGTTTTGTCGTTGTATCCTGGGAAACAGTCGTCCATCATCCTCGGAAACACGGAAGAGGGGACGAATCTGTTTTAAGGACACTATGGAAACCACAGGCCTCGACACTGAGTGGTGCTGCGGAACAATCAAGCGCCTCTCCGCTCTGCTCAATCAGCTCTGCCATCCGGCTCTTCCCAACCGGTTCTGCCAAATCGATTCACAGCCACGATTCTCGAACTGGGATTCGCCACACCATCTGCCTCTGCCAGATCGGGCTTCGCTACACCGCCCCGCCGCACGGTTCATCTAAACCAGTTCTCACAGGTTCTACCGCACTAGTTTTGCCGTGCGGGTTCGCCTATCGATTACTGCACAGATCGTTCTCGCACAACCTCTACTCAACCAACTCACAAGACCGCCCGAAATCAATGCAATAGATTTCCCTTCCGAAAGAGAGAAAATTTGTACAACATCAACCTGTCGAATAAATTGGTCATGGTCGGCAGGAGAGAATTGCGTTGCCTCCTGCGCAAGGCGGTGGTGATTTTGGAACTCAAGGATAAGACATGGTGGGAGGTGGCCCGAATGTCGTTGAATATGCACTTGAGCACCTACAAGTTCACTTGCTGCGGCGTCGGCGGCTTCCTCTTCATGCACTGCTTAAAGTGGTCGCAGCTACTGACCTTCGACATGAGGCAGAAGGTATGGAAATGGTCAGCCAACCCCTGTGCATGTGCCCCGACAAGCCCCGTGCAGCTCATGTTCGGATTGTTCCGAGGCTTCTGCTTCGAGCCGAGGCTCGACGTCTCCTCTTGATCTCAGTTGGTTTTGCAATATCAGTAGCGTTAAGAATTACAATTTCAATATACAGTGATATTGAAAATTATAATTCTAACATCATATTAACTGTGCTGAGATTTACAATTTCACTATGGTATTTGGATTTAACTTTCAACATCATTTTTTTTTCGATACACCGTTAAAATTAAAAGGCAGGAGGATTAGAACTAAATTTCCTCGATATATCAAAAATTCATGTTGTAAGATCTTTCAATTTATGTCAAGATTTCGAAATTTGGACTCCTATAGGTTCATCAATAAATTTCTGTCAAAACTCAGTGGGTGTTGGGACCAGCATCACCACTGTGGTACTGGAAATTACAATCGCAACACCACAATAGTGTTGGGAATTACAATCCCAGTACCACAGTAATGGTGCTGAAATTTACAACACCACAGTGGTGGTGCTGGAATTTGCAACACCACTGTGGTGCTGAAAATTGTAATTTAGCACCACAGTTGTACTGGAATTTAGTGGTGATGTTGGGATTTATAATTCCACTATGATGTTGATATTTAATTCTCAGTACCATTTTTTTTCGACACACCGTTAAAATTTGGAGGTAGGAGGATTAAAACTAAGTTTCTTTGACATATCAAAAATTCATATTATAAGATCTTTCAGTCTATGTCAAGATTTCGGAATTTGAACTCCTCTAGATCCATCAATGGATTTCGGTCAAAACTCATTGATGATCCTATTCACCTCTTCTTTGATCCAATCTAAGTCCATTGAGTTTGTATAGTGCCCTTCTGTCTATTCGTGACCAAAATTTCTGATATTCAAGGTTTTATTAGGTATTCACAATAATATTTTAGAAATCAAGCTGATATAAATTAGAAATCAGATAAAAAAAGGTGGTGCTGGGAATTATATTCCCAGGAATACAATGGTCCTGGAATTTGAATTCCCAACATCACATTTGGATGTTTCAGAATTTTAAATTGTGATTCGGATGGAAATAATATCTAAGCATTAAATACACATTTGGCGAGAGGGGTAAAAAAGGAATAAAGTGTGTCTTTTGGTAAATATAAAAGTATGGAATACTATTTGAACAATTCTAAATTTTACGTACACTGTTTGGTAAATCGCCAAATACTATTAGTAAAATTTTACAATATAAAAATATTATTATTTCATTAGATCAATTGAAATGTATTGTTTTATTTTGTTTAATGACTATAGCGAAAATTGATTTCAATCTGTTATAATTTTTGTCAAAAATATTGCAATAAAATGAAAAGCTATGACTTTCAGTTTTTTTTAAAAAAATAATTTTTTCAATTATATGGTTGATTATGTTATTTTTTACCATAAAGTTGAACGTAGTTTAAGATAATTTCGATTTTTTATATGACATAATAAAATTAAAATTGTTGGATGATGATTACTAAAAGAAAAATATTTGAATATTAGAGACTTTTTAAAATAGGATATATTATTTGATAGTAGTAGTTTATGTTGGTGCAATAAATTTCGAGTTAATATTGATCAAATTCGAATGGGATTTGAGTAACGTTTTAATATTTAACAATGGGTTGATCATTGTTTGACTATATGAGTTTGACCATATGTTGACCATATGACTAGTCGGGGAGATTATTTAAGGAAGATTGTTAGAGCAATCAATTTCAGAAGTCCAAGTTTGGATACTTGGCATGTTAAAGTCCAAACATGGTATTAGCAATTGGAAAGTTCAAGTCATGAGTACTTGACAATGATAAAGTCCAAAGGTACAATCTTGACGGTATAAGTCCAAATATATAGTCTTTACGGCATAAAGTCCAAATAAACTTTGGCAATTGAAAAGTCCAAGAATAGTCTTGACAAGAAAAGTCCAAGTCATGAGTACTTGTCAATTAAAAGTTCAAGTTATGGGTACTTGGCAATGTGAAAGTCCAAGGGTGTAGATTTGACAGCGTAAAGTCCAAATATGGGTCTTGGCAGTGTAAGTCCAAATGGATTTTGACAAGGAAGTCTAAGGGTGAGGTTTTGACGACGTAAAGTCTAAGTATGAATCTTAGCGGCACAAGTCCAAATGAACCTTAGCAAAGAACTCGGTTAGCATAACATAGCCGATAGAAACACCTAAAGACAAAAGCGAAGGATGAAGAGTCGCGAACTCGAGGGATCCGAGATGCGTGAGATTGATGGAGGTGACTAGAAGGATTAGGTCTAGGCTAAGGATGATCAATCAAGTATGAGAGGATCATACTTGGGTTAAATCTTATGTTTGAGGTTTACTAGTCGACTGACCGAGTATTTGACACTCGAAAGTCTAGTCAACTTAGAGCAGTCGACTGAGATTATTGTCAGTCGACTAATCAAGGAGTCGACTGAGGCTCGACTGCTCAGTTGTGGTTGTGGCAGTCGACTGACCTTGAGCAATCGACTGATAGCACTGTAGCAGTCCACAAATTGTTGCATAATCAACTTGCCAGTCGATTACTGGGCAGTAGTCAATTGGTCAATTGACTATTGGGCAGTAGTCAACTGCTAGTAAGGGCAGTCGACTACTGATGTATCCATTGGGCAAATTCCATCATGGATGGAGTCATTGTGAGGCAACGGATAGGTAAGCAATCAACTGGTTCCTTTGAATAGTCGACTATTGGGCGCGAAATTAGCCAACTGCAGATTATAAAATGAGCATCTCATGGAAAATTTTGGCCAAGGTTTTTTGGATGATTTTGAAGGAGAAGTGTTGTTGTATTCCAGACCTTCAAAAGAAATCTAAAGCAACCAAATATTAAGCAAACAAAGCTTACTTCTTATAAAGTATTTAATTCTTTGTTCTTGTATTTCACTTGTATTTTATATTTGGCTGCATTCTTATTGTTATAAGATCTCCTAAGAGGTTTCTCCACCTTCGGTATCATTTCGAGAAGGAGAAGTTTGATAGTAGTGGTGTGCATCACTAGAGCTCAATTTAAGCTCACCCCGTGGAGTAGAAATCTTGATTCCGAACCACGTTAAATCTCTTGTGTTGTGCGTGTCTTTATCTTATTGTGTATTTCTATTATTGTATATTCTGCTGCATATTAACAAGTTTTGTAAACGAACACGCAATCACGATTGAATGAGCGAAATCGCAAGAAAACTATTATTCACTCCCCCTCTAGCGCAGCCACTGATTCCTCTACAATTAGTATCAGAGCAAGGTTGCTCTTCAAGAATTAACAACCGAGGGAGCACATGCTAGAAGAAATAGAGTGTCAAGATAGATTAGGGGATGACATCATGGTTCCGCCTTCCTTCGTCCGCAACGATTTCGAGTATTAGGAAAATAGAATGAAATATTTTTTTGTGTAATATAGAAAATTGAAGTATGTTTCAAAGCGCCCATGGATAAAAAGGAAAGGCTCCTCAAGAAGAAGAAATAGACGAAGGAGTAAGCCCAAAAATTCGAGACCAACAACAAGGTAACAAAATTGTTAGTTAATCTAATACCTAATGATCTATTATGTAAGATAGGAGAATTTGAGGATGCCAGGATTTATGGGGCAAGCTAGCCAAGCTTCATGAAGAACCATCCATAGCTCAAGTAGAGGAGGAATGTTTGTCCTCTCAAGCTCATGAAGATTTGGAGGTTGATAGGTTTTCAACATTCGAAGAAGAAATTGAGGAAGCTTTCACCTCTAGGAATGAGGGGGAGTAGAGACAATCTACACTGGATCAAAAGGAGGAGCTATCTACATCTGGGAGTGATTCCCCTATAGGTAACTCGATCATAGTTCATAAAAATAAAAATCATACACTACAAGAAAAAATATCATAGACAATGCTTTTTATCCATTATCTATGTGACTAAAAAAACGTTATTAAAAGCACTGTTGTTAAAAGTCCGGTCAATGACAATGGATAAAAGCGCTGTCTTTTCTAGCAAAGACAACACTTTTGCAACAGATAAAAAGTGTTGTCTTTTTTTGTAAAGCTAACACTTTTGCAACAAATAAAAAGTGTTATCCTTGCTACAAAGACAATGCTTATACAATGGATAAAAAGCATTATCGTTGCTAGAAAAGATAATATTTTTACAACGAATTTAAAATGTTATCCTTTTAGCAAAGACAATGGTTTTGCAACGGATTAAAAGTGTTTCCTTTGATTACTTAATTAAACTCTTATAAATAACACCAATTAAAATATCATTAAAGTACAATTAATCTTCTTACAATTCAAATATAAATGTGTCATAATCAACAAATAATGAAAAACAAAGTGTAAAGTCATAATCCACAAACTTTGGATCCACATTAAGTTTACAAAAGAAAAAAAAATCTACATACTAGACATGCATATTAGTTCCAACCTATCTTGCTTCTTAGATTGAATCTTTCTAGATTTCTTGGCAAAACAAAAACTTCACTTTCAGTTTTTTTCCACATTCATCTGCGAGGAAAAAAATTATTGCATTATGATTAAAATGATCAATACAAACCTTGCACATATTTCTAATAATTTATTCATAAGAGTTGTAGTAAATATACAATGTCAATCTAAGTTGAATGATTTCTAAAAAAATTCAAATAGATTTTACAAGGGACAATTATACACCCTAAATCATATATGGCTAAATTTGGAGGTAAAGAACGAATCTCTTAAGGTGCCAAAGTTAAGGTATCACAAACAACTAACAACCACAAACAACCCCAAACAACTAACAACCACAAATATCCCCAAAACAACAAGTATTCCACTAACAACCTCAAACAACCACAAGCATCCTCAACAACTAACATCCACAAACATCCCCAAACAAACAAGTATTCCATAATCAAATAATAGCTACAAACATACCCAACCAAATAAATGGAATTCCCCAACAACTTGCAGCCACAAACATCCACAACCAAAAAAATGGAATTCCCCAAGTGCAACATCTATATGACTTTAACTAAATGGAAAAAGATGGCTACGAAACTATGTCATTTAGCATTCCATACCTACTCATAAATATGATCTTGTATACATTCTACCAACTCGGAACACACCTCATCAATTTCTTCCCGAGAGTACGGCATTTTTTGTGAACAGTTAATACACACATAGATTATGTTAATGAAAACAATAATCACCACTAACAATGCAAAATTTTAAATAGTTTATTTCAAATTATTTATGATAAATAAGATAATCTTACTATTGATCACAGTGAATCTCTCTCGATATTTTCAACTTCTTCAATAATTTATCTCATAAATCTCATCATATAATAAGCACATTGTTTCACATTTATACACATTGTGATATATCTTCGACATAATTAATACATACCTATACTACTTTCCATACAATATTTTTTCTACCTTTTCTCTCCTTGTTTGAATTAAACAATCTAAGCCCTTCATATATTAATAATATTTGACATATGAGTGTTTTATTGACTAAATTAAATACTTAAGAAAAAAAAGAATATGAACTCATATTTCCACTACATATTTCCAATCCTCATCGCGAATGCGATGACTTAAAAAATCCAACAAATGTCATATTGAATGCAACAGTCATATATCAAACATATGCAATCAATCACAAGCATAAAGGAAATGTATAACAATAGCAAGAATGCGACAAACACCACACGCAACATGCATGGTGACTGCCTGCACACAACTCCAGCTACCGCTCCAACTGAGCAGCCGAGGGGCACAACAGAACAATTGTACATAGCTCCAACTACCATTGCTCAAAAGTGGTTGATCGATTAGTATGATGAGTAGCTACTAGATACATATAGTGGTCATTGCATGCATGCAACTCCAGCAACCACTATCCTATAATGGTCGAGTGTAGTATGACATAACAAGACTGCACTCAACTTCAGCTACCACTACCCTGAGAGGTCGAGGAGGCAGTAATGAATGATGACTCTCTCAACCAAGG
Source organism: Wurfbainia villosa (assembly GCA_025175895.1). Lineage (NCBI taxonomy): Eukaryota > Viridiplantae > Streptophyta > Magnoliopsida > Zingiberales > Zingiberaceae > Wurfbainia > Wurfbainia villosa. The sequence goes on from CM045989.1 coordinate 6,882,548, forward strand.
AGACTTAGTCGTCAATATGCATGAAATGCGATAATAAATAGAAAGTGCATGCTCAGACACATAAGTATAGCCATCACTACACAACAATAATTCGATCATAACTAGAAGTTCAAAACAGTGAATCATAAAAATAAGCATGGTAGATATAATTGGTAACAAATAACAAGGATGACAAAAGAGACGGTATAGATACCAACAAGAATATCTCAAAGGTCAAACAACTAAGTGTCAAACATTGATAAAATAAGAGTGGAGTCAAGATCATATACTACCATCGTAACAACATTCATGCACTAAGATCAACGATCTATGAAAACAAAGGAGGAACACCCACCTGATATGCAGTCCGTTCTAACCATCTATACATACAAGAATCTATCACAATCAAAGTCCTGCAAATAAAACATATATAACTAGACTATGTCATCAATTCTAATATTAAGATCAAATCCTAATCCATCATCGACTTTATATCCCCTAAACCAATTAACCGTTCAATTATACTAAATTGATCATTCTCATTAACCATGATATGCTACCATAGATGATCATAACTCACCTTGTTTTCCTTTGACTACACAGCACCTTGATCCAATTTAAAATTGAGTATCAAATCCGAGTTGAGTACAACGAAAAGGTATGGTGGTGACAGGGCTACGACACCACTGCTCACAGTTAGGAGAAAGGAGGCAACGATGTTGAGCTTATGTCGATCGACTACGATGCGCGAGCAAGAGGGTCGGTGACCAATGCAGTGCATCAGCGAGAGGACAGCAATGCCAGTGAGGCCAAGCTCATAGGGATCTAAAGATGGTTGCGTCGGTGAGGAAAGAGATGGTGGCGACGACAGATTGAGCTCGGGACGACTGAAGGCAGAAGAGAAGAGGTCGATTGGAATCGGGAGGAAAAAGAGGGATCGAAGGAATGAGATGGAGAGATAAGTAAATACTTAGCTTAAACCTTAGGTTAATAACCTTAGGTCACACACAATTATATAAAAAAAAAAACAAAACGCCTATTTCTTTTATATGTATACTATCGTAGTAATAGTTATCAAGAAATTTAAGAATGTTTAAACCATTTAAAACAAAATAAAGCATTGTTGTATATACTAAAAAAACTACTCTCATTAACAATGTTTCTCATAAAACATTGTCTTTTATTAATAAAAAAAAAAGTCAAAGACAACGACACTATTTAAAAATCATTGTCTTTGATAAAAAAAAACGCTAATACACAACGGTTTTGAAAAAAAAAACATTGTCTATGCACTACAAAAATAAGAGTATTTGGCGAAGAATTTTACAATGAATTTCGAAAAAAAAATTCCTTGCAAAAAATTTTTGCAACGAAAAAAATTTTGTTGCAAATAATTCGCCGTTAAATTCTGTAATGAAAAATAAAATTCGTCGCCAAATTGCAATGAATAAAATTAAATTCGTCGCTAAAGTCTAATAAACATATTTCCACGAATAAAATTCAATTTGGCGACGAGTATTTTTTCATCGCCAATTTTGCAACGAAAAAAAAATTCGTTGCAAAATTTTCAAGAACAGTTGACTGACAAATACAATCAATCGACTGAATATATGACAAGTTCGACTGATCGGTCGGCTACCAAAGGTTCCGTAATGTGCTACGGTAAAGGCAGTCGACTGGTCATTTTAATCAGTCGACTGCCAAGTGAATAGTCGATTACTTAGTCGGTTACGAAACGTGTTGTAAGATGCTACAGTACTATCAGTCGACTAATCATATTGATCAATCGATTGATGATGAAAATCTATTTTGTCGACGCATTTTTTTATGTATTAGTCGACTGATACATCAATTTTTACAACGAAAATAATTTTTCGTTGCAAATCTGGAAAAATTTTAAAAATATATTTTAATAGATTATATTTTAATATATATATATCATATGTGATAAGTCAAGTAACATTTAAATACAACAAATAAATTCAAAGGTAACCACCATCATCGTCAAAAAATACATCATCATTGTCATTATGATAGGGATCAGGAGGAGGAGGAACAGATCCAGAAAAAGAAAATTGACTTGAACTAGACGTTAATTGAAGATGTTGCATAATGAACATTTGTTGCCTTCAAAATTCATTCATCTGTTCATTTAAATCTTTTACTTACTGAGCGTTTTCTCTCGATTCAGTTTCCTTCTGCGCTAGTAACTCCCTTAAATGATTAACCTCTTCGATTAATTGGTTTACTTGTGCTTTTGATGCCGGGGAGGATGAAGAAGAAGCATTAGGAACTCTATAGGATCGACTCAAAGAACCGAGTCCAATTATTCTTCCACTTTTTGGCCCTCCAGTTGCTTCGAGCAATAAATTTATATTGCTAATAGAAGGCTCATATTCTATTGCATCATCGCTTGCATTCGAATTTCTTTGTGAAAGTTCATCGTATTTCTCCTGTTGTGAAAGAAAAAAAAGTAAATACTAACATAAGAATTTAAAATTTTAAAATTATAAACCTTCATTGTTCTAGCTCTTTCCTCACTCCACGTCTTATCTTTCTTTTAGATTGTACAAGTGAAAGTGTTTATAAATAATGCCTCAGTCCTCGTCTCTTAGGCCTAAACAAACAGTTAAAATTTATAAATTAGTGAGTATTAGATTACAAAATTATAATTTGAAAAAATTTATCAATCGATGTCTATGCTCATCGATATTTATTGATCCTTCCGCATACGTGGCAGACATAACGCCGGAATTACAATGATGATTTTGCTTATTCTGCTCACTCCTTCATTTGCTATCCTCAGATCCCTAATGTGCAACAATTTTATTCCAATTCTCCTCGGTTTTACAATGTGACTTTTTATTTCTAGTTTTCGCATGATTGAGTATGTTTCTGATATGATCGTCATACTTTTTCTTAAAAATCCTCCTAATCTCTAGTGTTTCACTCTCCTCCCAAGTAAATACCCGCTGTAGTAAAGAAAAATTGAATTGATTATATTAACTGTAATTTTATATACAAAATAATTTAAATAAGTTACCTTGAACTCATTCCACTACAAAAATTTTATTTCTTCCGACGTGCTCGTATAAGTCATAGAAGCTCCGCCCCAATGGTTATTTACTATTTTATTTACCTCATGAATAACATGTACAGAATTTATAAATCTAACATAAAATAAAACCAAACCTCGTTAGATACTTATAAAAATACATATCGTATTAAAAATTAAACATAGATAATCTAAAACCCGAATACTTATGAATCTCTGCGCAGAGATATCAACTCTCTCGTATCTTCCCTCTCAACGAGTGATTGTTATACCGGGGAGGATACATTAGCAGGTATCTACTGAGAACCAGAAGATCTTGCAACTAGAGAAGAGGTGGAGGGCACATTTCCTACAAGAGCATCAGAATGTGCAGGGGCTGAAGTGTTATTGCCTATAAGAATCATATATCTCCACAATGGTATGATATTGTCCACTTTGGGTCTAATCCCTCATGGTTTTGTTTTTGGGCTTTACCCAAAAGGTCTCATACCAATGGAGATATATTTTCATCTTATAAGCACAAGATCTTTTTCATGTCTTACCAATGTGGGACTTTGATTGTATTCCCAATACTCTGACAATCCCCCCCCTCAAACGAAGGACCACAATAACCCCCCCCCTTAAGTCTATCCGTCCTCGAAGGACATCCTCTGCTTGATGTCTGATCCTCAACCCATCAGACTTCCGCCAATGTCTCGATCCTCGACCCGGGCTTGGACTTCTCGCGATTGTTCATTCCGCCCAACAGGACTTCCTGCCAATTGTTCGATCCTCCCGACCCAACTGGACTTCTTGCTTGGTGTCTGGTTTTCTTGATCCGGACATGGGAGCTAAACTTCCTTCATTCGAGATTCATGGCTTGACATGGACCATGGCTCTTATACCAATTGTTATTGCCTATAAGAATCATATATCTCCAAAATGGTATGATATTGTCCACTTTGGGCCTAAGCCCTCATGGTTTTGTTTTTTGGCTTTACCCAAAAGGCCTCATACCAATGGAAATATCTTTTCATCTTATAAGCACATGATCTTTTTCATGTCTTACAAATGTGGGACTTTGATTGTATTCCCAATACTCTAACATGAAGTAGAGGAAGACTGTGATCTTCCATCGCTACTCCGTCTATGATCGCCACGTTGAAACTAACAATCATAATTATTAGAAGAATATGACAATAAAAAAAATACATTTGCATATCAAATTTATAATATGAACAATATGGAAAAATTATCATATTCATAGCAATTGGATGACCTACAAAAAAAACAATTCATTAATATATCAAATATACAAAATTTCGAATTAAACAGTAAATTAAAACATAATTGGTACTGTCACGCCCTGGGGGAGTTCCCGCCAGATGAAAATCTGGTAGCATCTCTCCTGTACGGATGACAATACCAAGCTTGCATACAAGGCCCACACGACCTACTATACATCAGTCAACACGACCGAAACAAAGACCATACATACATATCATAAATGGCCTCAGGCCAACAACCAACATAAATAAGGAATCTACAACCTCTAGACTCACCTCTTCTGCCATCTGAGCAGGAATACACAACCAAAACAAATCGAATAAAAAGTCTACAAGGACATATCTGTTGGTGCAGGGGCACTAGATAATCGAACCTGTGTTTTGATTATGGCAAAGACACAAAGTTAAGTTTACATCGTTATCTCACGAGCTAAATCGAGTGTGCAGAAAAGTACTAAAGCTGGAGCTGAAGGCTAGCGACACCCGGAGGAAGCCGCGGTGGTCGGGCGACACTCGAGTGACTTCGGAGGGAGCCGAAGGAATCGAGTGGAAGGCCGGAAGCGAGAGCTACAAGGTAAGTATCGAGGAAAGCTCGTGTGAGTGAGAGATTGTAAGATCGTGTCCTCTTTACGGAGACGACCGTAGGCGGCGATCCGACTAAGACTTCCTGTGGAAGGTCTAGGTCGAGATCGGACGGTTAGAAACCGTCGTATTTATCATTTTCTGAGCTAACCTCTTATTGCAGGGAAGTGGCCAAGCTGGCAGTCGACTGCTGGACATGGAGCAGTCGACTGATGGGAGTCATCAGTCGACTGATGGCGACGATTCAGCTTTTGAGCTAGGTCAAAATGGATAACGTTTCACGCGGCCACTTCGCGATAAAATTTGGACAATCATGATCCATTCCTAAAGATTAGGAGAAAAATTCAGAGGCCAAAATCTATAAAAGGAGGGGAGGATTCCAACTCCAAAAGAAGACATCGAGTTTATTCATCAAGTGCTCCTACAACGCCAACGCTCCAACATCGTCATAACGCCGACGCGACGCCAAGTTTCGATCTTCTTCGTCGGCAGCAGAATCAAGTAATATTTTTGATATTGTATTCTTTGTTTTTCTTCATAACGAGGTGAGGTAGGCTTGTTGCCTCATCCTCGTATATTCGGTTTTGTGATCGTTGTCTCCTACCTCCAACGAGGAGGAGACGTTTTAGTGCTTTGCGCTCCGTACGCGGTCTAGGACCGATAGGGCCTTGGAGTAGCAACCGCTGGGTTGTGAACCAAGTAAAATAAACGTGTTCATTTATTTTCCGCTGCTCTTACTTTGTGTATTGAACGAATTCGAACGAAAGATTTATGATCGCTATTCACCCCCCCTCTAGCGACGCTTCTCGATCCAACAATTGGTATCAGAGCGGGGGCGCTAAGATTTGGTGAAACCACCGATCTAGCACGTTTTGGTTTTCTATTCCTATTTTCTGATTCATATTTTTTTTGTTTTTTTTTGGTCTTTTTCCTCCCGCACTACTAATCCAAGACGAAGTCTTGGTACGTTTCTTTTGGTTGTGTGCTTGCAAGTTTTCTCTCTTGGAGTAGCCGACGGTAAAACGGCCATAATTTTTCGCATAAGTGGACTCTCAAAATGATCTACCTACCAAATCGAAGCCCTCTAAGAGATCTACATTTCTTACTAAGGTTTACCCTCGTAACAAGCTGTTTCCAGCCCCAAAATCCAACGTTCAGTAGCCTTTCGGGACACCGAAGGTCGTAAGTTGTTAGTTTTTGTTAGTTTCTTATTTTTCTCATTTAATTCTGTTTATTTCCTATTTATTTCCCACATTACTAATCCAAGACCAAGTCTTGGAATTCCCTTTGGTTTTTATTTGTGTTTTGCAAGATACTCAATGGCTCACATTGAGGGGTATAGCACCGCCCGACCTCCGTTCTTTAACGGAGATGATTTCCGTTATTGGAAAGGTCGGATGGAGTGTTTCTTGAAAACACAAGTCGAGACTTGGATAATAATCCAAACCGGCTTTGCTCTACCCACCAATGATCAAGGAGAGCCCTTGGATTTCAACAAGTGGACTAACGCAACCAAGAGGCAAATCGAAGCCGATGCAAGAGCAGCCCAAATATTGCAATGCGGCTTGTCCAAGGAGGAACTCAATCGCATCGGACCATTCATTAGCGCCAAGGACCTATGGAATAAATTAATCGAGCTACACGAAGGAACGTCCGATGCTAAGGTATGTAAACGTGACCTTCTTTTCAATAAGTTGTATAACCTTAAGATGCAGGAACACGAGACGGCGACGCAACTACACGCCCACGTCCAGGACATTGTCAATGGCCTACACACCATCAGACACAAAATCGAAAACCGTGACCTACTAAGGTACGTTCTTAATTCATTTCCTAGGACTACCTTGTGGGCATCCATGGTCGATGCCTACAAGGTCTCTAAGGACCTTTCGAAGCTTAGGTTAGATGAATTATTTTTCGAGTTTGAACTTCACGAGCAAACTAACGTGGTCCGGGCCGAGAGAGGTATTGCTCTACTTGCAGGACAAAGAAGCAAGGCACCCACCAAACAAGAAGATGGACTTGAACCTGAAGACGAATCAGAGTCCGAATCCGAAAAGGTGGAAGCAATAGTGAATGTAGTGCGGAAGATCGTTCGGAGGGAAAGGAGGCTACTAAAAAACAAAAAGAGGGCACAATTCAAATCAAATCAAAAAAAGGTGTTTCATGCAACATGGGACAATGAAGAAGGCGGCAGCATAGCATACATGGCAAGATCCAAAGAGTCCGAGTCAGAGTCTGAATCCGAATCCAATTACAACACCGACTCCGAACTCGAGGACTACTTCGAGAAGCAACTCAAAGCCGGACCAAAAGAGAAAATTAAGGTTAGCCGCTCATTAATTCATACGCTTTACAATACAATTAAGATGCTTAATAGGAAATTAACTAAGTCCGAGTCTAGGGTTGAGTCGTTTCTTGAGGAGGTTGAAACCCTCAAGCAAGAGGCTACTCTAACCTCTTCAACTAGTCAAGTTCAAGAGGGAAACTCAACCCAAATTGAAAAACTTGAGGAGGAGAATTCTCTCTTGAAAGATCGAGTTCAAGAGGTTGAGGCTAGGTTGGAAAAGTTCACGTTGGGATCTAAGAACCTTAACCGACTACTTGGAACCCAAAGAGCCGTGTACAACAAAGTCGGACTCGGATTTAAGTCAAAGACTACGAATAGGTCTTATATGTCTATCGTAAATCGTAGTCATCAAAGAGTCCAAGCATGGGTCCCAAAGGTTTTATTGAACTCACATATAAGGACTAATAAGTATTGGATTCCTCAGGATCAAGTTCATTATTTGAATAGACCATATTGGTTCAATGGTCTAGGGGGAGCTAACACTAAAATAGTATACCCGATTACTTAGCAAAATCATTAAATATTTTACTTTAATTTTTTAGAATGGCTAGATAAGAAAAATAGTTAGTCAACTCTTGACAACATAGTATCAGGACACGGCGAGATGATAGTACGTTAGGGAAACAAAGTCTCGTGTATTCGAGCTAGATAAGGCGTATCTAGCTTCGTGCACTTGACCGAGTGGAACTAGCTGAAGCTACCTCGTCGTATCCTAAACTAGTTAGACCAGAAAGTAAACCTAAGTGACTTAAGTGATATTTTCTTGAATTTGGCTTTGTCTAAGGAAGTGGTCGTTGTTCCGATCAAAGAAAGCCCCTATGCCTCGCCACGACCTGGAAACCAGTTTCTCGAAAAGTTACTTAACGATCTAAAGGTTAAATCTGAATCTAACCCAAGGTTGACTATCTTTAATCAATTTAAAATCATCTCACAAAACATATAAGGTGAACAAATTATGAGACACATAGAATGGGTGAGATGTTAAGGATAATTGAAATATACTTAAAACAATCTCTTCAAAATACTACTTATTTTCTCAACTATTGTACTTAACAACTCTGAGGCCAAAGTTTAGCGCCCCCTACATCTCTTATACTTCATATATTTGACTAAGGGGGAGAGAAAACTAACCTTAAGAGTTATATTATAAACATTTAGATTATTGGTGCAGAGGGACACACCTCGAACCAATCTATCTAACTACTGCTAGACGCATGCTTGGACTCATATTTGATTTATCTAGATGCATGTATATACGATAACCCTATTTTATACAAAAACCCCAAAAAAAATTTTGATTTATGGCAAAAGGGGGAGAAGAGCAAAAGTTAAGGGGGAGTAACATTAAATTTAATTTTGAAAATTAAATTATCTCTTTCAAAACTCACCTAGGGTTAAGGGGGAGTTTTGGTTGAGGGGGAGTTTTTGAAAATGATATTCATCTTCACATTCATCTTCTACTATACCTGTTTTATGCTTTAATTTTCCTTAACTTTGTGTTGATTTGCCATAGATCAAAAAGGGGGAGATTGTTGGTGCAGGGGCACTAGATAATCGAACCTGTGTTTTGATTATGGCAAAGACACAAAGTTAAGTTTACATCGTTATCTCACGAGCTAAATCGAGTGTGCAGAAAAGTACTAAAGTTGGAGCTGAAGGCTAGCGACACCCGGAAGAAGCCGCGGTGGTCGGGCGACACTCGAGTGACTTCGGAGGGAGTCGAAGGAATCGAGTGGAAGGCCGGAAGCGAGAGCTACAAGGTAAGTATCGAGGAAAGCTCATGTGAGTGAGAGATTGTAAGGTCGTGTCCTCTTTACGGAGACGACCGTAGGCGGCGATCCGACTAAGACTTCCTGTGGAAGGTCTAGGTCGAGATCGGACGGTTAGAAACCGTCGAATTTATCATTTTCCGAGCTAACCTCTTATTACAGGGAAGTGGGTTGTCGGCGATCACGGACATGGAGGCCGATCGATGCCCATCGATCGATGGGAGTCATCGGATCGATGGCGACGATTCAGCTTTTGCGCTAGGTCAAAATGGATAACGTTTGACGCGGCCACTTCGCGATAAAATTTGGACAATTTCGTGATCCGTTCCTAAAGATTAGGAGAAAAATTCAGAGGCCAAAATCTATAAAAGGAGGGGAGGATTCCAACTCCAAAAGAAGACATCAAGTTTATTCATCAAGTGCTCCTACAACGCCAACGCTCCAACATCGTCATAACGCCGACGCGACACCAAGTTTCGATCTTCTTCGTCGACAGCAGAATCAAGTAATATTTTTGATATTGTATTCTTTGTTTTTCTTCATAACGAGGTGAGGTAGGCTTGTTGCCTCATCCTCGTATATTCGGTTTTGTGATCGTTGTCTCCTACCTCCAACGAGGAGGAGACGTTTTAGTGCTTTGCCCTCCGTACGCGGTCTAGGACCGATAGGGCCTTGGAGTAGCAACTGCTGGGTTGTGAACCAAGTAAAATAAACGTGTTCATTTATTTTCCACTGCTCTTACTTTGTGTATTGAACGAATTCGAACGAAAGATTTACGATCGCTATTCACCCCCCCTGTAGCGCCCGCCCTTATCTGCTCTCAGGGCGGCGCTACTTTAGTCTATATATTTTTTTTTTATTAGCATACTACATATGGATCCGTTCAAAGTCTACATGCTTAAACAGGTTATCATAACTGAAACCTTCTTTGGCACATGCATCACCTATCTTATTCATCATTAGCATGACCACATATCTTATCTCATTTCATAACATGCATAACGAAAGGATTCGTTCATGAGTTCTAACATATCGAACCTCTTAAATAAAGGGATACTCATTAAACACAAGTCTTATAAGCGGAAGCAATGTCTTAAATTGTTCTTAGAGCATATAAATATAAGCAGATAGTGAAGGGTCTTCTTCCACCATGCCACTATCACACACGCACATGGCCCCTCCGCCACTTCCTCTAGTGCACTTCCTTTATCTGCGATATATGGACAACATAAACTATAAGCATATAGCTTAGTAAGATCCTTGCCTACTCACAAAAGCCACGATTTCATCAAACTATTAGAACATGAGCATGCTGGCATAGAAATGACCTAAGCATTTCATAGCAACACTAATCAACAACATATCCAGGTAATAGTACAAAAAGAACTAAGCATGGCATAGAATTGTTCATAAGCAGGTTAAGCATAATTAATCTAAGCAGGGCATACTTTGAACATGAGCGTTATAACTGCATAAACTAAGCATGCATGAAAGACGTATTCATAAGCATTTTAAAACTTAACAATAAGCATTCCTAACCTAAGCCTTCGTAACAACATACACCTTAATCCTACATAAAGTACATAGGTACGAACATTCTTCAAAGTAACCATAACCATTCATCAGGAAAATCCAAACATGCATAAAGGACGTAATCATAAGCATTTGGTTAACTTGAACATAAACATTTGTAATAACATAAACCCTAATCATGCAGAAGGAACATAATCGCAAGTATTCTTAACCTTACCCATAACCTTCACCACATCATAAATTCTAAACTAGCATAAAGTACATAGTCACCACATACTTAGACTTAACTCTAAACATCATAACTTCATAACATCTAGCATGCATAAAGAACCTAGTTCGTAAGCATTCAGAGCATTTAACATAAGCATGCACAATATCATAAGAGTCTTTTCTTTTCAAAACATATACTTATAAATACTTCAATATCATCATAACTTCATAACATCTAGCATGCATAAAGAACCTAGTTCATAAGCATTCAGAGCATTTAACATAAGCATACACAATATCATAAAAGTCCTTTCTTTTCAAAACATATACTTATAAATACTTCAATATCATCATAACTTCATAACATCTAGCATGCATAAAGAACCTAGTTCGTAAGCATTCAGAGCATTTAACATAAGCATACACAATATCATAAAAGTCCTTTCTTTTCAAAACATATACTTATAAATACTTCAATATCATCATAACTTCATAACATCTAGCATGCATAAAGAACCTAGTTCGTAAGCATCTGTGAGCATCTAACATAAGCATACACAATATCATAAAAGTCCTTTCTTTTCAAAACATATACTTATAAATACTTCAATATCATCATAACTTCATAACATCTAGCATGCATAAAGAACCTAGTTCGTAAGCATTGAGCATCTAACATAAGCATACACAATATCATAAAAGTCCTTTCTTTTCAAAACATATACTTATAAATACTTCAATATCATCATAACTTGTTTGGGGGCCCCCAGTGTAAGTACCACATAATGCTGCGTTCCTCTAATAGGTCAGTAGCGAGCCACTACCCTATTAGAGCAAGACCTCTTACGCCTTACCGTGGCAAGACCTCTTACGCCTTCTTGTGTCCCTATGGATTTGATTAACGACCACCGACGGTCGGGTACTTAACCTCTTGCAAAGTAAAATACTTAATTCTTTTCTTTTCTGGACATAATATAAAGAATGCTCTTGATCCCCATCATAAGAAGGGAAGCATCTTGATCTTATCTTGACATAAGGAGAGCTCTTGATCCCTACTTGAAAGGGAAGCATCTCCATCTTATCTTATCATAAGGAGAGCTCTTGATCCCTACTTGAAAGGGAAGCATCTCCATCTTATCTTATCATAAGGAGAGCTCTTGATCCCTACTTGAAAGGGAAGCATCTCCATCTTAGTCATTTTATAAGGACACATGCATTCATAACATAAGAGTACCCTAAAGGGGTCCTAAAGCATAAACGTGTTCATCACATAAGCATGTTTCATGACACATTGCATCGTAAACATGAAGCATATTTCCTAAGCATATTCATGACATATTAAATCACAAAACATGTTCTTCACCTAGGTATATTTCATGGCACAATACTCCATAAACTTGAAACACATTCCCGAAGTATATACATGGCATATTACTTCACACAACATGTTCATCACGGCATATTACATGGCACATTACATCATAACATGAAGCATATTTCCTAAGCCTATTCATGGCATAATAAATCGTAAACATGTTCATCACATAGCCTAATTTCATGTTGCATTGAATCATAACATATTCATCACCCAAGCATAGTTCATGTCATATTAAAACTATACACATAGCACAATTACATATAGGGGTGTTTTCATGAAACCCTAACCCTAAAACCATGGTTTGGCCGAAACTTGTAAGGGGTCTCAAGCTTAGTTATTGTAACCTAAAATTCATTCATAAAGAATTATAACCTAGCTTACCATCATGAGGGATATTTTCATGCCACCCTAACCCTAGTTACCTAGGGTGGCCAAAACCTATAAGTGGCTCAACTAGGGTTCTTGTCACCTAATATTCATTCATGAGCACTATAACTTATTCTAGTGTCATTAGAACCATTTTCTTGCAACCCTAACCCTAGATAGATGAGTTGGCCAACCATGGAATGGGTTCAACTAGGGTTCTTGTCACCTAATATTCATTCATGAGCACTATAACTTATCCTAGGGTCATTAGAAACATTTTCTTGCAACCCAAACCCTAATTATATGAGTTGGCAAAACTTGTAATGGGTTCAACTTAGGTTTTGTCCCCTAGAATTCATTCCTAAAGCCTTATCATGGCCTAACCTCATAAGGGAGTTTCCATAAAAACCTAACCCTAAAAAGCCTTGGGGCAAACCCATAAGGGCACCAAGTTAAAATTTTTGTCCCTAAAAATTCCTATAGTGTGCATACAACCTATAGGAGTTCCTAGCATCATTTTCATGAATCTTAGCCCAAAACTTAATTGGCGAAACCTACAAGGGCTACACTTCATCTTTACGAAATTTAACCTACGAAAGCGAATACACGCGAGTGAGGGAAATCTTACATCCTTCGCTTTGCTTGGGAGATGACCTAATGGAGGTCACCTAGCTCTCTCCTAGCTTGCAAGGGCTCTCCAAAGGAAGAAGAAGAGAGCTTGGGTTTCGGTGAGAATGAAGAGAAGAGGAAGAAGGAAGGAAGAAGTGGCCAAGTGGAACTTCTCTCTTCTTTATAAAGGGAGGAAGAGAAGTTTCTCTTCTCTTGTCAAGCCTCTTCATTTACCCTCCTCCCATTTATCTATAGGTTCCCTTTTGCTCTAATGATATGATTCTATTGGGCTTATGGTTAGTGGGTGCATCTATAAGGCTTGGCTATCTCTAGAGGTGGGGGGTTCAATTCCTAGGCTTTGCATCTCTTTTTGGCTTATTTTCTTTTATTTCTCCAAAAAGGCCTACATAAAGCCCATCATCATAAAGCCAAAAATTCTCGTAAAATTGCTAGAATTTCACGGGCGTATAATCCTCATACCTTGTAAAAGTTTCATCCTCGAAACTTAAAACAATTCCGGTACTTCGCCTCATGTCCTCCTCGCGTTCCCAAGTAGCCTCCTCATATTGCGACTCACAGGGACCTTCACTAAGGGCACCTCTTTGTTCCTTAGTCTCTTGACATCTCGGTCTAGTATCAGGATAGGCCGACTTTCGATACTCAGGTCCTCTTGAACGTGTACAATTTGTGGCTCGATCACTTGGTCCGCTCTGGATATGCATTTCTTGAGCATAGAGACATGGAACACGTTGTGTATAGCCGACATCTCTTGGGGCAGTTCCAGCTTGTACGCCACCTTGCCCACTCTCTGTGATATCGGATAGGGTCCCACGTAACGTGGATTCAGTTTACCCTTCCTTCCGAATCTCATCACTACCTTCATAGGGTCACTTTGAGGAATACTGTCCCCGACTTCAATTCTAACGGTCACGCCGCATATCCGCATAGCTCTTTTGTCTCGGCGGTTGATTCTCGACGGATATTCTCAGATAGCGGTGGTATTGTCAATAAGATCGGCCTGAAGACCCATTTCCCTCCTTTCACCACCCTCGTACCAACAGATAGGAGACCTGCATCTTCTCCCGTATAGAGCTTCATAGGGTGCCATTCCAATGGTAGCCTGGTAGCTGTTGTTGTAAGCAAATTCTGCCAGGCACAAATATCGACACCAGCTCCCCTTAAAGTCTAGAGCACAGGCCCAAGAAGATATCTTCCAAAGACTGGTTCACTCTTTCCGTCTCGACCGTCTTACGAGGATGAAACGCAGGTCTTAATCTCAACTTAGTGCCAAGAGCCTTCAACACATTCCTTAAATGGGAGGTAAAACGGCCATCCTACGAAATAATAGCCTTAGGCACTCCATGTAATTTGATAATTTCCTTGACATATAATTGAGCTAGCTCAACCAATAGGTCATCTTGATTGCCGTGAAATGGGCGCACTTTGTCAACCGGTCTATGATTACCCATATAGCATCGTGAACCATTTGTTGTTCGGGTAATCCCGAGATGAAATCCATGGAAATTTCTTCCCATTTCCACTCGGGAATCAGATTGGCCGCAGTAATCCCCTGTGTTTCGTGTTCTCGCCTTCACCTTCCGGGCAGTCGACATGTGTTGACGATCGAGCCACATCCCTTTTCATGCCAGACCACCAAAATTTATCCCTTAAGTCCTGATACATTTTATTAGATCCAGGATGCATGGTATAAGGTGTTCCATGGATTCTCTATCTTCTTAGTAACTCCGGATCGTCCGAATAATGCATAGCGATCCGGAAGTATAATAATCCGCCGTCGGTGATGCGGAATCCATTATCCCTTCCTTCGATTACTTCTTGTTTGAACTTCGGATGTCCGAATCACCATCTTGCTTTCCCTTTATATCGTCGAACAGCCACGGCGTTATAGTCATGGTGGAAAGTTGTCCGTAAATGATTTCTATTCCGTAATTCATTACTTCCCTTTTTAGGGGTTGAGATAGCATCGATAAGGACATCAAAGCGGCACCAGACTTTCTGCTAAGCGCATCTGCCACCTTGTTGGTCTTTCCTGGGTGATAGAATATCTCACAATCATAATCTTTGACTAGCCGTTTAGGTCTTCGGGTAAAGAAATATCTCGGACTGTGGTCGGTATAAATCGCACCGAGCTTGATAAGTAGTGTCTCCATATTTTTAGAGCGAATACCACTGCCGCCTTGATTCTAAGTCATGGGCGGGATAATTTATTTCGTGCTCTTTGATGCCTAGAGCGTAGCGATGACCTTCTGTTTGCATAAGTACAACTCGAGCCCCAGTTTGGAAGCGTCACTATACATATCAAGCTTCCATTATCTTGAGAGAGTCAGATGGGAGCTCAGTCCCTCCTTTTCGCCTGTAAAACTCCTCTCACAGTCCTCAGTCCATTTGTATTGCTTGTCCTTTCTGGTGAGGGCTGTCATAGGGGCTGCAATTCTAGAGAAGTCCTCTACAAACTTCCTGTAATAGCCTGCTAGCCCAAGGAAACTTCTGATTTCACTTGCATTCCTTGGCCTATTCCAGTTCCGTACAGCCTCAATCTTCATTGGGTCCACCATGATTCCATCTTTAGAGATGACATGACCCAAGAATGACACTTGATTGAGCCAGAACTCACATTTGGAGAACTTGGCATATAGTCGCTCTTTCTGAAGAATCTGTAGTACTGTCTTCAGGTGTTCGGCATGCTCTTCTCGGTCTCTCGAGTAGATAAGAATATCGATGAAGACGATCACAAATTTGTCGAGGAAAGCCGAGAATACTCGATTCATCAAGTCCATGAACATTGCAGGAGCATTGGTTACGCCAAAGGGCATAACTACAAACTCATAATGTCGATGATCTTGTTCTGAAGGCCGTCTTGAATATCGTCGCTTTACTTTTACTTGATGATAGCCGATCCGAGATCGATCTTTGAAAAGAGAGCTCTTCACCGGTCGAACAAGTCATCGATCCCGGGAAGGGGCTACCTATTCTTGATGGTTACGTTGTTGAAGCGTCTTAGTCTATACACATTCGCATAGACCCATCTCTTTCTTTATGAACAACACCGGAGCTCCCCATGGTGAGTGACTAGGACGGATAAATCCTGGCGCCAAGTAACTCTGTAGTTCTTTCAACTCGATTGGCGCCATTCGGTAGGGTGCCTTGGAGATCGGATTAGTTCCGGGAATTAATTCGATCTCGAACTCAATTTATCTATCAGGTGGTAACCCAGGTAGGTCATCAGGAAACACCTCCGGATGGTCACGTACCACTCTGACATCTTCTATCTTCGGTTCTTGTGATATGGTATCCACCACATGTGCGAGAAATCCGGTGCATCCGCGTCTTCTAACATTTTTCGGGCCTTTAGTGCCGATAAGAACTTCTTTGTTCCTTTCTTCGACTCGATAAATTCAAATGAAACTTCCGTGCCTAAGATTACCCTCCGCTTACGGCACTCAATCGACGCTGCAGTACTTGCAGAAAGTCCATGCCCAATATAACATCATAGTCCCACATATCTAGGACTATCAGTCACCATAGAGCCCCTGTCTCATGAGCCTAATTGTGCGTGCGGCGAATACGGGTGGATGGCATCACCTCTCCCGAAGGTAACGCTCGTTAAAAATTCATAGTCCAAAGCTTGGGATGCCTATCTATCTTTCTTATGAAAGGCGAGCGATGAATGAATGGGTTGCCCGGTGTCAAACAAGGCGAGCGTATTGATCGAAATAATTAGCCGATGACTGTGACAACCGCCGAGGCACTCGCTACATCTTCTCTCGGTGAGGGAGAACACCCGGCATTTGTCCCAACCGCGGGCTTCCAGCCTCCCTTGACTTATTTGAGGACCTTCTATCGCGCCGTGCATCCGTGAAGTGTGGAGGAGCTCCTGCATCGGACATATCTGTGGCGGCTCGAACTCGTAGGGCGCCTGTGCTATGTGCCCTCCTGGCCCACAGTTGTAACACTTCCTCGCTCGACGACATTCCCGGATGCTTCTTCCCACGTGTAGGGCAGTTAGGATACCCCAGTTTGGCGGTTTCTGGGCCCCCTCTTGGGCCATTCCACTGCTTCTTCTTGCCACGGTCTCTCTTCCGGCTAGTATTCTCGAGATTTCGGCTCCTCGGTTCAGGCCTTACTCTGCTGATCGATGTTGTTTGTGTAGTGCTCGTGACTGTGGCACTCAGAACAACTCCTCTGGGTCGATTGACTCGACACCGGCCACATTCAGGCTATCTCCTGGCCGCAAACATTTTCAGCAGAGTCCGATCCTCTCCCTCTCGATCGACTAACTCCAGAGGCGCGCCACCGGTTGAACCTTTTCATAGCTTCACTAACTCGATAGATCGCCTTTGTCGAACTCGAGAAACTCATCGTAGTGCTTATTTGTGATCCGCCTCTCAAAAGAACTCCTCAAGAACTCCGATTCAAAGTCTATCCACCTCATTTGATTTACTTGTCTCTTCGCTGACTCTCTCCCACCACATCCTCGCATCCCGGAAAGATGTAACGAGGCACATTTTATCCTTTCGTGCTCGGGCCAATCCGAGCTCCACGATGCTTTCATGCTTTGAACCGAGCTTGGGCATCCCATGGTTCGCCGGCACTGAGAAATTTTACGGTTTCACCTCTACCAATCGAGATAGGCTTGGGCGGACCCGATGGCAAAGATTGATTAGCGGTGCTTGCACCATAGTGGTCGTGTTAGGAGTTACGTTCTGCGTCCCTGGGTGGTGCTAGGGTTCCCTTGTTGATTCGTGAGAGCATTGATAACCCGGTTTGTTGCTCTGTGACTGGCTTGTAGCTCGGTAACCACATGCATCAAATCTGGTGGGGGTGCTGAGTTATTCCCTCTAGCACTACGTCTCCCGTTCATGTTATCTAAGTGATAAATGAATAATTAATTAAGGTGTTATTATAATTTCTACTCATATACGTGCATCTAATATCTCATATCATAAACAAGGTATGGTATCCTTAATATTTGAGTCCCAATAGGGTTTTATAAACATGTGTGATTCCAAGTGTGATTCCAAGTGGTATCTCATATCATAAACATGATGAGGTATTATTTCTATCTAGATCACAAGTGTGATTCCAATCTACTAAAACATGATAAGGTATTATTTCTATCGAGATCACAAGTGTGATTCCAATCTACTAAAACATGATGAGGTATTATTTCTATCTAGATAGGAGTCATTCTTCATTATAAAAGAACTCAAGTATGCATAAAGTTACTTACTTGGAAATAGCAGGATGGAGGCTTGATGTGTGATAGTGGAAAGGTGAACCCGCTCGATACTGTAGCGCGCCTTATCTCGCTCTCGTATGGCGGCGCTACTTTAGTCTATATATTTTTTTTTTATTAGCATACTACATATGGATCCGTTCAAAGTCTACATGCTTAAACAGGTTATCATAACTGAAACCTTCTTTGGCACATGCATCACCTATCTTATTCATCATTAGCATAACCACATATCTTATCTCATTTCATAACATGCATAACGAAAGGATTCGTTCATGAGTTCTAACATATCGAACCTCTTAAATAAAGGGATACTCATTAAACACAAGTCTTATAAGCGGAAGCAATGTCTTAAATTGTTCTTAGAGCATATAAATATAAGCAGATAGTGAAGGGTCTTCTTCCACCATGCCACTATCACACACGCACATGGCCCCTCCTGCCACTTCCTCTAGTGCAGACTTCCTTTATCTGCAGTATATGGACAACATAAACTATAAGCATATAGCTTAGTAAGATCCTTGCCTACTCACAAAAGCCACTGTTTCATCAAACTATTAGAACATGAGCATGCTGGCATAGAAATGACCTAAGCATTTCATAGCAACACTAATCAACAACATATCCAGGTAATAGTACAAAAAGAACTAAGCATGGCATAGAATTGTTCATAAGCAGGTTAAGCATAATTAATCTAAGCAGGGCATACTTTGAACATGAGCGTTATAACTGCATAAACTTGTTGGATCGAAAGTGTCGCTAGAGGGGGGGGTGAATAGCGATACGGTGTCGTTAAAAAAAACTTTTGCAATAAGTAAAAAGCAAGTAGAGAGTGCACAGCGGAAATATAAAGTAGACAAGATATTTTTACGTGGTTCACAATCTTTCGATTGCTAATCCACGGCCCTAGTGATCCTTGATCACGTACGGAGGGCAATTCACTAAAACCACTCCTCCTCGTTGGAAGTAGGAGCAACGATCACAAAAAGAAATCAAGGCAAAGGGACACTCCCCCTTTCCTTGTTACGATTAAAGCACAAAGACAATTTAAAGAAGTAGAACTTAAATAAATATACCGACAACTCTTATAAGTAGAAGATGTAGCTTTCGTTGTCGGCGGCACTTCGTCGTAGCAAATGTGAGTAGTAGTAGCGGCGTTACGACGGCGTGTTGAGAGCTCTTGATTTCTTATCTTTTTGCTTGGCGTGAACATGTCTATTTATGGATATTGATCTATGAATTTAGACATAGGTAGTGTCCAAGGTGAGGTTCTTATCCCCCAAGTCTTGCTCATCCACATCCTTTGCGCCAACTCAAGGATGAGGTGCTTCATCCAACCACCTTGTGCCACAACTCAAGGATGAGGTGCTCATCCAACCACCTTGTGCCACCTCAAGGAGGCCTTCACGCCAACTTGTTGGAGCCATCCAACTTGTGCCACATCATGGGAGCCAACCATCTTGTGCCAACTCTCCTCATTTTGGGCGTCCAAGCTTGATGGTGGTTTGCCAACCATCTTGTGCCAACTCACCTCATTTTGGGCGTCCCAACTTGATGATGGTTTGGATGTCCACCTTGATGCCACATCACCTAATTTTGGGGTCCAAGCTTGGTGATGGTTTGGATGTCCACCTTGATGCCACATCACCCTTTGTACCAAAACACGAGTCAAGTCCAAATTCACCCCCTTGAAATTCGAGCTCTTCTCGAGGCTGGAACTAGACCAGCAGTTGACTGTAGTAGACGACTGGTCAAAGGGTTTTGGACTGCAATACAAGTTAGCTTAAAATATAAAGTACGATGGTTCTAACCAATTGATCTCGACCTAGACCTTCCATTGGAGGTATTGGGTCGGATCTACGCTTAACGTCCTTGCTTCGCTTTCACACGAGCTTACCTTGTAGCCTCGCTTCCGGTCTTCACCCGAGTACCTCGGCTTCCTCCGAAATCCCTCTGGCGTTGCCCGACCACCTCGGTTCCCACCGGGTGTCGCAGACCTTCCGCTCAACTTTAGCATTTCTGCACACTTAATTGAGCTCGTAAGATAACAAATATACTCTTAACTATTGAGCCTTTTGCCATAATCAAAATATCGGTTCGACTTTGGTGCCCACTGCACCAACAATCTCCCCCTTTTTGATTCATGGCAAACCGACACAAAAGTTAAGGAAAAATTAAGCTAGCATAATGATTAAGCATGAATGAGCTAGCATAAAGATTAAATATGAATGAGCTAGCATAATGATTAAATATGAATGAGAAATATTATTGTTTCAAGTTCTCCCCTTTGAGGTAACCTCCTTGACGAAGGTGAGTTCTTGAAAAATAATTTTTACTCCCTTAATAGTTGCTTAAGTAATCGGAATTACTTAATATAAAAGGTAATAATTTTGTTTACTTTCTTCCCATTTAATTTTGGTTAATTTTGGTTACTTTTGTGACTTTCTCCCCCTTTTGCCTTAACTCAAAAAGTTTGTAATTATATTTTAGGGTTTGTAAGTCCAAGCAAGTTCCCAATATATATATATATATATATATATATATATATATATATATATATATATATATATATATATATATATATATATATATATATATATATATATATATATATATATATATATATATATATATATATATATATATATATATATATATATATATATATATATATATATATATATTTTAAAAATAATAATAAGCTTGAAAATATGTTCATCTAAAATGTACAACTTCGGTTGGACTTGATTGATATAGAATGATCAATAAGTCTTGAAGGAGTTGATTAATTTTAAATAATTATACTCCATGGTTCATATCGATGCACTGAATCTACATCTGGAACCAGGAGTAAGGTCCTAACATCTCACGCCCGTCTACGTGGCTAAGTACACAAACACATTAGTCCTATGTGTTGTGAGATGTGTTGGCTCCTTAAATCTATAGGTATATGATTTCTAAGGTAAGACTTAGGCTAATTTCATAAAAAGAAGCAAAAATAGAGTACATATATAGAAAAATTTAAATCCTACTCTATTACGCACATACCTAACTTTCGTCTTAATAAACTAAATTCGGCTTCGGGTAGTGGTTTGGTGAAGATGTCCGCTAGGTTTGATTTGGACTCAACATACTCTAGTTGTATAGTTCCATTAGTTACATGTTCCCTAATGAAGTGGTGTTTAACTTCTATATGTTTTGTCCTAGAATGACATATTGGATTTTTAGTTAAGTTAATTGAACTGATGTTATCTATGTAGGTTTTAATGTTGTTAAAGATTAAGCTAAAGTCTTGGAGAGTGTGCTTCATCCACAGGAGCTGAGAGACACACTCACCCATCGCAACGTATTCGGCTTCGGTGGTAGATAAGGCAACGCAATGCTGCTTCCTACTGCACCAACTCACTAGACTCGAGCCGAGGATTTGACAACAACCACTCGTGCTCTTTCTATCGAGTTTACTACCGGCATAGTCGGAGTCGGAGTAGCCGATTAGATTAAACTCGGTAGATCTAGGGTACCAAATACCTACGTTTAGCGTGCCCTTTAGATATCTAAGGATACGCTTGACTAGGGTTAGGTGAGACTCCTTGGCACAGGTTTGTAACCTTGCGCACATACTTATCGCGAATAAAATGTCGGGTCGGCTCGCGGTTAAGTATAGGAGACTTCCTATTGCGCTCCTATAGTATTTTAGGTCAACGGGTTTTCCTTCTACATCTTCGTTTATATTAACATTAGTTGCTATAGGTGTATTAATTATTTTAGCATCTTGCATTCCAAATCGATTTATTAAGTCCTTAGTATATTTTTGTTGATGTAAATATATTCCATCTTTAGTTTGTTTAATTTGTAAACCTAAGAAGAAACTTAACTCTCCTACTAAATTCATTTCAAATTCACTTTCCATAAGTGAGATGAATTCGTTTAGCAGGATCGAGTTGGTAGTTCCAAAAATTATATCATCTACATAGATTTGGGCTATAAAGATTTCTTTTCCTACGGTTTTAACGAATAAGGTTGGGTCGACTAAACCTTGGTTGAATCCTTTGGACTTAAGATAGATCGAAAGCCTTTCGTACCAAGCTCTTGGGGCTTGTTTGAGTCCATATAGGACTTTCTTAAGTCTAAGGACATGGTCAGTTTATCTAGATTTTCAATCCGGAGGTTGGTAGCGTAAACTTCTTCCTTAATGTATCCATTCAAAAATGCTGACTTGACATCCATTTGAAACAATTTAAAACCTCGATGTGCGATATGCTAACAACATTCGGATGGACTCTAGTCTTGCTACGGGGCGTAGGTCTCATCGTAATCTAAACCTTCGACTTGACTAAACCCTTTTGCGACTAACCTAGCTTTATTTCTAACTACTTCACCTTTATCATCAAGTTTATTTCAAATACCCACCTTGTTCCAATAATTGATTTTTCTTTAGGTGGTGGTACTAATTCCCGGACTTCATTTCTAGTGAATTGAGCTAGCTCTTCTTGCATAGCAATAATCCATGGGATCAAGAAGTGCTTGTTCAATAGTTTTGGGTTCGATTTTGGAAATTAACGAGATTTGACTAATGTTTGGTATGAAGCTCTAGTTCGAACCCTAAATTTGGATCACCTATAACTTGATTGATAGGATGACTTGGGTTAGGGTCATCTATCACTTGGTCGATAGGATGACTTGGGTTAGGACGAGATTCAAGTTCAAGATCAGTCGGGTTTGCTATATAAGTTGATTTGCTAGTTGGTTTTGTTAAGGATTGAACGGTTCGTGTCCTTCGTCAAAACTATATTAATGGTTTCTTCGACTCTAAGAGTGTCGATTGTATACCCTATAAGCTCATCGGTGGTTGAGTATCCTAGAAAGGTTCCAGTAGAGGTTTTGGATTTGAATTTCCCTAGGTAATCCTTAGTGTTTAAGATATGTACCTTGCATCCAAATACCCTAAAGTATTTGATGTTCGGTATTTTATCGTGATAAATCTCGTACGAGGACTTTTGGTGCCTCTTTACCATAAGGATCCTATTTTGGACATAGCAAGCCGTACTAACGGCCTCTGCCCAAAATCTATCGGGTAGGTTATACTCGTTTAACATTGTCCTAGCGGCTTCTTGTAGGGTTCTATTTTTCAGTTCGACTAACCCATTTTGTTGTGGGGTTCTAGGACATGAAAACTCATGGTGGTATCCGTTTAGGTTACAGAAATCTGTAAACCTGTGGTTTTCGAATTCACCACCATGATCGCTTCTAAGTCTTTTAATCTTAAGGTTCTTTTGATTTTCGATTAACCTACAAAGATTGATTAGTTGGTCTAGGGTATCATTTTTATGTTTGATAAACCTAACCCAAGTAAATCTAGAATAGTCTTCAATTATGACTAAGCAAAATTGACTACCATTGAGTGACTTAGCTCCATGTGAATCAAATAGATCCATGTGTAGGAGCTCAAGAACACTTTTGGTTCGTTCTTGATTAGTTAATTGATGTTGTGTCCTAGATTGTTTACCTTGTTGACAAGCATTACATATTTTATTATCCAAGTTGTTTAGTTTAGGCAAACCTATAACCAAGCCACTCTGACTCATCTTGTGGACGAGTCTTGGGTGCGAGTGTCCGAGTCTTCGGTGCCATAACCAAGATTCCTCTTGCTGTGTCATAAGACACTTGGTTGAGGAGTTGGGTAAATTTATTGTGTAGATGTTGCTATTCCTAGTTCCTTTAAGTATTATTTTAGATGTTGCATTTATCTTGATTACGCATTCATTTTCTAGAAATATGACCTTATAATTGTTATCACACAATTGGCTTACACTAAGTAAATTATATTGAAAGTTTTCTACTAATAAGACATTTTGAATTGTAAAGTTAGAGTTGAGCTCAATATCACGATCCGATGATTTTGAGCTTGCCGTTATTCGAAAGGCTCCGATCCTTGTCGTTTGAATCGTAACCCGAAAATTTGAGTTGATCCCCGGTCATGTGTCGGGAGCAACCACTGTCCAACATCCATTGATCCTACATATAAGGTAGTTGGATCGGATATTGGAATTACTAAAGGGTTGTTTGTAAGTTTTTAAACCTAAATCATCTCACCAATATCTACATGATCAAAACATGTTATTCCTATGTGTTATTGTGAGATGACTTTCAATTTTACTTGATTAATTTTAATGAATTTAAATTAACCAACATTAGGTTAGATTCGATTTAGTCTAAGCTCATCAAGTAATCTTTTCAAGAGATTAGCTTCGTGTCGTGGCGAGGCACGCAGGCCTTCTTTGATCGGAACAACGACCACTTCCTTAGACAAAGCTAATTTCAAGAAATTGATAACTCGACTTACTTGAGACTACATCTTGGTCTAACTAGTTATTTTTGAAAAGAGGCTCCCCGAGGCTCAATCTTTTCGTAGGATTTTAGTTGATTATGAGTCCTATCTAACCATTCTAAAAATAAAGGAAAAACTAAGCATGCAATTTCTAAGACTTAACAAAAATACATTTTGTATTGGCTCCCCCTGGACCATTGAATCGAGTGGGTCTATTCACATAGTGAATTTGGTCCTTGGGAACCCAATACATGTTAGATCCTAAAGTTGAAATCAAAGTGATCTTAGGGACCCATGCTTGGACATTTTTCTTATGTTGGTTTACTATAGACATATATGACTTATTGGTTGTATTTGAGTTAAACCCGAGTCCGGCCTTGTTGTACACGGCCCTTTGTGATCCAAGTAAGAGGTCAAGTCCCTTGGATCCCAAAGTGAACCTTTCCAACGTGTTCCTAAGGTCTTCGACTTGTGTTTTCAAAAGCGAGTTCTCAACTTCAAGCTTTTCAACTTGAGTTGAGTCCTCCTCTTGAATACGAGTAGTCGAAGAGGTTAGGGAGACCTCATGTTTGAGGAGGTTAACCTCCTCAATTAGGGTCTCGACCTTGGACTCGGACTTAGATAGTTTCTTATTTAAAAATTTAATTGCACCATACAAAGTATTAAGTAACGACCGACTTACCCTTAATGATTCTTTTGAACCGGATACGGATCCGTGGCTTGTCTTGAATGGAAGCTCATCATCGGATTCGGACTCGGACTCTTCTTCGGTTTCGGAGTCGTGCTCGGTCGGCTTGGCCATTAGAGCTTGGATATCGTCTTCTTCCTCCGACAACTCCTCCCAAGTAGCGTTTAGCGCTTTCTTGGTCTTTGATGCGTTATTCTTTAGCTTTGGGCACTCGGACTTGATGTGACCGAACCTGTTGCACTCATAGCATCTAAAATTAGAAGTATTTGAATTAGGTTTAGGCTTACCTTGAGTTGTTGGTCGTTTTCGTCTCTTGATCATCTTCCGAACTAGATTGACTAGTTCGGATTCTATTTCGGAGTCTACTTCCGATTCGGACTCGTCTTCTTCCTTCGGGGGTGGCTTGCTTGCGGGCTTCTTCTTCTTGGAACTGCAACTAACGCAATACTCTTCTCCTGGACCACGTTAGTTTGCTCATGTAATTCAAGTTCCAAAACAATTCGTCTAACCTAATTTTAGAAAGGTCCTTGGAGACCTTGTAGGCATCGACCATGGATGCCCACAAGGTGGTCCTAGGAAAGCGAGTTAAGAGAATACCGATAAGGTCGCGATTCTCGACCTTTTGTCCAATGGCATGGAGTTGGTTGGCGATGTCTTGGATCTGAGCATGTAGTTGAGTTGCGGTCTCGTTTTCCTGCATTTTCAAGTTATACAATTTATTTAAAAGTAAATCTCTTTTACATACCTTCGTGTCGCGTCGGTGCCTTCGTGTAGTTCCACTAGCTTGGTCCATAAGTCCTTTGCACTAATGAAGGGCCGACGCGGTTGAGCTCTTCCTTGGACAACCCACATTGCAAGATTTGAGTTGCCTTGGCATCGGCTTCTACTTGTTTTTCATGGAATTTGACCATTGATCGTAACCCAAAGATTCACCATCTTCATTAATAGGAAGTGTGAAACCGGTTTGGATTACGATCCACATCTCGATTTGGGTTTTAAGAAAGCATTCCATCCGACCCTTCCAATAACGAAAGTCATTACCGTTGTAAAAGCGGGTCGGGCGCTAAACCCTTCGAGATGGGCCATTTAAAAACAAGAAGAACGAAAAGAATCTTGCAAACACACACGAAAAGAATATTCCAAGACTTTCGTCTTGGATTAGTAGTGCAGAAAGTAAAAAAAATATATATAAAATGTAACTTGCAAAAAGAAATAAACAATCAAATGCGAATGTCGTTGAAGTTCCGGAGGACAACCTTACTCGGGATCTAACCCGAAGGACAACCTTATCCGGATCCTAAAGCCTCTAATGCAATTCTATATGTAGGAGAAGATAAGCAAGTGAAATAATTATACGAAAACAGAAATAAATAAATAAAAAATCTGTGAAAAAAAGAAAAACAAAGCTAGATTGGTGGTTTCACCGAATCTTAGCGCCCCCGGCTCTGATACCACTTGTTGGATCGAAAGTGTCGCTAGAGGGGGGGGGGTGAATAGCGATACGGTGTCGTTAAAAACTTTTGCAATAAGTAAAAAGCAAGTAGAGAGTGCACAGCGGAAATATAAAGTAGACAAGATATTTTTACGTGGTTCACAATCTTTCGATTGCTAATCCACGGCCCTAGTGATCCTTGATCACGTACGGAGGGCAATTCACTAAAACCACTCCTCCTCGTTGGAAGTAGAGCAACGATCACAAAAAGAAATCAAGGCAAAGGACACTCCCCTTTCCTTGTTACGATTAAAGCACAAAGACAATTTAAAGAAGTAGAACTTAAATAAATATACAACTCTTATAAGTAGAAGATGTAGCTTTCGTTGTCGGTGACTTCGTCGTAGCAAATGTGAGTAGTAGTAGCGGCGTTACGTTCTGAGCGTGTTGAAGCTCTTGATTTCTTATCTTTTGCTTGGCGTGAACATGTCTATTTATGGATATTGATCTATGAATTTAGACATAGGTAGTGTCCAAGGTGAGGTTCTTATCCCCCAAGTCTTGCTCATCCACATCCTTTGCAACTCAAGGATGAGGTGCTTCATCCAACCACCTTGTGCCACAACTCAAGGATGAGGTGCTCATCCAACCACCTTGTGCCACCTCAAGGAGGCCTTCACGCCAACTTGTTGGAGCCATCCAACTTGTGCCACATCATGGGAGCCAACCATCTTGTGCCAACTCTCCTCATTTTGGGCGTCCAAGCTTGATGGTGGTTTGCCAACCATCTTGTGCCAACTCACCTCATTTTGGGCCAACTTGATGATGGTTTGGATGTCCACCTTGATGCCACATCACCTAATTTTGGGGTCCAAGCTTGGTGATGGTTTGGATGTCCACCTTGATGCCACATCACCCTTTGTACCAAAACACGAGTCAAGTCCAAATTCACCCCCTTGAAATTCGAGCTCGTCTCGAGGCTGGAACTAGACCGTGATTGGTATGACAGTAGTCAAAGGGTTTTGGATAGATACAAGTTAGCTTAAAATATAAAGTACGATGGTTCTAACCAACTGATCTCGACCTAGACCTTCCATTGGAGGTATTGGGTCGGATCTACGCTTAACGTCCTTGCTTCGCTTTCACACGAGCTTACCTTGTAGCCTCGCTTCCGGTCTTCACCCGAGTACCTCGGCTTCCTCCGAAATCCCTCTGGCGTTGCCCGACCACCTCGGTTCCCACCGGGTGTCGCAGACCTTCCGCTCAACTTTAGCATTTCTGCACACTTAATTGAGCTCGTAAGATAACAAATATACTCTTAACTATTGAGCCTTTTGCCATAATCAAAATATCGGTTCGACTTTGGTGCCCACTGCACCAACAAAACTAAGCATGCATGAAAGACGTATTCATAAGCGTTTTAAAACTTAACAATAAGCATTCCTAACCTAAGCCTTCGTAACAACATACACCTTAATCCTACATAAAGTACATAGGTACGAACATTCTTCAAAGTAACCATAACCATTCATCAGGAAAATCCAAACATGCATAAAGGACGTAATCATAAGCATTTGGTTAACTTGAACATAAACATTTGTAATAACATAAACCCTAATCATGCAGAAGGAACATAATCGCAAGTATTCTTAACCTTACCCATAACCTTCACCACATCATAAATTCTAAACTAGCATAAAGTACATAGTCACCACATACTTAGACTTAACTCTAAACATCATAACTTCATAACATCTAGCATGCATAAAGAACCTAGTTCGTAAGCATTCAGAGTATTTAACATAAGCATGCACAATATCATAAGAGTCTTTTCTTTTCAAAACATATACTTATAAATACTTCAATATCATCATAACTTCATAACATCTAGCATGCATAAAGAACCTAGTTCGTAAGCATTCAGAGCATTTAACATAAGCATACACAATATCATAAAAGTCCTTTCTTTTCAAAACATATACTTATAAATACTTCAATATCATCATAACTTCATAACATCTAGCATGCATAAAGAACCTAGTTCGTAAGCATTCAGAGCATTTAACATAAGCATACACAATATCATAAAAGTCCTTTCTTTTCAAAACATATACTTATAAATACTTCAATATCGTCATAACTTCATAACATCTAGCATGCATAAAGAACCTAGTTCGTAAGCATTCAGAGCATTTAACATAAGCATACACAATATCATAAAAGTCCTTTCTTTTCAAAACATATACTTATAAATACTTCAATATCATCATAACTTCATAACATCTAGAATGAATAAAGAACCTAGTTCGTAAGCATTCAGAGCATTTAACATAAGCATACACAATATCATAAAAGTCCTTTCTTTTCAAAACATATACTTATAAATACTTCAATATCATCATAACTTGTTTGGGGGCCCAGTTAAGTACCACATAATCGCGTTCCTAATAGGTCCTGGGGTAGCGAGCCACCATCCTATTAGAGCAAGACCTCTTACGTCTTACAGGCAAGACCTCTTACATCTTCTTGTGTCCCTATGGATTTGATTAACGACCACCGACGGTCGGGTACTTAACCTCTTGCAAAGTAAAATACTTAATTCTTTTCTTTTGGACATAATATAAAGAATGCTCTTGATCCCCATCATAAGAAGGGAAGCATCTTGATCTTATCTTGACATAAGGAGAGCTCTTGATCCCTACTTGAAAGGGAAGCATCTCCATCTTATCTTATCATAAGGAGAGCTCTTGATCCCTACTTGAAAGGGAAGCATCTCCATCTTATCTTATCATAAGGAGAGCTCTTGATCCCTACTTGAAAGGGAAGCATCTCCATCTTAGTCATTTTATAAGGACACATGCATTCATAACATAAGAGTACCCTAAAGGGGTCCTAAAGCATAAACGTGTTCATCACATAAGCATGTTTCATGACACATTGCATCGTAAACATGAAGCATATTTCCTAAGCATATTCATGACATATTAAATCACAAAACATGTTCTTCACCTAGGTATATTTCATGGCACAATACTCCATAAACTTGAAACACATTCCCGAAGCATATACATGGCATATTACTTCACACAACATGTTCATCACGGCATATTACATGGCACATTACATCATAACATGAAGCATATTTCCTAAGCCTATTCATGGCATATTAAATCGTAAAACATGTTCATCACATAGCCTAATTTCATGTTGCATTGAATCATAACATATTCATCACCCAAGCATAGTTCATGTCATATTAAAAACTATACACATAGCACAATTACATATAGGGGTGTTTTCATGAAACCCTAACCCTAAAACCATGGGCTGGCCGAAACTTGTAAGGGGGCTCAAGCTTAGGTTTTGTCCCCTAAAATTCATTCATAAAGCATTATAACCTAGCTTAGCATCATGAGGGATATTTTCATGCCACCCTAACCCTAGTTACCTAGGGTGGCCAAAACCTATAAGGGGCTCAACTAGGGTTCTTGTCACCTAATATTCATTCATGAGCACTATAACTTATTCTAGTGTCATTAGAACCATTTTCTTGCAACCCTAACCCTAGATAGATGAGTTGGCCGAACCATGGAATGGGTTCAACTAGGGTTCTTGTCACCTAATATTCATTCATGAGCACTATAACTTATCCTAGGGTCATTAGAAACATTTTTCTTGCAACCCAAACCCTAATTATATGAGTTGGCCGAAACTTGTAATGGGTTCAACTTAGGTTTAGTCCCCTAGAATTCATTCCTAAAGCCTTATCATGGCCTAACCTCATAAGGGGGAGTTTCCATAAAAAAAACCTAACCCTAAAAAGCCTTGGGGCCGAAACCCATAAGGGCACCAAGTTAAAATTTTTGTCCCCTAAAAATTCCTATAGTGTGCATACAACCTATAGGAGTTCCCTAGCATCATTTTCATGAATCTTAGCCCAAAACTTAATTGGCCGAAACCTACAAGGGCTACACTTCATCTTTACGAAATTTAACCTACGAAACGAATACACTGCAGGTGAGGGAAATCTTACATCCTTCGCTTTGCTTGGGGAGATGACCTAATGGAGGTCACCTAGCTCTCTCCTAGCTTGCAAGGGGCTCTCGGCCAAAGGAAGAAGAAGAGAGCTTGGGTTTCGGTGAGAATGAAGAGAAGAGGAAGAAGGAAGGAAGAAGTGGCCAAGTGGAACTTCTCTCTTCTTTATAAAGGGGAGGAAGAGAAGTTTCTCTTCTCTTTGTCAAGCCTCTTCATTTACCCTCCTCCCATTTATCTATAGGTTCCCCTTTTCCTCTAATGATATGATTCTATTGGGCTTATGGTTAGTGGGTGCATCTATAAGGCTTGGCTATCTCTAGAGGTGGGGGGTTCAATTCCTAGGCTTTGCATCTCTTTTTGGCTTATTTTCTTTTATTTCTCCAAAAAGGCCTACATAAAGCCCATCATCATAAAGCCAAAAATTCTCGTAAAATTGCTAGAATTTCACGGGCGTTACACCCCCCTCTAGCGACGCTTCTCGATCCAACAATATCAAGTACCACCAAAACATCCACTAACACATAATCAAAACACAAATCCTAAACATGTCATCTAGTCAAAAACCGAAACCATAAGACCAAATAAGACCAATTCGACGAGGGAGATTCGCAGCTGGACTCTCCTGGCAGTTTCAACCTAAAATATATGTAAAGCAACGGGGTAAGTTCAACGAACTCAGCGGATATCAAGTCGGCATGCATAGTAAGCTATATCTAACAATAATAGTTATGTCAGTACAGTCTCCTAATCAATAATAGCAAAAATGCAAGGAAAAGCTGCAGAAAGATTGTACATACCTGAATCTATTATCCTGTCATAGGAGTACGAGACATACTAGCAGAAATAAGAATGTCAGACCAAATACAAAATGTATCATGTATGCATGTCAATCATATGCAACATCCAAGGCAGCAATCAAAATGCAGCAAACACAATACAAATGCTATCCATGCAAAATGCATGTGATGCAAATGACATGGTCACCCCTGACGCCAGTCAGCCGCCTCACACGCGATGGTGAAGCCGAGTAGGTAGGGCTATGACAACTGTGTACTCTGCCATCATTGCTCCTGAGTGACCGAGTGGACAGGATGCTGTCGAAGTACACCTATCCTCCTGCCCCAAACAGAGTGGGGGAGCAAAGCTCTCATCTCCCGGTGTCGTAGACCATAGGAGGGATCCCTGCCCGCTACCACGCTACCTCATCGCTACCCATGAGCAGACCAGCAGACCTGACAGAGCTACTGCACACACCCTCCTAATGTACCACTAACCCATGAGTGGCACGGCAGCAGATTATGTAACCGTCGGCCATGCTCAACTACAAAGGAACTGCAAGATGGTGCATGATACTAAAGCATGTAATACCAACTAAAATACATATCCGAATAATATGCACAACCAATAGGTACATATCAATGATCCAAGTAAAACAGGGAAGGTATAACTATAAACTGATCATATGCATGTTTCAAGTAGGCACAATAATATACAAGGCAGATAAACATGAAAATTACTGCAAGGTATAACTAACTAGCATATCAACATGACTATATCAAAAAGACAAGTCAAAATACTCGCCTGATTAAATGCTCAAAATACTGTAAATCTTCACGCCCGTGGACCTGTCTCGTGATCGAAACCTGCATATGTCATCAATTACAATTAAGTGCAAGCATACAACTACTTACGAATTAACTACTATATAGTTCCTATTTTTGTATCCTTTTATCAAATACAAATTAGAACCCCCCTACTGACCCTCAGCTTGTATATCTAATACATTCACCCCACGAAACTCAAAATGGTGACTTAACTACTTGATCCATCAAATCCACCATCCACACATCTTACAACCTAAATTTAGCAATTTACGGCTAAAAGAGAGGGAATAGAATAAGCTTACCAGCCCTGCACTGCAACGACAACCAACCCTTCTCAATTCCACAGTCCATCTGAAAACATCGCTGCTCTAAATCACAAATTGACTCATCAAAGGAAAATTTCCATTTTGAACTTAGTTCTCGTCCAATGCAAGAAGAAGACACTACCTCACCTTACTCCGGCGACCACCGACGGTAAACCCCCCCCCCCTCAATCTGGCAGCTCTGCTCAGTACAACACCCCTAGCCACTGCCAGCCATCACCTATCGTCGACTCAAGCTTCCAGCCGCACACACCCGCCGCCCTAGCTTGTTCGCGAAAATCGTCCAAGCTGACGAATGTCGCCTACCGTGAGGGAGGAGAATGAGAGGAAGGGGAAGAGGTGCTCAGTCGCCGTAGGTATCAGAGAAGAAGAGAAGGCGACGGCAACGGGATAGAAATCGATCACTCATGGCAGCCTCGAGTGAGAAATCGAGAGGGAGAGATGGCTGGCGACGGAGGGAACCACATCACTTGTTGATGTTGAAATCCGGCGATGCAGGGAGGAGCTCAATCGAGAAGAAGGGCGCGAGGAGAAAGAAAACAGGGAAGTAGGGACGGCGGCGGTTCATGTGGGCAGCGAGGAAAAAAGGATGTGCGGCACACGGGGTGGTTGCAGACGCGAGGAGAAAACCGCAAGGAAGAGGGCGTCGGGCGCGGAGGGGAAAGAAAAATCGAGGAAATTCAGAAGTTAAAAACCTAGATTTATAACCTAGGTTAATTAACCCCATTAACTAGTCTAAACAAGCCCCTTTAAAAGCTTGTTTTTCTTATCCCCGTAATTATCTCGTACAGGCCCTGTTTAAATCCAAAAAAAATCTAGAAAAATTCCTAAAATTCTCCAAAAATCCTGAAATAATTCTCAGGATTATTTTTCTTAATTCTTTGACCATTTAATTTAGTATGTTAAATTTTCCGTATTTAACAAGTACTCAATAAAAGTTACCCACAATTAAAAATCGAAGTTCGCATTATAATTTTTATCCTGGTCATGCATCTATTCATCATCGTCTTCGTCTTCGTCATCATCATCGTTATCCTCATCCTCATCCTCATAATTAAATTCCTTATCTTCATCCTCATTTAGTTCACTTGCATCAACGACTACTACTATGCCGCTGGGATCTCGTAACGTTGAAATGTTATATTCTTCGATATGAAATGTATTGACAACTTCATCTTGTTGATATGTTATGTCTTCCCAATGTTTCTCAATTTTATTATATGCTTTTGTTTTACAAACAGCCCACCAATCACTTTTGTCTCGTCTCAGACTAGGATATGAAGCATAAAATACTTGAATCGCTTGCTGTGCAAACACAAATGGTTCATACCTCTTGTATATTTTTTTGTAATTAATTTCAACCAAATTAGACTATGGATGCACCCTCATGCCTTTGATAGGGTCAAACCAACGACACATAAATAAAATAATTCGCAAATCTGAACCTGGGTACGCTACCTCTAAAATTTCATCTAGCAAGCCATAAAATTCATTCCTTGCACCTCCATCATTAGATGACTGAACACAAACTCCACTATTCATTGTAGTTTTTCCAATTCCATAATCTTGAGTATGAAAATTATATCCGTTTATTAAATATGTCGGCCAAGTTTTCACCATTGAGTTTGGACTCCATGACAGATGTTTTACTAGGTCTTGCTCAATGTGAGCATGATTATTAAGAACCTAAAGTCAAATAAGTATGTGTTAAAGTCAAGATTTATCAAATTTATTATCATAGACTACTTACATATTTTTTGAACCATTGTACAAATTCTTCGTCGCTGAAACGATCAAACTCATGCTCCGGAAGCTCAGAATATAGAGTTTGAAAAATCCTACCATAAAATTAAATATAACACAAACAATAATTTACGATATATAAAATATATAATATAACATTTATATACTCACTTGAAATACGACGTTATTTCTGGACAGTTCAGTAAAATATATGTGTGGGTTGTTCGCCACTCTTGACCAGTTAAATATCTACTTGTACAAGATCCACTTGGTCGACCAAGGTAGTTAAAAATCGAGAATGCCCTTAAATTTGGATCAACGGGACCCTCATTGTTTCTTCCTACTTTCCGACTCTTGCATTGAACGTGAGGTTCAAAATAATATGATCCAAAAGTTGTAACTTCCTCCACAATATATGCATTAACAATAGAAGCTTTAACATTAGCCTTATTTTCCAATTTTTTTTTCAAGTGATAAACGAATCTAAGAGTAATACAATAAAATGTATTAGAAAATAAATTATACTAAATTTGATCAAATGAAATAACAATGATAAAAAAGCTAAAAATTCACCTTTCAAACGGATATATCCATTGAAATTGAACAGGACCTCCAACTTTAGCCTCATATGACAAGTGAACCAAAAGATGTTCCATGGAATCAAAAAATGTCAGTGGAAATATTCTTTCTAAGTTACACAAAATGATCGGAATGTCTCTCAAATGTCTCCATGTGTGAATGACTTAATACTGTCGAGCAGATATCATGAAGAAAAAATCTTAATTATGTAATTGCACCCTAAATAAAATTTGGTAACAGTTCCTTCAAAGTAATAGGAATTAGTCTTTCCATGAATATATGACAATCATGACTTTTCAAACCAATCAATTTGCATTTCTTCAAATCGACGCATCTGTCAAGATTAGAGAACCATCAGGAAATCTCAATGATTTCAACCATTCACAAACAATCCATCTCTAATCTTTATTTAATGTATAAACTGTTTTTGGTTTTGGTCCCCTACTATTTTCATCAACATCAAGGACGAGTCGTTTACAAATGAGACGTATATCTTTTCTTGCATTCAGATTGTTTTTTGTTTTTCCAGTAATATCCATCACCGTATTTATCATATTATCAAAAATATTCTTCTCAATATGCATTAAATCAAGATTATGATGAATCAAATTACTCTGCCAATACGGTAAATCCCAAAATATACTTCGTTTAGTCCATTTATGTGTAATTCCATAGTCATATGTTGTAACATTTGGTTCTTCAATAACAGATGAAAAGTTAAGCACTCTATGCCATAAAAATTGACCGATGAATCTCAATGGTGGAGGTGTTCTTTCAATTCTATTCTTAGTGAATTCTTCTTTATTTCTTCTGAATTTATGATTTAGTAGTAAAAATTATCTATGACAATCAAAATAACTCGGTTTCTTTCCGTGTTTCAACCTGAATGACTTTAATCTCTCCATACATATTGGACATCCTAAAATCCCCATGGTACTCCAGCCCGATAACATACCATAAGCAGGAAAATCATTTACGATCTAAAGAAGCGCAACTCTCATTGTGAACATTTGATTAGTATGGACATCATATGTAGAAACACCTTCGTCCCATAGTTGTTTCAGCTCGGCAATCAACGGTTGCATGTAAACATCTATTAACTTCTTCGGATTATACGGACACAATCAATGTTAAAAACATATAAGGAGTTTTCATACACATATCGGGTGGAAGATTATACGGAGTTACGATAATTGGTCAGTAAATAAGTTCTTCCTGATTTGCCAAATTGAGCAAATCCATCAGCACATAGATCCAACCTGATGTTTCGAGTCTCATTTGCAAACTCATGATATGTTCTATCAAAAATTTTTCACGTCTCTACATCTGATGGATGACACATTAGCTCATCCTCTGTTTCATGATTTGCATGCCAAGTCATGTATTCAACAGTGACCTTTGATGCATAAAACCTTTGCAATCTAGGAGTTAAAGGCAAATAGAATATTTGTCTGAATAATTTAAATAGCTTATTACGATTCAATCTCGTGGTACTCTTGTACCTACATTGACTACAAAATTTACAAGTATCTAAATCTGTATTATCTCTTCAATATAGCATACAACCATCTCTACAAACATCAATTCTTTGCACCGGAAGACCTAAATCTTTCACAAGTTTTTTCATACTGTAAAAATCGTTCGACATTATGTGATCACATGGCAATACTTCTCCAATAACTTGAACAAAATCATTAAACAATCTTCAGACACATTATGCTCTGCTTTAACATTCAACAATCTTGTGGTGTGAGATAATTTAGTGTGACTGTCACAATCAGATCACACGGGTTCATCTGCAGCTCTCAATACTTCTTGAAATTTGATATATGGCTCATTGTATACATTTTCATGAACACCAATTACTTCTACCTTCTCCAACGACGTTGAATAACTAGTATATATGTGTTCAAATGTTTGAGGATAACTAGAACTTGCAGCGTTTGATTCATTATTCAAATTATGACAAACTGTATCAACTATCATCCTCTGGTATGGATTGAATTGATCATAATATATTTGCTCTCCACTAACTATCCTTTGTATGTTTCGTCCAACCTTTTTATCGGATATAAATGGATCACCATGACAAGTCCAATTATAATAATTTGGCGTAAAACTAAATCTACTTCTCGAACTTTATCACACTGGAAAAATTTACCATTATAATATTTTTTGCATGGACACCTTAATTTATTCCCATCCATAAACTCAACATTGTTATTAGCAAAATTCAAAAGTTATTCCAACCCAATAATAAATTCATCGGTTAAACCACGATGTTCTGGTAAATTCTTTTTATACATCCAACTTCGTTCTCTCTCCATTTTGTTGGAGATCGTTTGGAAGCTAGAGGGGGGGGTGAATAGTACTTTTCGGTTTCTACAAAAATGATTAGCGGAAGAAAGAACAAATAATATATGTAAAAACACAAAAACAATGCTAACAAGGCCTTTACGTGGTTCGGAGATAACGCTCCTACTCCACGGTGATCCTTAAGGTGGATCAACCCAAGCAATTTCACTAAGAAGCTTTCTCTTTACAAAGACCTCCTCTTCTTACAAAAGATGACAATGAAGATTTGAGAGGAGGAGGGAGATTAATACACTTAGAAAGCTTGGAAAACTTGTGGGAGCTTAGAAGGATGATCAGAATATAAGCATTAGCCCCTTCTTGCTCCCCTTGGGCTCTTTTTATAGGAAAGAGCCTCTTTTTCCCGTTGGAGGTCCATCGATCGATGACTTACATCGATCGTGCCACGATTCTAACGGCTTACGAGCGGATTTGCGGGATTGTCGTCGTCATCATCGCAGGAAGACTATCGATCGGCCGCCATGATGGCGATTCGGTAATCTTGCTAAATATCCGTAGCGATCGGCTATGGGCCACCGATACATTTGTGGCGATCGGGCGTCATCTTTGCGGTCAGTGCGATCGACTCTCATCGATTCAAGTAGGATAACTCGATCATTGCTATGATCTTCCAACCTCTAATGTCGTATTTTAAGGGCGATTCGGACGCCATGTTCCGATCATTGGTACACCCCAAGTATGACTAATTCATACTTGAAAACATAACCTAAGCCTAGACTTAACCTTCCAGCTTCTCCATCAGCCTTGCGCCTCCAGAATTTCTTTGAGTCCACGACTCCATCCATGCGCTTGCCTTCAAAAGCTTCCTTCGGTTTCGTCATGCTTTGGTTTTCTTCTTTGCCAAAGTACGCTTGGACTTTACGCCGCCAAGACTACATGCTTGGACTTATGCCGCCAAGACTTTCCTTTGGTCTTTCTTTTCCAAGGACTGCTTGGACTTTACGCAGCCAAGACTACATGCTTGAACTTACGCTGCCAAGACCAAGACCTTTCCTTTGACTTCTCTTTGCCAAGATCACACTTGGACTTGTCTTTTACCAAGTCTTCATACTTGGATTTTCCTGTCACTTAAACATGTTTACAATTAGATCACAAAATATTGCCTAACTTAGATGATTATCCAAACATCAAAATATATAAATGCTTGGGGCATTGTTGCACCAACACATTTATCCTATTTTAAAATTTATATCAAGGATTAATTTTATTTTTTTTCATATTTTATCCATATATATTAATCTAACAATAAATTTATACTCAAAATAAATTCTTCTAGTACTAAATGTGATTTTGTGTGATATTTAATTGCAAACTATAATATCATTTCAAACAAATATTACATATTTACGGTAATAAAATTACTTAAAATCAGACATTAATTATATATAATATAAAATGATAATACTACAAATTTATAAATATAAAATATTTATACCTGTCCTAATGGAAACAACGGATGAGCTCACAGCTGAAGATTTCACGAACACACCGAACACCTAAATAACGAAGTACAACAAACCTATGAAAAATAAAACATTAATTTTGTATTTATATTGTACATTATACTGATTTATATAATTTGAATAACATTTTAACTCTATTGTTACAGCGATGAACGACCAAATTTGATTGTGCATGCGGTGTCTAGAACAAATCCTCCAATTGGGACGACGATTAACCACCCAAGTCGCGCCCCCATGCCAAATTACACGGCAGTTGCCCGCAAAGCGCGACAACAGCCGGCCTGACCTCGCGGCAACTGCTACGAGCTCGCGACCGTCATGTGGCCTCGCGGCAACAACCGCGAGCTTGCGGCAGTCTTTGCGAGTCAATGAACTTCGCGACACTGCCGCGAGCTCGCGGCGTGGTATCGCGAGCTCGTCTTCTGATGTCGTCGGCTAGCTCGGCGACGACGGAAGACAGGGAGGAAGGGGAGGAAGACGGGGAGAAATCGTATCGGATCGGCGGATGGGGGGGAAGTGTCGTCGTGAGATTCGATCGAGGAAAGGAAGCAGGGAGTAATTAGGGAGAAATTGACGACGAATCCTATTTCATTGCTAAATTTGTCAAAAAATTGACGACGAATACTAGATTCGTCGCCAAATTGGCGACGAAATTTATTATTCGTCGCCAAATTGGCGACCAATTTATTTTTTGTCGCCAATTTTGCGACGAAATTTATTTTTCATCACAAAATTGGCGACCAATTTATTTTTCGTCGCCAATTTAGCGACGAATATTATATTTGTTGCAAAAATTATAATTCCCACCCTGCCAAAATAATTGAAATTTTTTGTCGAAAATGTTTCGTCGCCAAATTTGATGGAAAATTTCCAGCGAATTCATGAATTCATTGCTAATTTTGACAACAAATTTTAGATTCATTGCTAATTTGCAACAAAAAAAATTTCGTTGCATATTTTTGTAATGAAAATTTAATTCGTTGCAGAATCTGCAACAAAAATAAAATTCGTTGCAAATTTTGCAACGAATTCAAAATTCTTTGCAAAAATTGGCAACGAAAATGTTGTTTCGTCGCAAATTGGCGACGAAAAATCATTTTTGTCACAAATTTGTAACGAATTATTCATTGAAAATTAATCGTTGGAAATTTAAATTATTTTGCAACAAAAAAATTTTTGTTGGAAATTTCGTTACTAATTTGCGACGAAATTTAAAATTCGTCGCAAATTTTATTGTAGA
The DNA here is from genome assembly GCA_025175895.1 of Wurfbainia villosa. Taxonomy (NCBI): domain Eukaryota; kingdom Viridiplantae; phylum Streptophyta; class Magnoliopsida; order Zingiberales; family Zingiberaceae; genus Wurfbainia; species Wurfbainia villosa. The sequence goes on from CM045989.1 coordinate 6,922,709, forward strand.
TTTGCAACAAAATTTTTTCATTGCCAACTTTCGTCGTCAATTTGATTTTTTTTGTAGTGATGATAACTTTTAAAAAAAAAGACAATGCTTTACGCTAAAACATTGTTAAACTAATTAAAAACAATAATGTTTTTCATAAAAAGTGATATCTTTTAAGTGTTGTGTATTACTTTTTTTATTGTAGTGATATAACTCGCTTTGAGTGTAGGAGACAAGGGTTCTACAAGAGTAAATATCCAAAAAGAGTCAAGAAGGCTCAACCGACACCAAAGGCGAAGGAGAAGGCCAAGGAAGTCGGTGCCTTGATATGCAAAAGCAAGGAACACATTGTATGCTTCAAATGCCAACAACGGAGTCACTATAAGAGCAAATGTCCTAGGGGAGTCACTCCAAGAAGGTCATGAGAGGAGCATCACATGTAGGGGAGCTAAGGCAAATCCTAAAGTAACATTTAATAACAATTCTACCTTACATAATGATAGGAAGCATGCTAGAAATTTACTTGCAATCATTCATGATAAAAAACATGCTAGAAAAAATAAATATGTTTGTTTAGGTGCTAAAAGTTATGAATTTAGGTCTAAGGATAATAATCTAAGTAATAATCCAAAGAAAAATAAACATATAACTAGGAAGAAGAATTCCCACAAGGTCAATGAAAAATTAAAAATTGAGAAATTGGAAATGAAAAATCAAGTCTTGAGGTCAAAACTTGAGAAAATAAAAAAGACCCTTAGAAAAATAGAAAATATGATTATAGGGTCTAATGGTTAAAATTTAGGTGTTGGTAGGAAAGATTTAGTTAAGGGCAAGGAAGGTTTGGATCATAAGCCTAAGCACAAGAAGATTATACAAACCTACCACAATGTTCCATTTAATTATGGAACTACTCCTAGGTCTAGGAGTATCAAGGTCACAAGGGAGGTCAACCCTAGAATTGACCATGATATGTGTCTAGTGACTAAGGTTTCCATGAAACCTAGGAAAGTTACTAAGAATGTCACAAGAGAGGCAATCCCTAGAGTTGACCTTAGTAAGACCGAAGTGACTAAGGCTTTTAAAAGGCCTAGGAAAGTCACTAACAAGGTTACAAGGGGAGTTAATTACCTCTAGAGTTGACCTTGACAAGACCCAAATGACCAAGGCTTCAAAGCCTAGGAGGGTCATTAGGAGGATAGTTAGGGAAGTTATCCCTAGTGAATACTTAGTTAACCCAAGGAGCTCAAATAAGTCTTCAGTTTCTAGAAGCGTGATTCCATCACACTAGATGGGTTTAGGGTATGTCAATCGTAAATGGATAGGTAGTTAACCTAATCATGGTAAAAGTGATACTTTAAGACATTTTTAGAGTATTGTAATACTTTGAAAATGGGTTTAGAATTTAATCCTAAAAGATTTTAGGATGTACCAATAGAAATTATGGAAGTTGAAAAATTTTATCAAAATTGACACAATTAGGTTTTAGAGTCATAGTGTGTCATTTTGAATTTTTGACACATTTGAGAAAAAAAATAGTATTAAGGTAAAATTGATATAACTTTAGAAAATGACAATTTGATTTAAAACTTAGATATTCTATACCTTGGTATTTTATATATTTGTCATGTTTTATTTGTCTTGTCATGACATAACATCATATTTCATTTGATTATATAAAATATTATGGTAATGTTTAGGATTAATTTTATAATGTCATGACGTACTGATTATTGACAAATGTTGTAAATTATGCTATCATTTATGTCATGATCATCATTCATGTATGTTAATAAAATTGAACTAAGGACAATGACATGATTTGAAGTCCCATGATAAGAGAATCAAATAAAATTGCCTAGATAAAATGCATGAGCCCTTAGATTAGGGAAGAACCTAAACCCACATCTCACAAAAATATTAAATTTATATGTGTGTGTATTGATACACCCTAGACACATGAGAGATGTTAGAAAAATGAGTTAAGTTCAAGGTGCATAGTTCTTGCATCTAGATGAACTCAAACTCATAATATGACATTGATAAATCAAAAAATTAATGTACAAGTCATGTACATTTAGCCCATAGATAATGGTTCAAAATAAGGTTTGAAAAACCTTGGTGAAGTCTATCTTTTAATAGCAATCACCATTGAACAAGTTTATACAAGTTAGGCCTAAAATATTGAAGTTATCAATGCTTTTGAACTTTGTATCAATACTTCAATTTAATGGATATTTTAATTTAAAATTATTTTTTACCCATTGTATTTCATGTAAGTAATGTATGTATGAAATTTCAAGATTTTTAAAAATACGTATATTTACTCATGATTTTTAAAAACTCGAATATTTACTCATGATTTTTAAAAACTCGAATTCTGAATCTGATTTCTGCATTTTATATAAACCAGTTGACTGCTACTTGGAGTAGTCAACTGGTGGTAAGGTAGTCGACTGATTTCTGATTTAGTCCATTGATATGTCTGATTTCGGATGAACAAGATTTGTTAACCATGTATCAACAAGTTTAGGCAGCCCTAATGTCTCCTAACCCTAGGATATACTTTGGAAAGCATGGGAAGGGTGAAATATCATTGAAAATGATTATGAGAGGTGTTTAGGGTGGAGTATCGATTTTTAAGGGTTGTGAAAGTTCAAGTTTGAACTTTTACCCTTATTTTCGATGGTTTAGATTTCCTATTGGCTTAGAAGCTCTCCAAGGACATTGTTGATGTAATAGTCAAGGGGGAGTAAGCCTTTAGAAGGAGATTATCCATCAAGAGATGATGGATGAGTACTCCTCAAAGGGGGAGAAATAAAGGGTTTGAAACCCTCATTGTACTCACCAAAGGGGAAGAATTGGTGAAGTGAGGATTGTCTCTCATTTAGTTATATGAGACTTATCACTATGAAGAGGGGGAAGAATTGGTGAAGTGAGGATTACCTCTCATTTAGTGATATGAGACTTATCACTATGAAGAGTGAAGACATCCAAGAAGTTTTTTGACCAAGGGGAGAATGTAGGATCTCTTTGGGAGATAGAACATTGGAAAACCCTTGGCAGACTTTTTAATGTATGCCAAAGGGGGAGAAGTGAGGTTTAAGTTAGGTAAACATTCACTATGCTTTGACATTGGAAGAGTTAAGTTGGGTTATTGTTAGCCTAACTTAATATATTGTCAAACATCAAAAATGGAGAGACTGTTGGTGCAACAAGACCCGAGTCAATGTCGACCAAACTCGAGTGGGAGTCGAATAATATTTTAATGTTTAACAATGGGTTGACTATTGTTTGACTATATGGATTTCACCATATATTGACCATATGACTAGTGGATGATTGAGATATCCAAAGTCATATGAGGAGATTATTTGGGGAAGATTGTTGGAGCAATCAACCTCAGAAGTCCAAGTTTGAATACTTGACATGTGAAAGGCCAAGCATGGTCTTGGCAATTAGAAAATTCAAGCCATGAGTACTTGGCAATGGTAAGTTCAAAGATATAATCTTGGTGGCATAAGTCCAAGCATATAGTTTTGGCGGTATAAAGTTTAAGTGAACTTTGACAATTGGAAAGTCTAAGAATGGTCTTGGCAAGAAAAGTCCAAGTCATGGGTACTTGAAAATTGAAAGTTCAAGTCATGGATACTTGGCAATGTGAAAGTCCAAGTGTCACGCCCCGAGGGAGTCCCCGCCAGACAAAAATCCGACAGCATCTCCCCTATACGGGTGACAATACCAATTTTTATACAAGGCCTACACGGCCACTATACATCGGTCAACACGACCGGAACAAAAACATCTACACACGCAGATCATAAGGCCTCAGGCCAACCATCATAGTAAATAAATGAAGTCTATAACATCTAGACTTACCCCTTCTGCCATCTGAGCAGGAACATACAACCAAACTAATTGAATAGTCCATAAGGACACCACAATTATTCCCAAACTTCCATAAGTACATAACCACAACATCAGGACCTATACATATCCTCTATACAAAATCCAAAACCAATAGACCAATAAAACCTATTCATTTTGACGAGGGGGATTGGCAGCTGGACTCTCCTGACAGCATCATCCTGAAATAAATATAAAACCACGGGATAAGTTCAAAGAACTTAGCGGATATTTATCGATATGAATAGCAAGATATAGCTAACAATACTAATCATGCGATCTGATCTCATATATATGGTAAGCAAGATCTAAATGCAAAAGGATGACTCACTGAATCTCCTACTCGATATAGGAGCATGCCTACTATAAGAGATAAAGTCATCACCATAAATGAATATGAATCTCAGTATGCATGACAATCATATGCAACATCCAAGGCATCAATACAATAATGCAGGAAACACAATACAAATGCAATCCGTGCAAAAATGCATGTCGTGCATATGATATGGTCACCCCGCCGCCGATTTCAGTTACATGTGCTGGCCAGAGTGGGTAGGAGCTATGACAAGCTGTGCACTCTGCCATCACTTGCTCTGGTGGCCAGAGTGGGCGAGGATCTTTGTCGAGTACACCTATCCTCCTGCCCCCAAACATAGTGGAGCTAAGCTCTCATCTCCGGTGTCATAGACGGAGGAGGAGGATCCTGCCCACTTACCATTTGCCTCGTCGCTACCCATGGCGGTCGGCGAACTGACGAACAATGCACACACCCTCACGATGTACCACTAACCCGCAGGTGGCGGTGTATGCGAGCCATGTAGGCTGCGGGCTCAACAATAATGGAACCCGTCCGGGTATGCAATCATGCAAGATGGTGCATGACACTAAAGCATGTAATACCAACTAACATCGTGTCCAGAATAATATGCACAATAAAAGTACATATATACATGATCCAGTAAAGCGAGGAAAGTATAACTATAAGCGATCAAAATGCATGTATCGAATAGGCATAATAACATGCAAGGTAGATAAACATGAAAACTATTACAAGCTATAACTATCTAGCATATCAACATGACTATATCAAAAAAAGACAAGTTAAAATACCGCTTTCTTTATAATGATCGTGAAAACAGCGAAATGGACACGCCTCGTGGGTTAAGCACAAAATATACAATTCAGCGACAAATCGAATAATTAATCGATTTCCTTTATATCTCAATTAACTAAGCGATTTCCAATTTTTCCTTGTCCACAAATAATCCATACAATTTAATTTAACCCAAATCCCATATCCTCCAGAGTAACACATTTTTGAACCATTCCTCGCTCACTAACATACCAATCAAGCGAATAACAGTAATCAACCCAATCGCGACCAAAACCCCAAGTTCAGCCCCAAATTGACCACAACTCCGACTCGGCCCTTGTTTTCCTGGTACACATCCACCCACGACCACTACCATCCGACCTTGCACGACCACTCTCGGTAGGCCCAAATTCCTCATTTGCCTAATGAATAACACCATCCATACTCACCGATCGACCAAAAATAGATGGCGGAAATCGGCGAAGCAGCCCGTCCGTAGCCGGAAAGACCCGGCGGCACAGGCCACCGGAAGGCCAGCGGCGAGCTGCTGAAAACCGTGATCCTTCGGAAAGAAGAGCGTCGATCGTCGCCTAAGCGAGTCGGCTGCGGGCCAAGGAAGAAACTCGGCGGCGGTGCTCCTGGCGAGAGGGCAACTCGTCTAGAGCGGCGGCGAGTCTGGCTGCGGTTCCGAGGAAGAAGGCTCGTCGTGCTCGAGAAAAGAGGCGTCAGAATTTCTTTGACGGTAAAAGAAGGTGTGCGTGAAGGCGCCCGGAGGTTGGGCTCGTGAGAGGCAGAGAAGGAGGAATAGGGGTTCTGAGAAAGGAAGAGAAATAGAAAATATAAATTAGGTTTTCCATATATTTATCCCCTTTAAATAGACCCCTCTAAAGCTTATTTATTTTATCCCCATAAAAATCTCGTACGGAGTCCGTTTAAATCCAGAAAAATTCCGGAAAAATTCCTAAAAATCCTGAAAAATTTCCAAGATTATTTCTCAAAATATTTGACCATTAAATTTTGGTATTTTAAATTTTAGTATTTAACATTCTCCCCCACTAATAAAAATTTGGTCCCCAAATTTCCTACTCAAGTACTAACAAGCAATGTCACACTGCTCAACTCAAGTACTTGGGGAAAACCACACATTAAGTACTAAGTGGAGTATTGAGCTTGAATCTTTTCCTCAAGCTCCCAAATAGCCTCCTCATCGGTGTGGTGACTCCACTCGACCTTGACAAGTCGCACAACCTTGTTCCGCAACTGTCGTTCCTTGAAATCCAAAATCCGTACCGGAACCTCTACGTAAGTAGCATCAGGTTGAATGGAACCTGATACATCTGATAGAATGTGTAGAGTCTGACATATACTTCCTCAGCATGAACACTTGAAACACATCTGGATGCGCCAAAAGCGCAGTTTGTAGCCCTAGGCAGTGGCGGCCTCCGATGCTCTCCAAAACCTCAAACCAATGTATCTAGGAGCTAGCTTACTACGAAGGTCAAATCTCTTCACCCCTTTCGTGGGTGAGACTCGCAGGAATACATGATCACCAACAGAGAACTCCAAAGGTCTCTGTCTACGATCTGCATAACTCTTCTGGCGATCCTGTGCCTCTGCCATCCTACGTCTGATAGTACGAACCAACCCTGTCTCCTACTGAGCTCTATGGGTCCTAGCAACTTGTCCTCCCAGTTGCCCCCGAAATCTATAACACAGGACCCCAGCAATCCTCTAGTATCTAAATGGTCCGCTCGGTATCGGCCCATCTATCTCTGCGGATGGAATGCGATTAAACGAAGCTGCATGCCTAAGGCCTGCTGCAGACTCTGCCAAAATCGAGACGTGAACCAGAGATCTCTATCTGATGAAATGCTCAAAGGGACACCATGAAATCTGATGATCTCCCGACGATATAACTCTCCATCAATCGATCCTAAGAGTCGGTCTTCTGAATCGCTAAGAAGTGCGCTGATTTGGTTAGTTGGTCAACGACCACCCAAATCGTGTCATGGCCTTGACGTGTCCTAGTCAAACCTCCACAAAATCCATAATGAAATACTTCCACTTCCATTCCGGAATCGGAATTTCCTGAAACATCTGTTCCTTAAAATAATGCAACTCCGGAAACCATTATCCTCCTCGAAGTCAGAGACGGGGAATTATCTTTTCACAAGAGACGTCCATCTACCGTACAAAATCCACTCCACCACACACTCTACAAGTGCGTGGAAGGCTATCGCGACCAAACTTCCTTGTTACAACCATTCGTGTTCCAGCTACTCTATAGTAGCTATCCAGTAGCTAGCCAAAACTTCATGAGCATTTCTGCTCCTCACCTCTTCTAAACAATATAATAACTGCGAAGTCCACGTCATAAATATATGACAACCCATCTCGTAGTTCCTCATTTGACGTAAACACGGGATACGTCTCGATCAACTAAATCAGAAATGCTCCATTCTCTGAAACATTGCATCCGCATACAATACCCTTCCTTCCACCCGAGAATGATCAAACAACACGGGTGTAAAAGTCAATCATTGTCTGAGCTGTGAAACTAATTTCACAAGCTTTAGACCAAATAAATTCCATCACCAGTCAGCGGTATAGTACCACTAGAACATCCTATCCATATCTATGGTAATAATCAAATCAATACCAAAAAAATCATCATCTATGGTGGCCGAGTGCTCAACTCCAACTACCACCATCACAAATGATCCCATCGTGTCCAGAATACACGATTTCCCAAATCCCTGGATGACTAAGTCGTCAATAAGTCTAATAAGATAATCAAAAGCTCAAACAATTCATACCAAGTATGAAATTGTCATCGCTACACACATGTATTCTCTTTACTCTAGGTTAATAATATACCAAACATCACAATGACACTGATAATTGTATGACACCATGTCACTACAATATCAACCCATCAGTCATAGATCAATCCTATAGCTGATCTATCCACAATGAAGGATATTCATTTCCTTCCACAACTACCGCATTCTATCATCGTTAATTGATGCATAACCTCAAAGGTCCATCTCTCTTTTAACAAAGAGTTCCGGATCTCCTCTGGAAAATTCTGAGACAGATAAATATCCCACCCGACACCTCCTATAATAAGGTAAAACGATCTTTCATCGTCTTGACCAGTGTAAGTATACACGCCTTATCCATAACCAAACCACTAATAGCAGAGACTGATATTCTCTGAGGGTTTACTCCTTGACCTTCAAATGGGTGACTAGCAGGCCAAATCCCTAGCTTCCTAATTCGACATCAGTCGACACCTCTAAAGAATTCGTACTTCTGAAATCATCGTTAGGTTCCTCAAGGTCAATACATTATCGACCTCGTCCCCGACCATGAGTAGGGACAATTTCACTAAGTCAATAGTTTTCCTAGCCACAAAAGTACCGTAACTACTAAAGACAATACTTTTCCTATAGCTCAGAGATATCCTTCAGCTTGCTTGGTCTCAAAACACGAGAACTTCCAAAAATCTAAGGAAAATAAAATCCTCGAAACACAAAACCCACAAACCAAAACCGCAAACCAATAAATTGTCACATCCTGGGGGCATATCCGTCATCCAAATGACAAGGGAGCCCCTTAGTGACAATATCCAGAATCCATGGACCAAATCTGGTAAAAACCTCGAAATAATTATAGAAATATAAGTATTAGACCATTCATAGGGAAGCATCTCTTAGGCATTTCATCATACATACTTGTTCATCATGATGCAATGAGCATAACATAATCATACATTCATACAATTAACATGGACATAAGGTAGTGACATAAACAAATCATGCTATCATAAAGTCTAACTATCAACATGTTAACATCATATATAGATATATCATGACATGGAAGATCATGGGTGAGCATGAACAAGGTTTGGCCGAAACTTCCAAGGGGAAATCTTAAGAATTCAAACCCTAATTCAACTTGTACAAGGTCTAACTATCAACATGTTAACATCGTATACATATAAAACATGACAAGGGAAAATCATTGGTATCCCAAACATGATTTGGCTGAAACCCTAATGGAGGTTTTTAGGGATTCAAATGCTCCACAACTTACACAAAGCCTAACTAACATCATATTAACATCTTATATACATGTAGCATGGCATGGAGGATTATTAGAGGGCATGAACATGGGTTGGACGAAACCCTAAGGGAGGGTTCTTAAGAATTCAAATACTAAAACAACTTGTACAAGGTCTATCTAACATCTACTAACATCATATACATATATAGTATGGCATGAAACATCATTAACAAGCATAAACATGGGTTGGCCGAATCTTCATTGGGGGCTCTTAACACTTCAAACCCTAAAACAACTTGTACAAGGTCTATCTAACATCATATACATATATAGTATAACATGAAACATCATTAACAAGCATAACATGGGTTGGCCGAAACTTCATGGGGGTTCTAACAAAATTCAAACCCTAAACAACTTATACAAGGTCTAACTAACAACATGTTAACATCAATTACAAATAGATCATGGCATGGAAGACCATCAGGAGCATAAATAGGACTTGGCCGAAACTTCAAGGAGGGGCTTTGGAATCAAACACTCAAATCAAATCCTATCTATCAACATGTTATCTTCATATACATACAAAATATGACATGGAAAATCATTAGAAGCATGAAGGGGGGTCTTGGCCGAAACTTTCAAAGAGGGTTTTTAAGAAATCAACAATCGAAACAACTTGTACTGCAGGTAAGGGGATACTTACATCCTTTCACTTGTTTAGTATAAGGCTATACCCTAGGTGGTGTCAAGACAAGAGCTCTTTGCTTTCTTGCTTCTTGAGTTTTTCGAAAATGGAAGAAGGGGATGAGGAGGTTTCGGTGGGGAAGAAGAAGAGAAGAAGAGAATGACAAGTTGTGGTTCTCTTGTCCCCTCATACTCCTATTTATTCAATTGAAGGTGTCCCTTAGCCTCCCCTACCCTTATCTATCATTTCTCATACCCTTCTAATAGCACACCCCTGCTGGGCTTCTGGTTATCGGATGCATCCTAAGGTTTAGTTTCCTTCTTGGAGGTTCAGGGTTCAAACCCTGGGTCATGCATCCCTTTTTGGCTATATTTTCTTTTATTTTTGAAAGAGCCCACATAAAAGCTCATTATAATCATGCAAAAATTCTTATAAAATTTTCTAGAAATTTTACAGGCGTTACACAAGGTGGCCATGTGTACGGTAATGAAGGAGGTTCGTTATGCAACAGCTGACCGAAGGAATAGGGGGAAGATAAAAGGCAGAGGAGAGGCAAGAGAAAGGGGATCTGCAACTTCCAACAGCGAGAGACAAAGACACACTTGAAGGGAGGAGCGACCACATCGCCGGGGAAGAAAGGAAGAAGAAGACAAGGAGAGTAGCGAGTTTTATTCTTTTAAGATCTGTGTATTGAGTTAACTGTAAGAGGTTTTTTCCCTCTGTCTCCGGAAGCTTTTTCCGTGAAGGAGAAAGTTCATAGTGAAATTGCTTTGGCACCGTAGCTCGTGAGAGAGCTCATCCCCGTGGAGTAGGAATCCTTATTCCGAATCATGTTAAATCTTGTGTCTCTGCTCTTTGCTTTGGTTGTGCGTGTTTTTCTTTTTCGTATTTCATTACTGTTGCGGTCGGGGAGAACCTCAAGCTTCCTGCATGCACCTTGGTGTTGAACGGAGGCTAGAAAATCCATCTACGACTGCATCAGTTGGCGCCGTCTATGAGAAGTACTGAGCAAGACGTTGAGATGCAACCAGAGGAGCACTACCCAGCAACCTCCTCTGCGGAGGAGAATCCCATTACATTGCTGCTGTCGCAGTTGAGGGCCATGGTGGACACAACCGTGGCTAAAGCTCTAGCCAAAGAGAGGAGAATGACTGGGTACCTTCATCCTCATTCTGACAAACCTTCTCCTCGAGGACAGCAACAGGAGATACTCCCTCCACTTCGTATAACTATAAATGTCGAGGTGTTTCCTGGGGATGGACTGAGGGGGGAGAGTGCATCAGACCACTATACTGGCGACCCATATCCGACGAGAAGAGCAGGATGAAAGCTAGTCAACCAGGGCTCCCGAGACTTACGAGCCCAGTCCTTTCACCGTTGACATTCTTTTTGAATTGTCGTCCTCATACTTTAGAAATCCCCAGGTGGACAAGTACGATGACATGACGGATCCTGAAGAACATCTGTCACAGTTCGCAAGAGCTGCCTCGCTTCATTGCTACACTGATGCTCTCAAATGTCGGATCTTCCGTACTACTTTAACCGGCTCGGCGGAGAAATGATTCAACACCCTTCCCCCGGGGTCTATCACTTGTTTTGCTGATTTTCAAGGGGTGTTCCACCAAGAGTTTGTCAGTTGCAAGACATACAAGCATGACTCTTCAATCCTGCTACACATTAGGCAGGAGCTCTCAGAGTCACTCAGAGAGTATCTTCATCGATTTACTTCTACTGCTAGGAATATCCCCTCGGTGAAATCAAATGCACTGAGGGTGGCCATTCCGCATGGGCTAAGGGAGGGACCTTTCTTTAGCTCACTATTGAGAAAGCCCGCAGCTAGCTATGAGGAATTGCTAAGCCGCGCGGAGAAATACATTAACGAGGAGGAAGGACTAAAGGTTCGAAGGGCCGAACAATCCTCTGCAATGGCCCCTACGGAAAGAAGTCGCCCTGCATCCCCCGAGCTCCTCCTCGGAGATAATATGTGCGGTCTTTTCTACCAGAGGCTCCCAGGCCTCGATTATTGATGCAGGGAGCTCACTCCACCTCTCCTTTGTAGATCATGGCCACCGACGCAATCCCTCCCCCAAGAACCTGGAAAGAGCGGGAGATGGAGTTTTATGACCAACAAGGTCTTCTGCAACGGCCACTGGGGTATAGAGGGGTGCCTCGTAACCCTCCAACTCCTTTCTTCTGTCAATATCATATGGAGTATAGTCATGCCAGTGGCCGATGTTTCAAATTGCAAGAAGAACTGGAGCACATCCGAGCCGCCTACCCACATTTGCGGCCTCAGACGGGAGGGCCGGCAAGGCGAGGTCAGTGACCTAACATGGCTCGCCCGGGGCCCTACAATCAAATACCTCAGGTTATCTTCCTTTCGGATCAACAAATTCCTATCCAGGAGGGTATTTCTCAAGGAGGGCCATCGGGTGAAGGCCCATCATCTGATTTGAATGACATCTCCACACGGAGAGTTATTCACGTTATTACAGGAGGACCTACTAATGGGGACTCCAATAGGGCTCGGAAGTCTTATGCCCATCTCATGGAGAGATTAACTATTGTGACAGATCAGACTATCCAAACTGCGCCACCAGTTTCATTCGGGCCAGAAGATCTCCGAGGCATTTTGTTACCTCATACGGATGCTCTGGTAATCCGTATTTCTCTTGCTAACTATGAGGTGACCCGGGTCCTAGTCGATTCGGGAAGCTCTGTTAATATCCTCTTCCAAGAGGCCTTTGGACAGATGCAGTTAGGAAATACACAGTTAGAGGATGTGGCTACTCCTCTAATCGGATTCGCAGGACATATGGTGCATCCCATAGGGCAGATCCCATTGCCCCTAACTCTGGGCACAAAGTCCAGCCAAAAAAATTAATATTGTTCCTTTCTTCATAGTGGATGCTCCGTCTACTTATAATACAATTCTGGGTCATCCTTTCTTGTCTATTTTCCAGGCGGTGGCTTCCCCTTACCACCAGAAGGTGAAGTTTTTGATCTGACAGCTGATCGGTGTTGGGGGATCGAAACGGCCGGCTAGAGGGGGGTGAATAGCCCTCAATCGTTGGATGTCGTAATTCGCTCGTTTTCGTTGCGTTGCTTTCCTACGATTCTTGTTAGCGCAGCGGAATAACAATAACAATAATAACAAGATGCACAAATACAAATAAGAACACGCAAACACACACGATATACGTGGTTCGAAACTGAATGGTTCCTACTCCACGGGCGAGCTCCTCGAGCTCTAGTTATGCGCACGACACTAACTAAAACACTCCTTCTCGACAATACGTCGGAGGTGGAGAAACCTCTCACAAGCAATTACAATGTAATATAGAAATACAAGCAAATACACAAATACAATACACAAGAAAACTTTCACCGATTGCTTTGATCACTTTGCTTGTTGCTTGCTTTAGATGGCTCTTGAAGGACTGGAATGCAGCAGCAATTCCCCTCCAATAGCTCCACAAAAGGCTTGGTGAAATCCTCCCACTTGAGCTCCATTTATAACCTGCATCAAGCTGATCTCGCGCACATCAGTCGACTGATCGTGACCATTAGTCGACTGGTCCCATAGCCGTTGTCTCACAACGGCCAGATCCACGTTGGTTAAGTTCCAACGGATCACATATTAGTCGACTGATGGCACCCATCAGTCGACTGATCATCCATCAGTCGAGTGCTGGCGAGCTCGACTCCATTCTTGCCGTGCAGGTGTCATCACGATCATCCTCGCGGATCGGATTCTAACAATTGCCCTCCCTCCTCGATGATCGATCACCGACTTGGTTCAGTCAAACATTGGTCGAACCCATACGACCTAGAGCAGTCGACTGATGTCGGCTAAAATCTCAAACACAAAGTTGTTTGAGCATCCGACACTCAGTCTTAGCCACTTGGCCAAGTCCACCTTATCCCTCATGGAGTTCCCCACCGAAGCTCTCTTCCCTTGGCCTACGTCCCTCGGATGCGCCAAGCGCACGACTTCGCAACGCCATCATTCGCGTCTCATGCCCTAGAAGTATGCTTCCCTTTGAGCTCACTCCATTCGCTCCCCGTCCGGCGGTCCCTCGGATGCACCAAGCGCACGGCTTCGCAATATCATCCTTCACCGACTCAAGGACCCGAGCCTAGTGAACTTGCCAAGTTCTCAAGACTTCCCAAATGCACCAAGCGCATGGCTTCACAATGCTTTGGATTTCCCATGCCAAGCACCAAGCGCACGGCTTCGCAATGCTTTAGACTTTCCCATGCCAAGCACCAAGCGCACGACTTCGCAATGCTTTGGACTTTCCCATGCCAAGCACCAAGCGCACGACTTCACAATGCTTTGGACTTTTCCATGACAATCCCATGTCATGAGTTTTGTCTATCATCAAAATACTATCAAGTCTTGGTGTCGAGTCAGTCAACTCGAGTCAACTCTCCCTTTTTGATGATTGACAAAACTACCATCTCAAGTCTACCAATTCTCCCATATTGGCAATTCTCATATCCCAATGAGAATTCCAACGAACTCTAATTGGTAACTTGGTAACTTCTCCCCCTTTTTGACATTACATTAAAAAGGTCCTCCCCAATGAGATCTTACAATCTCTCCCTTGGAGGAACACATGCCCACAATCTTTCTAGTGATCCCATATCACTTAAAGAGAGGCAACCCAATTTTCCTCCCATGAGGAAATACACATTCATCTTCCCATGATGGATACCTCCCCCTAGAGGCTTGCTCCCCCTTGACCATTGCACCAACTATGTCCTTGGAGAGTCCCTAAGCCAATAGGAACATTAAATCAAACAAAATTAAGGCAAAGTTCAACAATGAACTCTCTTCCACCTTAAAGTTGATACTCTCCCTCAACCCAACTCCTAATCCATATCCAATGGATTTCCACCCTCTCTAATGCTCTCCCAAGCATATCCTAGGGTTAGGAGTGGTTAGGGGACCAAAACACAGCTGAACATGGGCCTAACCAACAAGGTTTACCCGAAATCAGCATTGTCAGTCGACTGCGTCAGAAACCAGTCGACTGACACCCTCATCAGTCGACTGGCCTCCCTGGCAGTCGACTGATAACTGCAAATGCAGTTTTCTGAATTTCAGAAATGACTTTCCGAAATTCATAAGTAAATATACATAAGTAGATAAATCTTGAAATTTGGTATGTATACTACTTATCACAAACATTATGGGTGAAAAATATTAGAAAATTATTTTACCCATTAAACTAGGAGATTGATACAAAGTTCAAAATTTAAGAAAAGCTTCAATAAAGAGCCCTCTTTGTATCATCTCATTCAATGGTGATAGCTATCAAAAGATAGGCTTCACTAAGGTTTCTCAAAATGTTTTCAAAACCTTTAATTTCTTTTCCTTAAACATCTCACTTATATCTAGATGTGTAAAACACATTCAAGGCAATTAATCTAGTGAGATGTGGGTTTTTATTCTTTTAATGGTCTCATGCATATTTCTAGGCAATATTATTTGATTCCCATCAAATCATGCCATAGTCCTTAATTTCATTTTATTTGTATGCATGATATGATTATGGAATAAATATGATATAAGTAAAAGTATATGCCAATATCATGATGTCATGGCATGTAAATGAGATCTAGGCATTCATGACATCTAAACATAAATCTAAACATGATCATGACATTTTTATAGATAAAATGAGAATGATGTCATGACATGGCAAGGCAAACAAATCATGGCAAGTAAAATATACTAAGGTATAAAATACCTAAGTGTTAAAATTAATTTTCCATTTCTAGGGATTAAATTCATTTTGCCTTAATGTCATTCATTTCCCTAGTGTGCCAAAAACCCAAAATGACACACCAATATGTCTAAGACCTAATTGTGCCAATTTAATCATTTTTCAACTTCTCAAGCATATTGGCACACCCTAATGTGTCAACTCACAATGGCTACGTTAACCACCCATTCACTTAGGGTTGACACACCCTAACCCATTTAGCATGAATCGATCACGCTTCTAGGAATCTAATACATATTGGAGCTCCTTGGGTTAACAAGGTATTCCCTAGGGATAACTTCCCTAGATACCTTCCTAATGACCCTTTTTGGCTTTGAAGCCTTAGTCAAATGGGTCTTACTTGGGTCAACTCTAGAGGTGACTCCTCCATTGACCTTCTTAGTGGCTACATTTGATTTCTTTGAGGTGTTAGCCACTAAACACATACCATGGCTAGACTTAGGGATGACTTCCCTATTAGCCTTGATTTTCCTAGACCTAGATGTGGTTCCATAATTAAATGGAACATTATGGTAGGACATAGGTTTGTGACCCAAACCCTTCTTGCCCTTAGACATTTCTTGTTTTCTAGGTCTTGACTTTTGTACATTAGACCCCTTAATCGAATTTGATATTATTGCTAGGGTCTTCTCTAATTTTTCTAGCATTGACCTCAAGGCTTGGTTTTCTAACTCTAATTTTCTCGATTTTGAATTTTCATTAGGTTTAGGGGAAATGTTCTTCTTCTTAGGCATGTGTCTACCCTTCTTAGGGTTAATGCCTAGATGATTTTCAACTCTCTTAATGGACTCTTTAAGTAAAATAGGTCTAGAATTATGAGTCCTAGGTTTATCCTTAGTTATATGAACATGCTTGGCACCTAAGCAATAAACCTTATTATTTCTCCTAGCATGCTTTTCATTAATAATAGCAAGAGAGCTAAAATAATTCTTAGCATGCTTTTTAACTCTAGGAATTAAAGGTGCATTAAGTAAATTTACCTTAGGGTTAGCTTTAGGAGCTCCCCCTACATGAGTTGCACCTTCTTGCCCTTTCTTCCTCCCCCTAGGGCATTGGCTTCGGTAGTGTCCCCGTTGGTTGCATTTAAAGCACACAATGTGCTCTTAGCTCTTGATTTTGGGAACACCGGCATCCTTTGACTTTGGGTTGACTTTTGGTGTTGATGCCTTTTCCTTAGCCAATTTAGGGCATTTACTCTTGTAGTGCCCTTTCTCCCTACACTCAAAGCATATTATGTGATTTTTATTTAAAATTACAACACTTGAGTTACCTAGGGAGTTGGTGGAGGCCTCTTCACTTCTTCCGGAGGTAGAAGTTTCATTTTGATCTTGCTCCGAAATTGAAATCCTTTCCTCCCTCTCAACGCTAGAGGTGGAGGTCTCCACCAAATCATCAACATCATCAAAAGTAGATGGTGCTTCTTCTTCGGCATTATCCTCTACATGTGTCGGTTGGGAGTTTTCTTGAAATTTCATTATCTTCTCCCATAATTCCTTTGCATCCCTATAGTCACCCAAACTAGACCAAATTTTGTTAGGTAACATATCACTAAATAATTTTATTACCTCGAGATTTGTCTTGAAGTCCTTAATTTGGTCTTGGGTCCACCTTGACTTTTCAATTTGCTTGTTGTATTTGTCCCTAGGCATCTCAAAACCATTTTCTACAATAATCATATAATCAAAATTGGTTTCGAGATATACCTCCATCCGTTTCCTTCACCAAGCAAAATCTCCATCGAATTTCGGTGGATGGATGAAGCCGGTTATTTTGTAGTGCTCTCACGGCGGTTAGTCCTTGAAGAGCGACCTCGGCTCTGATACCACTTGTTGGGGGATCGAAATGGCCAGCTAGAGGGGGGTGAATAGCCCTCAATCGTTGGATGTCGTAATTCACTCATTTTCGTTGCGTTGCTTTCCTACGATTCTTGTTAGCGCAGCGGAATAACAATAACAATAATAACAAGATGCACAAATACAAATAAGCACACACAAACACACACGATATACGTGGTTCGGAACCGAATGATTCCTACTCCACGGGCGAGCTCCTCGAGCTCTAGTTATGCGCACGACACTAACTAAAACACTCCTTCTCGACAATACGTCGGAGGTGGAGAAACCTCTCACAAGCAGTTACAATGTAATATAGAAATACAAGCAAATACACAAATACAATACACAAAAAAACTTTCACCGATTGTTTTGATCACTTTGCTTGTTGCTTGCTTTAGATGACTCTTGAAGGACTGGAATGCAGCAGCAATTCCCCTCCAATAGCTCCACAAAAGGCTTGGCGAAATCCTCCCACTTGAGCTCCATTTATAACCTGCATCAAGCTGATCTCGCGCACATCAGTCGACTGATCGTGACCATCAGTCGACTGGTCCCGTAGCCGTTGTCTCACAACGGCCAGATCCACGTTGGTTAAGTTCCAACGGATCACACATCAATCGACTGATGGCACCCATCAGTCGACTGATCATCCATCGATCCGAGGCCGGGCGAGCTCGACTCCATTCTCGCGTGCGGTGTCATCATTGATCGCCATCCCTCGGTGATCGATTCTCACAATAATGATCGTCCTCCCCTAATGATCGCCGATCACCTGACTTGGTTCAGTCGAACATTGGTCGAACCCATACGACCTAGAGCAGTCGACTGGCACCTATGTCAGTCGACTGATGTCGACTAAAACCTCAAATACAAAGTTGTTTGAGCGTCCAACACTCAGTCTTAGCCACTTGGTCAAGTCCACCTTATCCCTCATGGAGTTCCCCACCGAAGCTCTCTTCCCTCGGCCTACGTCCGTCGGATGCGCCAAGCGCACGACTTCACAACGCCATCCTTCACGTCTCATGCCCTAGAAGTATGCTTCCCTTTGGGCTCACTCCATTCGCTCCCCGTCCGGCGGTCCCTCGGATGCACCAAGCGCACGACTTCGCAATGCCATCCTTCACCGACTCAAGGACCCGAGCCTAGTGAACTTGCCAAGTTCTCAAGACTTCCCAAATGCACCAAGCGCACGGCTTCGCAATGCTTTGGATTTCCCATGCTAAGCACCAAGCGCACGGCTTCGCAATGCTTTGGACTTTCCCATGCCAAGCACCAAGCGCACGGCTTCGCAATGCTTTGGACTTTCCCATGACAATCCCATGTCATGAGTTTTGTCTATCATCAAAATACTATCAAGGTACTGCTCGAGTCAAACTCGAGTCAACCTGGGCCGATTGCACCAACAATCGGGGAGGCCAAAGGTGAACAGAAGGTTGCTCGGAGTTGCTATGTACAGATGGTCAGGGATGACCAAAAGAAAGCCAAAGCAGACGACCTTAAGAAAAAAGCTGTCATGATCTCTGACGTATGCGTGCTTGAAGAGTCTCTCTCCAAAGCGAGAAAAATAGAAACGGGGGAACCTTTAGAGATAGCTCCTGGAAAAGTCACTTGAGTAGCTCAACAACTCAAGGTTAAGGAGGAGCTAGTGGCTTGCTTAAAGAAGAATGAAGATATCTTTGTTGGGGATGTGCACGACCTTACGAGGATAGATCCTCGCATTGCTGAGCATCATCTCAACATCATCAAAGGAGTCCGACCCGTCCAGCAGAAGCGGTGACATTTTGGTCCCAAGAAAGATAAAGTTATAGTTGAAGAAGTAGATAAGTTGTTGCAAGCGGGTCATGTTAAAGAAATTTAATTTTCCGAGTGGGTGTCTAATGTAGTTCTGGTCCCCAAGCCTTCGGGGTAATGGAGGATGTGTATCAACTTTCGTGATTTAAATAAAGTATGCCCTAAAGACTGCTACCCCTTGTCTCGTATTGATCAGTTGATAGATTCTACCGTGGGATACGAAGTAGTGTCCCTAATGGATGCCTACCAAGGATATCATCAGATACCATTGGCCAAAGAAGATCTAAAGCGAGTCAGTTTCGTGACAGTGGGAGGACTGTATGCATACGTGGTGATGCCTTTCGGCATAAAAAACGTTGGGGCCACATATCAGTGGCTCATGGACAAAATTTTTGTGGAACAAAAGGGAAAAAATATGGAAGTTTATGTCGACGACATCCTGGTTAAATCAAAGATCACTCGGGATCTAGTTACATATCTAGACGAGACTTTT
Source organism: Wurfbainia villosa (assembly GCA_025175895.1). Classification (NCBI taxonomy): domain Eukaryota; kingdom Viridiplantae; phylum Streptophyta; class Magnoliopsida; order Zingiberales; family Zingiberaceae; genus Wurfbainia; species Wurfbainia villosa. Next base: position 6,942,357 of record CM045989.1, read on the forward strand.
GCTACTCTGAGAAAATATAACATGAAACTGAACCCCAAAAAATTTTTGTTCGGAGTAAAGAGCGGGAAGTTTCTAGGGTATATTGTAACTGAGAAGAGACTGCAGGCCAATCCAGAGAAAGTGCAAGCATTGTGCAACATAAAGTCGCCTACTAATCTACGAGAAACTCAAAAGCTGGTAAGGAGGATTGTTTCTTTGTCCCGATTTATAGCCAGATCAGTAGACAAAAAACTACCTTTCTTCCGGATTCTGCGCAGCGAAACCAGTCGCAAAGCCGCTAAATTTCAATGGGATGATCAAGTGAGCAGACCTTCCAAGAGTTAAAAAAAATATTTAGCTAAACTACCTCTGCTAGCCAAACCAGTCGCAAGAGAGCCCCTGTGGATGTATTTAACTTTTTCAGAAGGAGCCATCAGTTCAGTATTATTAAAGCAAGAAGGTTCTCAGCAGTAACTTATTTACTATACCAGTCATATCTTGAAAGGAGCTGAATCACGTACAATCGAAATTTGGAGAAGTTGGCGTATATTCTAGTTTTGACAGCCCGTAAGTTGAGGTCATATTTCCTAACTCACCCAATTAATGTTTTGACTCACAGTGAGTTAGGCAAGGTGGTGACTAAGCCTAATTTCTCGAGTAGGCTTGCTAAATGGGCGGTGGAGCTTAGCGAGTACGACATTCATTATCAGCCCTGAATCGTCATCAAGGCTCAAGCTCTAGCTGATTTTCTGGCAGAGGTACTCCTGTTAGTTTAGAAAATAGCTCGGTTAAGAAAGAAGAAGGGTCAGAGGTATGAAATGTCTTTGTGAATGGTTCTTCTGGATCTACGGGCAGTGGAGTGGGGGTAATATTAATATCCCCCGAAAAGAAGGAAACTCGTATAGTCATGCACCTGGGATATCGAGCATCCAATAATGAAGCAGAGTACGAAGCCATCTTAGCTGGGTTACAAGCTACCAGAGCTGTGGGAGCAACTTCTGTCATGATCCATTCAGATTCCCAATTAGCAGTGTCATAACTCCAGGGTTCTTTTACGGTTCGGGAAGAAAGATTGCAAAACGATTTAGTGACATTTGAGAAAGAGAAGGTTCATTTTCAGTAAGTTCTTTTGCAATAGATTCCAAGAGAGAATAATTGGAGGGCGGACGAGTTGGCTCGGCTAGCTAGTGCTATGGAGGGGGTAAAACAACTTGAAGTGGTCTACATGGAAGTCCCCACTTCTTTGGTGATATATAATGTGGAGGAGGCCATATCAGGAGTGGATCAGATCCCTGACTGGAGGACTGACATCACGGCATACTTGCAGCAAGGGAAGGTTCTAGAAGAAAGAAGAGCGACATCTATTTTGGTGAACAGAGCGAAGCGGTTCACCATCGTGGATGGAGTTTTATATAAGGTGTCTTTTGGGCATCCCCTGTTGAAATGTTTGGAAAGGAAGATGTTGAATGGGTACTCCGAGAAATACATGAGGGTTGTTGCAGTAACCATTTGGGAGGAAGAGCCTTAGCAAGGAAAGTATTATTAGCAAGGTACTTTTGGCTCACTCTCTAGCAAGATGTGGCTCATATAGTGCAGATTTATTTGCCCTATCAAAAGCACAGCAACCTGTCTGAATGACCAGTCGAGCTGATGAAAGCTATTATTGCTTCCTGTCCTTTCGATCAGTGGGGAATGGATATAGTGAGCCTCATGCCTGTGACACCTTTGTAGAAGAAATTTTTATTGGTGGCAGTGGATTACTTCTCCAAGTGGGTGGAAGCAGAGCCCCTCGCCAAAATAACTGAGAATGCAGTAATACAGTTCCTATAGAAGAACATTATCTGCCAGTATAGAGTCCCAAGGAGATTAGTCAGTGACAATGGATGATAATTTCAGGGAAAGAGGATCAAGGAATGGTGTCAGAGTTTCAATATACAGCAGACTTTCACTTATATAGCTCATCCTCATGCTAATGGGCAAGTCGAAGTGACTAATAGAATCCTCATTCAGGGGTTGGAGACCAAGTTAGGTGCTCAGAGGGGAAACTGGGTGGATGAATTGCCAGGGATCTTATGGGCCTACCGAACTACTCCAAAAATGGCAACGGGAGAAACTCCCTTCAACTTGGTGTACGAAACGGAGGTTGTTATTCCAATGGAGGCCTTTTTTAGCAGTGCTCACATGGAAGTTTATGAGTCGGAGAAGAATCAAATCATCTGAGGAACCGAGCTGGATTTGCTAGAAGAGAAACGAGAATAGGCACGGAGGCAGGCGAAGTTTTATAAGCAAAGGGTACAGCAAGTCTTTAATAAAAGGGTATGTAGGTTCGATGAAGTGTAGATGTTGGCTGGGTAGAGGGGGGTGAATAGCCCTCCTTCGTTCGATGACGTAATTCGCTTGTCTACAAAACTAATTAGGGCAACGGAAACAACAACAAGACAAACAAATAAACAAGAATACAAACGCTAACAAAGGATATAACGTGGTTCATGGCTACGCCGCTAATCCACGGTCCGATTCGTCCAAGGTGAATCACTCCTCAATCTTTCCACTAGATTTCTCCTTTGCACAAAGCTAGGTGGAGGTAACCTCTTTTACACAAGGATTACTCTTCTACAATAGAATGAAGATTAGCACTAGTAGAAGAGTGGAAAATGTTTAGGGCACTTTGGGAGTTGTTAGGAATTCAAGCATTAACCTCCCAAAGCCCAACACCCTCTCTTTTTATAAAGAGGGTTGATTTCTTCCCATTGGCCGCCACCAGTCGACTGCTGCCCTTGGCAGTCAACTATCGCCACTACAATAGCCTCTGAACACATCGGATCCCGACCGTTATAGTCCAACGGATCCCTTGGCGATCGATGTATCCATCGATCGACCAGCTCGCCTCAGAGGTTAGCCGGTCGACTCGACTACGAGGTTCTCGCCGCGACTTCCTTTGATTCCATGGCGATTAGTCGGATACCCCGAACCTCGTTCGACTTCGGGGCCGATCGCCATTTCATGGCAATGATCGGGTGTTGGGAAACCTCATCCGACACTTAGCCAAATGACCAAGTTTCACCTAAGAGCACTACCCCTTCCCGGGTTACATTCGCCACTCTCATCCTCGAGTCCCTCGCCTTTGAAGTTGTCTTCGTCCGGCCATGTCCCTCGGATGCGCCAAGCGCACGGCTCTGCAGCACCATCCTTCGCGTCTCGCCCTGAAGTCTACTTCCTCCGGCTTCACTCCAAACTCCTCGTCCGGCGGTCCCTCGGATGCTCCAAGCGCACGGCTTCCGCAAAGCTATCCTTCACCAACTCAAAGACTGAGTCATGAGAGGTGAAACTCGCCAAGGCTCTATGTACGAATTACTAAGTCCTGCAAGACTCCAACGCACATATCAAATCATAATAACAACCTAACTTAAACTCTTTGCCACACACATCAAAACCATATCACGAATTGATTGCCCTAACAATCTCCCCCTTTTTGATGTATGACAATCCGTTTAAGTTAGGTAAAAATATTTGATAAAATATTAAGGAAAGAAAGCATGTAAATAACATGATTAGCAACTCTCCCCCTTAATACATGAAACTCCCCCTAAATGCATTCTCCCTTTACTTAAACATATATCTTTCTCCCCCTTTGACACTATAAAAAAGATTAAACAAAGTTTATATGGCATGACATCAAGTCTAGAGAGAAGCAAAAACCAAAAACACTTAAAATCCTAATAAAATCAGGTTACTATGCTCATGCACAGTACATCAGTCGACTGCTATCAGTATGGCAGTCGACTGGCACAAGGAAATCAGAATTTTTGACTTTCTAGACGAATTTCAGAAATGCACTATAAATTCCAAAAAATTCGAAAAATAGTGAAATTTGGAGAACACATTTCTTTTAGGGTTCTTTATCAATGAAAAATAGTTTTTCATGAAAAATCATTATATTTTCAATGATTTGCCAAAAATCTAAAAGCTTAAAAAATAACTAGTGTTTTGATCAAATTTGTATACATTTTAACACCTAGTTTTGCTTTGGATTGTTTCAAAATATGAACACACAGATTTTAAAGTAAGAAATTGTTTTGAAAACATATGAAATATCCAACCATGACTTTTGGATAATATGTCTATGAATTAAACATAAGTCTTCCCCATGATTGGTCTATTATTGCTATTTTGACACTTTACATGACCATCTAAATGTCATAGGCATTAGTGGACCATGAGTATCATCCTAACATCTCACTCATGCTAAGCTTTCAATCAAGGTAGCCTATGGTGAGTGTGAGATGTATCCTAAAGGTATTTGTATATACTTAACCATTATTTTCATGCAATTCTATACAAGATTAAGTATCATCCTATCATTCCACATGATCATAAAGACATATATGTATGAATTTCATATTATGATAATGAAACAAATATATTCATCAAATTGTAATCATGCATTAGGTATTACATCATGATAATAAGGCAAATATCACCTAAAGCATGATTTATCTATTTATAGGTACATTATCATCACCTAACACTATTTCAAAAAATATTGTCCCGTCATCCTAAGTCAACCAAAAATATGATATAGGTGAAATCCTTATGGTTGACTATCCTAGGGTTTTCCTAACCTTTTAGGATGGATTTAGGAACCCAAAATAAGTTCTTTCCTATGGGGTTCACTAAAAATTCCTTAGGGATCCATTTTCTAGCAATTGTCTTCTTTTTATCTTGACCCCTAGCAATTAAGCATTTATAGGTCTTTTCAATTTTCTTTTCCTTATATCCTAGGTCTTTCTTATTGAAACTTGCTCTTTGGCTCTCTATGATCATGTTAAGAGTGTTGGAGCCAATAGTAAACTTTTCTAGGGCCTTGGTCAAATGATCTACCTTTTCCCTTAGAGCCCTATTTTCATCCATACATGCATCACTAACATTGAAAGGCATATATTCATGTGAGCATGCATCATCATTATTAACATCTAAACATGTTTGTTTTAATTTATTTTCTAAAGCCTTAATTTGATCTAGCATGCTCTTATTTTTCTTTTTGGCCCTAAATAAATCCCTAGTTAAGCTAGAAACCATGGAAACTATTTTCTTGGGAGTTAGATTTATTACCATAGCTTCCATGTCTTCTTCTTCTTCGGATGAGGATGGTGAAGAAACTCCCCCTTCACTAGAGCTCTCCTCACTTGTGCTTGATTCTTCATTTTCAGTGGAGGAGGAGTCTAAGTCATCAAATGTCATTAATGCCAAATTTGTGACAAAGACATTTTCTTCCTCGGATGATGATGATGAAGAAAAAGGGTCATCCCAAGTCCTTGCTTTTAATGCCTTTGCCTTCCCCTTTTCCTTGGCCTTCTTTTCTTCTTCCTTTTTCTTCTTGCTCCCATTCTTCTTCTTTTCTTCCTTCTTTCTCCTCTCCTCTTTACTCTTGTTTAGGAGGGGACAATTATCCCTTATATGTCTCTCTCCTTGGCAATTATAGAAAATCACCTTCCCCCTTGGTCTTCTACTCCTATCATTAGATTTATTAAATTTAAAACCTTTTAATGCACACCTTACCCTCCTTACCATATAAGCTTCTTCCGTGCTATCCATGGAGGAGGAGGAGGAAGCTTCATCGAAGGAGGAGGGAATCTCCATCTTTTTCTTCCCTTTGTTAGCCATCAAGGCTACTCCTCTTGAAGGTTGAAACTTTGGCTCTTCTACTATTCCTTCGAGCCTTGTTTCGTGGAGCTCCATAGTTGAGAAGAACTCCTCCAAGGTGCTCACTTCCAAGTTCTTGGAGATGTAGGAGTCCACCATAGAACTCCATCTTGAGGACCGGGGAAAGGCATCTATGACCTCCATTACCATATCCCGGTTGGAGAGTTTTTCACCTACACTTGTCAAACCGATTAGAATTTTCTTAAATCTAGAGTGTAGGGATTTTACCTTCTCTCACTTTTCGAGTTTGATATTGGATAGTTGGGAGCGGAGGACATCTCTCCTTGCTAGCTTGGCCTCGGATGTGCCTTCATGAATTTCTATGAGCTTCTCCCACATCTCCTTGGCGCTAGCACACTCTCCTATCCGGTTGACTTCTTGTTGGGGAAGCACATTGAAGAGGTGGTGCTTGGCCTTTGAATTAGCAAGGTGCTCCTCCCTTTGCTTTTTAGTCCACCTTGACTTCTCTATTTGTTCACCCTCTTCGTCCCTAGGCATCTCAAAACCGTTTTTCATTATAAACATAATATCGAAATCGGTTTCAAAGATTACCTCCATTCTCTTTTTCCACCAAGAGAATTCGCCTTCAAATTTCGGTGGGTGAATGTTGGAGTCGGCCATTCTTGAATGTGCTTGTTGTGACGGTTAGTCCTCGACAAGCTTTCCTCGGCTCTGATACCACTTGTAGGATCGATGAAGTGTAGATGTTGGCCGGCTAGAGGGGGGTGAATAGCCCTCCTTCGTTCGATGACGTAATTCGCTTGTCTACAAAACTAATTAGCTCAATGGAAACAACAACAAGACAAGCCAATAAACAAGAATACAAACGCTAACAAAGGATATAACATGATTCACGGCTACGCCGCTAATCCACAGTTCGATTCGTCCAAGGTGAATCACTCCTCAATCTTTCCACTAGATCTCTCCTTTGCACAAAGCTAGGTGGAGGTAACCTCTTTTACACAAGGATCACTCTTCTACAATAGAATGAAGATTAGCACTAGTAGAAGAGTGGAAAATATTTAGGGCACTTTGGGAGCTGTTAGGAATTCAAGCATTAGCCTCCCAAAGCCCAACACCCTCTCTTTTTATAGAGAGGGCTGATTTCTTCCCGTTGGCCGCCACCAGTCGACTGCTGCCCTTGGCAGTCGACTGTCACCACTACAACGACCTCTGAATACGTCGGATCCCGACCGTTATAGTCCAACGGATCCCTTGGCAGTCGACTGATGTATCCATCAGTCGACTGCTGCCTCCGTAGTCGACTGTCTAGTCGGCTACGAGAGGTTTTGTGCCCACGACTTCCTCGCGCGATCGCCATTCCATGAATGATCGCGTGGGCATAAATCCATCGGTCGAGATACCCGGTCGAACCTCATTCGACTCGGAGCGATCATTGTCATTTCATGGCGATCGGTCCTCATCCAACACTTAGCCAAATGGTCAAGTTTCACCTAAGAGCACTACCCCTTCCCGAGTTACATTCGCTCACTCTCATCCCTTGGAGTCCCTCGCCTTTGAAGTTGTCTTCGTCCAGCCACATCCCTCGGATGCGCCAAGCGCACGGCTCTGCAGCGCCATCCTTCGCGTCTCACCTTGAAGTCTACTTCCTCCGGCTTCACTCCAAGCTCCTCGTCCGGCGGTCCCTCGGATGCTCCAAGCGCACGGCTTCCGCAAAGTCATCCTTCACCGACTCAAAGATCGAGTTATGAGAGGTGAAACTCGCCAAGGCTCTATGTGCGAATTACTAAGTCCTGCAAGACTCCAACGCACATATCAAATCATAATAACAACCTAACTTAAACCCTTTGCCATACACATCAAAACCATATCACGGGTTGATTGCCCTAACAGGGTAGTGTCCCAAAGATTTCGAGAAGGAGATTTAGTTCTGTGCAAAGTCAGCCCTGCCGGAGATCCAGAGAAGTTGACTCCAAATTGGGAAGGACCCTATGTGGTGACGCGCCGTGTGGTAGGATCGACTTATTATTCGAAAGATGATCAGGGCAAGGAACTCCCTTGACCCTAGAACGTTGTACATTTGAAGCATTTTCATACCATGTAAGGAGCGAGGGATGAAGGAAAAAGTTGATGGGTCCCTTATGGAATATACGTGACGTTCAATATGTCATATGATATATGGCAAATATGAATACAAATGGCGAGTCATTTGCATTAAAAATAATTTCTCCCCTGCTGTAACACCCTAAATTTTAATTTCTATATTTTTATTAGAGGAAAATAGAAATAAGAATAGAAATAATAAAAATAGGAATAGAATAATAATAATAATAAAATAGAAATAATTAAGAATAGGAAAAAAATGGTTCGTTAGCCGAGGCTCGAACCATGAACCGTTGGTTTGGGGGAATAGGCTTCCCACCACTAAGTCATAAGATTACCAATGGATAGGATATAACAAAATATATCTATAGGCGAAAAAAAAGGAAAGATTGATTAATTTGACTAATTATTTAAAGGGGTAATTAGGTTAAGAAAAATTCTAATTTTTATATATATTTTTTTTTTCTTATCTCTCTATAAAATCTCACGTTTCTCTCTCTCTCCCTCACGCTGCTTTTCTCTCTCTCTCCCTCACACCGCTTCTCTCTCTCTCTCCCTCACGCCGCCTCTCTCTCTCTCGTGTTCTAGCCGTCGGAGCAAGGTAAAAGGTTGTCTTTCCTTTGGATAATTCAAGAGGGGATTTTCAAGAGGGGATTTTCAAGAGGGATCTCCGCAAAGACTTGATAGAGTATCACGCTAAAGCAAAGAAACACATAGGAGGTCTTCTCTTTACGAAATCTAACAGTATAAATTGGTGAAAAGCGTAAGAGGTAAGTATTACTCACCTGCAGTAGAAGTAGTTATCGTATGTCATTGATATGTTTTTTCTGTGCTTGTTATTTCCAGTTACATGGTTGAGCAGTTTATATGCATATTATTTCCAGTTATGCATGATGTTTTCAGTTACGCGATTTTAACGTTATATTATGGGTAATTCAGCATCATGTTGAGATCCAAGATAAGAATGTGATTTATGATCATGCATGTTGTAGATGAGTTGTAGCTTACAATTATATGCATGATGTAGAGTAAGATGTAAAAATATTTCCTTTATAAAGAAAATTTAAAGATGCTCCCCATTCAAATTGGGGATTAATAGCACAACGATCTTCAGTATGCTTCCCATTTCAGTTTTGGGGGTCAAGAGCATAATGATCTTTATGGTGCTCCCCATTTGTGATTTAAGGGATTAAGACTATTTCCTTCAGTATGTATAAAAATATAAGTATAAAGGAAGTATTTTACTTTTTGACAGGGCATGTACCGGGCATCAGTTTCGCCCACGGGCCGAGGCCCTCAGTTTCAGTTACCCTAGTAGGTTCGGTGGTTGGCCACCCCGGCCTATTAGGAATGCGCGCATTGGTACTATGCCGGGCTCATATCCAGGATGATTATTATTTTGAAGTATCAGTATAAGTATAAGTAAAAGTTTTCAAAATTAATCATTTCAGTTCAGATACACTGTTTATAAGTTTTAAAATACTTAAGAGCATGGTTTATACAAGAGATATGTATTCAAAATTATAATTTCCAGTTGTGCTTGCATGTGTATCAATGTATCAAGGGTAAGAGAACTAGTTGCATGATTTCATACAGTGCATGCTTTTGTGAGCATAGAAAGTACTTACTAAGCGTTATTGCTTATAGTTTGCATTTCCTTATACTGCAGATAAAGGTAAAGAAAAGCTTCAATAAGGTGGCATGGCGGATGAAGTCTTTGTGTGTGTGTGGCGACAGTGGAAGTAAAAGATCCTAAGTGCAGATGTCTAAATCAGATTTTTAGTTTCTTATGTCATGTTTGATATTGTTTAAGTGATGTAAAGGTCCTTATGATTATTTTAGTTGTTAGCATATTGCATTAGTATATTGCATGAACATACTAGAAAGGATAAGACAGTAAAGTAGTAACATCTCCCCTGATAGAGAGTGGAAAGACTAGGGGGGTGTTACAAGATGGTATCAGAGCGAGTTTCCGCCCTTCCGTCACACACACATCGAGCATCAGTCCTGCCGCCTCCAAGTAAGCAAGTATTTATCTGCTTTATTTACTTTATGAGTAGTAAGGAATGCTTCTTTTAAGTTAAACATGCTCACTTAGAATGTTCTCTTTGAGTTAAACATGCTTGTATATATATATATATATATATAAATATGATAGACAGTAAATAATAGAGCATATCTAGATATGTATGTGAAGATGATAAAAAGTAGTGATAATAGCCTTATAGTGGTTTCACTTGATCATCTTATGATGAGTTCCCAGAGTTCCAACAAGGGGATTTATCAGTAGACAAAGCGGTAAAGAGATTCAATAGGTTGACTCGCCTATGTCCGGAACTGGTCAGTACTAAGAAGGAAAGAGTTAGGTTGATGCTAAAGATGTTGAGACCGGAGATAGCTTTGAATGTAGCTGGTAAAATTAATAGACCACAGACCACTGAAGAGCTAGTTAGTAGTGCGCTAATCACGGAGCATTACATGAATAGTATTAAGCACCAGAAGCTAGCCTCGATAGAAAACAAAAGCCAGGGAAGTTCAGGGGGTCAGAAACCTCAGAGCGGTAATTCGAACCGGAAGCGAAACAACAATGGCAAGAGGAAACAATGGAATAATGCAAAGGGAGGTTCAACCCGTAAGCAGCCTACGTATCCAACATGTTCTAAGTGTGGGAGGAAGCATCTAGGAGTTTGCCACCAGGGCATGAGCGGGTGTTATATATGTGGTGTCGAGGGACACTTCGCCAAACAGTGCCCCACCAAGACCAATCTACCTCCGTCATAGCCTACTCAGTATGGAGGTAGACCAGCTTAGCTACATCAGATGCAAGGAGCACTGGAGGGTCCTCACATCAGCCAAGGAAGATTAGAGGCTCCATCAGTTACACCTAATGCCCGGATCTTCTCCCTCACCAAGGAAGAGGTAGCAAATATTTCTACGGTAGTCACAGGTCAGATACCTATCCTTAGTCAGCATGCTATCGTACCGTTTGATACTGGGGCAACCCATTCTTTCATGTCTATGGTATTTGCTAAGAAGATAGATATAACTCCGGATACCTTAGATATTCAGTTTTTAACGACCCTACCTTCGGGTGAAATAATGACATCTACACACTGGTTGCGTCCGTCTTACGTAATTTAGAGCTTTATAATGATTTAATCTTGTTAGACATGCATGACTATGATGTCATCTTTGGAATGGACTTTCTTAGCAAGTACGGTGCTTCCATTGAGTGTCGTAAGCGAAGGGTAGTATTCCAACCCGAGACCGAGGCCAAATTTGAGTTTATTGGAGAACCAAGGAAGAAGACTAAGAAGTTCTTGCCCGCCATGGAAGCTCAAAAGATGCTAGCTAGTGGATGCACTGGGTATTTAGCACATCTAGTTGATACTAAGCAAGAAAGAAGCCAAAAGTTGGAAGAAGTCCCAATCGTATGTGACTACCCGAAAGTATTTCCTGACGAGCTACCAGGACTAGCACCTAGAAGAGAAGTTGAGTTTGAGATTGAACTTATTCCTGGTACCAACCCAATCTCAAAAGCACCCTATCGTATGGCTCCAGCTGAATTGAAAGAGCTTCAGGAACAATTACGGGAGTTATTGGACAAGGGATTCATCCACCCTAGTTATTCCCCATGGGGAGCTCCAGTGTTGTTCGTGAAAAAGAAAGATGAATCTATGAGAATGTGCATAGACTACCGAGCCTTGAATCAAGTGACGATCAAGAACAGATATCCTCTGCCAAGGATAGAGGATTTATTTGATCAATTGAGGGGAGCCACAGTTTTCTCCAAGATTGACTTGCGGTCAGGTTATCATCAAGTAAGAGTTAAAGAGGATGATATACCGAAAACAGCCTTCCGAACGAGGTATGGACACTATGAGTTCGTGGGCATGCCCTTCGGAGTGACAAATGCACCCGCTATGTTTATGAACTTGATGAATCGGATATTTAAGGAGTACCTTGACAAGTTTGTGGTCGTTTTCATTGACGACATCCTTATCTACTCGAGAACCCAGGAAGAACATGTCGAACACTTGAAGACAGTCTTGCAGACCCTTCAGCAAAGACAGTTATATGCAAAGTTCTCCAAGTGTGAGTTTTGGCTTGATCGAATATCGTTTCTGGGTCATGTTATTTCAAAAGATGGAGTTATGGTAGACCCGACAAAGATAGAAGCAGTCAGTAATTGGGGTCAACCAAAGAATGCCAGTGAAGTCAGAAGTTTCCTCGAATTAGCAGGGTACTATCGAAAGTTTGTGGAAAACTTCTCAAGGATAGCTTCATGATTCGGTTCTTACCAGAAAGAACAAGAAGTTCGAATGGACCAAAGATTGTGAAAAGAGCTTCATTGAATTAAAGAGGAGGCTCACAAGTGCTCCAGTGCTTACCCTTCCAGAAAGTAATGAGGGATTTGACCTGTATAGTGATGCATCCAAGATGGGACTCGGAGCAGTACTTATGCAGAAGGGTAAAGTCATTGCTTATGTATCTGGACAACTCAAGGACTATGAAAAGAATTACCCCACTCATGACCTTGAGTTGGCAGCAGTGGTCTTTGCTCTGAAAGTTTGGAGACATTACTTATATGGAGTCCAATGCAAGATTTACACAGATCACCAAAGTCTGAAGTACTTTTTCACTCAGAAAGATTTGAATATGCGACAGCGTAGATGGCTTGAGCTAGTAAAGGACTATGACTGTGAAATCCACTACCATCCTGGAAAGGCAAACAAAGTAGCAGACACGCTGAGTAGAAAATCATGCACCACTTTGATGTTCATAGCAACACTATCCCAACCACTGAAAAAAGAGATAATGAATTTTGGAGTTGAGATCATTTCTGGACAGCTCTCCGCCTTGACCATAGTACCTACACTGTTTGAGGATATATTAGCGAGACAGGACAAAGATCCTAGCATCTAAAGGATCAAGCAGGAAATCCAAGAAGGGAAGGATGAAGGATTCCGTGTCTCTAATAGTGGGGTATTATATTTGGGTGAACACCTATGTATCCCCAACGACCCAGACGTAAGAAAGAAGATCCTAGAAGAAGCTCATGGGACCCCATATTCGATGCATCCTGGATCCACCAAGATGTATCAAGATATGAAAGGGAAATTCTGGTGGCTTGGTATGAAGAAGGACGTGGCTAAGTATGTTAGCACTTGCCTGACATGTCAGAGAGTGAAAGCTGAACACCAAAGACCAGGAGGAGTTCTACAACCTATCCAGATTCCAGAATGGAAGTGGGAGAAACTAGCCATGGATTTCATAGTAGGATTGCCCAAAACAACCAATGGCTACGATTCTATTTGGGTAGTTGTCGATAGATTGACAAAGTTTGCTCACTTCATGCCTATCAGAATATCATACTCCATGGAGCAGTTAGCCCAGTTATACGTCAAGGAAGTGATTAGACTGCATGGAGTACCTAAGACCATTATCTCAGATAGAGATACGCTTCACTTCACACGGGAGTGTGTCAAAGCCCTCGGCACTAAGTTACGATTCAAGATCGCATTTCATCCTCGCATGTATGGGCAAACAGAAAGAGTGAATCGATTTTGAGGACATGCTCGAGCTTCAGGCCTTGATTTTAAAGGAAGCTGTGCAAATATTTGTGTTTGTAGTTTGCCTATAATATATCAAACCACAATTGGAATGGCACCTTGTGAAGCCTTGTATGGAAGGAGATGCAGATCGCCTATCTATTGGTATGAGGGTGGCGAGAAGAAAGAAATGGGACTCAAGACTGATTTTATAGATGACGCCACCAAAGCAATAAAGAACATACGTCAAAGGATAGAGACTGCCCAAAGTCGGCAGAAGAGTTATGCCGATGTCCGGCGATCAAGTCGGAGATTCAGTGTTCATTAAGGTAGCTCCTATGAAAGGGGTAATGAGATTTGGAAAGAAAGGCAAGTTAAGTCCCAGATATGTTGGCCCCTACTTGATCACCAAGAGAGTTGGTAAAGTAGCTTATGAGCTAGAGCCACCACAGGAAATGTCAGCTATCCACAATGTATTTCATGTTTCAATGCTTAAGAAGCACGTCCCAGACACCAACCAAGTGATTGAGCCATAGACGGTACAGATTCAGACAAATCTAAGTTATGAAAGTCGACCTATTCAGATAATAGATCGAGCAGTCAGGAAACTAAGAAATAAAGAAATACTATTAGTAAAAGTCTTATGGTAAAGTCAAAGGATTGAAGAAGAAACCTGGGAACGTGAGGATGACATGAAGCAAAAGTACCCTGAGCTTTTCTAAGTTTCGAGGACGAAACTTTTATAAGGTATAAGGGATTGTAACACCCCAAATTTTAATTTCTATATTTTTATTAGAGGAAAATAGAAATAAGAATAAAAATAGAAATAATAAAAATAGGAATAGAATAATAATAATAATAATAATAATAATAATAAAATAGAAATAATTAAGAATAGGAAAAAAAATGGTTCGTTAGCCGAGGCTCGAACCATGAACCGTTGGTTTGGGGGAATAGGCTTCCCACTACTAAGTCATAAGATTACCAATGGATAGGATATAACAAAATATATCTATAGACGAAAAAAAAGGAAAGATTGGTTAATTTGACTAATTATTTAAAGAGGTAATTAGGTTAAGAAAAATTCTAATTTATATATATATATATATTTTTTCTTATCTCTCTATAAAATCTCACGTTTCTCTCTCTCTCCCTCACGCCGCTTTTCTCTCTCTCTCCCTCACGCCGCTTCTCTCTCTCTCTCCCTCACGCCGCCTCTCTCTCTCTCATCCCTCTTTCTCTCTCTCGATCTCTCTCTCGTGTTCTAGCCGTCGGAGCAAGGTAAAAGGTTGTCTTTCCTTTGGATAATTCAAGAGGGGATTTTCAAGAGGGATCTCCGCAAAGACTTGATAGAGTATCACACTAAAGCAAAGAAACACATAGAAGGTCTTCTCTTTACGAAATCTAACAGTATAAATTGGTGAAAAGCGTAAGAGGTAAGTATTGCTCACCTGCAGTAGAAGTAGTTATCGTATGTCATTGATATGTTTTTTCTGTGCTTGTTATTTCCAGTAACATGGTTGAGCAATTTATATGCATATTATTTCCAGTTATGCATGATGTTTTCAGTTACGCGATTTTACCGTTATATTATGGGTAATTCAGCATCATGTTGAGATCCAAGATAAGAATGTGATTTATGATCATGCATGTTGTAGATGAGTTGTAGCTTACAATTATATGCATGATGTAGAGTAAGATGTAAAAATATTTCCTTTATAAAGAAAATTTAAAGATGCTCCCCGTTCGAATTGGGGATTAAGAGCACAACGATCTTCAGTATGCTTCCCATTTCAGTTTTGGGGGTCAAGAGCATAATGATCTTTATGGTGCTCCCCATTTGTGATTTAGGGGATTAAGACTATTTCCTTCAGTATGTATAAAAATATAAGTATAAAGGAAGTATTTTACTTTTTGACAGGGCATGTACCGGGCATCAGTTTCGCCCACGGGCCGAGGCCCTCAGTTTCAGTTACCCTAGTAGGTTCGGTGGTTGGCCACCCCGGCCTATTAGGAATGCACGCATTGGTACTATGTCGGGCCAATATCCAGGATGATTATTATTTTGAAGTATCAGTATAAGTATAAGTAAAAGTTTTCAAAATTAATCATTTCAGTTCAGATACACTGTTTATAAGTTTTAAAATACTTAAGAGCATGGTTTATACAAGAGATATGTATTCAAAATTATAATTTCCAGTTGTGCTTGCATGTGTATCAATGTATCAAGGGTAAGAGAACTAGTTGCATGATTTCATACAGTGCATGTTTTTGTGAGCATAGAAAGTACTTACTAAGCGTTATTGCTTATAGTTTGCATTTCCTTATACTGCAAATAAAGGTAAAGAAAAGCTTCAGTAAGGTGGCATGGCGGATGAAGTGCTGGGTGTGTGTGGCGACGAAACAGTGGAAGTAAAAAATCCTAAGTGCAGATGTCTAAATCAGATTTTTAGTTTCTTATGTCATGTTTGATATTGTTTAAGTGATGTAAAGGTCCTTGTGATTATTTTAGTTGTTAGCATATTGCATTAGTATATTGCATGAACTTACTAGAAAGGATAAGACAGTAAAGTAGTGACATCTCCCCTGATAGAGAGTGGAAAGACTAGGGGGGGTGTTACACCTGCGGACTATGAAAAGAATGAAAAAAAAAGGAAACTATATGTAGTGACCAGTATCCCTTAACAATGACCATTCTAAAGTGATATATGGAATTACAATTTGAAATGATCTAGAGGGTAGCGCCTAAAGTCAGTTTCCCAGTGCAAAAAGAGCGCAGGCTAGTTAAGAGGAGGTAGTCCTTGGTCGGCATATTGCCGAACTGCTTCGTTGAATCCATCCTGGAAAGTGGCCCACATCAAAGCTATCAAGCGTTCTCGTTGGCTCGGGACGTTAGGACTTCAATCTTGATGAAGTCTGCGATAATTTTCCCAATGCTCGCAAAGGGATCGGCGCATTCCATAGTACCGTTGAGATATTTCCATGATGGCATCAGCCAAGACAGATATATCATCTGCTCGGGAGGTCTGATCATGTTACAGGAACCTCGTCATTTCCATCATATCCTGGTGTATGGAGGCCGAGATCCCCTCTACAGCCTCCGTATAGGATCTGGTGTGAACGAGCTTGCTACCCAGTCTTTAAAGGGATGCTTCCAGCCTGCGTATATGGTGTGAGCATGCACTCTAGAAGTTATTAAGGAGGAGTTTCCTGTACCTCCTTGCATAAGCAGGTGCGAAAGTCCGCTATTTTGTCCTCAACTCTTTGGTGTTGGACTCGAAGATTCGCTATAATTTCAGAGTCCCCTTGCTTTCCATGGAGGAGTTCAGCTATCTGCTTTTGAAGGTCAACCAATTCTTGGGGCCTGGGAGCTGTTCTATCAGTATGTTCATGCTGGGTGCCCTGCAGAGCAGATAAGAGTTCTGTGTGTGCCTGTTGTTGCGCTTGTAATGCTGCAATGGTCTCAGCATCTTCTTGTCGCTGGCGATGAGCTTCCGCTAGTTGTTCCTGACATTGTGTCAATTTTTGCAATAAAAGATGCTCCCGGCTCCGTGCAGCAGTTTGATCCTCCATCTGTCGTTGCGCCTATTGTAGAAACTAAGCTCGATATTGTGTGAAGGAACGATCCAGCTCTTGATAGTTCGTTAAGGCCTGGGGGTCATTAATAAGAAAGAAATCGTTAGACAAAAGAAATCAGCGAAGTCAGTTTAGGGAGCTTACCAATTCCAAAACATGGCGCAAACTCTCCATCCGTGGAATTAGCTCTTCCAGGTTCAAAATTTGAAGACCACGGTTGGAAGAAGGAGAAGGGATAGATGACACTAAGGGCGAAGGTTTGCTCATGATGGGGTGGGGAAAGGTGGAAGCAATGGGTGGTGCAGTGGGTCTGGAAGGAGGAAAGGTGATGTTTAAAGGAATGGAAGGCGGCATGGAGGCAACCAGATATGTTGGGGAAGCTACAAATAGAGCTCTTGCTAAGAGGATCGATGAAACTGGAAAAGAAATAGGGGAAACAGACGTGGGTTGTGAAATGTCAGAAATTGCCCGCTGCTTGATGGGGGAAGAAGAATCCGCAGGAAGTAATGGGCCCGGTAAGGTATTTGGTGAGGAAGATATGGAGAGCACCGGGATTGAAGGTTCTTCGCTGGCCAGAGGAAGAACAGGGAAGTCATGGTCTATATTCAATTGAGAAGAAAGACCTCCCGAATTTTGGACAGCAAGGGGAGGCAGCGAGGAGGTGACTAGGGGATGCAGAGGCGAAGATGGATGAATCTCAGTCGTCGTGGGTTTTGATATTGAGGAAGGCTTCAGAGAAGGAGTAGAAGCAGGGATGTCCTCTACCTACAAACGCAGACATGCAGCTCCCCTCAATTCAACCTGATGTTGTAAGAAAGGAGGGGGTAATTTGCGGATTCCCATGACATAAGGTGAAGGGACGGGCGAATTAGGGTTTTCAAGCGACATCGGAGGTGGGGATGGACAGGTTACACTAAGCATATTTGGTGCTATTGAGACGGAGATTTCAGAGGAACAAGGAGGAGAAGGGGGCGCTGGAATAGGAGCGGCGAGAATGGGTGAAGGCAAAATAGGGGATGAAGGTGGAGGTGTTGTAAGGTGTTGGCCCTCGCTTCGCCCAGACCCTTGGTGGCACTTTGCTACAAGAGAATACATCCTACCTCTTGAGGAAGAGAAGAAACGCAGAAGCTAGTCAATGGAACACCGGAGAGTAATTGCTGGTGAGAGGAAGAAGAAGATTGAAAGTCAGAAAAAGAAGATGGAAATGGAAAAGAGAGATGATGAAAAGTCTTATATATGGGGCACTAAATGGGCTTACAGTGTCAATTGAGCTTCAAAGCAAATAGGTGAGCCCTTAGGAGGTGTGAAATAGTAATTTATTTTTCTCACCGCCTATTATCCGCCAGGACCGTTGTCTCTACATGGCATAAGAACAAAAGCATCTAACTTCAGGGAAAAGACATGATCCTTGAAGGTATACTTTTTATTTTTTTTTTCTTTAAAGTTTGGCCTCGGCCAAAACCATTGTCCCCGTTTAACGGATGAATGAAGAAATCATGGCAGTGTGAAAAAATTCTTCTGACTTGAGAGGGAGGAGCCTTGGGTCAGATTATCATATTTTCATGTGGCTCGAAGTTATCCAAAGTTGTTATCCCTGTACGATGGTGAAACAGAGGAGTAGGGTTTAAGGTAAAAATACCTGTGAAGAATGGCAAAGTGAAAAAGTTTCTTTTGACTTGAAGGAGTCAAGCCCCATATCGGATCGTCACACTGTTTT
Source organism: Wurfbainia villosa (assembly GCA_025175895.1). NCBI lineage: Eukaryota > Viridiplantae > Streptophyta > Magnoliopsida > Zingiberales > Zingiberaceae > Wurfbainia > Wurfbainia villosa. Next base: position 6,960,948 of record CM045989.1, read on the forward strand.
ATGGCTCGGCGCTAGTCAAAGCCGTTATCCCCGTGCGATGGTGGAACAGAGTAGGGTTTAAGGTAAAAACACTTGTGAAGAATGGCAAAGTGAAAAAGTTTCTTTTGACATGAAGGGGTCAAGCCCCATGTCGGGTCGTCACACTTTTTTATGGTTCGGCACTAGCCGAGACCGTTATCCCCTTGCGATGGCGGAATGGAGGAGTTGGGTCTGACTGCACTTTTGAAGAAACACAGGGGCGGAGTAAAAAATTATTCTGACCCGACCAAGCGAAGCCCTAGGTCGAGTCGTCACTATTCTTATTGTTTGCCTGCAAGACAAGTAGATATCCTCGTGCGGTGGTAGAACGGAGGAGTTGGATTTAAGGTAGAAGCACTCTTGAAGAAATACAGCGGCAGAGTTAAAAAAAATTTCCGACCTGACTAGGCGAAGCCCTAGGTCGAGTCGTCACTATTCTTATTGTTTGCCTACAAGACAAGAAGGTATCCCTGTGTGGTGGTGGAACGGAGGAGTTGGGTTCAAGGTAAAGACAAAGAGGAAGATATAGCAGCAGATGGGAGGAGCTAAATCTGTGCTCAGCTATATACATTATTTTATCCCCGTGCGGTGGCGGATCGGAAGAGCTGAGCTTTGCCTCAGCTATATATATTATTTTATCCCCGTGTGGTGGTGGATCGGAAGAGCTGAGCTTTACCTCAGCTATATATATTATTTTATCCTCGTGCGGTGGCGGATCAGAAGAGCTGAGCTTTACCTCAGCTATATATATTATTTTATCCCCGTGCGATGGCGGATCGGAAGAGCTAAGTTTTACCTCAGTTATATACATTATTTTATCCCCGTGTGATGGTGGATCAAAAGAGCTGAGTTTTGCCTTAGCTATATATATTATTTTATCCCTGTGTGGTGATGGATCGGAAGAGCTGAGTTCTACCTCAACTATATGTATTATTTTATCCCCGTGTAGTAGTAGATCGGAATAGTTGAGCTTTGTTTCAGCTATATGCATTATTTTATCCCCGTGTAGTGGTGGATCGAAAGAGCTGAGCTTTGCCTCAGCTATATCCATTATTTTATCCCCGTGGAGTGATGGATCAGAAAAGCTGAGTTTTGCCTCAGCTATATACATTGTTTTATCCCCATGTGGTGGTGGATCGGAAGAGCTGAGGCTTGCCTCAGCTATATATATTATTTTATCCTCGTGCGATGGTGGATCGGAAGAGCTGAGCTTTATCTCAACTGTATACATTATTTTATCCCCGTGTTGAGGTGGATCGGAAGAGTTGAGGCTTGCCTCAGTTATATACATTATTTTATCCCCGTGCGGTGGTGGATCAGAAGAGCTAAGCTTTATCTTATATATTATTTTATCCTCGCATGGCAGGAGACTAGAAGAATCGAGTTTTACCTCAGCTATACATTTTTTCTTTATCCTTGCATAAGGTGAAGTGAGGGAGCTGGGTCTTCACCCAATTGTATATATGGCTCCTGTGTAATAAAATAGTAGAGGAGTTGTATGCTTATTTGACTCTTGTGCAGTAAAGAGGAGCTTAGGCCTCACGCAGAAGGAAGAGGGCTAGAAGGAGGGATAAGTTGAGAAGGATATTGGCGGAAACTCGGTGAGTTTTATTTGGCAATGAAGTTGTTGCATTTTAGTTTGTTATTTTTATAAGATACATGTGGTACGAAAGGGGCACATACAACTTGTAGTTATGAAAAAGTTCATTAATGAAGAAGAGCTACATAACACAGCCTTCATAAGGAGGAAAATAACAGATGAGACCCCTGTTCAAGAGGGATTAAAGCTCTCTCTGAGGAGGCACTGAAGGAGCTTCCTTGCGGGGCTGGGGTTGATGTAGCAGTTGCCGAAGGTAAGACTGCTGTATGAATATGTGCTTGGACAAATTTCTCTGGGACACTGCTAGTTTCTGACGCAGAGAGTAGTTGCTAGTGGAAGCCACCTGCAAGCGCCGCTGCAGATCCAGAACTTACTCTTCCAACTCTGTAATGTAGCGCTGCTCTTCAATTCGCCCCTCAGAGGAGGAGAGCTGCTATCTTATTCAGGTAAAGGTTTCATGGCGCAAGGGGAAAGAGGAAGAAATGGATGTCAATCAAATGCCGATTTGGGGTTTTTATAGATATGGAAGAAGGATCTTAATTGACCCTCGTGGGAAGTAGAGGCAATAAATGCAAATAAAGCAGGGAAAGCGTAAAGACAGTAGTTGGAGGTTGTTGAATGTAGTAATTCTGGAAGGATTGTTTAAGTTTCACGAAAGCAGTAAGGGTGAAGTCTGTTCAGATGAGGTTGCTGTCATTTCTAATTAGAATAGTTTGAAACCTATAAGAAAATGAAAAAAAAAAACAAGTACCAGTATCCCTTTCTTTTTATTAGCATGGCCAACAGTGGTTACATTAATTAAACTACCGATTATACAGGTTTTTTATTGTTATTGTTACTAGGGGAGCTGGCAGAGGACTCCTCTGGAGGGGGAGGCGCCAGAATGACTCTGTAGAGATCGCCTTGAGACGGAGATACAACGGGTAGAGCTCCGGCGAGGGGAGGGGGGGCGGAGGAATCTCAGTTGGAGGGACTGGAAGGAAAGCTAGGGCCGGTGGAAGATGAGGAAGTCCAACGGAAGCTCGAGGATCTCCTACGGTATATTCCCAGGTCATGGGAGAGGGGGGGGGTTCCAAACCTGGTTGCGAAAATAAGGAAAAGGGGCTTGGAAGGACCTCCCCACATTGGGAGTCAAGGCGTTAGTCGATGCGGGAGGAGGAAGAGGTCGGTATGCCGAGGTCGCGGTGGATTGTGTGGCGGATTCCTCGGCGGGTCATATAGTCAGATCATATAACTCGAAAGAGTCAGAATCCAAAGATATGTCAATGGGGTGTTCAGCAGAAGCCATGGAAGTGGGATAGAAGACAGGGAACTATCGCAATGGCAATTTATAATCGAAAGAGGGAGGGTCGCGTTCGTCCTTGGGAAGGGAGAGAAGATGAAAGGGCGAAGGAAGTAATGACATCAGCATGGGAAATAATCGAGACATTAGTTCCGAAGCGGGCAATTATCTTGAGAAGACAAAGTGACAAAATTATTTAATCAGTTCTGGCAAGAGGAAGATAAAGCCCAGGATGGCCCGAGCGAGTTTCCGAGCGGAAAATTTTATCAGTCGACTGACACCCTGAAAGATGAAGAATCCATAGTGATAGAAAGGATACGAAGGAATCCCACATGAATGCTTTTGAACATTCTTAAACAATAGCAGTTCATACACGATGGAGCAACGTTTAGTAGACAAAAATATCGTTACAATTAACAGTTCTTCATAGCTCGAAGAGTTTAGGAGGACATTTGGCCAGGGCCACTTCAGGGTCTAAGTAGCTCGTGTCAATGCCTGGAGGAGGGTAGCCTTGGGCATCATTTAAGGATGATCCGTTGGAGCCTAGTGTAAATAACTCCACGCCCTTTTTAACGTATCTCATCTTTAGGTCCGCCTCCTGCTCCTTCAACTGGGCTTGGCATGCGATTAATTGTGCGGCCAGCGTGTCCCTCTCTTGTGTCGCCGTCACCGCTTGATGGCCCAAGGAAGATAGGGCCTTAGCATGTTCTTTCTGGAGTTCTTGCTGTTGTTGGGCCACGGAGGTCAGCATCCCCGGAAGGGTGGCTACAATAGAAGAGAGATTTTTCCACTTCTCCAGACAGGACCTCTGAGTAGCTTCCCAGGCTTGACGCTCTTGTCGAAGCTAGAGAATAATTGTCGAGGAGTCAGCAACTTGAATGTATGCCTCTGCAAGTTGCCTTTTGTACCCCTCCAATTCGTGGGTGAGGAGGTCAATTTGTTGGAGTTGGTTGGACTATAGAAACAGCTGGTGTTGAAGATCTTCGTTCTTTTTCTGGAGCTCCTCTTTTTCACTCTATGCCATCGCCAATTGGGTCATCGAATCTTCACATTGGGTGATCAGAGTGGCCTCCCTCTGCTTACCCTCCTTCAGTTGTTGTGTAAGCTATTACATTAGTCGAGGAGGCGAATGACGGACCCCCACATTGGACGGGTAATTCACTATGCGAGGTGTCATCTCATTATATGTGACAGCTATCTGGGGAGGAAGGTAGATGTTACAAGAATAAACATTGATACACATATACTAAGAGCTAAGGAAAGAAGAAGCTTACCTCGGCCAAGAGTTTTCCCATGCGATCATAGGGACCTTGTACACCAGACTGGTTGAAGAATTTCACTTCTCTCATATGACGAATTTTGAGAGAGGCTCCCAGAGTCATAAGTTCATAAGTGAAGGGTCTATGGGGGGAAGATCCCCTGCCACCAAAAAGGGGGAGGGATCCATAGCCTAAGACAGAGCAGGAGAAGGGGGTATGTCAGTAGAAATATTTACGGGGAAAGAATCAACTGGGGAATCAATTTGTGGGTCCGGTTGAATGGGAGATGAAATAGGAGAGGGAGAAAGAGAAAGTTCTCCTCGGGAGGAGGAGAGTGGGATAACTAATGTGGTCTTTTCCACCTGAGGTTCATAAATAACTAGGTGTTGGTGCCTATTTAGCTTTAAGGGGGAAGGCAGAGGAGAAGAATAGGTGGAAGAGGATACAAAAATAAAAGAAGAGCTGGGGACGCCTTCCTTAGGGGGATGCAACTTCTTACGAGGTGAAGAGGGAACTGCTGTAGACTTGCCTTTACTTCGTTTCTTGGAAGTCTTTTCTTTGCTGCTGTAATCTCCTCACCTTTCAAGATAGCACCCTGCATTAGGTTATCTACAAAGTCCACTGTTAGAAAATAAGCTGGCCATGAAAGTTAGTTGCGCCAAAGTCTAAACAACATCCTACCTATGGCATCCGGGTCGGTCAGTGGAAAAGGGGACAACCCATGGCGACTAAAGAGGGGAGATTTCATTAGATGATCCGAGCTATAGTTATATTCTCTTAATACTCTGTAGACCTCTGGAAAGGGATACTGAGTCCTAATCTTGTGGAAGGGGGTTAACTCAGGAAGATCTAGTTTCCAGGTGTCCGAATATGGAAGGGGTGTCAGCAGTTGAGCAAAGAAGTAGAGTGCCTCCCATCCCTTATGGGAAGAGGGCATGCTCACTAGAAACTGGCAATCCGAGCGACTGGATAGATAGAAGAGGCCCTCCTTAGATGACTTTAACTGGAAGAAGCAATGAAACAATTGCGGGGACAAAGGAAGACCTAGATGTTGGAACACTATGATGGCCCCTGATAGTATGCGGAAGAAATTGAGAGTGAATTGGTTGATGGGAAACTTATATAAGTCTAAAATTTCTAGGTAGGAAGGGGGCATGGGAAAATATAGACCATTAAGCAGTTGTTTGGAAAAGAAGCAATGTAAGCCTGGAGGAGGAAGATGCAGTCGATAAGAGGAAGTGTTGAAACGGCAAGGCACGAAAGAGTCTATATATTGGTGCCTACGATCGAAGAAATAGTGCTTGCTATTTAGCTGGGTGATAGTGTGTTCATACCAAGGGTGTGAGGACAGGTTCTTCGAGGCCATAGGTGCGGAAGGAAGAGGAGCACTTACTTGAAGGTTGAAGAGGGGACACTTACAAGAGAGAGGGGGCTAGGGCACCTGACCACCGTCGAAGAAAGTCGCTGGAAGGAGGAGAGGAAAAGACTGAATCGTTGAGTGCGTTAAGTTGTTCGTAAAAAAGAGAAAGATGGGGATTTATATAGGGTTTTGTGGCTTTTCGTCTACCTGGTAGAAAAAGAAAAGTGAAGCCCATGGGCCTAGTAAGCCGCTTCAAGCATATGAGGTAAAGCCACGGGAAAAGATAAATTTGAATTGGTAAGGAAAGGATGAATGAGAAGCGTTATACTTAGAAAGTCAAACTCAGTACATCGTTTGACTATTTTTAGGGGTTTGCTAATGATACTGCTGTTATCTTTTCCCATACATAAAATGAAGGAGCTCGTGTGTAAGATATTGTCCGAACCAAAGAGGTGGTTCGGCAGAGAGGGTTTGAGAAAACTAATTCGGGCACATAGGTCTGGGAAAAATGGCTCGAGGAGATGGTTCAAGGAAATTGGCACGGCCGAGCGGGTTTGGAGATTGGCTCGGTACGGAAAGTATAGGAATTGGCTCGGTAGAATGGGCCTGGAGGTTGGTTTTGTACGGGGAGTATAGGAATTGGTTCGAGTTATTATAAGAAGTCTAAGAGCTATGCTACACTTTAGCAGTAGGTTTAGACTAGTTCTACGAAGGGCAAGCAAGTGAAAGGGATGGGCTAGAATATTTTCCAAAATGGGGGTGAGAAATTTGTTATACAACAAATTAGGACCCTACATAATATTCGAAGGAGTCTTCATTCCCTATTTCTGTAACAGAATGATTCTCCAGGTAAGCAAGGTGGCCACGTATACGGTGATGAAGGAGGTTCGTTATGCAACAGCTGGCCGAAGAAAGAGAGGGTAGATAAAAGGCAGAGGAGAGGCGAGAGAAAGGGGATCCGCAACTTCCAACAGCGAGAGATGAAAACACACTTGAATGGAGGAACGACCACATCGCCGGGGAAGGAAGGAAGAAGGAGACAAGGAGAGTAGCGAGTTCTATTCTTTCAAGATCTATGTATTGAGCTGACTGTAAGAGGTTTTTCCCCTCCGCCTCCAAAAGCTTTTTCCTCGAAAGAGGAAGTTCATAGTGAAAGTGCTTTGGCACCGTAGCTCGTGGGAGAGCCCACCCCCGTGGAGTAAGAATCCTCATTCCGAACCACGTTAAATCCTGTGTCTCTGCTCTTTGCTTTGGTTGTGCGTGTTTTTCTTTTTCGTATTTCATTACTATTGTGGTCGGAGAGAACTCCAAACTTCCCACACGCACCTTGGCGTTGAACGGAGGCTAAAAAAATCCATCTACGACCGCATCAATAAGCGAGTTAGCTGAGGCATTTAATTTTTTGATAATGGCGATTTGAAAACTTTATAAACATTTTTTAAAAAATTAATAAATTTCGAGGGCAAAATGAATTTTATGTCTCAATTTTCTTGGTTCAACCAATTAACTTTGCAAGACAAAAGTGGAAAGAAAAGAATGCAAATTAACAAAATTAATAATAATTTCTCATGTTTTCTACTTCTCTCGAAAGAAATTAAAGTAGATAATGGGAAGTGATTTATTTTCATCAATTTTTTTGTCCAATTGAATGAAAAAGGAAAATAAAATTTAAACATCTACAAACACTTATTTATTTCCTTTCAGCAACGGGATGGAGAGGAAGAATATATATAATGGATTAATTTCAACTATTTTGATGAATCAAATTATTATATTTGAGCAAGATCTTCCTACGATAATATAACATTGCATGAACGAGAAATATCAGAAATATTATTATACCCTCGTTTAAAAAAAAACAAAACAGAAGAGAAGCAAACTGCATCAACCACATTGCTAATTTCCAAAACTGCTCACTAAGAAGTTTCAAAATGCCCAAAGTTCACTGCTATGTGTAGTCCCCAAAATGCTCCTCACCAAACCAACATCTCTAAAATATTTCTAGAATTTCTTAAATGTGCCCTTTGATTTATTTATTTATTTTTAGTTCTGAAAGGGTGTCTTATCTCTAACCTGCTCCTTTTTAATTTGTCAAAAAATTGAGTTAGCTTTACAAACCAATTTATTTTTCAATCTGACACTTTATTATTTTGGACAAATAAGGGTATTATTAAATATCTGAGAGCGACATCTAGTCAATTAAAATGATTTAACTAAGCACTCGTGGTCATTAAATGCTTGACAAATTATATGTAACGTAAAATGTCTAAGTTTATTCAAACTGCCTAATCAATCATTTTAACATTCTCTACTAACCACTAACTGTGCGGCTGATAATCTAAAAGGATCCACGTATAATCATGCACAAGGTTATGTGTGTGGAAAATTTTTATTTAATTTCCACGAATAAAATTAGATGATCAACATAATATAAATATATAAATTAAGAATGAGAATAGATCAATTCCAGTTAAAAGACATATAGTACTTACTCTTTATTATGTCAGGTGTTAATACGTAATTTATTTTTTTTCATCTAATTATGAAATGGACAATAAAAAATACTAACGATATCACTTTTTACAAAGGAGAATCCGAAAATTTTACTTAAACTCAGAGTGAGCAAATATATCATTTAAGTTGATTTAATAGACCTAGATAAGTCAGATACCACCCATCAAATTTTAACTGTGCAATCGATTATATAAATTTTTCTATATTAATTATTACTTTATTTTTTACTATATTATTATATATATTTAAATAAATTTTATTTTATTTATCATTATTAATTAAATATTTTTCTCTATCATTTAATTTATATATTTATAATAATTTTATATCATCTCAATCTCATATCATCTAACTAAATATTTTTTTATCATTTTACTTATGTCTTTTAAAATTTTCATTACATGGGATGGGACAAGAGGCAAGCGAATTTTATTCCGACTCTCATGGTACATATTCTGACAAATTAGAATCGTCAATTTAACGGTCTCTGTCGGTCTGTCCTACGGTCATTATAAAGAAGATAAATTACGAAGAATTCTATGGATCTTAACGTGATGATCAAGAAACATAAAGGTCATCTAAATCCAAAAAAAAAAATTTAAATCTTCTTCGAAATTAATCCGTGTCATTTTTATAAACATTTTTATATTTTAACTATCACGTCATTTCCGCTGTGACAACTCCTACGGTACATATTGCTAAGATACATGGTAAGTTTGAATTTTACAAGCTCCCATTCCTTGTTCATGTCCTTATTAATCCTTAAATCGCACAGTTGCGAGTCCATCTAGTAGAATCCTGGCGATCAGGTGCAACTTTCAAATCAAACACTACTTTAAATACTCTAGCAATTAAGATATGAACATACCTAAAATTTTACGGCAATTTATCAAACACAACTTCTAAAATTCGAAAATGTCCAAAAAACATAGCATGATTTCAGATTTACCAAATCACGTACCTAATTTCCCTTTTATCCCTCTCGCCAAACAGACCTGCAATTTAATGATGAGAAAGGATTTTCATGCATCCGAGCCACTATTGAAAATTCCGAACCATCTAAACGTGGTGCTGGGAATTCAAATCCCAGCACCACCTTTTTTTTTATCTGATTTCTAATTTATATCGGTCTGATTTCTAAAATATTACTGTGAATACCTAATAAAACCTTGAATATCAGAAATTTTAGCCACAAATACACAGAGGGATACTACTCAAACTCAATGAACTTGGATTGGATCGAAAAAGAGGTGAATAAGACCATCAATGGGTTTTGACCGAAACCCATTAATGGACTTAGAGTCAATTTGAAATCTTGACATAGGTGAAAGATCTTACATGACATGAATTTTTGATATGTCGAGGAAACTTAGTTTTAATCCTCCTATCTCCCAATTTTAACGTGCCGAAAAAAATGGTATTGGAAGTTGGCGGTGGAAAATAGTAGTAGTGGTCTTTGGAATTCCTGATTCGGCACCCTGTATCAATCTTGAATATTTCAATTTGACCAGCGGTGGTGCTAAATTAATTCGGCTCCGATGTGTCGGGATCACTGCTGACAGCATTTTGTGGTCTTTGAATTCAATCCCAACACGGCGGTGGTCTTTGAAATTCAATTCGGCCGAGTCTTTGAAGTGTAATTCGGCCGCGGTGGTGTTACAATCGGCACCACCAGCGTAGTCTTTGGAAATTCAATCGGAGAAATTTGATTTCTTTGGAATTATCAATAAATTATTTAATATCTCATTAAAAACCTATGAATAAAATAATCATCCTCAAAATTAATTAAGTTGAAATTTTAAATAAAAAAAAAATAGCTCCCTATGAAGCTAAAAGTCATAATCATATAAACTTTACAAAAACAATAAAAAATGATTAAAGGACAATTTTTATTTCTTAAAAAAACATTTTTTAATTGAAATAGTCCTGATTATTCTCCTTTTTTTTTTCCTATGTCAACTGCTGAATTATTTAAATATAATTAAAGCAGAAATGAATTAAAATTGTTGTATAGTTACAGCGTTAGGCTATAATATTAATGTTCAACATAATATAGATCAAAAATAAATATTTATATATAATAAATATTTATGTTTTTATGTGAATTTCCATATAGGAGCAAATTCGATTTCTACATTAATAGATTATTTAATATCCATATCGAATCATATTTTTTTATCGTATTTTTCAAAAAAAAATTTATGATTCTAATAAAAAAAAGTGTTCTATAATTTTTATAAAAAATTAAATATCAAAGAAGCTATATATTTTTAATTTATCATAAAATAATCTGATAAAATTTAAACCCCTTGCAATTCCTACTCATTACCTTTACGGTGGAAAGAAATACAAAGATTAGCAGAGTGGTGCTGGAAATAATCTGATATTTTTAATTTATCATAAAATAATCTGATAAAATTACCTTTATTAATTTTGAGAATTTCAGCACCACTGTGATGCTAGAATTGAAATTTCCAGCACCACTGTGGTGTTGGGATTGGAATTCAGCTTGTGGTGGTCTTTGGGATTCACTGTGTAGTCTTTGTGATTGGAATTTCCGGCAGGTGGTGTTCTGAATCCACACCAAGTGTCTTTGAGAATTCTAATCCCACCACGGTGGTGTTGAAATTCCAATTCGGACCATATCTTATTGGTTCTCGACTTTTAGTCTGTGTTTTTAGCGTAAGTTAAAATTGGGAGATAAGAGGATTAAAACTAAGTTTCCTCGACATATCAAAAATTCGTTGTAAGATCTTTCGATCTATGTCAAGATTTGAAATTTGGACTCCTAAGTCCATCAACGAATTCGAAACTCATTGATGGTCTTATTCATCTCTTTTTCGATCCAATCCAAGTCCATTGAGTTTGAGTAGTGTCCCTCTGTGTATTTGTGGCCAAAATTTCTAATATTCAAGGTTTTATTAGGTATTCACAGTAATATTTTAGAAATCAGACCGATATAAATTAGAAATCAGATAAAAAAAAAGGTGGTGCTGGGATTTGAATTTCCAGCACCACGTTTAGATGGTTCGGAATTTCCAATAGTGGCTCGGATGCATGAAAATTCTCTCTCATCATTAAATTGCAGGTCTGTTTGGCGGGAGGGGTAAAAGGGGAATTAGGTATGCGATTTGGTAAATCTGAAACCATGCTATGTTTTTTGAACAATTCCGAACTTTAAGAGCTGTTTGGTAAATTGCCGAAAATTCTAAGGATCGAATTGAATTTTAAAAAATATATTAATAAATTAATTTTTAAATATTTCATATGAATTTTTAGATTCTTTTTAGGAGAAATTTAAATTATTTTAAAAATAAATTCGATGCGTTCGTGTCTTTATCCATACATTAGATACGGCCTGGATATAAAAGGATTTGGGCTCCTGTTAGAGTCAAAGATGTACGTGACCAAAACGAGAGAACATCTACTTTTCAGCCTACGGTAAGTTATTGTTATGCTAAATACAATAATTATACAAGTACAAAAACAAATGAAAAACTTTATGCCATTTAATTCGATGGACCTTGCGGTGGAAATAATACAGTGATATGATCGGTGTAACTTAAATAGGTAGAAAAATTAACATTAGAAAAAAAAAATTATATTAGAAAAATTAAAAGACTGACAAGAAATCAGATGAAAATAAAAATTGATCTCGTGTTCAATTGGTGTAAATGTTGAAATCGTCAACCTAGCGGTTCCTACTGGCTCGTTTCCGGACCTGCGTAAGGGAGATAAATCACGGTGGACCTTTGACCCTTGAGACTAGTGACCGGCGCATGGAGGGACGGACCTCGCTTTTGCGAGGGATTGACTCGTTGTCCATTGGTATAACGTTCTGCATGCGCTAGCCACTATGCCCTTCCCGTGGGGGCAATTGTTCTCATGTTCAAGATTGGCCACCGAGTGGACAGTTTGGATAGATGATTCAAATGTTACGATGGTGATGATTAAGATATGACAATATTTATAAAAATAATATGGATTAATTTTGAAAGAAATTTAATTTTTTTTTTATATTCAGATGATCTTTATATATTTTGATCATCACATCAAAGCTCATAAAATTTTTTATAATTTATTTTTCTCACAGTAATCATTAGATAGACAAATGAAGATCACTGAATTGATTATTCTAATCTTTTACGAAAGCGGATAGACTACTCAAATGGCTGAAAATTAAATTCAGCCAACCTTGGACTAGGTAAAAATTTATTTGCCGTATAAAAAATTATATTTAATGATAATTTTTGTGATTTTGAATTTCTTCAATTATTCGAACACGTGTCGGCCCCAGACTCAGCCCAGCAGGTCCGAAATTTACCTCTTCAATTTACAATTTTTTTTTTACATATTTTTTTTTTCATAAATTATAATATTATCGAAATTTTCAAAGATTTTTTTACGTTGGCCAAAAAAAAAAAAAAAAGGTCGTCGGGTTATAAATTCCGTAAGCCATCTCCCACATTTACAGGTATCATACAGTGCAAATTTAAATTGACAATTTTACGATGCAAAAAGGTTAAAATCCTATAAAATACCAAAAAAAAAAATTAGCCAAAGGGATAATATTATGTTGGAGAATATATGGTTTAAGTGGATTTAGGTTTAGCTTATAGGGTTTTAAACTCGATCCGCTTCAATGCCAAACCCGACTCATTCCCTTCGTAATGCACACACGCAACCGTTTCTTTCTCATTTCTTTCACAGCGCTCGACTCCTCTTCTCTCAAACCCAATTCCTCTCCTTCTTTTCCTCTTCCCGATCGCCTTCTCTTCTTCTCATCTTCGCCCGATCTCCTTCCCCGCTCGCTACGCACACCACAGAGCCGTAGCCTCTATCGCTCGCAGTCACGCGGTCGGACTCCGTCGCCTCTTCTCCACTCGCCGCCGCCCTAGGGCCGCCTCCTCGCCGTCGTCTTCTTAAATCGCGCGCGCCGCGCACGAGTCGCGCCCTATCGCTCGTCGCCCCATCCATCGCGGCCTCCCCGGACTCCTCTGCCTGCCAACGCGCCTCCTCTTCAGTCGTTGTGTTGTCCTCCGTCGATTCAAGCAACAAGGAGCACTGACCCCCTTTCCTTGCTTGCGTTCCTATCATCGACCAGCGACAGCTTCATCTGCTGCGACCTTCTTGATCTGAATTGGAGTTGTTTCGCGAGCTATTCTCAAGGAGCTGATGATGTTGATCTAAATGGTAACTTGATTCGGAGTACATCACTTCTCATCACCATTGATCTGGGAGTTCAGAGGATTTCTGGTCATGTTGTTGTTGCGACGAGAAAGAAGTCTACCTCTGATTCCTAGTAATGATTATGTGATTCCCTTGTTTACCTGAATTGTGGATTTTGGGTTAGGGGATATGAGATTTATTGGGTATATATCTGATATAATTCTGATTACAGGGGAGGAGACTTTAGTTGAACTAGATTTCGTCGACCTTATGTTAAATTGAAATGATTAGGTCCTACCTCTTCTTCACCGTGAGCAAAAGAAATATGGCTGGTTGCTTCTAATCTACCTCTTAGTGCGGGTGATGAAGACAAATGTGAGTAAGCTTGCCATTTCCTATTTGGATTGAGCTATTTAGCAACTGTAACTAAGTTAGGTGAGTTTGAAGCTACATTGTGAAGTTGATGTTACATCTATAGCTAGATTACTATTGGCTAGCTGATTAATAGTAAATGGAAGAAGATGGTTAGTTATGTTTGTATGTTAAATTGCAGGACCTGAATACAGGACGGAATACAGGACGGTCTTTTGGATGTGGAGATTTTCATATAAGTCTTCGAATCAGGTGGGTAATTTCCTACTCTGGTCAGGTAGTTTTAATGCATACAGATTTAGATATATGATAATCTTATATGATCATGTTACCTTGACTCTGCTCTTATTTACTCTTGCGCTTGATACTTTATCATTGGTTGTTAAACTCTATTGTTGTTATCATGTTTCACATCATCATGATTAAGAGTTATATAAATATGTAATGTAAGTAACCTAGAATGTTAGGGCAATCTCTTGCCATAATAAGGTTTTGATGTGTGTGGCAAAGGGTTTAAGTTAGATTGTTATTATGATTTGATATGTGCGTTGGAGTCTTGCAGGGCTTAGTAATTCGCACATGGAGCCTTGACGAGTTTCACCTCTCACTTTGCGGAAGCCGTGCGCTTGGAGCATCCGAGAGACCGCCGAATGAGGAGCTTGGAGTGAAGCCGGAGGAAGTAGACTTCAGGGCGAGACGCGAAGGATGTCGCTGCAGAGTCGTGCGCTTGGCGCATCCGAGGGACGTGGCCGGACGAAGATAACTTCAAAGGCGAGGGACTCCGAGGGATGAGAGTGAGCGAATGTAACCCGGGAGAGGGGTAGCGCTCTTAGGTGAAACTTGGTCATTTGGCTAAGTGTCGGATGGGATTTCCCGATATCAGTTGACTACCATGTTATGGTAGTCGACTACTCTAAGTCGACGGTGACTCGACTAGTGTTCGAGTCCGGTTCAAGTGCATCCCGATCGGTAGTATCAGGGTTTCGAGCCGCGAGCGAGTCGAGCTCGCGAGCACTCGACTGATCGAGCATCGATCGGGATGACAATATCGGATCGGTGATGTGATCTGGATGGATGAAATCCAATGTGGAAGCGGCCGTTATTGGGCAGCGACTACGAGGACGATCTCACGATAGGGACATCGATCATTGCTCTGTGTCAGCGGAAGAAACCCTCTTCCTCTATAAAGAGGAAGGGTGTGGGGCTTTGGGGGTCTAATGTTTCAACTCATAACATCTCCCAAAGTGCTCTAAGGGTTTTTTCACTCTTCTACTTGTGTTAATTCTCATTCTATTGTAAGAAGAGGGATTGTAAAGAGGTTACCTCCACCTAGCTTGGTGCAAAGGAGAGATCTAGTGGATTTGGCAAAGGAGTGATTCACCTTGGAAGAATCGGGATCGTGGATTAGCAGCGTAGCCGTGAACTACGTTACAACTTGGTGTTAGCATTGTTTGTTTCCTTTGCTTTGTCTTTCTTTGTTTGTATTTGCATATTCCGCTTGCGCTAATTTCTTTGTAGACGAGCAAATTACATCATCCAACGATTGAGGGCTATTCACCCCCTCTAGCCGGCCACATCCACACTACTTCGATCCTACAAATGGTATCAGAGCCGAGGAAAGCTTGTCGAGGACTAACCGCCACAACAAGCACAATCAAGGATGACCGGCTCAAACATTCACCCTCCAAAATTTGAAGGCGAATTCTCTTGGTGGAAAAAGAGAATGGAGATATTCTTTGAAACCGATTTTGATATTATGCTTATAATGAAAAACGGTTTTGAGATGCCTAGGGACGAAGAGGGTGAACTAATAGAGAAGTCAAGGTGGACGAAAAAGCAAAGGGAAGAGCACCTTGCAAACTCAAAAGCCAAGCACCATCTCTTCAATGTGCTCCCCCAATAAGAGATCAACCGGATTGCGGAGTGCTCAAGTGCCAAGGAGATGTGGGAGAGATTGGTTGAACTTCATGAAGGCACTTCGGAAGCCAAGCTTGCAAGGAGAGACCTCTTCCGCTCCCAACTATCAAACATCAAATTAGAAAAGGAGAAAAGGTAACATCATTGCATTCTAGGTTTAAAGAAATTTTGATTGGACTAACAAGTGTAGGAGAAAGACTTTCGAACCGGGATATGCTCATGAAAGCAATCGATGTTTTTCCCCGGTCATCGAAATGGAGCTCAATGGTGGACTCCTTCTACATGTCCAAGAGCCTAGAAGTGAGCACCTTGGAGGAGTTCTTTTCAACAATGGAGCTCCACGAAACAAGGCTTGAAGGAATAGTTGAAGAGCCTAGAATTCAACCTTCAAGAGGGGTAGCCTTGATGACCCACAAAGGGAAGAAGAAGATGGAGACTCCCTCCTCCTCCGATGAAGCATCCTCCTCCTCCTCCATGGATAGCACGGAAGAAGCTTACATGGTAAGGAAGGTAAAACGTGCTTTAAGAAATTTTAAATTTAATAAATCTAATGATAGGAGGAGAAGACCAAGAGGAAAGGTGATTTGTTACAATTGCCAAGGAGAGGGGCACATAAGGGACAATTGTCCTCTCTTGAACAAGAGCAAGGAAGAAAGGAGAAAGAAGGAAGAAAAGAAGAAGAAGGGGAGCAAGAAGAAAAGGAAGAAGAGAAGAAGGCCAAGGAAAAGGGGAAGACCAAAGCTCTCAAGGCAAGGACTTGGGATGATCCCTCTTCATCATCATCATCATCATCCGAAGAAGAAGAACATATCTACTCCAACCTTGCCCTAATGGCGTTTGATGATCTCTCCACCTCCTCCTCCTCTAATGGTGAAGAAGCAAGCTCAAGTGGAGAGAGCTCAAGTGAAGAGGGAGCCTCCTCTACATCCTCATCATCGGAAGAGGATTTGGTAAGTGAGGTAACAAATCTACCCCCTAAGCAAATAATGTCCATGATTTCTAGCCTCACTAAGGATTTATTTAGAGCAAAGAAAAAGAATAAATGCATGCTTCAGCAAATTAAGGATTTAGAACAAAAATTAGAAAAAATATGTTTTAATGATAATGATGATGATGCATGCTCACATGATAACTATATGCCTTGGATGTTAATGATGCATGCATAGAAGAAAATAGGGCTTTAAGGGAAAAAGTAGACCATTTGACCAAAGCCCTAGAAAATTTTACAATAGGCTCCAATACCCTTAACATGATAATTGGGAGCCAAAGGGCAAGCTTCAATAAGAAAGGCCTAGGATATAAGGAAAAGAAAAATGAAAATGTCTATAAATGTCTAATAGCTAGGGGTCAAGACAAAAAGAAGGTAATTGCTAGAAAATGGATCCCTAAGGAGTATTTAGTGAACCCCATAGGAAAGTACTTATTTTGGGTTTCTAAATTCATCCTAAAGGGTTAGGAAAACCCTAGGATAGTCAACCATAAGGATTTCACCTATATCATATTTTTGGTCGACTTAGGATATCGGGACAATATTTTTGAAATAGTGTTAGGTGATGATAATGCACCTATAAATAGATAAATCATGTTTTAGGTGATATTTGCCTTATTATCATGATGTAATACTTAATGCATGATCACAATTTGATGAATACATTTGTTTCATGATCATACTATGAAATTCATATATATATGTCTTTATGATCATGTGGATTGTTAGGATGATACTTAACCTTGATAGAATTGCATGAAAATAATGGTTAAGTATATACATATACATTTAGGATGCATCTCACATTCACCATAGGCTACCTTGATTGAAAACTTAGCATGAGTAAGATGTTAGGATGATACAAATGTCCACTAATGCCTATGACATTTAGATGGACATTTAAGGTATCAAAATAGCAATAATAGACCAATCATGGGGAAGACTTATGTTTAATTCATAGACATATTGCCCAAAGATCATGGTTGGATATTTCATATGTTTTCAAAACAATTTCTTATTTTAAAATCTGTGTGTTTATGTTTTGAAACAATTTAAAGCAAAACTAGGTGTTAAACTTGATACTAACTTGATCGAAAACCTAGTTGTTTTTAAAGCTTTTGGATTTTTGGCAAATACTTGAAGATATAATGATTTTTCATGGACAACTATTTTTCATTGATAAATATACTTACAAGAAATATGTTCCCTAAATTTCATGATTTTTTGAATTTTATGGATTTTCTAATGTATTTCTGAAATCTACCTTGAAAATCTGAAAAACCCGAAATGCATGTGCCAGTCGACTGGTAGTCTGAACCAGTCAACTGGTAGCCTGATAACATGCTCAGTAATTTTTTTTATCCAATTTTAAGGCATGTTTTGGTCTTTGTTTCTCACTAGATTTGATGTCATGCTGTATAAACTTTGTTAATTATTTTTGATGGTGTCAAAGGGGGAGAAATATATATGTTTAAGTAAGGGGGAATATATTTAGGGGGAGTTTCATGTATTAAGGGGGAGAGTTGCTAATCATGTTATTTACATGCTTTCTTTCCTTAATATTTTATCAAATGCTTTACCTAACTTAAATGGATTGTCACACATCAAAAAGGGGGAGATTGTTAGGGCAATCTCTTGTCATGATAAGGTTTTGATGTGTGTGACAAAGGGTTTTAGTTAGATTGTTATTATGATTTGATATGTGCGTTGGAATCTTGTAGGACTTAGTAATTCGCACATGAAGCCTTGGTGAGTTTCACCTCTCATGACGCGGTCCTTGAGTCGGTGAAGGATGGCTTTGCGGAAGTCGTGCGCTTGGAGCATCCGAGGGACCGCTGGACGAGGAACTTGGAGTGAAGCCGAAGGAAGTAGACTTTAGGGCGAGACGCGAAGGATGACGCTGTAGAGTCGTGCATTTGGTGCATCCGAGGGACGTGGCCGGACGAAGATAACTTCAAAGGCGAGGGACTCCGAGAGATGAGAGTGAGCGAATGTAACCCGAGAGAGGGGTAGCGCTCTTAGGTGAAACTTGGTCATTTGGCTAAGTGTCGGATGAGATTTCCTGACATCAGTTGACTACCATGTTATGGTCGATCATTGCCAAATCGACGGTGACTCGACTAGTGTTCGAGTCCGATTAAGTGGACAATCATTGCCATAGATTGACAAATAATCGCGAGACCACGGTCGGTGATGAAGGCATCAGTTAACTGGTCACAAGGGTTTCGAGCACAGAAGCGAGTCGAACTCGCGAGCACTCTACTGATCGAGCATCAGTCGACTGATGTCGGTACAGTTGGATGAAATCCAACGTGGAAAGCAACCGTTATTGGGCAACAGCTACAGGACCAGTCGACTGATAGGGACATCAGTCGACCGCTCCTGTGTCAACGGGAAGAAACCCTCTTCCTCTATAAAGAGGAAGGGTGTGGGGATTTGGGGGCCTAATGCTTCAACTCATAACATCTCCCAAAGTGCTCTAAGGGTTTTTCCACTCTTCTACTTGTGTTAATTCTCATTCTATTGTAAGAAGAGGGATTGTAAAGAGGTTACCTCCACCTAGCTTGGTGCAAAGGAGAGATCTAGTGGATTTGGCAAAGGAGTGATTCACCTTGGACGAATCGGGATCGTAGATTAGCGGCGTAGCCATGAACCACATTACGACTTGGTGTTAGCATTGTTTGTTTCCTTTGCTTTGTCTTTCTTTGTTTGTATTTGTATATTCCGCTTGCGCTAATTTCTTTGTAGACGAGCAAATTACATCATCTAACGATTGAGGGCTATTCACCCCTCCGGCTACATCCACACTACTTTGATCCTACATAGAATTTATTTAGTTAAGTGCAAATAGTAAAGTCCGGATGACGACCTGATTATAAATTGGGCAAAAAGGTTATCCGTAGGTAGATAATGTCTTGAACCTAAGGTTAATTCTAGTACCCTTAGGTTGCATGTTTACTACCGACTATGTATTATGTAAATGGTCAGGTGAATAGTACTTAGTGTGTCGCTACGGATCGGTGGTCCCAGCTTGTTATAATCAGTTGAGTACGACTCTCTACAGGATAGAGAGTGCGTTGATAAGTAAGTACGACTCTCTACATAATAGAGAGTCCGTTGATCAGTTGAGTACGACTCTCTACAGGATAGAGAGTGCATAGATCAGATTGTTATGACTCTCTGTAGAATACAGAGTCTATGGTGGATGTCTGTATGTGGGACATTGCATTCATGTCATTTGCATACACGCTGACGATGTGGTCTCCCTTGTAGTTGAGAGGGTCACCAGTCATCCTGCCTCCACTGTTACTCATAGGAGAAGTAACCGGTGTGAGGGCAGAGCATTGCGGTGTCGCACTCTACCACTATAGATGGTGGTAGTGGAATTTGCGTCTCGTAGTCCTGCGTGTATGACACTCGACCATTCATGGGTAGTGATTGTCGGAGTGACCAACAGCAGGGACCCCCATCGTGTAGCTTGCTCTTCACGCTTATATGCTACTCGATCATATTGCCCACTTGAGAATAGTGGTTGGTGTTGAGTTGGAACAGTTGTTGTCATGCTCGAGCCACCGAGACCACACTGGGGTCGTGGTAGCTTTAGGATGAGCAGGCGTGACCATGCATGCTGCATTGTCGTGACTTATGACATTTTTGCATATATATATATATATATATATATATATATATATATATATATATATATATATATATATATATATATATATATATATATATATATATACACACACACACGGTTTTTATCACTGCAACTGTCCGGCTACCGTCATGATAAGCCGACCTACATCGCCATGCCGGCCCGACCACCACCTCGGTCGGACTGGCATGATCGACGCCAGTCGTCGGCAAGCGACGGCTCGGCGGGGGCCAGCGCGATTCTACGAATCCGCCAATCGCGCGGCGATGTGGCGCGAAACTATCGGCCACAAATTCGTCGGATTCTGGCGAATCACGGTTGAATCCGACGCCGCGAGCCCTCGCTGAATCACGGCGACCTAGCGTCGATCGCGCCAGTCCGGCGTCGGAGGGCCGGACGGGCCAGCGATGACGGTACGCGTGTCACTGACGGCGAGGATTGGTGCTCGTGCGCGCGAACGTAACTATATATATATATATATGCTACCCGCATCACTTATACGGTTGTGTCGGATACTTGTATAGTTGTTGGATTGTCTATTGCATTCTTTGATCCGTATTTATGTCGTTATATGGTTTAGAGCAGACTTCCTGTATATATATATATATATTGTGGATATGTGCTCAGGTTAGATAGGTGTAGCATAGCAGACTTTCAGGTATGTCTGTATTTTATATTGGCCTTTGGTTAGAAGGTATATACATAGATATGTTATCATGCTAGTGTTACCTGATATACCTGTAGATTTTTCTATCGAATTACATGTGATATTGATATATACATGTTTTCCTATTATCTGCTGAGTTTTACTCACCACCATGGACCCTGGGTTTTTCTGTCGCCCAGGTAACAGGTAGAAGTCTTCGTGACGACTTGGAGCACCGCTGACTAACATCGTCTCATCTCAACTCCGAGAATTCGGATTTTTGAGTTTTCATTGGTGTTCCGATATGGAGTTGATTTATGTGCTATTTTATAGTGATTGGACGCTGTAAATGTTGTACCTTTCTTTTTCTGATTTTGTTATGGTGTTTCTGAGTTGGTGTTAGTCATATCGGTATGCATGTGTGTAGTTTGTGATGTTGTTGTATTATGTTGCCGCTGTGTTTTGTATATTTGTTGTATTTACCTTTGTGTTATGTTTATTGTAGGCTCAAGGGTCTTGTATTAACATGATATGTTGTCACGTACAGGGGAGATGCTGTCCGTTTGATTTTCGGCTCGACATACTCTCGGGGCGTTACAAGTCCGCCTTCGGACCATCGTAAGGGAGGGAAATCATGATAAGTCTACTCGAGACTATAAGAACTAATACAACACTCAGATTGATTCTAAGACACATGATGATGTCTGTGGAAAACAAAAAAATTTAGCAGCCATAACCTTCCATGAACACAAAAAAAAAAAAAACACAATTGACTGTTGACTGTTACAGGTGTGCTTCTCAGCTCATAAACTGGTCCATCGGATAGGGGACAAAATTAAAACTAAGATATTGATTCAGTCATAATATAATATAATTAATAAAATTTATACTATACAAATTTAAAAAAAAATTGAACTCGATGGGGACGGCTGTCCATGCTGAACCATGTAAGCTCCGCCCCTGCCACCAGGATGAAAACTGGAGCAATGATGTTCAAAGTGAACTACGAACAAGATATTTGCCTACCCTAAGATGTTGGTCATAGCATGATCTATTCCGTACCTACACGGAGTTGCTAGAACAGAAACAAGATTGATAAGTGAGTGATCGAGGAAGGCTATCCCCTTCAAATTAAGGGGATTATTTCTTTTCGAATTAAAATTTTAATCAAAACATAACTTTAATAGCATGTTGAAGAAAATTATAATAGATGAAATATAGGAACACAATTGGAATAGGTTACCTTGAGAACAATTTTGCCAAAATTTATCCAACCGAAAATATAAATTAATTCTAAAAAGAGAATAATCCTATTTGATAGATGCCTTTCACAGATTTTTAAGTCTCTGTTAGAAAAATGTTATCGAGCATAGGGAGGGACAGGAAGCCTATCCAATTTAAGTGAAACTGAATTAAATTAGTGTTTTGAGATTGCTCTATAAGTTCGATGTGTCAATGATTTAGCACCATGAGTAAAAAAAGAAAAAAAAAAAAAAATCTTTCCCTGTTCTTTCGTAAAGAAAAGACTAGGCCAAATCTCAACCAGATAAGGCTGCGTTTGACAGCGGTCCATCTTTTCCATTTTTTTGAAAAATATAAAATAATTTTTTTTTAACAATCAAATATTATTTTTTGTATTTTTTTTTCCTAAAATATAAAAATTAAAAAAATCTCCATCAATCAAACGTTCTTTAAGTAACCCTAAGTAATATAGATATAAATTTTCAGGATAAATTCAGATGACTAATATAATCGTATTAAAATTTGAAAGAGTAAAGGATTGATTTTTGAAAATGACAATTAAATTACTGATGATTTTATATTTCTGTACTAACTATTTGACACCTGATTAATCTCCCTTCTATACAGGGGGACAACGATGAGTGGTTCCACATAAGTAACATCAGATGTAACACGTGTTGTTTTCGACCGTAGGCATTTTCCAAGTAGCTCAGATCATTTTAATTGACGCTGGATTTCTACTGGTCAACCGCACATAAGCCAATCCCTAACGCTACGCTCAGACAACTGAATAAATCCAGCAAGACGAAACTTTCAACGTCAATGGATTGAGACCCGTAGTTGAAAATTCTCAGGACGTGGACTCAAGAAGAAAAATAAAATAAGCTAGCAGTAAAGCTTTGCTACATTTCCGCATGATATACCACATCAGGCATCATTAATGCTCTATTAATCGTCCCATTGAAACGGTCGTTGATTAAAACAACTTAAATATTATTATAAGTGGACAAATATAGAATATCAATATAGAATTTAAAATCTTCATCCTTGACCAACAATCAAGAAATATAACTTTTTATTTTTCTTCGTCATAACTGAGACACGACGATGAAAATAAATGGGGCGAACATAATTACAAATGCTCCATTAATGCCATTTGTCATCCCTGTATTACTCAAGGACAAGTCACGCCAAGTTTTATACGTCTGATGAAAGACAAATAACAGTGTTATCAGAATGAGAGGGACCAAAATTATAAAATTTTATTTTTATTTAAATTCGTAGATAATATGGATATGGATTGGTATAGATGCATCATAAATTCGTTGATAATTCAAGGTTAACTACTTATCCTAATTCCTAATGGCATAGACAATTGGAAAATAGAGACAAAAAAAAAAATCCAACTTATATATTTATGTTTAAGTGCTTCGTAGTAGCTAGAAAAGATTTGTTAGCACGTACGTGATGAGATAAAAACACGTACGATTTTGATTATTCACAATTTGAAATGGTAGACTCGCAAAATAAAAAATAAAATAAAACTTTTTCCTAGGGAGGTTCTACCAGAGGATGAATCATTGACGAAGCAAGCCAAATTGATCATGCATAGAGAAGGTAGCTTTTCCTTGGGTACTTTTCTTTTTGTTAATTTTTTTTCTTACAGAACCATCATAAACTTTTGTCTATTGGAATAATATTTATTGGGGATTATTTTATATATGCTTGATGATCCATCCTAACTTCTGTCGTTCGCAATAATATATCTATTTTTTTTTCTTCTTTATTTTTCCAAACACTTTTCCAACTCCTCTATGATATAACAGGCTAGCGACAGCAACCTTATTATCTTGCTGAACTTCGAACGCGGGGATAGTGTATAGCAATTTAAAACTAAATTGAGGATTCCAACTTGTAGTGATTCACATAATTTTGGAATAATTCTTCGTATTTATGATTTCTCTACAGGTCAAGTGGTTTGACTTTTAAAATCAGCAATAATTCTTGCCTGCAACTTGCAAGCTAGAAGTATGCCGAATCATAAATCATAATTGTCTTAAAGTTCAACTTTTTATCAATAAATTACATCTTAAAATGATCTACACATACCCTACCTTGATTATTTTCAAAAAGTAAAATTACAATTTTCTTTTATCTACAATATACAATATTTGCCTATGTATATTTTGGTTTCTTCTTCAGGCAAATGCATCACGATAAGGTGTCCTTATAGCGAGTGATCCCTCAACTCCCTCAATCAACGACTCACATAAAATGCGGCAATCAATGGCTTAAGTTGCCAACCTAATATAAGATTTGACAATGGGGAAGGGACTCCCGACAGCATATCAATTCCCGTCGACGGTAGAAAATTCCACTGCCCGTGTGCTGAACGCTTGACTTATCTTTTTCTTTGGATAATTTAATATCGCTTTGGTTTTATTTATATTTAATGCAGCGATAATGACTCAGAGAGCGTCGAGTGACTTTATTTTCTTCATTTCCATCTCATCAGTATTATTCTAACATGGGATACCTCTAACATATACATACTGTACACCACTGCATTCATCCAGTGACTTATATAAGGCAGGATTGTGCAAGGCTCGAGCAACCCCAATAATTGCATCCCTCTAACATCCCTCACAAATTTTTATATTTCAGGAGATAATTCATCTGCATGGCGAGAAGAGTGAAATGCTTAATCTCTCCATCTTCTCTGTGGTCATGCCCCATCCTTTTTCTCCTCTTGCTCTTTTCTTTTGCATATTTATCAGTCTCCCAGTTCGTGATTCCCTCCTCCCAAGTAGCCGTCGATCAACATGCTCTCATCTCCTTCAAGTCTCTCCTCTCTGATCCATTCGAAGCATTGGCTTCCTGGGAGAACACCTCCATCGATTTCTGCCATTGGAGAGGAGTGGCATGTCATAACCTTGGAGGTCAACCTAGAGTCACAGCTTTAGAGCTGGAGTCACTCCACTTAGCAGGTCCAATATCTGCATCATTAGCCAACCTCACTTTCCTTGAGAAGCTCAATCTCCGTGAGAACCAACTTAAAGGTTCCATTCCACAGGAGCTTGGCCTTCTTTCTCATCTTCAAAGTCTTGATCTGAGCGTAAATTCTCTTGAAGATATGATACCGTTGTCTCTGTTTCAGAATTGTTCGAATCTTCAAAACTTCAACCTGAGTGTCAACAGTTTGCATGGGACCATCCCAGGCAACCTTAGTAACTGTTTAGACCTACACTTCATTAGATTGGAAAACAATATGTTTGAAGGAGAGATCCCAAGTGATATCTATTCCCTCCCAAAGCTTCAGGAGCTCAACGTTTGGAATAACAGTCTCATTGGAAAAATTCCTCCTGAGATTGGGAACCTTTCGACCTTGACAATACTTTCATTAGCTGGCAACAAACTGAAAGGCCCAATTCCACCTGAAATAGGTAATCTTTCATCCCTTATTAAGCTTTACCTGTCGAGTAATCAACTTTCAGGTATCATCCCATCCAGCATCGGCAATCTTGGCAGCCTGACTATACTCTATCTGCAGTACAACAAACTCACCGGCACTATCCCACAAGAGATCGGGAATCTTGTCAATGTGCAAAATCTAACGCTGGCTGCCAACGGTCTTTCTGGGATCATTCCTAAAAGCTTGGGCCGCTTGAAAAATCTATATAGGCTTAATCTTGATGGTAATCAGCTAGAAGCAACAAGTATTGCTGAGTGGAGTTTTATTGATGCTTTAAGCAACTGCAGCCACCTTAGAATTTTAACACTGTACAACAATAGTTTAGGTGGTATGTTCCCCAAATCCATAGGCAATTTGTCAAAAAATCTCGACAAGCTTATTTTCTATAAAAACCAAATTACTGGAAGCCTTCCTGCAGAAATTGGAAATCTTAACTTATCAGAAATTAATATGTGGTCCAACCGTCTCAGTGGTACCATTCCTAAAGAACTGGGAAGCATCAGCAGGTTAGAAAAAATAGAACTGGGTGGCAACTTCTTTACTGGAGAAATCCCTAAAGACCTTGGCAACCTTACCAAATTGTTTAGCTTAGTCCTCGCCAACAATAAATTGCATGGTTCAATACCTCTTAGCCTTGAAAAGTGCCCGTTAACTATCTTAAACCTTTCTACGAACAACATAAGTGGTAGTGTACCAAAAGAAATCCTCTCTATTCTCTCCCTTTCAATCATCTTCAATGTTTCAAACAATTCTTTGACAGGAACGCTGCCTCTAGAAATTGGAAACTTGAGAAACATCATAACAATAGATATCTCAAATAACAGGCTGTCTGGTGGCTTGCCTAGTACAATCGGTGGATGTCAACTCCTGCAGTATCTTTGGATGCAAAAAAACCTTTTCCAGGGATCAATCCCGCTGTCATTCAGTGAATTAAAAGGCCTTCAAGTGTTGGACATTTCATGCAACAACTTAACTGGGCGTATACCATTATTCAACACTATGTCTTTTCTTAATCTCTCCAACAACTATTTTGAAGGGGAAGTACCAATAAGTGGGGTCTTCCAAAATTTGACTGCATTTTCAGTGTCAGGAAACAGTCAACTCTGTGGAGGCCTCCCAGAGCTCGGCTTGCCATCATGCACCCAGAAGAGCAAACATCTGACCAAAAAGTTAATTGTAGTCATTTCAGTATCGGGAGTATTTTTTTGCATCATGCTTCTTGTCTGCTTGTTTGCAATTTGTCGTTGGCTTCAAAAGTCGAGAGGATTTTCTGATGTCAACTCGCAGATCATGGAGCAATACAGGAAGATCACTTTTGCTGAGCTGTTCAGAGCCACAGAAGGATTCTCACCTTCGAATCTAATTGGTAAGGGAAGCTTTGGATCTGTATACAAAGGGAACATAGATTGGGAAGACCACCAGGAAATTGCAGTTAAGGTACTCAACCTCCAACAAAAAGGGGCTTTGAAAAGTTTCACGTCTGAATGTGAAGCTTTAAGAAATATCAAGCATCGAAATCTCATCAAGATTTTAACATCATGTTCAAGTATTGACTTCCAAGCGAATGATTTCAAAGCCTTAGTGTTTGAATTCCTACCGAATGGCAGCCTAGAGAATTGGATCCATCCTAAAGCCAATGAGGGCACACTACAAAAGTTAAGCCTCAATCAAAGACTGAATATATCTATAGATGTGGCTTCAGCTTTAACATACCTCCATCATCATGGCGTAAACCCTATGATCCACTGTGATCTGAAACCAAGCAATGTCCTTTTGGATTATAACATGGTTGCCCATGTGAGTGACTTTGGATTGTCCAAGTTTCTTGTCAAAACTGCAAGTTCATCAAGCCTGGGACACACAAATTCAGCCACATTGAAAGGGACCATAGGATATGTTGCTCCAGGTTTGTTTCTCAATTATCCTTTGATTCAAGAACATTGGCAGTCATCGAAACTAGCTAGTATTTTAATCTCCTTATTCTGGGTTCTGATTTTACTAAGAATAATCTCAACAAAAGAACAGCATGCTCCTAGTCAATACACTCTAATTCTGTTTATTTGTTTTTGTCTAGAACAAAATCACTGGTATAGATCATCATTTGTTACAATCCGTGAATATTATCTTTAGTATAATTATTTCACAGGAACCCACAACTTTGTGGAGTTCTACAATGTTTGAGTTTGCTGATATTCATGCTTCTCCGGATGATTTTTGTTTAACATTCTACATTTTTCATGATGCATACAATAGGTTGTGCTTCATGGCATTTTATTCTCTTACGAAATGTTGAACTTTCCGTGAATTTCTTGCTCGTCCGTCTAATTTGATCTTTCAAAGTTGCTAAACTTGCTCTATATACATTTGAGAATATGGAATGACCACGATGGTTTGTGAGGATGTGCGGAATACTTCTTGATACCTTGAAGAAGGAATGGACCTCTACAAATTTGTTGAAATGACACTTTCTACGAATCGCGAGATATTAGACCCATACCTCTTGATGGAAATAGAAGCAGATCAACAAATGAATCAAAAATGAGAATGCTAGAGTGTTCTACTTCAGTACTAAAAGTTGGCATTTTGTGCTCCAAGGAATCACCAAAAGCTCGACCGCATATGGAAGACGCCATGAAGGAATTAATCAACATCAAGGATGCATTTCTAAGGTTGGCTGTTTAAAGTAGGTACGTAGCCTGAAATTTGAATAATGGTTCCAAGAAAGTGGGATCATAAATCTTGCAACATTCTATAAGTTATTATTCCCAAGCATTAGATTTTCACCCATGATGTGAATTTTTTTTTAATATTCAACACTAGGTTGAAGCAAAATTTAAGGCCAGAAAATTTCAAAAACCATGGTTATTGTATTTCACCACTGTTTTTTGAGGAAAATTATTCTACTTCTGTTATTTGAATGATATGATAAATTGTTAAAAGCCATCTATTTTTTGGTAATGAAGATAACATATCTTGAAATAACTTTAGAGCAAAAAAGAAAACTTAACCTATCCAGATGGCATTGATATATAATTTGTTAAGAGATTGCATAGTCAAAGGCTAAACCATTGTGAACAACATTGGTACATCATTTTTTAAACTTAGCGGTGACATATTTTATCATAGTAAATTTGTTTCTCCAACCAATGTTTTTAAAACCATATCAATGAGTAAATTTGTCAAGCCGTTGGGTCATGTGGTTTACTCTATTGGCAATATACCCTCCTCCAATTAAAAATTCTAACTCATTTGTTATCTCCAAGGCACAAGCTGAGGACCCGAAAGTTCAAAAATTTTAATATTTATAGAGCGACAAACACGTATTATATTTTTGTGTTAAAGTCAAGAAAAATGTTTTTTGTGCCTCCAATTTCAGCAATCGTTTTGTGCCAAAACAATGATAAGTTACAAATTAGCTTGAGCCTTATAAATTCAATATGATTTTTTAATAAAAGGATAATCTAACGCACGAAGCTCCTGCCATGCGGAGTCCCGAGGAAGGGTTTAATGTACGCAGTTTTACTCTATTTTTTGCAAGAGATTTTTTTTAAAACTCGAACTTGTGACCTCTAGATCACATGACAACAATCTTATCATTGCGCCAAAACTCCCCTTCAAATGGCAGCCCGGTGTACGAAGCTACCTCCATACGGGGTCCTAAGGAAGAGTCTATTGTATGCAATCTTATCCTATTTTTTTTTGCAAAAGATTGTTTCCAAGACTCGAACTCGTGATCTCTAGATTACAAGGCAGCAGTTTTACCATTACACTAAGGCTCCCCTTCAATATGATTTTTTTAATATTTTTCAAAATTACAAGCTCATGCTACGACTTGTATTGAAGCCAAAACCCCAAAAAAAAAAAATCCAAATCTTTTAATAATTAAACTGCAAGCTCTTTACAAATCGATTTACAACCATTTTGTTTGAAAATAGTATCAAGTTTTATAATGCATGAGGATTGCAAAATAACTTGCCATTAAATTTTGTGAGGTAACAAATTTATTTTTCTTTTCTGTTTTTCATGTTTCCACACATATCGTAAGATGAGCTTGTGACTCCAGAAATCTTACAAAACTTAAATTTATAGGAGACAATCTGATTTGCAAAACAATTTGCAACCAAAAACTTGACACTATGTTGGCATATAGTGGTGTCACAAGGTGAGTTGCAAACAGTTTGTAACCAAAATTTGAGACCCACTAAGGGGCGTTTGGTTCATAAATTTTTTTTTATTTTTTATTTTCATTCTCTTATTTTTCAGAAAACAGAAAACGAGTTTTTTTTTGTTTTTCAATTTTCCAAAAAACACTCTTTTATTTTTTGAAAAATAAAAATGGAAACAAAAAATGATTATTTCTCATTTTCCAGTTTTCTAGAAAACGCTCCTTTATTTTCCAGAAAATGGAGATGGAAAATACGAACCAAACACGTTTTCTCATTTTCGCAGAAAATGAAAATGAAAAACGGAAAAGAAAATGCGAACCAAATGCTCCCTAAACTTTTCTATATTTTTTTAGCAACGATACTAATCGTAACATGTATTTGTACCTCAAAAAATGTTAAAAATTTTAAATATAAAAAATGCATTTAGGGAGTGCCTTAGAGATTATTGGCGAGTTAAGATTTAACAATCTAAGGCATATTTTGGTAAAACTTTACGGAAAATTGTAAATATAAAAAATGCATTTGGGAGTGCCTTGGAGATTATTGGCGAGTTAGATTTAACAATCTAAGACATATTTTGGTAAAACTTTACGGGCATTTAAAAATATTGACAAATTTTGAGGATAAAATGAATTTTTCTTCTAAAGAATTTTATGTCTCACTCTTCTTTGTTCAACAGATTAACTTTAAAAGACAAAAGTAGGAAGAAAAGAAAAAAAAGATCAATTTCTCATGTTTTCTACTTATCTTGAAAGAAAGTAGATAATGAGAAGTAATTTATATTCATCATTTTTTTTGTCCAATTGAATGGAAAGGAAGTAAAATAAAATTTGAATATCTACAAACATTTATTTCCTTTCAGCAACGGAATGGAGAGGAAGCTAATACATAATGGATTGATTTCAGTTATTTTGATGAATCAAAATATCATTATCTGTTGTCTTTGAGCAAGATCTTCCTATGATAATATAATATTGTAGGAACAAGACACTGTAAAAAAACATTAAATTTGCGATGAAATTTAACAATGAAAAAATTTTATTGCAAATCTACAATAAAATTTACGATGAATTTTAAATTTCGTCGCAAATTATATTAGTAACGAAATTTCCAACAAAAATATTTTTATTACAAAATTATTTAAATTTCCAACATTTAATTTTCATCAAAAAATTAGTTGCAAATTGACGGATCTCGGCAGGACCCCTCTGACGCTCTAGGCAGGGATCAGTCACTACAAAAATAATGATTTTTGGCGATGAAATTTGCAACGAATTTTGCAAAAAAATTCGTTGCAAAATTTTTTTGCAACTAAAAATTTTTCGTTGCAAATAATTCGCCGCTAAATTCTGCAATGAAAAATAAAAATTCGTCGCCAAATTGCAACGAATAATTTTTTCGTTGCAAAATTCGTCGCCAAATTTGGCGACGAATAAATGTTTCGTCGACAATTTGGCGACGAAAAGAAGATTTGTCGCAATTTTTTGCGACAAATAATACTTTTCGTCGCCGAATTCGGCGACGAATAATTATTTTCGTTGTTGAATTCGGCGACGAATTAAACTTTCGATGCCAAATTAGCGACGAATAAATTTTTTCGTCGCCGAATTTGCGATGAAATATTTATTCGTCACAAAACTCTCTCATGCATACTCCACCAAATATAATGAAAATTTGGCGACGAATATTTTTTTCATCGCAGAATTTGCGACGAAAAAAATATTCGTCGCCAAAATATAATGAATATAATTAATGAATAAAATTAAATTTGGCAACGAATTTATTTTTCGTTGCAAATTTGGCGACGAGAAGAAAAATTAAATTGTCATAAAATTTTCACTATCGATCGTGATGAATACATCGGATCGATTCATCTTGTTTCGATCGATCGATCGATCGGCTACGGGCGTTACATCACGCCAGAGCATACCGAGCCAAAAATCAAACGGACGACACCTCCTCTGTACGTGGCAACATTTCGGGTTAATACAAGGCCCGTAGGCCCACAATAACAACACATATAAAAATATACCAAACCACCACAATATATATATATATATATCAAAACAACAACTACACACAGCGGAAACGATACAACAACAATACATCCTACACATGCATACCGGTATGACTAACACCATAACATAAAGAAAACCTCGACAAAACCCGCACCAACATGTGCGTACATCACATAATACATAACATCACAAAAACTCCGAATGCAAAACAAGACATACGGAAAATCCAAAACAGACATGGGAGCCACGGAGGTGAGATGAGACGATGTCAGCCGGCGGTGCTCCAATGCTATCACGAAGTCTTCTACCTGTTACCTGGGCGATAGAAAATCCAGGATAAAGGGTCCGCGGGGGTGGTGAGTAAAACTCAGTAGGTAATAGAAAACATTTATATATGCCATATCACATGTATTTTCAACAACATACTCTAGAAGTATAACAGGTATATCAGCATAGTATATAAATACAAGCATATACCGTCTAACCAAATGAACAACATAAAATTGCAGACATACCTGAAGTCTGCTACGCTACTCTGATCCAACCTGAACATATATCAAACATATATATATATATATATAACAGGAAGAGTAGATCAACTCACAATATACTCTAGCTACAAGTCAAGGTATCTAATGGTCTGTCCAACCCATACCAGTATCCGACACAATCGTATAGCCAATGTAAGAGACATGCATGAATATGATGTACACCCAAATGCAGCAAGCACAGTACAATCAAATGCAACATCACAATAATCATATATATATAGACTGTATCTATATATATATTAATCTCAACCATCTATATATATATATATATACATACATATATGTATCTATATATGGTAATATGCAAAGTGTCATCAGATACGACAATGCAGCATGCATGGTCATGCCTGCTCACCCCTACTCGCTACCACGACCCCAGTGTGGCCTAGGTGGCACGACATGACAACTGTCCCAACTCACACCAACCACTGCTATAGAGTGGCCGAGTGGGCAGTATGATCAAGTAGCATATGAGCGTAAAGAGCTCGCTACACAACGGGGGTCCTTGCTGCTGGCCACTCCGACTAACACTACCAATGAGTGGTCGAGTACCACGCACCCAGGACAACTG
Source organism: Wurfbainia villosa (assembly GCA_025175895.1). NCBI lineage: Eukaryota > Viridiplantae > Streptophyta > Magnoliopsida > Zingiberales > Zingiberaceae > Wurfbainia > Wurfbainia villosa. Next base: position 6,993,751 of record CM045989.1, read on the forward strand.
CACGCAACTCCAACTACCACCGTCTATAGTGGTTGTAACGACCTAGCCCATATTGGCGGAATTCGGCGACCCCTATTGGTCGACGACCGTCACCCCTGTTGGCCCGTCGTTACTTACCTGGACTTTCCACCTCTGGAAGTGGGTTTTTTTTATTGTAACGACCTGGCCCCTATTGGCGGAATTCGGCGACCCCTATTGGTCGACGACCGTCGCCCCTGTTGGCATGTCGTTATCCACCTGGACTTCCCACCCCTGGAAGTGGGTTTTTGCCTTCCCCAGGATTCAAACTCTAGACCTCCAAGCTAAGTACTAAAGTTTATGAATCCTGGATCACTTGGTTACCAGGATTCATAAACTTTAGTACTTAGCATGGAGGTCTAGAGTTCGAATCCTGGGGAAGGCAAAAACTCACTTCCAGGGGTGGGAAGTCTAGGTGAGTAACGACGGGCCAACAGGGGCGACGGTCGTCAACCAATAGGGGTCGCCGAATTCCGCCAATAGGGGCCAGGTCGTTACAATAATCCTGGATCACTTGGTTACCAGGATTCATAAACTTTAGTACTTAGCCTGGAGGTCTAGAGTTTGAATCCTGGGGAAGGCAAAAACCCACTTCAGGGTCGCGACTCGCCAATAGGGGTCAGGTCGTTACAGTGGTAGAGTGCAGCACAACAGATGCTCTACCCTCACACCAGTTACTCCTCTGGGAGTGCTCTGGGAGGCAAGATGACTGACGACTCTCTCAACCCCAAGGGAGACTATGTCGTCAGAATGCATGCAAATGACATGTGTATGCTGTCACCCGTACAACCATCTACCACAGACTCTCTGTTCAGCAAAGTGTCATACTCATCTAATCAATACTCTCTATCCTGTAGAGAGTTGTACTCAACAGATCGACGGACTTTCTATCCTGTAGAGAGTCATACTCGACTGATCATGACTCTCTCCAATAGAGAGTCGTACTCAACTGATCGACGCACTCTCTATCCAATAGAGAGTCGTACTCGACTAATCATACCAAGCTAGGACCACCGATCCGCAGCGACACACTAATCACCCTTCACTTAACCATTACACAACTCATGGTTGGTAACAGTATGCAACATATAGGTATTGGAAGTAAATCCTACATTTAGGGCATTACCTACCCATGGATGACCTTTTTGCCAATTTATAAATTGGGTCATCCCCCGTACTAACATTTACACCCTACTAATTAGCTAAGCCAATTTACATTACATCTATAACTCCTAAATCATGATAGGGTATATGTGATATCAACAATTGAGCATAAATAAATCCAACGATAAGTTCAAGCATACGATAATAAGAGCAGGGTCAAGGTAATATGAACACCTAACATGCTCATATCTATGACTAAATCTGAATGCAATACATCTACCTGGACCAGGTAGGAAATTACCCACCTTCTAAGAAGCTCAGAATAATATCTTCATTGTCGCGGTCCTGTCTCGTATCCACATCCTGCACATATCAACATTATGATTAAGTGCAAGCATACAACGAATGATCAAATCGAATCCTATATCGACTTCGTATCCTGATCAACTAAATTGATCTAGTTATCCAATTAACCTAATCAATCCTCCATATTAATCCCTATTACACATCCAAACAATCTAATATTATAAGATGAACCAACTCATATATCTGCAAGCATCCGTAAACATCCATATTTAAGCGTACCTTATATCGCATCAATTCCCATAGCTTATCTCGAAGAACAATCCTCTTCCATAGTCATCCGGCTTCTTAATTCACCGTTGAAGTAGCAATCTATCACAACAAGCTGAATTCAACCATAGCCGCCACCTAACAATCACAATCAAAACCACTGTGATTTAATCATGTACACTTCATCATCCCACATCCCAAAACCTTACCTCCTACTGATTTAATTGCTCACAACCTATTCGGATAGATCAGAGCAACTGCCCACAACTATTTGGAAGGTAAACCAACTGCCAATCCAGTTAATACTGCAACCAACCTCCAATTTCTACACATCGATGGAGCAAAAGGAATAACAGGGATTACCAATAGACTTACCCTCTTGTTCAATCCACCGGAACAAGCCACTGCCCAACACAGATCCTCGTTCAACCTAAGGAAAATCACAAATTGAGCAAGCAAGGAGGACAAGATTAGAGGTCTTGCAAAAGAAATCTGAATCTAGCATCACCACAAAACAGAAGAACATAACCCAACCTAGAGATCGAAAACATACCAAATGATCGATCCGCCCTCCCCTAATCCCGCAACCCACTGTGAGCTCGGTTGGCACCCCTCCCTCTAGCTGATTCTCCCTCTTGAATTGCCCAATTCGCCGAAAAACTCCACCTCTGGCCGGAACGCCCAACCATAGTGATGCCGTGGACGAGCTTGCTCCGGTGACGGTTGACCGTGAAAGCCCTTTCCTCCGACGCTCTGCTCACTGTCGTCCCTAGTCGCCGATACTCTTTGCTCCCAGCGACCACACTTGCCAGAATCTCAATCGAAGAAGACTGCCGAGGGAAATTGGCCGCCGCTTGCCGAGAAAGGTGATTGTGATTGGCGAGGTCTCGAGAGGGAAGAGAGGACGACGGCGATTTGAGCTCGGGATGCTTGTTTGGTCGAAGGCTAATGAGGCGAGCATAGTGGCCAGCGTCGATCTGAGTTGGTGATGATCGTCGCCAAATCTGAGGAACACGAGGGAAGTCGACCGCCGAAACTGTTCGTGGCGGTCGGAGACACACCGCCTGGCAGAGAAGGGGTGACGGAGCGAGTCTCGCTCCGGCGGCGGCGGCGAGTGAAGCGACAGCGGCAAGGGCGGGCGACGATGACTTAGGGCTTGGGCGGCGACAGTGGAGAGGAGAAAAGGGAGCGGCGATGCGGAAGAAGGAAAGTCGAGAAGAAAAAGGCGTCGTGGGGAAAAATGAAACCGACGGGGAAACGGGGATAATTAAACCCCTTTTAATACCCCACTATAAACAAGCTTTACAAAAGTTTGTTCGCTTTATCCCCACAAAATATTCATAGAACCTCCATTTAAATCCAAAAAAATATCTAAAAATTTCTGAAAAATTCCACGAGATGTTTTATCAATTACCGAGGAATATTTTTTTTTGGTATTTTACACGTTCTGTGAATTGCTATAGTATGGCAGTCGATTGCTCATATCCATCAGTTGACTGTCAGGTGAGTAGTCGACTAGTCAGTCGGCTACGAAACGTTTTGTAAACTGCTACAGTACATCAGTCGATTGATAATGTTTACTCGACTGATGCCCAAAATAAATTTGGATTGCGTAGTTTCTCACGTATCAGTTGACTGAATCTTTACATCAGTCGACTGATACATATATTTTTGCAACGAAAATTATATTTTCGTTGCAAATCTGGAGAAAATTGATTTTTTTTTTTAAATTATTCTTTTTTTCCTATTTTACAACAAACACACAACAATATTGACAAAATTATACAACAAACATTAATATGGACATCAAACAAATTTATACATATAACAAATACATCCAAATAAGGTTTAAACTAACTACCATTATCATCAGGTAACATTTAAATACAACAAACTTATAAAAACATAAATATTGTTTATGTAATAAGTCAAGTAGCTAACAATTAAACTTTCACAAATACAATCAAAGATAACCACCATCATCACCATCGTCATCAAAAAATACATCATCATTGTCTCCATGACAGGGATCAGGCGGAGGAGCAGAGCCAGAAGGAGGAAGTTGATTTGAGCTAGACGTTAACTGAATATGTTGCATAATAAACATTTGTTGCCTTTGAAATTCGTTCATCTTTTCATTTAAGTCTTGAACTTTTTGAGCGTTCTCTCTCGATTCAGTTTCCTTTTGCGCTAGTAACTCTCTCAAATGATTAACCTCTTCGGTTAATTGAATTACTTAGGCTTTTGATGCTGGAGAGGATGAAGAAGAAGCACCAAGGACTCTATAGGATCGGCTCAAAGAGCCGAGTCCAAGTATTCTTCCACTTTTCGGTCCTCCAGATGCTTCGAGCCATAAATTTATATTGCTAACAGATGGCTCCGATTCGACTCCATCATCGCTTGCACCCGAATTTCTTTGTGAAAGTTCATCGTATTTCTCCTATTGTGAAAGAAAAAAAAAATTAAATAGTAACATAGGAAATTAAATTTTTACAATTACACACCTTTATTGTTCTAGCTCTTTCCCCACTCCATGTTTTATCCTTCTTTTGGAATGTACGAGTGAAAGTATCAATAAATAATGGCTCAGTTCCCGTCTCCTTGGCCTAAACAAATTAAATAGTTAATATTTATAAATTAGTGAGTATTAGATTACAAAATTATAAATTGAAAACACTCACCAATCGAGCTTTATGCTCATCGATATTTATGAATCCTCCCGCATACGTGGCAGACATAACGTCGGAGTTACAATTCTGATTTTGCTTATTCTGTTCACTCCTCCGTTTACTTTCCTCAGATCCCCAATGCGCAACAATTTTATTTCAATTCTCCTCGGTTATACAGTGTGGTTTATTATTTCTAGTTTTGGCATGATTTAGTATGTTTCTAATATGATCACCACATTTTTTCTTAAAAATCCTCCTAATCTCTAGTGTTTGACTCTCCTCCCAAATAAATACCCTATGCAATAGAGAAAAATAAAAATTGATTATATTCACTACAATTTCATATACTAAATTATTGAAATAAATTACCTTGAACTCATTCCACCATAGAACTTTAATTTCTTCCGGCGTGCTTGTATAAGTCATAGAAGCACCGCCCCAATGGTTATTCACTATTTTATTCACCTCGTGAATAACATGTATAGAATTTGTAAATCTAACATAAACCAAAAACAAACCCCGTTATATACTTATAAAAAAACATATTGTATTAAAATTTAAATATAGATATTGTAAAACTTGAATACTTACGAATCTCCGCGCGGAGATATAAACTCTCTCGTATCTTCCCTCTCCACGAGTGATTGTTGTACCAGGGAAGAGACATTAGCAGGTATATACTGAGAATCAGAGGATCCTGCAACTGGGGAAGAGGTGGAGGGCACATTTCCTACAAGAGCATCAGAATGTACGAGGGTTGAAGCAGAGGAAGACTGTGATCTTCCATCACTATTACGTCTATAACCGCCACGTCGAAACTAACAATCATGATTATTAGAAGAATATTACAAGAAAAAAAATATAGTTGCATATCGAATTATTAATAGGAAAAATATGAAAATATTACCATATTCATAGCAACTGGATGACCCTAAAAAAAGTTCATTAGTATATCAAATATATGGAATTTCGAATAACACAGTGAATTAAAACATAATTGGTACTGAATAAAAGGTAAATTACCAATAATTAGAAATCGAAGTCTGCAATAAAATTTTCGGCCTGGTAATACGTCTAATCATCATCGTCATCGTCATCGTGATCGTGATCGTCATCGTCATCCTCATCCTCATCCTCATCCTCATCATTGAAATCTTCATCTTCATACTCATTCAGTTCACTTGCATCAACGTCTATTACTACGCTGCTGGGATCTCGTAATGTTGAAATATTATACTCTTCGATATGAAATGTATTGACAACTTCATCTTGTTGATATGCTATGTCTTCCCAATGTTTCTCAATTTTATCACGTGCTTTTGTTTTACAAACTACCCACCAATCACTTTTGTCTCGTCTCAGACTAAGATATGAAGCATAAAATACTTAAATCGCTTGTTGTGCTAATACAAATGGTTCGTACCTCTTGTATATTTTTTTGTAGTTAATTTCAACCAAATTAAACTGTGGATGCACCCTCATGCCTTTGATAGGGTCAAACCAACGACACATAAATAAAATAACTCACAAATCTGAGCATGGATACTCTACCTCTAAAATTTCATCTAGTAAGCCGTAAAATTCATTCCTTGCACCCCCATCAATAGATGACTGAATACAAACTCCGCTATTCATTGTAGTTTTCCCAGTTCCATAAGCTTGAGTATGAAAATTATATCCGTTTATGAAATATGCCGACCAAGTTTTAACCATTGAATTTGGACCCCATGACAGATGTTTTATTAGGTCTTGCTCAATGTGACCGTGATTATCAAGAACCTAAAGTAAAATAAATATGTGTCATCAGAGAAGATTTATCAAATTCACTATCATATACTACTTACATAATTTTTGAACCATTGTGCAAATCCTTCATCATAGAAATTATTAAACTCATGCTCCGGAAGCTCCGAATATAGAGTTTGAAAATCCTACAATAAAATTAAATAAAACATGAACAATATTTTATGATATATGAAATGTTTACTATAACTTTTATATACTTACTCGAAATACGGCGTTACTTCTTGACAGTTCAATAAAATATATGTATGGGCTGCTCGCCACTCCGGACCAGTTAAGTATCTACTTGTACAAGATCCACTTGGTCGACCAAGGTAATTAAAAATTGAGAATGCCCTCAAATTTGGATCAACGGGACCCTCATCGTTTCTTCCTGCTTTCCGACTCTTGCATTGAACGTAAGGTTCAAAGTAATATGATGCAAAAATTGTAACTTCCTCCACAATATATGCATTAACAATAGAAGCTTCAACATGAGCTTTATTTTTCATTTTTTTTTTCAAGTGATAGAGGAATCTAAGAGTAATACAATAAAATTTATTAGCAAATAAATTAGACTAAATTTGACCAAATGAAATAACAATGAGAAAAAAGTCAAAAAAATCCACCTTTCAAACGGATACATCCATCAAAATTGAACAGGACCTCCAACTTTAGCCTCATATGGCAAGTGAGCCAAAAGATGTTCCATTGAATCAAAAAACGCCGGTGGAAATATCCTTTCTAAGTTGCACATAATTATCGGAATGTTTCTCTCTAATGTCTCCATGTGTGAATGACTCAGTACTGTCGAGCATATATCATGAAAGAAAATGCTTAATTCCGTAATTGCTCCCCAGACAAAATTTGGTAACAGTTCCTTCAAAGCCATAGGAATTAATCTTTCCATGAATATATGACAGTCATGACTTTTAAAACCCATAAATTTGCATTCCTTCAAATCAACGCATCTACCAAGATTTGAGACATAACCATCAGGAAATCTCAATGATTTCAACCATTCACAAACAATCTGTTTTTGATCCTTATTCAATGTATAAACTGCTTTCTGTTTTGGTCCCCTACTATTTGCATCAACATCAAGGGTGGGACGTTTACATATGAGACGCAAATCTTTTCTTGTATTCAGATTGTCTTTTGTTTTTCCAGTTATATCCATCGCCGTATTTATCAAATTTTCAAAAACATTCTTCTCAATATGCATTAAATCAAGATTGTGATGAATCAAATTACTCTGCCAATACGGTAAATCTCAAAAGATACTCCATTTTGTCCATTTATGCGTAATTCCATAGTCATATGTTGTAACATTTGGGTCTTCAATAACAGATGAAAAGTTAAGCACTCTTTGCCATAAAATTTGACCGGTGAATCTCAATGGTGGAGGTGTTCTTTCAATTCTATTCTTAGTAAATTCTTCTTTATTTCTTCTGAATTTATGATTTGGCGGTAAAAATTATCTATGACAATCAAAATAACTCGGTTTCTTTCCGTGTTTCAATATGAATGACTTTGATCTCTTCATACATATTGGACATCCTAAAATCCCCACAGTACTCCAGCCTGATAACATCCCATAAGCAGGAAAATCATTTATGGTCCAAAGAAGTACAGCTCTCATTGTGAACAACTGATTAGTATGGACATCATATGTGGAAACACCCACGTCCCATAGTTGGATCAACTCGGCAATCAACGGTTACATGTAAACATCTATTAACTTTTTCAGATTATGAGGGCCAAGCACAATCAATGTTAAAAATATATAAGGTATTTTCATACACATACCAGGAGGAAGATTATACGGAGTTACGATAATTGGCCAGCAAGAATACGTTCTTCCTGATTTGCCAAATGGAGCAAATCCATCAGCACATAGCCCCAACCTGATGTTTCGGGTCTCATTTGCAAACTCAGGATATGTTCGATCAAAATTTTTCCACGCCTCTGCATCAGATGGATGACACATTAGCCCATTCTCTGTTTCATGATTTGCATGTCAAGTCATGTGTTCATCAATCACCTTCGAAGCATAAAGCCTTTGCAATCTAGGAGTTAAAGGCAAATAGAATATTTGTCTGAATGATTTTAATCGCTTATTACGATTTGATCTCATGGTACTCTTGTACTTGCATTGACTACAGAATTTGCAAGTCTCTAAATCTGCATTATCTCCCCAATATAGCATTCAACTATTTCTGCAAACATCAATTCTTTGCACCGGAAGACCCAAATCTTTCACAAGTTTTTTCATACTGTAAAAATCATTCGGCATTATGTGATCACGCGGCAATACTTATCCAATAACTTGAACAAAATCATTTAAACATTCTTCGGACACATTATGCTCAGCTTTAACATTCAACAATCTTGCGGTGAGAGATAATTTTGTGTGACTGTCATAACCGGACCACACGGGTTCATCTGCAGCTCTCAATACTTCTTGAAATTTTATATATGGCTCATTGTACACATTTTCATTACCACCAGTAATTTCTACCTTCTCCAACGGTGTTGAATAATTATTATATATGTGTTCAAATGCTTGAGGATAACTAGAACTTGCCGCATTTGGTTCGCTATTCAAATTATGACCTACTGCATCAACTATCATCCTCTGGTACGGATTGAATTGATCGTAATATAATTGCTCTCCACTACCTGTCCTTTGTATGTTTCGTCCAACCTCTTCATCGGATATAAACGGTTCACCATGACAAGTCCAATTATAATAATTTGGCGTAAAACCAAATCTACAAAGATGTTCTCGAACTTTATCACATTGAAAAAATTTACCATTATAATATTTTTGCACGGACACCTTAATTTATTCTCATCCATAAACTCAACATTATTATTAGCATATCTCAAAAATTGTTCCAACCCAAATATAAATTCATCGGTTAAACCACGACGTTCTGGTAAATTCTTTTTATACATCCAACTTCGATCTCTCTCAATCGATCCTGTTTTCGAAATTATATCAACGATTAATTTTAATTTCTTCCAAACTTCATCCATATATATATCAATCTAAACATAAATTTATACTCAATATTAATTTAATTTTTCTAATACTAAATATAATTTTGTGTGTTAATTAATTGCAAATTATAATATCATTTCGAACAATTATGATCTATTAACAATAATTAAATTACTTAAAATCAAACATTAAGAATAAAAATTATAACAGAATTAATAATACTGTAATTAATGTTATAAACAATATTTTTACGCGTACATGTCCAAATGAAAACAACGTGCGGCTAAATGAACACTTGACAAACACCTTCAAAGTAGGACAACCTATGAAAAAAATATTGTATTTAGATTACGATACACTATTATATATATATATATATATATATATATATATATATATATATATATATATATATATATATATATATATATACGTGACAACTGCCAAGCATGCGCAAGGTGCAGCAACTATGTTCGTCGCGATGTAACCTTACGCGAACAAGTCCTCGCGCACGACGGCCGTGAGCGCGAGGACGCGAGCGGGCACGCATGCGGCGATTGTGAGGGCATGCGCCCAGCGCCTGCAAAGGAAAACGTACGACGGCTACGTATACACTGCAGCCGGGCTAGGGCATGCGCGTCGGCGCCGCCGCAAGCACGCACACCTGCACCGGCACGACCACGCGCGACGGCTAGCGCCGGCGCGCGACTCGCTGCAACACTGCCGCGCGCGATCTTGTGGCGAAGAACTGCGCGTGCGTACGGCAGATTTAGCCGCTGCGTAGCACACGACAGTACCGCGAGCTCGCGATATGCGGGCCAGCGCGAGCTCGCGGCGGCTGGTATCCGCCGCGTGCTCGCGGCACGATCTGCCGTGAGCTCGCAGCAAGATCACCGCAAGCTCGCGGCAGGATCGCCGCGCGATCTCACGGCAGGATCGTCGCAAGCTCGCGGCAGGATCAACGCGCGAGCTCGCGGCAAGATCTGCGGAGGCACCACCCTCGCTGCTCCGGCGACGACGTCGGAAGAGAGGGAGAGAAGGAAGAGACGTACGGACGGCGGTGGGAGGAGGACGAGCGCAATCGAGCGGAGGAAATGGAGAGATTGGGTGCATTGGGGTGGGATAATTAGGGGAAATTTAGCGACGAATATTTTTTCGTCGCTAATTTGGTGATGAATCATATATTTGCAACGAAAATATTTTTTTGTCGCAAATTGGCGACGAAAAAAGATTTTCGTCGCCAATTTGCGACTAATTTTGTAACGAAAATTAAATGTTGGAAATCTTAAAATTTTTGTAACACATTTTTTTTGTTGGAAATTTCGTTACAAATTTGCGACGAAACATAAAATTCGTCACAAATTTGCAACGAACTATTTTCGTTGCCAAAGTTCATCTCCAATTTCATGTTTTTTTGTAGTGAGTAGGAAAATGGCGGAAAGAAGGAACAAGTGGAGTGGAGAATGTGCGAACCTCTCCCTCCTCTTTTGGGAGGGCTATATATATAGAAGAGAAAACCTCCTGTCAAATGGTACTGTCGGTAGGGGCGGTATGACTTCATGAAGTGTGTATGCCTACTCCAAGAAGTAATATGGGTCATTATCCTCATAAATACTGCAGGCGTATGGGTCGTAATTAATACCCGACGTGTGATTGATAGGAGACAACTCCTCATTAATGCGATAGACATTCCTCTAAAAGCCAGTATGGGCATCTGTTTCTTGGTTGGAGAGAGATGCTGACAAGGACTGCTTCGTGGACTCCTGAGCAGGAAATATCCACCACGTCTTCTGACTAAGTAAGATAAATCGTGTGTTGAGAAGTCATACATCTGGATAATGTGCCCTTGCCAAGATATGAGATGATAACCAAGATACGGGGGATCCGGAATAAGATATGACCGAACCGAGATGCGGAGCGTCTGGAATAATGCATGGGCCAAGCTGAGGAGTTCTGACCAAGCTGATCTCATTATTCGACTTCAGATGTACCGAGCTGAATTGTCTAACATGTCGATTACTTAAATTTGTACAAATGTTGACAAGGTAGTTTTACCCGGTATCATAGACATCCCCCCAAAGTCTAGTCGAAGGAGGCGTAAGTCTGACTGACTAGACTTGTGTAGAACATAAAAAGATGAGTCTGTAAGGGATATTGATGCTTCTAATGAGATATAATGCTGCTGAGATAAAAATATTTGGAATCAGCCGTGATATGCGATATCGAAGGGAAATCCGAATGATAACTACTTAGAATCAGCCGTGATAGGCGATATCCAAGGAAGAAGACCGAAAGTCGGATAACATACACTTGAGACCAGCTGTGATAAGCGATACCTAAGGAAAAAGGCCGCATAGGCTATAGTTGGGACCAATTGTGATAAGTGATACCCAAGGAAGATAGACGAATAGATAACACTTGAGACCAACTGTAATAAGCGATACCCAAGGAGAAGATCGAATGACTATACTTGGGACCAACTATGATAAACGATACCTAAGGGAAATAGTCGAATAGATAACACTTCGGATCATCTGTGATAAGCGATAGCCAAAGAGAAGACCGAATCGTTGTACTTGAGACCAGCTATGATAAGTGATACCCAAGGGGAATAGCCAAATAGATAACACTTTGAACCAGCTATGATAAGCGATACCTAAGGAGAAGACCGAATGGTTGTACTTGAGACCAGCTGTGATAAGCGATACCCAAAGGGAATAGCTGAATAGATAACACTTGAGGCCAGCTGTGATAAGTGATACCCAAGGAGAAGACCGAATGACTGTACTTGAGACTAGCTGTGATAAGCGATACCCAAGAGGAATAGCTGAATAGATAACACTTGGGACCAACTGTGATAAGCAATACCCAGGGGGAATCCGAATGATAAGTACTTGGAATCAGCCGTGATAGGCGATATACAAGGAAGAAGACCGAAAGCCGGATAACATACACTTGGGATCAGCTGTGATAAGTGATACCCAAGGAAGAAGGCCGCATAAGTCATACTTGGGACCAGCTATGATAAGTGATACCAAAGGAAGATAGCCGAATAGATAACACTTGGGACCAGCTGTGATAAGCGATACCCAAGGAGAAGACCGAATGACTATACTTGAGACCAGCTATGATAAGCGATACCCAAGGGGAATAGCCGAATAGATAACACTTGGGACCAGCTGTGATAAGCGATACCCAAAGAGAAGACAGAATGATTGTACTTGAGACAAGTTGTGATAAGCGATACCCAAGGGGAATAGTCGAATAGATAACACTTGGGACTAGCTATGATAAGCGATACCCAAGGAGAAGACCGAATGATTGTACTTGGGACCAACTGTGATAAGCGATACCCAAGGGGAATAGTCGAATAGATAACACTTGAGACCAGCTGTGATAAGTGATACCCAAGGAGAATACCGAATGATTATACTTGATACCAACTATGATAAACGATACCCAAGGAGAATAGCCGAATAAAAAACACTTGGGACCAGCTGTGATAAGCGATACCCAAGGAGAAGACCGAATAGTTATACTTGGGATCAGCTGTGATAAGTAATACCCAAGAGGAATAGTCGAATTGATAACACTTGGGACCAGCTGTGATAAGCGATACCCAAGGAGAAGACCAAATGGTTGTACTTGGGATCAGCTGTGATAAGCGATACCCAAGGGGAATAGCCGAATAGATAACACTTGAGACCAACTATGATAAGCGATACCTAGGGGGAATCCGAATGATAAGTACTTGGAATCAGCCGTGATAGGCGATATCCAAGGAAGAAGACCGAAAGTCGGATAACATACACTTGGGACCAGCTGTGACAAGTGATACCCAAGGAAGAAGGCCACATAGGCTATACTTGGGACCAGCTGTGATAAGCGATACCCAAGGAAGGTAGCCGAATAGACAACACTTGGGACCAGCTGTGATAAGCGATACCCGAGGAGAAGACCGAATGACTATACTTGGGACCAGCTGTGATAAGCGATACTGAAGGAGAATAGCCGAATAGATAACACTTGGGACTAGCTGTGATAAGTGATACCCAAGGAGAAGACCGAATGGTTGTACTTGGAACCAGTTGTGAATAAGCGATATCCAAGGAGAATAGCCGAATAGATAACACTTGGGACCAACTGTGATAAGAGATACCTAGGGAGAAGTTGAATAAGTAAGCGGTAGAGTGGCCTTGCTGTAATGCACCGTGATAGGCAGCTTTACTGGAATGCGTTGTGATAGGCGACTTTGCTGAAAGAGAGAAGGTTAGTGCGAGGGCTTATGAATTGCCTCGGTTGAAAAGATCGTCGCAAGGGCCTACGAATTTCCTCATCCGAAACACTGAGAAGGTGGGTGCGAGGGCTTACGAATTGTCTCATACGAAATACCAAGAAGGTGGGCACGAGGGCTTACGAACTGCCTCGACCGAAACACTGAGAAGGTGGGCACGAGGGCTTACGAATTGCCTCGGTCGAAATACTGAGAAGGTCGGCACAAGAGCTTACGAATTGCCTCATCTGAAACACTGAGAAGGTTGGCGCGAGGGCTTACGAACTGCCTCGGCCGAAATGCCAAGAAGGTCTGTGCGAGGGCTTACGAACTGCCTCGGCTGAAACACTGAGAAGGTGGGCGCAAGGGCTTACGAATTACCTCAGTCGAAATGCCAAGAAGGTCGGCGCAAGGGATTACGAACTGCCTCGGCCGAAATACAGAGAAGGTCGACACGAAGACTTACGAATTACCTCGGCCAAAATACGGAGAAGGTCGACACGAGGGCTTACGAATTGCCTCGGCCGAAATACCGAGAAGGTCGGCATGAGGGCTTACGAACTGCCTCGGTTGAAATACCGAGAAGGTCAGCGCGAGGGCTTACGAGCTGCCTCGTCCGAAATACAGATCCTCCAACTCCAAATGACCCGCGGAGTCAGCAAATGAATAATTGTGTACCTCTATAAAATATTACCGAGTGGCATGAATTACCTTCTCTGACCAACCGCGGAGTATGAGCTAAGGGATATTGGGAGGACGAGTTGGTGTATTCTCCTATAGAGATTTGCTTGAAAGACTTGGCATCTTGTCAGCTATAATACTAGGAGCAAGGGGAGACTCTTTGCTGATTATCGGAGTCTTGCCCTTTTTGGGATCTCTTTCCCTCGATGTACAGGAAGGCTCTTCCTCTGAAGATTGTGGCAATGAGGCAGTTGATGATGACGACTCAGCCAGTACTGAGGTTGCAGGAGCTGGCCCCCGGGGTTGCTAGAGTGGGGGAGACAAAAATCGGCGCTGGACCCTGAACCGGGATGGGAGAAGCCTGCACTGGGGTAGCTCCCCGGGGCAGAAGGTCGCATAGAACGTCTTCCATGGTGGTCTTGACAAGGGCTATGATGCTCTCCCTGGTCATATTCCCTTCGGTGGAGTTGTGGTTGTCGAAGTTCGTTCTTTGGTCTCTCATCTTTGCCTCAGGTGTTATTTGTTTTGTTCCCACAGACGACGCCAATTATGTTGCCTGTCGATACGGGGATGGTGAGGTGTCCTGGTGGCGAAGACGACAAGGGTCGATAACTCGGACGAGAAGGGCTGACGTGGAGGGAGAGCGGTAACCGCAGGGATGTCATCTCGGCAGTGCGTTGAGCCGAATGAGATGGATCGAGCCGAATCAGGGGTCCTGCAAAACAACGAACGGTTAAGGGCACCGAGACGAATCTCAGCAGAGCTCCTCCGACGCTCAAGGCAGGGATCAGTAGGAAAATGACGGAAAGAAGGAACAAGTGGAGTGAAGAATACACGAACCTCCCCCTCCTCCTCTGGGAGGACTATATATATATAAGAGAAAACCTCCTGCCAAATGGTACTGTTAGTAGGGGCGGTATGACTTCATGAAATGTGTATGCCTGCTCCAAGAAGTAATAGGGGTCATTACCCTCATAAATGTTATAGGCGTGTGGACCGTAATTAATACCCGATATGTGGTTGATAGGAGACAACTCCTCATTAATGCGATAGACATTCCTCTGAATGCCAGTATGGGTATCTGTTTCTTGGTCGGAGAGAAATACTGACAAGGACTGCCTGTTAGACTCCTGAGTAGGAAATATCCACCACGTCTTCTGACTAAGTAAGATAAATCGTGTTTTGAGAAGTCATACATTTGGAATAATGTGTCCTTGCCGAGATATGAGATGATGACCAAGATGCGGAGATCCGGAATAAGATATGACCGAGCCGAGACGCAGAGCGTCTGGAATAATGCATGGGTCAAGCTGAGGAGTTCTGACCAAGCTGATCTCTCTATTCGACTTCATATGTACCGAGTTGAATTGTCTAACATGTCAATTATTCAAATTTGTACGGATATTGATCCAGCAATTTTACTCGGTATCATTGACCTATCCGGAAAGTATGATTTTACACCTGTTTATGAGAGACTATTTATCCAGAAGGCCGAACGCAAAGGGCCTATATTAGTCATGGTCTAAACAGCGTGCGCCCACCAAATTTCCTTATCCCTTCTACGATTCGTTTCTGGAATATCAATATTGATCAAACAAGTAATTTTTAAAAGAATCAGAGATTTATCTCGAGTGTAAAATGCACAGGATTGCGGAAGATGTTCAATCAATGAAAGCGAATGAAAGAAAATCAAAAGCCAAAAGAATAGGTTGAACAAAAATCCAAAACTGCAATAAATAGCGATCGCGAAGTGCGGCGATCCGCCATAAAACCCTAGATAATAGATAGGTATGAAGAGATGTGATTGAGATGAGATGAGATCAGCAATAAATACCTCAAGCGGCGAAAACCGGTGGAGAAATAGATTGATGGGAAAAATTAACTTATGATTAAGTACATAATTGGCTACATCGCATCATCTATTGTACTAGATGCCCCGCATCTCGATTCAGCATTAAGCCAGACGCCCCGCGTCTCGGCTCGACATTAAGTCAGATGTTCCGCGTCTCGGCTCGGTATTAAGCTAAGACGCCCCTCGTCTCACCTTATTCATCTCACAGATATATTATCTCGGACATGTGACTTCTCAACATAAATTATCTTATTTGGTTAAAGCATGTGGTGGGTATTTCATATTCAAGGGCCCATCGGACAGTTCTCATCAGCATCTCTCTCCGACCAAGAAGCAGATGCCCATATCGATTTTCAGAGGAATGTCTGCGGCATTAATAAAGAGTTGTCTCCTATCAACCACACGACGTATATTAATTGCGGCCCACGCACCTGTAGCATTTATGAAGGTAATGACCCTATTACTTTTTGAGCAGGCGTACGCATCTCTTGAAGTCATACCGTCCTTACCGACAGTAATATTTAGCAGAAGGATTTCTCTTCTATATATAGCCTCCCCAAGGGAGGAGAAAAGGGGTTCGCGCATTCTCCACTCCACTCGTTCCTTCTTTCCGTCATTTTCCTACTGATCCCTGCCGAGATCCGTCTCGGCGCCCTTAACCGTTCGTTGTTTTGCAAGACCCCTGATTCGGCTCGATCAATCTCATTCGGCTCGGCGCACTGCCGAGACGACATCCCTGCGGTTACCGCTCTCCCTCCGCGTCAGCCCTTCTCGTCTGAGTTGTCGACCTTTACCGACTTCACCATTGGGACACCTCACCATCCCCGTCTCGACAGACAACATAATTGTCGTCGTCTGTGGGAAGACTAAACAAACAACGCCTGAGGCAAAGATGGAAGACCAAAGAGCGAATTCTAGCAACCCCAACTCCACTAAAGGAAGTTTGACGAGGGAAAGAATCATGACCCTTGTCAAAACCACCATGGAGGACGTTTTATGCGATCTCCTGCCTCGGGGAACCCCCCCCCCCCCCACTGTAGGTTTCTCCCAGCTCGGTTCAGGGCCCAGTGTCGATTGCTGCCCCATCCACTCCTGCTACTCTAGGAGCAGTTCACGCATCCTCAAAACCAGTCGAGTCATCGTCGTCCACTGCCTCAACGCCGCGATCCTCGGATGAAGAGCCTTCCCATACACCAATGGAAGGAGATCCTAAAAAAGGCAAGGCCCCGGTGATGGCCACGGAATCTCCTCTTGCCCCCAGTCTTATAGCAGACAAGATGCCGAGGTCCTTCAAGCAAGTTTCAATAGGAGAATATAGTGGCTCAGCCGATCCAGAACAGTATCTAGGGAGGTTTAAGAAGGTTGCTCTGCTACATGACTACTCAGACGGGGCCAAGTGTAAAGTCTTCTCCCTCAACTTAATTGGCTCTGCCCAAAGGTGGTTCAACTGACTCCTGGCCGGATCCATTAACTCCTTCCAAGAGCTGTCCGTATTGTTTCTTCAGCGCTTTGCCAATAGCAAGAGATATCGCCGAACGACTCAGTATCTCATGACAATGAAGCAGAAGAGTGATGAATCTCTGAGGGATTATATACATCGCTTCAACCGGGTAGTTGTGGATGTTGCGGACGCTTCGCCGAAGACCGTGGTAGATGCTTTCTCTCATGGCTTGGTGAGGGGGGATTTCTCGAAGTCATTAATGAAGAGGATCCCCTTCGACGAACGAGGATGATCACTTTCACCGTTGTAGACGCCACCTCGGCCTACAATGTTATTTTGGGAAGACCAGCTCTACATTCTTTTGAAGCAGTGGTATCTACCTATCATCAGAAAATTAAGTTCCCCGTGGGCAATCAGAAAGGGGAAGCCACGGAAGACCAGAGGGCGGCTCGAAAGTGTTACGTAGAAGAAGTCCGAACCGGCACCAGAAAAAGCCGGAAGATAGAAAGGGTTGAAGTATGTGATCTGCGTGAAGCACCCTTGGAGGAGGCCATCGATGAAGAAATTATACAAGTATGGTCAAATCATCCCGAACGAGTCATTCGCATTGTTGCCGACCTGTCGGCCGAATTGAAGCAAGAAGTATCGGATTGCCTGGTCAACAACCGAGACGTCTTCATTTGGCCAGAGGAACAAAACTCGAGCATCTCTTGGGCCGTAATGGAGCATAGGCTGAATATTTTTCCTGGAACTCGGCCCGTCAAACAGAAAATGTAGGGAACGATGGTGGCCGGCTAGAGGGGGGTGAATAGCCCTCTTTCGTCGTATGAGCGGAAGTCGTTCTTAATCATCTACAATTAACGTTAGCACAAGCGGAAAATACAAAGCAAAGACAATTAATAACAAACAAAAGAAAAATAATGCTAACAAACAATATAACGTGGTTCACGATCTTGCCGCTAATTCACGGTACGATTCGTCTCCAGTGAATCACCCCGAAACCAATCCACTATTGGTCTCTCCCTTTAGCCAAAGCAAGGTGGAGGTAAACCTTTACAACTCAAGAACACTCCTTCTTTTACAATAGATGTGAAAGAAACTAGAAGAAGGAGTCTATGCTTTGTGGGGCACTTAGTAAGATGTTTAGAGCATGAAGATTTTTCATCTAAAATCCCCCACCCTCTTTTTTTATAGAGAGGAAGCAATTCTTCCCGTTGGACACTATCAGTCAACTGATGCTTTCATCAGTCGACTGATGTCAACTCCAACGGCTCCTGACCAGGCCGGATTCACGGGATCCGCGGTCGATTTTCCAACATATATGATCACCGATCGATGATATCATCCCGATCGATGTCGACTTTCCAATGAAAGTGACTCGCGAGCTTGACTAGCTTCGTGCCGCGTGCACAAAGGCGATCACCGATCGCTTCTTAGCGAATGACTGATGTCGACTTGATTCAGCCACACACCAGTCGAACTCCGTTCGACCTGGAATAGTCGACTGCCATGACATGGAAATTGACTGGTGCCAGATAAAACTCAAACCTTACATCCATTTGAGCTTCCGACGGTCGGGTAAACCTCAACCCTTGCATTCGAGCCTCCGACACTCAGCCATTCGGCCAAGTTCACCTAATGAACTACTTACAATTCACTCATTCTCTCATCTCACTTGAAGTCTCTCTCCGAAGCTCTCTTCGTTCGCGGCCACGTCTCTCGGAAGCATCAGGCACACGGCTCTGCAATGCTCCTTCGCGTCTCTTGCCCTCGAAGTATGCTTCCTTGGCTTCGCTTCAAGTCATCTCGTCTGGCGGTCCCTCGGCAGCATCAAGCGCACGACTCTGCAATGCTCCTTCGCCGACTCAAGCACGAGGTTGTGAGTGGTGACACTTGCCAAAGCTCCATGTGCGAATTACTAAGTCTTGCAAGACTCCAACGCACATATCAAATTCAATCACCCTAACTTAAACCCTTTGTCACACACATCAAAACTATAACACGGGTTGATTGCCCTAACAATCTCCTCCTTTTTGATGTGTGACAATCCGTTTAAGTTAGGTAAACATTTGATAAAAATATTAAGGTAAGAAAGCATGTAAATAAGCATGGTTATCAACTCTCCCCTTAATACATGAAACTCCCCCTAAATACAATTCCCTCAGTTAAACATATATATTTCTCCCCATTTGACACCATCAAAAATATTAAACAAAGTTTATACAAGAATGACACCAACTCTAGGGAACAAAAATTACCAAAACATGCCTTAAAATCTGATGAAAGAGGGTTACTGGGCATGTTATCAGTCAATCAGTCGACTGGTTCAAACTACCAGTTGACTGGCACGCCGATTTCAGTATTTTTTGATTTTCGGGCTGAATTTCAGAAATACATTAAAAATTTTATAAAATTTAAAAAATCATGAAATTTGGGGAACACATTTCTTGTGAGTGTCTTTATCAATGAAAAATAGTTTTCCATGAAAAATCATTATATTTTCGAAAATTAAGCAAAATGTCTAAAGTTTGTATCAATTTTAAAGCATAGTTTTGCCTTGAAGCTTTTCAAAACATGAAAACACAGATTTTAAAGTAAGAAATTATTTTGAAAACATATGAAATATCCAAACATGATCTTTGGGCAACATGTCTATGAATTAAACATAAGTTTTCGCCATGATTGGTCTATTATTGCTATTTTGATACTTAAACTGATCATCTAAATGCCATAGGCATTAGTGGACCATTAGTATCATCCTATCATCTCACCCATACTATGTTTTCAATCAAAGTTATCTTTATGGTGAATGTGAGATGTTCCTAAAGGTATTTGTATATACTTAACCATTAATTTCATGCAATTCTACATAAGGTTAAGTATCATCCTAACATACCATATGATCATAAAGACATGTATGCATTGATTTCATATTATGATCATGAAACACATGTATTAATCAATTTGTAATCATGAATTTCGTACAAAATCATGATAATAAGTCAAGTATCACCCAAAGCATGATTTTATCTATTTATGGGTGCATTATCATCACCCAATACTATTTCAAAAATTTTGTCCCGACATCCTAAGTCAACCAAATAATATGATATAAGTAAAGTCCACTATGGTTGACTAACCTAGGGTTTTCCTAACCCTTAAGGATGAATTTAGGAACCCAAAACAAGTTCTTTCCTATAGGGTTCACTAAATATTCCTTAGGGATCCATTTTCTAGCAATTGTCTTATTTTTGCTTTGACCCCTAGCAATCAAACATTTATAAGCCTTTTCATTAGTTTTTCCCTTATATCCTAGGCCTTTCTTATTGAAGCTTGCCCTTTGGCTCCCTATAATCATATTAAGGGTGTTGGAGCCAATTATGAATTTTTCTAGGGTCTTGGTTAAATAGTCTACCTTTTCCCTTAAGACCCTATTTTCTTCAATACATGCATCATTAACGTCAAAAAGCATATAGTTATCATGTGAGCATGCATCATCATTATTAACATTTGAACATGCTTGTTCTAATTTATTTTCTAAGGCCGTAATTTGATCTAGCATGCTCTTATTTTTCTTTTTGACCCTAAATAAGTCCCTAGTTAAGCTAGAAATCATGGAAACTATTTTCTTAGGAGTTAGATTCGTTACCATAGTTTCCATGTCTTCTTCTTCGGATTCGGATGATGATGAGCCTCCCCCTTCACTAGAGTTCTCCTCACTTGTGCTTGATTTTTCACCTTCGGAAGAGGTTGAGTCTAGATCATCAAACGTCATCAATGCAAGGTTTGTGACAAAAGCATTTTCCTCTTCCGATGATGATGATGAAGAGGGATCATCTCATGTCCTTGTTTTTAGTGCCTTGGCCTTCCCTTTTTCTTTAGCCTTCTTCTCTTCTTCCTTCTTCTTGCTCCCCTTCTTCTTCTTTTCTTCTTTCTTCCTCCTCTCTTCTTTGCTCTTGTTCAAGAGGGGACAATCATCTCTTATATGTCCTTCTTGTTGGCAATTGTAGCAAATTATCTTCCTCCTTGGCCTTCTCCCCCTATCATGAGATTTATTAAATTTAAAGTCTTTTAATGCACGTCTTACCTTCCTTATCATGTAAGCTTCTTCCGTACTATCCATGGAGGAAGAGGAGGCTTCATCGGATGAGGAGGAAGTCTCCATCTTCTTCTTCCCCTTGTTGGCTATCAAGGCTACTCCTCTTGATGATTGAATTCTAGGCTCTTCTACTACTCCCTTAAGCCTTGTTTCGTGGAGCTCCATGATTGAGAAGAACTCCTCTAAGGTGCTTACTTCTAGGTTCTTTGAGATGTAGAAAGAGTCCACCATTGAGCTCCACTTCGAGGACCGGGGAAAGGCATCTATAGCCTTCATTATCATGTCCCGTTTTGATAGCTTTTCACCTACACTTGATAAACCAGTTATGATTTCCTTGAACCGAGAATGTAAAGAAAGTACCTTTTCTCCCTTTTCTAGTTTGATGTTGTTGAGTTGGGAGCGGAGAAGGTCCCTTCTTGCAAGCTTTGCCTCGGAAGTGCCTTCATGGAGTTCTACTAATTTTTCCCACATTTCCTTGGTGCTTGCACACTCTCCAATTCGATTTATCTCTTATTGGGGGAGCACGTTGAGAAGGTGGTGCTTGGCCTTTGAGTTTGCAAGGTGCTCCTCCCTTTGCTTCTTCGTCCACCTTGATTTTTCTTTTGGTTTTCCTTCATCATCCCTAGGTATATCGAAACCGGATTCCATTATTAACATTATATCAAAATCCGTTTCGAAAAATACCTCCATTCGCTTTTTCCACCAAGCGAATTCTCCTTCAAACTTCGGAGGATGAATGTTGGAGCCGACCATCGTATTTGTTGTGCTTGTTGCTGCGGTTAGTCCGGTGATAAGCGACTTGGCTCTGTTAGTGAAAGCCCTAGAGTCAATCATGTGATGATTGTTGTATGAACTTTATTGTATCATATTCCTATTTATAAAGGCATGGTTATTATATTTACTTGTATTGGTGCCAAATAACTAAATATAATAATGTCCTTGAGTAGTAGGTTCTTATCTATATCAATCAATTGGTTGAATCGATAATGAGATGATATAGAGAACACTACTCTTAATCATTCCTAGTCGAGTATTAACATTCAGGGATAATGTTAATGTGTAGAGACTAGCATGTAGGTCAACACGATGACTTGATCTCACAAGTCATGGATATGAGATATCAAGTTGACACATGGGTATGCATTGGAGAATGTATACTGAATGACCCGCCATGAGAAAGTATCATGGATCGTTATATGAGTGTCATATACTTTCTCATGTGGCTATTAGTATGACTATTAGTCCTTAGACCTGAAGTCATCATGGTTCCCTACATAAGGAGTTGCATACTTTGGCTTCGTCAAACGTCACCCGTAAATGGGTGGACTATAAAGGCGATTACTGGGTATGTAACAAATTATGCGGAGGGATGTGAGTGATGTAGATGAGATATATCCCTCCTATATGACGGGGGTGACATCGATATTCTTGATAGAGTGAGACCACGAAGTGCATGACCATGCCCAAATGAGTCAATATGAGATATTGAGCTCATTTGATTAGAGTGAGTCTACTTGGAGTTCAAGATATAGATTGTACCGAGGATGACACGGTCTATGCCTCAATTGGTCAATCTAGATGTCAAGGATAGAGGACATTGTCACATATTGTGAGAGTCACAATTAGTAGTCACAAAGGTGATGTTGGAGCTCAACATTCTTGTAACTTGGGTAGCAATGATGTTTTGCTAGATACCGCTCATTGCTTATGTTCCTAAATCGGTTTAGGGGCATTGCTAACGTTACAAGAACCTATAGGGTCACACACTAAGGGCAATTAGATGGAGATTAGATTCATATGATGAACCATGAGGATTAGGTTCATGGGATGAACCAAATTGGATTAAGAGTAATCCTAATTAGACTAATTGAGTTGGACTCAATTTGATTCAAGTGTTGAATGAGTCTAATTTAGATTTCATTCATCAAATCAATTTAAATTAATGAATAGAGATTCATTAAATTAAATTGACTTGAATCAAATGGTTGGATTTGATCAACCATGGGAGATAAGAGGTCAAGTTTAACTTGACTTGAGAGGGAAGATGAAAGGTCAAGTTTGACTTGACCAAATGCCATGTCATGATGATGACTTGGCATGGCCGGCCAATGATGATGCTCCACATCATCATTGACTTAGCATGTTGTGCCACCTCATGAGGGAGACCAAGAGTCATTGGCTTTTGGAGGAGTTACATGCATGCATGTAACCCCCCCCCCCCCTCCTAAGAAAAGTGGCTGGCCACTATTACCATTAGATGGTGAATTCATTTTGTGAGTTACACAACTTCATCTTCTTCCTTGGATCACCCTCTCAAGCTCTCCCAACCTCCTTGGCCGAAATTCCTAAAGGGTGCTAGCACACTCTAAGGTATTTTTCTCCACCTATTGTTTGTGTGGATACCAATAGAGGAGTGTGCACTTGACACTCTCGAGTTCCGGCGAACCTTTTGGACGAGCGGGATTTGCGAAGGGCGTCGCATCGAGGGTAACTTCTTATCATGTAGATCTAAAGGTATTAAATACATACATGTTAGTTTTATATTTTATACTTTGCACGGATCCGTGGCCGGGGCTTCCGAGGTTTCCGCAACGCAAAAAGCGGTTTTTGCGGCTCGGAAAACCCAACAGTGGTATCAGAGTCATGTGCGAAGTATGTATGTGTTTCGTTTTTGTGGTTTTTATATTAGATATAAAAATTACAGAATTTTATGTTTCTGTAAATTTCCTATTTTTATAGAATTTTTGGGTATTTTTCTCGAAGAGTCGAAGCAACGAGTGTTCGGACACTTGTCGGCTTCAACCACCGAGAAAAACTCTCAGAAACGGCGAGTTCTCGCTTTAGGTTTTTGGGAAAGCGACT
The DNA here is from genome assembly GCA_025175895.1 of Wurfbainia villosa. Classification (NCBI taxonomy): domain Eukaryota; kingdom Viridiplantae; phylum Streptophyta; class Magnoliopsida; order Zingiberales; family Zingiberaceae; genus Wurfbainia; species Wurfbainia villosa. The sequence continues at coordinate 7,018,112 of CM045989.1, forward strand.
TAAGTCATTGTAAGATCATAGTAGGGATACTCGCAAAGTTTATTTTTCGAGTAGGGGCGCTGCCCCTATCCCCGAAAGGGGTCTTGTCCCGCGATCGCACCTGGAAACCGCTTAGCGGGACCGTTACGGAGAGGTGACTCATAAAATTGAAAAAAAATAGAAAAAATTATAGAAATTTTCTGTAAAAATACATAATTTAGAATTATGTATAATTCTGTGATTATCATGGCCCAATGACCCCAATTTGATTGGATTATGATATGTTGTAATTCATAATACGACCTGCGTGCCGTTTTTGTGGTTGTGCATGTTGTATAGTATATGCGACCTGCGCATCGTACCTCTTCTTTTGAAATTCTAGTTGTAAATAGTTTTAGACTCGAATGTAACTCGAGTTTCATATTTGTAATGTACAAAATGGAGCGGTGGAAAGTCCACTTGTAGACGAAGTTATGAGAAGGGTGCCGACGACACATGACGGTCAAAGGAAGCGCTTGGAGAAGCCGTCAGCCTTAGGTTGACCGTCCGATCTTCTCATTGGCTTGAGAAGATCGTAGTAGGGTCATGACTACATCACAGTTAATTATATATATATATATATATATATATATATATATATATATATATATATATATATATATATATATATATATATTTGATTTTGCTTGTATGTATGTGATGCATGCTAGTAGAATAATGCTTGTATGTATATGATGCATGCTAGGATAATTTTCTTGTATGTATATGATGCATGCTAGAATAATGTATGTATGTATGTGATGCATGCTAATATAGGATAATAAAGGCCTTAATGTGTATATGATACACATTACGATTAGATTAGATCTTAATCGAATCAACTCGTAAATGCCTACCAGGTCCTTGATACCCATCACTACCTCGATCATTTGTAGTTGTTGAATCTGTCAAAGCAGAGCAACGCATATTATCTTGGTAGGGTACGGAGGGACAATCTTGGTCCCGCCTATCACGGCTTGGGTTAGAGTAAGCTCAATTAGATTGAGTAAAACTAGTTAACTCAATTGGATTGAGTAGAACTATAGGCATATTCCAATCGTTGGAAAGATAGGATAAGATCACATTTACACTAAATCTTGGGCGATTTAGCCAAAGCTAACTCAAGGTCATTTGTAAATGTGGGTCTTGATCCTATAAACAAGAGTTGCATAGAGATGTAATCGGTAATGTGTTACCCACCGATCGTACTAAGTCTTGGGCGATTTAGCCAAAGCTAACTCAAGGCTTAGTATGATGTGGATCTTGTCCCGCAAGAATTATAGCTAGTTTGTATGAATCTAGTAATGTGGTTTGACCACATCCATAACTCGATTCTACAAAATTCCTATAATTCAGTGGGAGCATCATTTGATTAAAGGCCTAATTAAATGATAAAAAAAAATATAATATTAATTCTCTGCATTGTATGTTATAGATAACTATGTCGACAAACACGAACACTCTCTCTCTGCGTTCTGTCCTTGAGAAGGAAAAGCTCAATGGAGCAAATTTCCTGGACTGGTACAGGAACCTGAGAATTGTTCTCACCCAAGAAAGGAAGTTGTACATCCTAGAGCAGCCCATTCCGGAGGCACCTCCATCCGCCTCGATGACAAAGATGCTTACAAGAAGCATCAAGATGATGCATTAGATGTGTCATGTCTAATGCTCGCGACCATGAACTCTGAGCTTCAGAAGCAACACGAGTTCATGAATGCTTATGATATGGTTGAACATCTTCGTCAACTATATCAAGGACAAGCAAGGCACGAGAGATATGAAGTCTCTAAGGCATTGTTTGGGTCCAAAATGCAAGATGGGACTCCCGTAGGTCCATATGTACTCAAGATGATTTGGTACGTAGAAAACCTACAAAGGCTGGGATTCCCACTTGGCCAAGAGCTGGCCACTGACCTGATCTTGCAATCTTTGCCACAAGTCTACAATCAATTTGTCATGAATTATAACATGAATCAAATTGATAAGCCACTGCCTGAGATGCTCAGCATGTTGAGAACTGTTGAGCTTAACCTTAAGAAGTGAAAATCTGACACCATTTTGATGGTGCAAAAGAAGAAAGGCAAGGGCAAGCCTAAAGGTAAGGGAAAGTCCCAAGCCAAGGGCAAAGGCAAGGAACTTAAACCCAAAGGAGGGGTGGCCAAGGAAGGGGCTTGCTTCCACTGCAAGGAAGCTGGACACTGGAAGCGCAACTGTAAGGCATACCTGGAAGATCTTAAGAAGAAGAGAAGTGAGACTTCTACTTCAGGTATAAATGGTATAGAAGTCAATCTATCTATTTCTTCATCATGGGTATTAGATACCGGATGTGCATCTCACATTTGTACCAATGTGCAGGCGCTGAGAAATAGAAGGGCATTGACAAAGGGCGAGGTGGACCTACGAGTAGGCAATGGAGCAAGGGTTGCTGTTGTTGCTGTAGGAACTTATGATCTATCTCTGCCCTCTAGGCTTGTACTAGAATTAGATGAATATTGTTATGTGCCTGCTTTGACAAAGAACATAATTTCGGTTTCTTGTTTGGACAAGAAAGGATTTACATTTATAATAAAGAACAAATATTGTTCAGTTTATTTAAATGATATGTTCTAATGTAGTGCACCTCTAATGAATGGACTCTACTTTCTAGACTTAGAGAGCCCTATCTATAACATAAGTACCAAGAGGTTCAAGTCAAATGAGTTGAACCAAACCTATCTCTGGCATTGTCAATTAGGTCACATAAATGAGAGTCGCTTATCTCAGCTCCATAAGGATGAGCTGCTAGACTCATTTGATTTTGAATCATATGAGACATGTGAGTCTTGCCTTTTAGGCAAGATGACCAAGACTCCCTTTAGTGGACACAGCGAAAGAGCAACAGATTTGTTAGGACTTATACATAGTGATGTATGTGGTCCTTTCAATGTTGCTGCTAGAGGTGGTTACAGGTATTTCATTATATTTACTGATGACTTCAGTAGATATGGTTATGTGTATCTTATGACACATAAATCAGAATCCTTTGAAAAGTTCAAAGAATTCAAGAATGAAGTACAAAACCAGCTTGGCAAGAGTATTAAGATACTTCGATCAGATCGAGGTGGTGAATACCTTAGCCATGAGTTTCGTGACTATCTAGCTGAGTGTGGGATTCTATCCCAACTCACTCCTCTTGGAACACGACAGTGGAATGGTGTATCCGAAAGAAAGAATCGTACCCTATTAGATATGGTACGATCTATGATGAGTCACACAGATCTTCCTATATCCTTTTGGGGATATGCTCTAGACACAGCAGCCTTTACCCTTAATCGTGTACCATCTAAGGCTATCATAAAGACACCATATACGATATGGATAGGGAGAAATACCAAGATGTCTTTCATGAGGATTTGGGGTTGTGAGGCTTACGTTCGACGTCAAGTCTCAGACAAAATGGGACCCAAATACGATAGGTGCTATTTTATTAGATATCCCAAGGATACAAAGGGATATTACTTCTACATTTCCAGTCAGCACAAAGTGTTTGTAGCAAAGACTGGGGTTTTTATAGAAAGGGATTTTGTTTCTAGAAAAACTAGTGGGAGTACGTTCGATCTTGAAGAAATTCAAGATAAGGACCATAGCACTGAGGTCTTGATGGAGGTTGAACAGGAACCACAAAGTGTTGTGGAACAACCACCTGTTCAGGTAGACCTACCTCTTTGCAGGTCTGATAGGGTACGTCGTCAGCCTGAGAGATACTCATTTCTCTTGTCTGACCATGATGATGTTATGCTCATTGAGAATGAGCCTACCTCCTATCAGGAAGCTGTGATGAGCCCAGATTCTGAGAAATGGCTAGAGGCCATGAGATCCGAGATGGAATCCATATACACCAACCAAGTATGGACTTTGGTTGATCCACCTGAAGGGGTCAAACTCATTGGGTGTAAGTGGGTCTTTAGGAGAAAGACTGACATGGATGGACTTACGCATACCTATAAGGGTCGATTGGTGGCTAAAGGTTTCAAGCAGATTCATGGTATTGACTATGATGAAACCTTTTCTCCAGTGGCGATGTTTAAGTCCATTCGGATCCTGCTTGCTATTGCAGCATACCACGATTATGAGATCTGGCAAATGGATGTCAAAACTGCGTTTCTGAATGGACACTTACTCGAGGATGTGTACATGACACAACCTGAGGGTTTTGAAGATCCACAGCATACTGGGAAAGTATGCAAGCTGTAAAGGTCCATTTATGGGCTAAAGCAAGACTCTCGGAGCTGGAATCTTCGATTCGATGATGCGATCAAACAGTTTGGTTTCATCAAGAATGAAGATGAACCTTGTGTCTACAAGAGGGTTAATGGGAATACAGTTGTCTTCCTTGTATTGTATGTGGATGACATACTACTCATTGGGAATGACATCCCTTCGCTATAGTCTGTGAAGACTTGGCTGGGGACGTGCTTCTCAATGAAGGACTTAGGTGAAGCAGCCTGTATTCTAGGCATCAAGATCTATAGAGATAGATCTAAGAGATTGCTTGGCCTAAGTCAGAGTACATACATTGACACGGTATTACTACGGTTTGCCATGCAGAATTCCAAGAAGGGACTTCTGCCGATGTCACATGGTGTGAGTCTTTCGAAGACTCAAAGTCCCTCTTCTAGAGAGGAGAGAGATCGCATGGATAAGATCCCTTACGCATCAGCTATAGAATCTATCATGTACGCCATGCTGTGTACTCGTCCTGATGTCTCGTATGCTTTGAGCATGACGAGTAGATACCAGTCAGATCCAGGTGAGCGTCATTGGATAGCAGTCAAGAATATTCTTAAGTACTTGAGAAGGACTAAAGAATATTTCTTGATATTTGGAGGCGATGAGGAGCTAGCTGTAAAGGGTTACAGCGATGCCAGCTTCCAAACTGACCAGGATGATTATAGATCACAGTCAGGGTTTGTGTTTTGCTTGAATGGTGGCGCTGTAAGCTGGAAGAGTTCGAAGCAGGACACAGTTGCTGATTCTACAACAGAAGTCGAGTATATTGTTGCATCTGAGGCAGCAAAGGAGGCAGTTTGGATCTGCAAGTTTATTACTGAGCTTGGGGTGGTTCCTAGCATTGCAGATCTTATAGAGTTCTATTGTGACAACAATGGAGCGATTGCACAGGCTAAGGAACCTCGCTCACACTAGCGGACCAAACACATACTACGGCGCTTCCATCTCATTTGAGAGATTATCAATAGAGGAGATGTGAAGATTTGCAGAGTACCCACAGAGGCTAACATCGCAGATCCCTTGACCAAGGCTTTGGCACATAAAAAATATGATAGTCACACTAGGTCATTGGGTATTAGATACTACGATGATTGGCACTAGTGCTAGTGGGAGATTGTTAGTGAAAGCCCTAGAGTCAATCATGTGATGATTGTTGTATGGACTTTATTGTATCATATTCCTATTTATAAAGGCATGGTTATTATATTTACTTGTATTGGTGCCAAATAACTAAATATAATAATGTCCTTGAGTAGTAGGTTCTTATCTATATCAATCGATTAGTTGAATCGATAATGAGATGATATAGAGAACACTACTCTTAATCATTCCTAGTTGAGTATTAACATTCAGGGACAATGTTAATGCGTAGAGACTAGCATGTAGGTCAACACGATGACTTGATCTTACAAGTCATGGATATGTGATATCAAGTTGACACATGGGTATGCATTGGAGAATGTATACTGAATGACCCGCCATGAGAAAGTATCATGGATCGTTATATGAGTGTCATATACTTTCTCATGTGGCTATTAGTATGACTATTAGTCCTTAGACCTGAAGTCACCATGGTTTCCTACATAAGGAGTTGTATACTTTGGCTTCGTCAAACGTCACCCGTAAATGAGTGGACTATAAAGGCGATTACTGGGTATGTAACAAATTATGTGGAGGGATGTGAGTGATGTAGATGAGATCTATCCCTCATATATGATGAGGGTGACATCGATATTCTTGATAGAGTGAGACCACGAAGTGCATGGTCATTCCCAAATGAGTCAATATGAGATATTGAGCTCATTTGATTAGAGTGAGTCTACTTGGAGTTCAAGATATAGATTGTACCGAGGATGACACGGTCTATGCCTCAATTGGTCAATCTAGATGTCAAGGATAGAGGGACATTGTCACATATTGTGAGAGTCACAATTAGTAGTCACAAAGGTGATGTTGGAGCTCAACATTCTTGTAACTTGGGTAGCAATGATGTTTTGCTAGATACCGCTCATTGTTTATGTTCCTAAATCGGTTTAGGGACATTGCTAACGTTACAAGAACCTATAGGGTCACACACTAAGGGCAATTAGATGGAGATTAGGTTCATATGATGAACCATGAGGATTAGGTTCATGGGATGGACCAAATTGGATTAAGAGTAATCCTAATTAGACTAATTGAGTTGGACTCAATTTGATTCAAGTGTTGAATGAGTCTAATTTAGATTTGATTCATCAAATCAATTTAAATTAATGAATAGAGATTCATTAAATTAAATTGACTTGAATTAAATGGTTGGATTTGATCAACCATGGGAGATAAGAGGTCAAGTTTGACTTGACTTGAGAGGGAAGATGAAAGGTCAAGTTTGACTTGACCAAATGTCATGTCATGATGATGACTTGGCATGGCCGGCCAATGATGATGCTCCACATCATCATTGACTTAGCATGTGGTGCCACCTCATGAGGGAGACCAAGAGCCATTGACTCTTGGAGGAGTTACATGCATGCATGTAACCCCCCCTAAGAAAAGTGGCCGACCACTATTACCATTAGATGGTGAATTCATTTTGTGAGTTACACAACTTCATCTTCTTCCTTGGATCACCCTCTCAAGCTCTCCCAACCTCCTTGGCCGAAATTCCTAAAGGGTGCTAGCACACTCTAAGGTATTTTTCTCCACCTATTGCTTGTGTGGATACCAATAGAGGAGTGTGTACTTGACACTCTCGAGTTTCGGTGAACCTTTTGGATGAGCGGGATTTGCGAAGAGCGTCGCATTGAGGGTAACTTCTTATCATATAGATCTAGAGTAGATCTAAAGGTATTAAACACATACATGTTAGTTTTATATTTTATACTTCGCACGGATCCGTGGCTGGGGCTTCCGAGGTTTCCACAACGCAAAAAGCGATTTTTGCAGCTCGGAAAACCCAACAGGCTCTGATACCATTTGTAGGGAATGATGGTGGCCGGCTAGAGGGGGGTGAATAGCCCTCTTTCGTCGTATGAGCGGAAGTCGTTCTTAATCGTCTACAATTAACGTTAGCGCAAGCAGAAAATACAAAGCAAAGATAATTAAGAACAAATAAAAGAAAAACAATGCTAACAAATAATATAACGTGGTTCACGACCTTGCCGCTAATCCACGGTCTAATTCATCTCCGGTGAATCACCCCGAAACCAATCCACTATTGGTCTCTCCCTTTAGCCCAAGTAAGGTGGAGGTAAACCTTTACAACTCAAGAACACTTCTTTTACAATATATGTGAAAGAAACTAGGAGTCTATGCTTTGTGGGGCACTTAGTAAGATGTTTGGAGCATAAAGATTTTTCATCTAAATGCCCCCACCCTCTCTTTTTATAGAGAGGAAGCAATTCTTCCCGTTGGACATTATCAGTCGACTGATGTCGACTCCAAGGGCTCCTGACCAGGCCGGATTCGTGGGATCCACGACCGATTTTCCAACAGTCATATGATCAGTCGACTGATGATATCATCAGTCGACTGATGTCGACTTCCAGTCGAGTGACCCGCAAGCTCGACTAGCTTCTGTGCCCGTGCACAGTGCGATCAGTCGACTGCTTCCCTTAACAGTCGACTGATGTCGACTTGATTCAACCACACACCAGTCGAACTCCGTTCGACCTGGAATAGTCGACTGCCATGATATGGCAGTCGACTGATGTTGGGTAAAACTCAAACCTTACATCCGTTTGAGCTTTCGGCGGTCGGGTAAACCTCAACCCTTGCGGTCGAGCCTCCGACACTCAGCCATTTGGCCAAGTTCACCTAATGAGTTACTTACAATTCACTCATTCTCTCATCTCACTTGAAGTCTCTCGCCGAAGCTCTCTTCGTTCATGGCCACGTCCCTCGGCAGTATCAGGCGCACAACTCTGCAATGCTCCTTCGCGTCTCTTGCCCTTGAAGTATGCTTTCTTGGCTTCACTTCAAGTCATCTTGTCCGGCGGTCCCTCGGCAGCATCAAGCGCACGACTCTGCAATGCTCCTTCGCCGACTCAAGCATGAGGTTGTGAGTGGTGACACTTGCCAAAGCTCCATGTGCGAATTACTAAGTCCTGCAAGACTCCAACGCACATATCAAATCCAATCACCCTAACTTAAACTCTTTGCCACACACATCAAAATCATATCACGGGTTGATTGCCCTAACAAAAAAGAAGACACTTCGGACCAGAAAAGGATCAAATTATCTGAGCCGAAGTGCAGAAACTCATGTAAGCTGGATACATCTGGGAGGTACAATTTTTCGAGTGGTTATCTAACATTATACTAGTATCAAAACCTAGGGAAAAGTGAAGAGTATGTATAGATTTCAGAGATCTTAATAAAGCATGCCCTAAAGATTGTTACCCTTTGTCTCGGATAGATCAACTGGTATGTTCCACGGCAGGCTGCGAGCTAATTTGCATGTTGGATGCTCACCAGGGGTATCATCAGATTCCGTTAGCCTTAGAGGACCAAGAAAAAGATAGCTTTGTCACCACAGACGACACCTTTTGCTACAAAGTCATGCCATTCGGACTAAAAAATATTGGTGCCACTTATCAGAGGCTAATGGATAAGGTGTTTCGGTCGCAAATGGGCTGAAACATAGAAGTATATGTAGATGACATCCTCATCAAGTCCACCAAAGCCGAAGACATGGTCGGAGATATAACAGAAACATTCAGCATTTTGTGCCAATACAGAATCCGACTTAACCCCAGCAAATGCATATTTAGGGTTCGAGGAGGCACGTTCCTATGCTACATAGTCACTGAGCAAGACATCGAAGTAAATCTCAAAAAAGTTCAGGCTTTGCAAAACATGGTTTCCCCCCGAAGTGTCAAAGAAGTGCAAAAGTTACTGGGCCGAATAACGACACTCTTTCGATTCATCCCTAAGTTGGTTGAGCGAAGTCTCCCTTTCTTCAAAGTACTTCGCAAGTCGGCTCAGTTTTCATAGGACGGGAAGTGTGAGCAAGCTTTTTCTGAACTAAAGCAATATTTAGCCGAATTGCCCACACTCGCTAAACCAGTGCCCAGGGAGAACTTACAGTTGTATTTAGCCTTCTCTGAGGAAGCCGTGGTGTTTGTATTACTCCGGAAGGAAAAGGGTAAACAACTGTCTATTTACTTCGTCGGTCATTTATTAAAAGCTATCGAAAGAAGGTACACGACCCTGGAGAAGCTGGCCTTAGCCCTACTTATAACAGCTCAGAAGCTCCGACCTTATTTCCTATCCCATTCGGTCATGGTCTTAACTAACAGTGGTCTCGGGAGAATATTAAACAATCCGGAAGCATCTGCCCGCTTAATCAAGTGGATCACTAAGCTGGCTGAATATGACATCCAGTATCAACCCCGTACGACCCTTAAGGCGCAGGTCTTAGCTGACTTCTTGGACGAGACGCCGGGATTTGAAAAATACAAAGAATAGAAAGTATATGTGGATGACTCGTCGACCAAGCAAGGAAGTGGGGTGGGAGTATTGTTGATATCCCCCCAAGGAGACATGATCCGGATAGCTATACAACTCAACTTTCGAGCCTCCAATAATGAAGTAGAATATGAGGCCTTACTGGCCAGGATGCGGGCGACCCATCACGTTGGAGCTACGTGGGTCTCCCTATACTCAGACTCTCAACTAGTTGTGGAGCAACTCAAGAGATCGTTCGACATTAACAATCAGAGGCTGCGACGTTATATGCAAGTCTATCAAAAGCTATCCCCGGAATTTTAGGAGGTCACCCTTCACAAAATCCCCCAAACAAATAATGAAAAAGCTGATGAGCTAGCTCGTATGGCTAGTGCACTCACCGCGTGGAGTCTGGATGATTCAATAGCCGAGACACAGCTCATCTCCAACATAGATCAAGAGCCAATGGTATATCATGGCTCACCGGACTAGAGGACTCCCTTAATTGACTACCTCAAGTAAGGAGCATTGCCAAGCGACCGAGTCGAAGCTCAAACCGTTAAGAAAAGAAACACTCGCTTCGTCCTGATAAGGGATGCATTATACAAACGAGCTTTCGCTCGGCCTCTACTCAAGTGTCTCGGTCCAGAAGAAGTCAGTTATGTTATGCGCGAAGTACACGAGGGTTGCTATGGTAATTATTCTGGAGGGATATCTCTTGCTTGGAAAATCTTATTGGCCGAGTATTTTTTGCCTACACTTCAGTGAGATGCCTCCCACTGCGTACGAATATGTCTTAGCTGTCAGAAGCATCAAAATTTTTCTCAACAGCCCGTCGAACTGCTAAAAGCCTCTGTGGTATCATGCTCTTTCAACCAGTGGGGAATGAACATAGTGGGGTCATTACCCATGGGGTCGAATCAGAAAAAGTTTCTACTGGTAGCGGTAGTTTATTTTTCGAAGTAGGTGGAAGTTGAACCGTTGGCCAAAATAACTAAAGAGACCGTGTTGAAATTCCTCTGAAAGAATATAGTATGCTGCTTCGGCATCCCAAGGAGGTTGGTTTCGAACAATGGACGACAATTTCAAGGCCACAAATTGAAGGAATGATGTCAGCAATTAGAAATCCAGCAAGTCTTCACCTCGGTGGTGTATCCTCAAAGTAATGGGTAGGCTAAAGTCACAACCGAGAGCTGATTCGGGGACTTAAAACCAAGTTAGATCACACGGGAGGAAGTTGAGTCGAAGAATTACCCAGTGTTTTATGGGCCTATAGAACTACTCCTAAAGACAGCACGAGCCTCACTCCATTCCATCTAGTCTATAGTGTTGAAGCCCTTGTCCCCGTGGAGATTGGTATGGGATCACCCCAGATTTCTACTTACACGCCCGATGAGGACACCAACAAGGAAAAAGGACTGGCCGAGCTGGATCTGGTATCGAAAACTCGGGATTGTGCGGAAACGGGATGAATGTCTTTCGGAGAAAAATAGCCCAGGCTTATAACAAGAAGGTAGTACCTCGATCCTTTCAGCCCGACGATTTTGTATAGAAAAAGGTCCAACCGGTAGGGGAGGTTCACAAATTGGCGCCCCGATAGAAGGGCCTAGACAGAGTTATTAAGAAGCTCAGTTCTAGCACCTACTATCTTCAGGATAGCGAAGGGAAAGAGCTTACTAGACCTTGGAATGTTTTCCATTTGCGGCCTTACCATGTTTAAAGAGCCCGATGTTATGTAACAAATTTTCCTTATAATAAAAATCCCTCTTCATGGATTCAGGCAGGTTTTCTAGTACAAGCAGACCCACTCGGCCTTATTATCTATTCGGCTATTCTCCTTAAGTATCGCTTATCACAGTTGATCTCAAGTACAGTCATTCGGTCTTTCCCTTGGGTATCGCTTATCACAGCTGGTCCCAAGTATTATCTATTCGGCTATTCCCCTTGGGTATCGCTTATCGCAACTGGTCCCAAGTACAACCATTCGGTCTTTCCCTTGGGTATCGCTTATCACAGTTAGTTCCAAGTATTATTTATTCGGCTATTCCCCTTGGGTATCGCTTATCACAGCTGGTCCCAAGTACAGTCATTCGGTCTTTCCCTTGGGTATCGCTTATCACATCTGGTCCCAAGTACAGTCATTCGGTTTTTCCCTTGGGTATCGCTTATCACAACTGGTCTCAAGTACAACCATTCGGTCTTTCCCTTGGGTATCATTTATCACAGCTGGTCCCAAGTATTATCTATTCGGCTATTCCCTTTGGGTATCGCTTATCACAGTTGGTCTCAAGTACAGTCATTCGGTCTTTCCCTTGGGTATCACTTATCACAGATGGTCCCAAGTATTATCTATTCAGTTATTCCCCTTAGGTATCGCTTATCACAACTAGTCTCAAGTACAGTCATTCGGTCTTTTCCTTCAGTATCGCTTATCACAGTTGGTCCCAAGTATTATCTATGCAGTCATTCCCCTTGGGTGTTGCTTACCACAATTGATCCCAAGTTCAGCCACTCGGCTCTTCTCCGGATATTGCTCATTGCAGCTAATTTCAAGTGATTGCTACTCGGCCTCCAGTCTCCTCCGTTGTGTATCTCTTCGGCCGAGCCCCCCATTATCTAGCTGCGGTGAAGGTACTTTTAGTCCTACTGTTATCATTCGATATTACTATGGTTAAGTAGTATGAAGTCTTTGGGAAGCCGAATGAAAGTACTTAGTTCCAAAAAGGGGGTTTTGCATTAATATTCTGAAAAAGTACCCATACAAGAATGCCGCTATGGCTACAAAATTTACTACTAGAACTGGAAATTAAAATCTAAAAGACTAAACTACTGAGGGGGGCCACCAAGTGCCGAGTCTGGAGTCTCATCAATGAGACACTGTAGGTCCAAGAACTCGGCCAAAGTCCCTTCGGGCGGGTATCCGTCTTTCTTGAAGTGTCGGATGGCCCCCTCATACCCTATCTCTAGGAGGTCGAGAGTGCAAACTCCTAGGATGTCGGAAAATTTCTCGGAAGCAAAGAAGGCCTTCTTCCGGTTCTCCCATCGGCCTTCTTCGTCGGCCCGGTACAAGATCAGCTCCACCTTAGCCTTCTCCGCTCGGTCTGCTAACTCGTCCCTCCGCTTGGCCTCGAACTCTGCCTGAGCAGCTCTGATCTGCTGAGCCTGCAGTAGCTTGGCCTCAGTTTCTTCGACTCAGGCTTTTGAGCTCGTCCACTTTCGTGGCTCTGGCCCGCAACCCCTCCATCTCGATCGTCTGACACTCTAGTTCCCGCGCCTTGAGCTTGAGATCATCCTCGTAGCGGAGCACTTTGGCCTGGAAGACGGACGTCTCGGACTGGGCCAAGCCAAGCTCCGCTTCCTTGTCCCAGAGCTGAGTCGTAAGGTCTGCTACTTGAGCCTGTATTTGTTGAAAAGTAGCGGTCAGGAGAGGCAGGTGAACCATCAACTCTAGGTGGTAGCCCCAAAACTACAGAAAATAAAAGGTGGCGGATCAATAGGGTTAGCCGAAGTAACAAGACTTGATCGCGAAAATAAAACAACACAGTTAGGAAAATGCTTACCTTGACCAAATGGGTGTTCATCTCATCATTTATAGCTGGGATGGACTTCCCCTTAGCCGAATCGCTGATTGCGTCCCGGATTTCTTGGAGGAATTCCCTTGGCGGCCGCTCTTGTCCTGGCCGAGGGCGGCTTGACACCTCGGGGAGGGGGCTTGGACTGCGTGGGTGAGATGATGAGGGTTCATCAGGAGGAGGAGGGGCCCTCGGATACTTCTCCAAGGGAGGCTCCGGGATGTCTGGCCCTGTGCCGCTCGGCCCCTCACCACTCGGCTCGGCCGAATGATGAGGACTTGGGAGAGGGGAGGATTGTTGAGAAGGGCTCCCCTCCGCAGAAGATAGCTCTACGCGGCTCCTCTTGCGCCGTCACCGCTGCTCCTCTGAGTCCCCGGAACTTATTACCTCATCCACCATAGAGGGCCGAGGCGGTGGGGGTTCATCCGATCTGGCCTCCTCATATGTCTCGGGCGGGGCATCTGCAGGGGGGAGCACCTATGCCCTTTTCCACTTCAATTTCTTGCTAATTGAAGCCCGAAACATGACTTCAGCTATCATAAAAAAGGAAGCAGGTTAGCAAATAGAAGTGAGATATAAGGGGAAACAAGACAAAAATTCCTTTTACCTACTGAGCCACTCAGCTCGACCTCTATTGGACTTATATCGAAGTGGTATAGAAGTCTCTCCTCCAATAAGACGTTAATATTGAAGTTTAAGCCGTTAAGGGTTGCGGCTATCTCTCGATAGGTGGAGGGCTTCCTGAAGTGCCGAATAGAGGGGGAGGGTGGCAGCTCGAGCTGCCACCCGGTCGACCAAGTGAAAGGGGACTCGGGCCGGACAAACAGAAACTTGGACTTCCAGTGTTTGTGGGAAGTAGCAAGGTTCGACAAGAACTTTATTTCTTGTCGAGTCGAGAAGAAAAAGACTCCCGTCTCTTTCTTCTTTGGGATAAAGCAAGAGTGAAAAGCTTCAGTCGAGAGGGGGAGGTGATAGAATGGGAAAATAATGATAAAGTCGTCGATGATGATGAAGGCATTAGGGGCTAATTGGTTCAAAGGGATCCGAAAGTAAGAAGACGGTTCGGCGAAAAAGGGATGCAAGGGGAAGCGAAGGCCGGCGGGTAGCTGGTCGAGAAAGAACGTGGTAAATTCAGAAGGAGGCTCTTGAGGCCGCTGCTCCCTTTGAGGAGACCGTAGCCTATACGAGTTGGGTATGTGGAACATAGACCGGGCGTCAGAGCGAACCTCCGGGTCAACGGTGCTGTGGGCTCTCAGATACCAGATATCAGTATTTGAAGCCATTGCAAAAGAAGGAAGACGAAGAGAAGAGGACTTACAAGTGTAACGGCGCCGGAGAAGAAGGAATAGGTTGTCGGAGAGGAAAGGTAAGAGGAAGCGACGTGCATAAAGTGGCAAAAATCAAGGAGGGGAGAGTCACTTATAGAGATGTCATGGCGGCTCTCCTCCCGAGGGTCTCTTTTGGGGACACGTGGCGTAACCAGGCAACCCCTAGAAAGACGAGACAATCATAACAAAATCCTTGCATTAATATGCATTAATGGCTACGTCCAAAAGCGAGGTTTTCCTCGTTCCTGAGGAGCACAAGGTTTTGTTAGCCCGAATACACAAGACTCCACTTTCCTAGCGTACTATCATCTCGCCGCGTCATGGTACTATGTTATCAAGTATTGACGAGTAATAGTCCTATCTAACCATTCTAAGAAGTAAAATCAAACTAAATAAAAACCTAAGCATGCAATTTCTAAGTTAAAACAAAAACATAATTTCGATGAAATCGAGTCGATCCGATTCGACCTAGACCATCTATAGTTGCTTCCGGCCTTCCACTCGATTCCTTCGGCTCCCTCCGAAGTCACTCGAGTGTCGCCCGACCACCGCGGCTTCCTCCGGGTGTCGCTAGCCTTCAGCTCCAGCTATAGCAATCTTCTGCACACTTGATTCAACTCGTGAGATAACGACATGAGCTTAACTTTGTATCGTTTGCTATAATCAAAACTCAGGTTCGACTTAGGTGCCTACTGCACCAACAATCTCCCCCTTTTTGATTTATGGCAAACCCACATACAAAGTTAAGTAAATAGCAAGCATGAAGAATAATGTGCATTAGAAACAAACAAGAAATAAAGAAGATTAAGTTGGAGTAGTAAGGATTTTCTTCAAGTACTCCCCCTTGAGGAAACCTCCCCCTTGACCGAGGGTGAGTCTTGAAGAAAGACCTTAATCCTCCCCCTTGAGGGTTGCTTTAAGTAATTACTTAAAGTTGGCCTTAGTAAAACGTTCAAGTTAAGAGAATTCTTAACTTAAACTTATGTGTGCCGTCAACGTAAACATTATGCCGTTAATGCTTTAGTTAAAGGGGAGAAAGGGTCAAGTTAAGAAGAACTCTTAACTTAAACGTTTTACTAAGGCCAACTTTAAGTAATTACTTAAAGCAACCCTCAAGGGGGAGGATTAAGGTCTTTCTTCAAGACTCACCCTCGGTCAAGGGGGAGGTTTCCTCAAGGGGGAGTACTTGAAGAAAATCCTTACTACTCCAACTTAATCTTCTTTATTTCTTGTTTGTTTCTAATGCACATTATTCTTCATGCTTGCTATTTACTTAACTTTGTATGTGGGTTTGCCATAAATCAAAAAGGGGGAGATTGTTGGTGCAGTAGGCACCTAAGTCGAACCTGAGTTTTGATTATAGCAAACGATACAAAGTTAAGCTCATGTCGTTATCTCACGAGCTGAATCGAGTGTGCAGAAGATTGCTATAGCTGGAGCTGAAGGCTAGCGACACCCGGAGGAAGCCGCGGTGGTCGAGCGACACTCGAGTGACTTCGAAGGGAGCCGAAGGAATCAAGTGGAAGGCCGGAAGCAAAAGCAACACATAAGTATCGAGGTAAGCTCGTGTGTGCGAGCGTAAGTGAGGTCGTATCCTCGTTACGGGGATGATCTTAAGCGTAGATCCGACCAAAGACATCCTATAGATGGTCTAGGTCGAGATCGGACGATCGACGACCGTCGAAATTGTTGGTGATCGTTTGGAAGCTAGAGGGGGGGTGAATAGCGCTTTTCGGTTTCTACAAAAATGATTAGCGGAAGCAAGCACAAATAATATATGTAAAAACACAAAAACAATGCTAACAAGGCCTTTACGTGGTTCGGAGATAACGCTCCTACTCCACGGCGATCCTTAAGGTGGATCAACCCAAGCAATTCCACTAAGAAGCTTTCTCTTTACAAAGACCTCCTCTTCTTACAAAAGATGACAATGAAGATTTGAGAGGAGGAGGGAGATTAATACACTTAGAAAGCTTGGAAAACTTGTGGGAGCTTAGAAGAATGATCAGAATATAAGCATTAGCCCCTTCTTGCTCCCCTTGGGCTCTTTTTAGAGGAAAGAGTCTCTTTTTCCCGTTGGAGGTCTATCACCGATCATGACTTACATCACATTCTAACGGATTCGCGGGATTTGCATCGTCATCGTAACGGAAGACTATCACGACTACCAACAAGTGATGGCGATTCCGATATCGCTCATACGACCGTCGCCAATCGGCTACGGGCCATTCTATTTGTGGCGATCGACCGCTACCGGCTTGTATCCTATCGGTCGAGTCGACTCTCACCATTCGACTAGGATAACCCCTCACCGATCGATCTTCCAACCTCTAATGCTACATTGTAAGGGCCAGTTCGACCGACACCATGTTCCAGTCGACTGGCACACCCCAAGTATGACTAATTCATACTTGAAAATATAACCTAAGCCTAGACTTAACCTTCTAGCTTCTCCATCAACCTTGCGCCTCCAGGATTTCTTTGAGTCCACGACTTCATCCATGCGCTTGCCTTCAAAAGCTTCCTTCAGTTTCGTCATGCTTTGGTTTTCTTCTTTGCCAAAGTACGCTTGGACTTTACGCCGCCAAGACTACATGCTTGGACTTATGCCGCCAAGACTTTCCTTTGGTCTTTCTTTTCCAAGGACTGCTTGGACTTTACGCCGCCAAGACTACATGCTTGGACTTATGCTGCCAAAACCAAGACCTTTCCTTTGACTTCTCTTTGCCAAGATCACACTTGGACTTGTCTTTTACCAAGTCTTCATACTTGGATTTTCCTGTCACTTAAACATGTTTACAATTAGATCACAAAACATTGCCTAACTTAGATGATTATCCAAACATCAAAATATATAAATACTTGGGGCATTGTTGCACCAATAATCTCCCCCTTTTTGATGTTTGGCAATCATTTAAGTTAGGTCTTTAACACATACATATAAACATATTTCAATATGAATTCTAACTTAAATATCCCTTCTCCCCCTTTGACACACAACAAAAAGAGAAGAGTTTATCCAATAAGTGCAGGAAGAATTGACATATCTTTAACAAAGGTATAAAATTGATATGAAGCTCCCCCTAAATCCAAGACATGTTTCATGATGGGGAAATAACATGTGAAGCAAGGCATAAGCAATAGAATAAGCAAATATGTCCTAGCCTTGCACCAACAATTATAGAAATTAGGGATGTAGCTCCCCCTAAACCAGTGCACCAAGAAAATCCGCCTTTCCATACAAGTTATCATGTATATACTGTGGAAATCATATAATGTCCAAAATTGAACCTTTTAACCGATGAAAAATCATTTTCTATTCCAAAACGATACGAATGATTCAGAGGCGCTGGGCCGATCGCTATAAATGGCAATGAATCGATAGACATCACGAATCGACCACCGTGATACGAACGATTTCAGGCAATGATCGACATAAATGTCGGGCCGAATCGATAACGAATCGGGTAAGCCTTGGCTTCGATATCGCTATATCACCGAATCAAGGCTGTGTACTACCGATCGATATCACCGATAGCCTTTTCGACCAGATTAAAAAATTCATAATTAATTCAATAAAGATCAAAAAATCACGAAATTTTGTGGGTAATATTTTTAGAACATTTCCTATCAAGAAAAATTATTTTAAAATTATATCACCTCTAGATTTTGATATTGACACAATCTTGAGATTTTGCAAAAGTTATGATATTTTTGCAAAACTTTGTATCACTTTGGCTTATCAATAGGAAATTGTTTCTCAAGATTTGATAGACATAGTTTAAATTTTATTTTATTTGACATTTCCAATCATATTCTTAGAGCTATATGCACATTGATTGTACATAGGTCTTCCCAATGATTGGTCCAATGAAGGATTAATGTCTCTAGATGACACTTTGGTTCATAGTAATGCATCATAACAAGCATGATGATCCAAGTGCATCTTCCTAACATCTCACATGTTGTCTAGGTGGCTCAATACAAAAATCATGGTTTCCTAAGTATTTTGTGAGATGGTTAAAGGTATAAATCCTAGTATTTCTATAGGATCATGCAAACCTACATTTCTATTCTACAAAGCACATTCCAAGTTCTCTCTTAAGTGATGAAAATTCTATTTCGGGGAGAGGCTTGGTAAAGATGTCGGCTAGGTTGGACTTAGATTCAATGTAATTAAGCTCAATGTCCCCCTTAGCCACATGGTCTCTAATGAAGTGATGTTTCACTTCAATGTGCTTGGTCCTAGAGTGATGCACTGGATTCTTGGTCAAGTTAATGGTGCTCACATTATCACAAAATACTTTCATGTTGGAGTAAGATAGCTCATAATCTTCTAAGGTATGTTTCATCCATAATAATTGAGCTACACAACCACCCATAGCCACATATTTGGCCTCGGTGGTGGATAAAGCAACACAAGGTTGCTTCCTACTACTCCAACTCACTAGGGAGGACCCAAGGAATTGACATCCACCACTAGTACTCTTCCTATCCAATTTGCAACCCAAGCATAATCGGAATCGGTGTACCCAACCAAATCAAAGGACCTAGTCCTAGGGTACCATAGACCTACATTTAGTGTGCCTTTAACATATCTTAAAATTCTCTTAACGGCAACTAAATGAGATTCCTTAGCACATGCTTGATACCTAGCACACATACCAACCGCAAATAATATGTCGGGTCTACTAGTGGTTAAATACAAGAGGCTATCAATCATGCTCCTATAAAGGGTAAGATCTATTTGTTTTCCTTCACTATCACTATCTATTTTGGTATTGGTTGCCATTGGAGTTGACACTACCTTAGCATTTTCCAAACCAAATTTCTTAATCATTTCCTTAGCATATTTGGTTTGATAAATGTAAATTCCTTCACTTGTTTGTTTAACTTGCAATCCTAGAAAGAAATTTAATTCTCCAACTAGACTCATCTCAAACTCTTTTTCCATATTTTGAATGAAGTTTTGAAGAAGTTCATCATTTGTTGACCCAAAGATAATGTCATCAACATACACTTGGGCTACAAAGATGTCCTTAGATGTTGACTTTATAAAGAGAGTTTGATCTATACTACCCCTTTTGAAATCCTTAGAGATTAGGAAAGATGACAATCTTTCATACCAAGCCCGGGGAGCTTGTTTCAAACCATATAAGGCTTTCCTAAGCTTGTATACATGGTTTGGGTAGTCCATATTTTCAAACCCGAGAGGTTGTTCTACATACACCTCTTCCTTAATAAACCCATTTAGGAATGCCGATTTAACATCCATTTGATGGAGTTTGAAACCCATATAGGAGGCATATGCTAAAAGTATTCTAATGGACTCTAACCTAGCAACCGGGGCATATGTTTCATCATAATCAAGTCCTTCAACTTGATTAAAACCCCTTGCAACTAATCGTGCTTTATTTCTAGTGATATTCCCTTGGTCATCTAGTTTGTTCCTAAAGACCCATCTTGTAGTAATAATAGTGTTTTCACTTGGTCTAGGAACTAACTCCCATACTTGAATCCTTTCAAATTGAGCTAATTCATCTTGCATTGCTAAGATCCAATCCGGATCAAGTAATGCATCTTTAATTGTTTTGGGCTCAATTTGAGAGATTAGAGCAATATGACTAGTAGGATCCCTATGGAATGACCTAGTCCTAACTCCTTGAGATAATTCACCCACAATTTGATCTAAAGGGTGACTTTGATGAAATCTTATGGTTCTAGGAGGTGTGTTAGATGGAGTTTGATCATGATCAACCTCAATCCTATGCTCATCATCGGAATCATCCCTTACTCCCCTTGATTCAATCCTCCCTTGATCATTACCCCTAAGTTTAAGTCTTGAAATTGTTTGGTAATTTCTTGATTTTCAATATTTATATCATCATCAATAGGATTCCTAGGGTATGTATTTGAAGTTTCATCAAATTGAACATTTGAAGATTCTTCAATCTTTTGAGTCCTTTTATTGTAAACTCTATATCCTACATTAGTGGATGAGTATCCAACTAGGATTCCTTCATCCGCTTTGGACTCAAACTTACTTAGGTTGTCTTTGGTATTTAAGATATAAACTTTGCATCCAAAGACCTTAAAATAATGAATTGTTGGAATTGTACCATTCCACAATTCAAATGGAGTTTTTCCTAAAAACCTATGAATCAATACCTATTTTGGATATAGCAAGCGGTATTAACGCTTCGCCACAAGTAGCTAGGTAAGGAATATGCATTAAGCATTGTCCTAGCCGCTTCTTGTAGGGCACGATTTTTTCTTTCCACAACCCCATTTTGTTGAGGTGTTCTAGGACAAGAAAATTCATGCTTGTACCCTTGTTCTAAGCAAAAATTTGAAAAATTAGAATTCTCAAATTCTCCACCATGATCACTACGGATCCGGTTGATTTTGAGTTTTCTTTCATTTTCTACTCTTTTGCTAAATCCTATGATTATTCCTAAGGTTTCATCTTTATTTTTCAAGAAAAATACCCAAGTAAATCTAGAAAAATCATCTACTATTACCAAGCAATATTTACTACCAATTATAGATGGGGTACTATGGCAATCAAATAAATCCATATGTAGTAATTCTAATGGTAAAGCGGTACTAAGTAAATTTTACCTTTGTGTGATGTTTTTGATTGTTTCCCTTCTTGGCAAGCATCACACATCTTGTCCTTGAGAAATTTGACTCTAGGCAATCCTTTGACTAGCTTCAATTTTTGCTATTTTGGCTTATATTCTTCATGTTTATGTGTCCTAGCCTCCTATGCCAAAGCCAACTTTCTTCCTCTTTTGCAATAAGACACTTAGTGGAAGGATTAGTAGCATAGGATAAATCAACATAATATATATTTGATTTCCTAAAACCTACTAACATGCAATCATTTATAGTTTTGTGTCTTATAAAACATTTTGGAATCAAATTTAACATCAAAGTTTGCATCACATAATTGACTTACACTAAGTAAATTAAATTTCATATTTTTAACTAATAGAACTTTATGAATGACAAGATTGGGAGATACCTCAATGGTGCCCTTTCCTAAAATTTTAAGTTTGCCGCTATTACCAAATGACACTTTTCCTTTGCTAGTGTGGTTGATAGTGGAGAATTTTCTCTCATCCCCGGTCATATGCTTTGAGCACCCACTATCAACTATCCACAAGCTTGGTTCTTCTACCTATGTCACATGAAAAACACAATCCTTAGGTACCCAAATCTTAGGACCACTAGCATCAATTATAAATTTCTTTAGGTACCCATGCCTTTCTCCCTTGCTTTTAATCATTGTTTTCTACTAACAAGGGATGCAAATGCTACCTCTTTCTCCTTAGGTCTATATCCTAATCCGCCTTATTGTAAATTTCCTTTGATTTTTAATAATCATATCTAGATATTTAGAACCATTAGTGAATTTTTCTAGGCATGCTCTTAATTTACCTATTTCTTTTCTTAACTCATCATTTTCATCCCTAAGAGTACATTCATCAATATCACTAGATTGTTTGCAACATGATGAATCTACACTTTTAAGTGATTTGATTTCTAATTTTAGATCCTTAATCCTAATTTTTGATCTATTTAAAGTATTTTGTAAACATGCAATAGTCTTATAAAGTAAATCTATTTTAGGTGAGTTGTTTACCTCATCATCATCACTTGATGATGATTCATCACTTGAAGATGAAGAGGACTCCTCGCTTGAGCTCGAATCTTCTTCATCTAATTCCATAAGAGCTATGTTCGGGTGGCATGACATACTTCTTCATCGTCGGAAGACTCCTCCATACTTAGAGTGTCCCATGTTTGTGCCACCATTGCCTCTTCTTCTTTTCCTTCTTTTCCTTCTTCTCCTTATGCTTCTTTTCTTTCTCCTATTTTTTCTTTAGTTACAGGCAATTTGGCTTGATGTGCCCTTTCTTATTACAACCATAGCAAGTTACATTAGATGAAGAATTTGAATTATTTGAAGATTTACCTCTTGAGGATTAGAACATCCTCTTCACATCTTTCTTGGTGAGTCTCCTTGACTTCCCACCAAACTTCTTGACGTAATGTGCCACCTCGCTTGCCGATAACTCATCTTCACTACTTGATGAGTCTTCCTCGGATTCGGATGAGGAGGACACTTCCTTCTTCTCCTTCTTCTTCTTCTCCTTCTTTCCTACAAAAAGAGCTATACCCTTCTCTTTGGATGAAGTGTTAGCTTGTTCATGTAATTGAAATTCACAAAAAGTTCATCTAACTTGACTAATGAAAGATCCTAGAGACCTTATAGGCATCTACCATTGAGGCCCATAAGGTGGTCCTAGGGAAAGCTTGTAATACATACCTTACAAGGTCACGGTTGTCGACCTTTTCACCTATAACGTGTAGTCCGTTGACTACTTCCTTGAAACGCCCGTGCATTTGGCTCACGGTCTCGTTTGTCTTCATAGTGAAGCTTTGGAGTTGGCCAATCAAAAGATCCCTCTTGGCCCTTCTTGTCTCTTTGGATCCTTCGTTGAGTTCGATGAGCTTCTCCCAAAGCTCTTTTGCGGAGTTGAAGGGCCCGACCTTAGAGAGTTGCTCCTTGGATAGACCACATTGAAGTGTGGTCGTTTCTTTTCCATTTGCTTGTGCTTTCTTGGCCATCTCTCTTGTCCAATCTTTTGTCGGTAGTGGTGCTCCGAATTCGTCGACCGGCTTTTCGAATCCATCTACAATACTAAACCAATTTTCTATGTCATTCATGACATAGTATTCCATCCTACCTTTCCAATAGCCGAAGTCGTTGCCGTCGAAAAACGGAGGCCTTGCCGTGCTATATCCCTCTTGAAATGTCATGCTCCGGTTGATGGTTAGATCTTCCGATGCGATCCGGGCTCTGATACCACTTGTTGGTGATCGTTTGGAAGCTAGAGGGGGGTGAATAGCGCTTTTCGGTTTCTACAAAAATGATTAGCGGAAGCAAGCACAAATAATATATGTAAAAACACAAAAACAATGCTAACAAGGCCTTTACGTGGTTCGGAGATAACGCTCCTACTCCACGGCGATCCTTAAGGTGGATCAACCCAAGCAATTCCACTAAGAAGCTTTCTCTTTACAAAGACCTCCTCTTCTTACAAAAGATGACAATGAAGATTTGAGAGGAGGAGGGAGATTAATACACTTAGAAAGCTTGGAAAACTTGTGGGAGCTTAGAAGAATGATCAGAATATAAGCATTAGCCCCTTCTTGCTCCCCTTGGGCTCTTTTTAGAGGAAAGAGTCTCTTTTTCCCGTTGGAGGTCTATCAGTCGACTGATGACTTACATCAGTCGACTGCCGCCGATTCTAACGGCTTCTGAACAGCCGGATTCGCGGGATTTGCGGATGCGTCGCCATCAGAACGGAAGACTATCGATCGACCGACCGCCAACGCGGCGATGATCGAGACATCGCCATACCGACCGCTCGGCCACGCCATTCTATTTAGGCGGTCGATCGCCCGGCTTGTATCCGTGATCGTCGAAGTCGACTCTCACCTCGACCGATAACCCCGATCCTTCCAACCTCTAATGCTACATTGTAAGGGCCAGTTCGACCGACACCATGTTCCAGTCGACTGGCACACCCCAAGTATGACTAATTCATACTTGAAAATATAACCTAAGCCTAGACTTAACCTT
The DNA here is from genome assembly GCA_025175895.1 of Wurfbainia villosa. Taxonomy (NCBI): domain Eukaryota; kingdom Viridiplantae; phylum Streptophyta; class Magnoliopsida; order Zingiberales; family Zingiberaceae; genus Wurfbainia; species Wurfbainia villosa. Next base: position 7,042,381 of record CM045989.1, read on the forward strand.
CTAGCTTCTCCATCAACCTTGCGCCTCCAGGATTTCTTTGAGTCCACGACTTCATCCATGCGCTTGCCTTCAAAAGCTTCCTTGGTTTAAATCATGCTTTGGTTTTCTTCTTTGCCATGCAGCTTGGACTTTTACGCCAAGACTACATGCTTGGACTTATACAAGACTTTCCTTTGGTCTTTCTTTTCCAAGGACTGCTTGGACTTTACGCCGCCAAGACTACATGCTTGGACTTATGCTGCCAAAACCAAGACCTTTCCTTTGACTTCTCTTTGCCAAGATCACACTTGGACTTGTCTTTTACCAAGTCTTCATACTTGGATTTTCCTGTCACTTAAATATGTTTACAATTAGATCACAAAACATTGCCTAACTTAGATGATTATCCAAACATCAAAATATATAAATGCTTGGGGCATTGTTGCACCAATAATCTCCCCCTTTTTGATGTTTGGCAATCATTTAAGTTAGGTCTTTAACACATACATATAAACATATTTCAATATGAATTCTAACTTAAATATCCCTTCTCCCCCTTTGACACACAACAAAAAGAGAAGAGTTTATCCAATAAGTGCAGGAAGAATTGACATATCTTTAACAAAGGTATAAAATTGATATGAAGCTCCCCCTAAATCCAAGACATGTTTCATGATGGGGAAATAACATGTGAAGCAAGGCATAAGCAATAGAATAAGCAAATATGTCCTAGCCTTGCACCAACAATTATAGAAATTAGGGATGTAGCTCCCCCTAAACCAGTGCACCAAGAAAATCCGCCTTTCCATACAAGTTATCATGTATATACTGTGAAAATCATATAATGTCCAAAATTGAACCTTTTAACCGATGAAAAATCATTTTCTATTCCAAAACAGTGTCACCGGTTCGACTGGAATAGGCATCGACCAATCGTCGTTAGTCGCATCGGAATCGATGATCGAGCCGAATGATACGTATCGATTCTCAGATCGATCGCCATAAATGGCGAATCGATAGACATCACCGAATCGATCAACGATTTCGGCGATCGACATAAATGTCGGATTAATTCAATAAAGATCAAAAAATCACGAAATTTTGTGGGTAATATTTTTAGAACATTTCCTATCAAGAAAAATTATTTTAAAATTATATCACCTCTAGATTTTGATATTGACACAATCTTGAGATTTTGCAAAAGTTATGATATTTTTGCAAAACTTTGTATCACTTTGGCTTATCAATAGGAAATTGTTTCTCAAGATTTGATAGACATAGTTTAAATTTTATTTTATTTGACATTTCCAATCATATTCTTAGAGCTATATGCACATTGATTGTACATAGGCCTTCCCAATGATTGGTCCAATGAAGGATTAATGTCTCTAGATGACACTTTGGTTCATAGTAATGCATCATAACAAGCATGATGATCCAAGTGCATCTTCCTAACATCTCACATGTTGTCTAGGTGGCTCAATACAAAAATCATGGTTTCCTAAGTATTTTGTGAGATGGTTAAAGGTATAAATCCTAGTATTTCTATAGGATCATGCAAACCTACATTTCTATTCTACAAAGCACATTCCAAGTTCTCTCTTAAGTGATGAAAATTCTATTTCGGGGAGAGGCTTGGTAAAGATGTCGGCTAGGTTGGACTTAGATTCAATGTAATTAAGCTCAATGTCCCCCTTAGCCACATGGTCTCTAATGAAGTGATGTTTCACTTCAATGTGCTTGGTCCTAGAGTGATGCACTGGATTCTTGGTCAAGTTAATGGTGCTCACATTATCACAAAATACTTTCATGTTGGAGTAAGATAGCTCATAATCTTCTAAGGTATGTTTCATCCATAATAATTGAGCTACACAACCACCCATAGCCACATATTCGGCCTCGGTGGTGGATAAAGCAACACAAGGTTGCTTCCTACTACTCCAACTCACTAGGGAGGACCCAAGGAATTGACATCCACCACTAGTACTCTTCCGATCCAATTTGCAACCGGCATAATCGGAATCGGTGTACCCAACCAAATCAAAGGACCTAGTCCTAGGGTACCATAGACCTACATTTAGTGTGCCTTTAACATATCTTAAAATTCTCTTAACGGCAACTAAATGAGATTCCTTAGCACATGCTTGATACCTAGCACACATACCAACCGCAAATAATATGTCGGGTCTACTAGTGGTTAAATACAAGAGGCTATCAATCATGCTCCTATAAAGGGTAAGATCTATTTGTTTTCCTTCACTATCACTATCTATTTTGGTATTGGTTGCCATTGGAGTTGACACTACCTTAGCATTTTCCAAACCAAATTTCTTAATCATTTCCTTAGCATATTTGGTTTGATAAATGTAAATTCCTTCACTTGTTTGTTTAACTTGCAATCCTAGAAAGAAATTTAATTCTCCAACTAGACTCATCTCAAACTCTTTTTCCATATTTTGAATGAAGTTTTGAAGAAGTTCATCATTTGTTGACCCAAAGATAATGTCATCAACATACACTTGGGCTACAAAGATGTCCTTAGATGTTGACTTTATAAAGAGAGTTTGATCTATACTACCCCTTTTGAAATCCTTAGAGATTAGGAAAGATGACAATCTTTCATACCAAGCCAGGAGCTTGTTTCAAACCATATAAGGCTTTCCTAAGCTTGTATACATGGTTTGGGTAGTCCATATTTTCAAACCCGGAGGTTGTTCTACATACACCTCTTCCTTAATAAACCCATTTAGGAATGCCGATTTGACATCCATTTGATGGAGTTTGAAACCCATATAGGAGGCATATGCTAAAAGTATTCTAATGGACTCTAACCTAGCAACTGGGCATATGTTTCATCATAATCAAGTCCTTCAACTTCATTAAAACCCTTACAACTAATCGTGCTTTATTTCTAGTGATATTCCCTTGGTCATCTAGTTTGTTCCTAAAGACCCATCTTGTAGTAATAATAGTGTTTTCACTTGGTCTAGGAACTAACTCCCATACTTGAATCCTTTCAAATTGAGCTAATTCATCTTGCATTGCTAAGATCCAATCCGGATCAAGTAATGCATCTTTAATTATTTTGGGCTCAATTTGAGAGATTAGAGCAATATGACTAGTAGGATCCCTATGGAATGACCTAGTCCTAACTCCTTGAGATAATTCACCCACAATTTGATCTAAAGGGTGACTTTGATGAAATCTTATGGTTCTAGGAGGTGTGTTAGATGGAGTTTGATCATGATCAACCTCAATCCTATGCTCATCATCGGAATCATCCCTTACTCCCCCTTGATTCAATCCTCCCCCTTGATCATTACCCCCTAAGTTTAAGTCTTGAAATTGTTTGGTAATTTCTTGATTTTCAATATTTATATCATCATCAATAGGGGATTTCCTAGGGTATGTATTTGAAGTTTCATCAAATTGAACATTTGAAGATTCTTCAATCTTTTGAGTCCTTTTATTGTAAACTCTATATCCTACACTAGTGGATGAGTATCCAACTAGGATTCCTTCATCCGCTTTGGACTCAAACTTACTTAGGTTGTCTTTGGTATTTAAGATATAAACTTTGCATCCAAAGACCTTAAAATAATGAATTGTTGGAATTGTACCATTCCACAATTCAAATGGAGTTTTTCCTAAAAACCTATGAATCAATACCCTATTTTGGATATAGCAAGCGGTATTAACCGCTTCCGTCCACAAGTAGCTAGCTAAGGAATATGCATTAAGCATTGTCCTAGCCGCTTCTTATAGGGCACGATTTTTTCTTTCCACAATCCCATTTTGTTGAGGTGTTCTAGGACAAGAAAATTCATGCTTGTACCCTTGGTCTAAGCAAAAATTTGAAAAATTTGAATTCTCAAATTCTCCACCATGATCACTACGGATCCGGTTGATTTTGAGTTTTCTTTCATTTTCTACTCTTTTGCTAAATCCTATGATTATTCCTAAGGTTTCATCTTTATTTTTCAAGAAAAATACCCAAGTAAATCTAGAAAAATCATCTACTATTACCAAGCAATATTTACTACCAATTATAGATGGGGTACTATGGCAATCAAATAAATCCATATGTAGTAATTCTAATGGTAAAGCGGTACTAAGTAAATTTTTACCTTTGTGTGATGTTTTTGATTGTTTCCCTTCTTGGCAAGCATCACACATCTTGTCCTTGAGAAATTTGACTCTAGGCAATCCTTTGACTAGCTTCAATTTTGCTATTTTGGCTATATTCTTCATGTTTATGTGTCCTAGCCTCCTATGCCAAAGCCAACTTTCTTCCTCTTTTGCAATAAGACACTTAGTGGAAGGATTAGTAGCATAGGATAAATCAACATAATATATATTTGATTTCCTAAAACCTACTAACATGCAATCGTTTATAGTTTTGTGTCTTATAAAACATTTTGTGGAATTAAATTTAACATCAAAGTTTGCATCACATAATTGACTTACACTAAGTAAATTAAATTTCATATTTTTAACTAATAGAACTTTATGAATGACAAGATTGGGAGATACCTCAATGGTGCCCTTTCCTAAAATTTTAAGTTTGCCGCTATTACCAAATGACATTTTTCCTTTGCTAGTGTGGTTGATAGTAGAGAATTTTCTCTCATCCCCGGTCATATGCTTTGAGCACCCACTATCAACTATCCACAAGCTTGGTTCTTCTACCTATGTCACATGAAAAACACAATCCTTAGGTACCCAAATCTTAGGACCACTAGCATCAATTATGAATTTCTTTGGTACCCATGCCTTTCTCCCCTTGCTTTTAATCATTGTTTTTCTACTAACAAGGGATGCAAATGCTACCTCTTTCTCCTTAGGTCTATATCCTAATCCGGCCTTATTGTAAATTTCCCTTTGATTTTTAATAATCATATCTAGATATTTAGAACCATTAGTGAATTTTTCTAGGCATGCTCTTAATTTACCTATTTCTTTTCTTAACTCATCATTTTCATCCCTAAGAGTACATTCATCAATATCACTAGATTGTTTGCAACATGATGAATCTACACTTTTGAGTGATTTGATTTCTAATTTTAGATCCTTAACCCTAATTTTTGATATATTTAAAGCATTTTGTAAACATGCAATAGTCTTATAAAGTAAATCTATTTTAGGTGAGTTGTTTACCTCATCATCATCACTTGATGATGATTCATCACTTGAAGATGAAGAGGACTCCTCGCTTGAGCTCGCGGCTTCTTCCTCTAATTCCATAAGAGCTAGGTTCCGGGTGGCATGACATACTTCCTCATCGTCGGAAGACTCCTCCATACTTAGAGTGTCCCATGTTTGTGCCACCATTGCTTCTTTCTTCTTCTTTTCCTTCTTTTCCTTCTTCTCCTTATGCTTCTTTTCTTTCTCCTCTTTTTTCTTTAGTTCCGGGCAATTTGGCTTGATGTGCCCTTTCTTATTGCAACCATAGCAAGTTACATTAGATGAAGAATTTGAATTATTTGAAGATTTACCTCTTGAGGATTGGAACATCCTCTTTACATCTTTCTTGGTGAGTCTCCTTGACTTCCCACCAAACTTCTTGACGTAATGTGCCACCTCGCTTGCCGATAACTCATCTTCACTACTTGATGAGTCTTCATCGGATTCGGATGAGGAGGACACTTCCTTCTTCTCCTTCTTCTTCTTCTCCTTCTTTCCTACAAAAAGAGATATACCCTTCTCTTTGGATGAAGTGTTAGCTTGTTCATGTAATTGAAATTCACAAAAAAGTTCATCTAACTTGACTAATGAAAGATCCCTAGAGACCTTATAGGCATCTACCATTGAGGCCCATAAGGTGGTCCTAGGGAAAGCTTGTAATACATACCTTACAAGGTCACGGTTGTCGACCTTTTCACCTATAACGTGTAGTCCGTTGACTACTTCCTTGAAACGCCCGTGCATTTGGCTCACGGTCTCGTTTGTCTTCATAGTGAAGCTTTGGAGTTGGCCAATCAAAAGATCCCTCTTGGCCCTTCTTGTCTCTTTGGATCCTTCGTTGAGTTCAATGAGCTTCTCCCAAAGCTCTTTTGCGGAGTTGAAGGGCCCGACCTTAGAGAGTTGCTCCTTGGATAGACCACATTGAAGTGTGGTCGTTTCTTTTGCATTTGCTTGTGCTTTCTTGGCCATCTCTCTTGTCCAATCTTTTGTCGGTAGTGGTGCTCCGAATTCGTCGACCGGCTTTTCGAATCCATCTACAATACTAAACCAATTTTCTATGTCATTCATGACATAGTATTCCATCCTACCTTTCCAATAGCTGAAGTCGTTGCCGTCGAAAAACGGAGGCCTTGCCGTGCTATATCCCTCTTGAAATGTCATGCTCCGGTTAATGGTTAGATCTTCCGATGCGATCCGGGCTCTGATACCACTTGTTGGTGATCGTTTGGAAGCTAGAGGGGGGTGAATAGCGCTTTTCGGTTTCTACAAAAATGATTAGCTGAAGCAAGCACAAATAATATATGTAAAAACACAAAAACAATGCTAACAAGGCCTTTACGTGGTTCGAAGATAACGCTCCTACTCCACGGCGATCCTTAAGGTGGATCAACCCAAGCAATTCCACTAAGAAGCTTTCTCTTTACAAAGACCTCCTCTTCTTACAAAAGATGACAATGAAGATTTGAGAGGAGGAGGGAGATTAATACACTTAGAAAGCTTGGAAAACTTGTGGGAGTTTAGAAGAATGATCAGAATATAAGCATTAGCCCTTTCTTGCTTCCCTTGGGCTCTTTTTAGAGGAAAGAGTCTCTTTTTCCCGTTGGAGGTCTATAAGTCGATTGATGACTTACATCAGTCGACTGTCGCCGATTCTAACGGCTTCTGAACAGCCGGATTCGCGGGATTTGCAGTCGTCATCGGCCGGAAGACTATCGATCGCGCCAACATGGCAATTCGGTCGATCGCTCATAGCCGTGGCGATCGGCTCACGTACATTTTGTGCGATCGGATCGCAATAATGCGATCGCTTGCCGATCCGCTATCGGTCTGAGTCGACTCTCACCGGTTAGGATAACTCATCGCTACAGATCTTCCAACCTCTAATGTCTTTGCATTAGGAGGGCAGTTCGGCCAGACACACCATGTTCCAGTCGACTAACACACCCCAAGTATGACTAATTCATACTTGAAAATATAACCTAAGCCTAGACTTAACCTTCTAGCTTCTCCATCAGCCTTGCGCCTCCAGGATTTCTTTGAGTCCACGACTCCATCCATGCGCTTGCCTTCAAAAGCTTCCTTCGGTTTCGTCATGCTTTGGTTTTCTTCTTTGCCAAAGTACGCTTGGACTTTACGCCGCCAAGACTACATGCTTGGACTTACGCTGCCAAAACCAAGACCTTTCCTTTGACTTCTCTTTGCCAAGATCACACTTGGACTTGTTTTTTACCAAGTCTTCATACTTGGATTTTCCTGTCACTTAAACATGTTTACAATTAGATCACAAAACATTGTCTAACTTAGATGATTATCCAAACATCAAAATATATAAATGCTTGGGGCATTGTTGCACCAACAGAAATTATGTTTTTGTTGAGCTAACTTTGACTTGCAGCAAGCATCAGTCGACTGATTGACGGCAGTCGAGTCCTCCAAGCTGGCAGTCGACTGATGCTTGCTACAAGTCAAAGTTAGCTCAACAAAAACATAATTTCGACGGTCGTCGACCGTCCGATCTCGACCTAGACCATCTATAGGATGTCTTTGGTCGGATCTACACTTAAGATCATCCCCGTAACGAGGATACGAACTCACTTACGCTCGCACACACGAGCTTACCTCGATACTTACGTGTTGCTTTTGCTTTCGGCCTTCCACTCGATTCCTTCGGCTCCCTCCGAAGTCACTCGAGTGTCGCCCGACCACCGCGGCTTCCTCCGGGTGTCGCTAGCCTTCAGCTCCAGCTATAGCAATCTTCTGCACACTCGATTCAGCTCGTGAGATAACGACATGAGCTTAACTTTGTATTGTTTGCTATAATCAAAACTCAGGTTCGACTTAGGTGCCTATTGCACCAACAATATACATCTCCCCCTTTTTGATTTATGGCAAACCCACATACAAAGTTAAGTAAATAGCAAGCATGAAGAATAATGTGCATTAGAAACAAACAAGAAATAAAGAAGATTAAGTTGGAGTAGTAAGGATTTTCTTCAAGTACTCCCCCTTGAGGAAACCTCCCCCTTGACCGAGGGTGAGTCTTGAAGAAAGACCTTAATCCTCCCCCTTGAGGGTTGCTTTAAGTAATTACTTAAAGTTGGCCTTAGTAAAATGTTTAAGTTAAGAGTTCTTCTTAACTTGGCTCTTTCTCCCCTTTAAGTAAAGCATTAACGGCATAATGTTTACGTTGACGGCACACATAAGTTTAAGTTAAGAATTCTCTTAACTTGGCCTTTACTTCCTTTGTTAAAAGTTAAATAAGTTTTCAAAACTTAGAGTTAACTTTTGGTTTAAATATGAAGTAAGAGTTAAGTTATAAAAAAATTTGACCCCTTAACTTTGGCTTGGCTGGTAAGCCTTGACTCCTCGAATCTGATCATCAGTCGATTGTTGGTGCAGTAGGCACCTAAGTCGAACCTGAATTTTGATTATAGCAAACGATACAAAGTTAAGCTCATGTCGTTATCTCACGAGCTGAATCGAGTGTGCAGAAGATTGCTATAGCTGGAGCTGAAGGCTAGCGACACCCGGAGGAAGCCGTGGTGGTCGGGCGACACTCGAGTGACTTCGGAGGGAGCCGAAGGAATCGAGTGGAAGGCCGGAAGCAAAAGCAACACGTAAGTATCGAGGTAAGCTCGTGTGTGCGAGCGTAAGTGAGTTCGTATCCTCGTTACGGGGATGATCTTAAGCGTAGATCCGACAAAAGACATCCTATAGATGGTCTAGGTCGAGATCAGACGGTCGACGACCGTCAAAATTATGTTTTTGTTGAGCTAACTTTGACTTGCATCAAGCATCAGTCGATTGCCAGCTTGGAGGACTCGATCGTCACAATCACCGATCGCCGAGGTCGCGACTCGCGATGTCGCGATCGATCGGATCGATAATGGCCATCAGTCGACTGATGGTCAATGATCAGATTCGAGGAGTCAAGGCTTATCACCCCATTTCAAGGAGATTGGTGCTCAATTGTGATTGGCTAGGGTTCCTCTTGAAAAGGGGCTCAAAGGCTATAAAAGGAGGTCCTAACCTAGGGTTTTTCTCATCAATTCTAAGTGCTCAAAAGCCTCCGCAATGCTGCGACTCTCCGACGATTCTACAACAACGAAGTGCTGCCAACAACCCTAGACTCGAGCTGAGAAGTTGACAACAACCACTCGTACTCTTTCTATCGAGCTTACTACCGGCATAGTCCGAATCAGAGTAGTCGATTAGTTCGAACTCGGTAGATCTAGGGTACCAAATACCGACATTAAGTGTACCCTTTAAATATCTAAGGATACGTTTAACTAGAGTTAGGTGAGACTCCTTGGCACAGGTTTGGAACCTTGCGCACATACTTACTGCAAATAGGATATCAGGTCGGCTTGCAGTTAAGTAAAGGAGACTCCCTATTATGCTCCTATAGTATTTTAAATTAAATCTTCTTCTATATTGACATTAGTTGCCATTGGGGTATTAATAATTTTAGCATCTTGCATTCCAAACCGTTTAATTAATTCCCTAGTATATTTGCGTTGATGTAGGTATATTCCATCTTTAGTTTGTTTAATTTGTAGACCTAAAAAGAAGCTTAACTCACCCACTAAATTCATTTCAAATTCACTTTCCATAAGTGAAATGAACTCATTTAGTAGGATTGAGTTGGTGGTTCCGAAAATAATATCATCTACGTAGATTTGGGCTATGAATATGTCTTTACCTAAGGTTTTTACGAAAAGAGTTGGGTCAACTACACCTTGGTTAAAACCTTTGGACTTAAGATAAATCGAAAGTCTCTCGTACCAAGCTCGAGGAGCTTGTTTAAGTCCATAAAGAGCTTTCTTTAACCTAAGGACATGATCGGGTTTGTCTAAACTTTCGAAACCTGGGGGTTGACTAACGTAAACTTCTTCTTTAATGTATCCATTTAAGAATGCAGATTTCACATCCATTTGAAACAATTTAAATCCTCGATGTGCTGCATATGCTAATAGCATTCGAATGGACTCTAATCTAGCTACTGGGGCATAGGTCTCGTCGTAATCTAAACCTTCGACTTGACTAAACCCTTTAGCAACTAGTCTAGCTTTATTTCTAACTACTTCACCTTTATCATCAATTTTATTTCTAAACACCCACCTTGTTCCAATGATTGTTTTATCTTTAGGTGGTGGTACTAATTCCCATACTGTTCCTAGTGAATTGAGCCAACTCTTCTTGCATTGCAATAATCCAATCGGGATCAAGAAGAGCTTGGTCAATAGTTTTTTGGGTTCAATTTTAGAAATCAAAGATATTTGACTAAGGTTTCAGATGAGGCTCTAGTTCGAACTCCTAGACTTGGATCACCTATCACTTGGTCGATAGGATGATTCGTTTTGGGTCCTAGTTGGATTTGGGTTTGAGTCTACAACTTGATCCATAGGATGACTCGTTTGAGTTCTAGTTTGGTTGGAGTCATCTATCACTTGGTCGATAGAGTGACTTGGTTGACTTAGGTTAGGATTAACACTAGACCTGATTCCTGGATCGAGTTAGGTCTAGTATGAGTCGACTCGCTAATTGGGGTTCTCGGGGGTTTTGTAGGTTCGTGTCCTTCATCAAATACTACATTGATAGTCTCCTCGACTCTAAGGGTGTCGTGGTTATATACTCTATAAGCTCTGCTTGTAGTCGAGTATCCTAGAAAGATTCCGATCGTGGTTTTGGATGTAAATTTCCCTAGGTAATCCTTAGTGTTTAGGATATATACCTTACATCCAAATATCCTAAAGTACTTGATGTTAGGTATTTTATCGTGATAAATCTCGTATGAGGTCTTAAGGTGTCTCTTTACCATAAGGATTCTATTTTGGACATAGCATGTCGTACTCACGGCTTCCGCCCAAAACCTATCGGGTAGGTTATACTCATTTAACATTGTCCTAGCGGCTTCTTGTAGGGTTCTATTTTTGCGTTCTACTAGGCCATTTTGTTGTGGAGTTCTAGGGCAAGAGAACTCGTGGTGGTATCCATTTAGGTTACAGAATTCTGTAAACCTATGGTTTTTGAATTCACCACCATGATCAGTCCTAAGTCTTTTGATTTTAATGCTTTGTTGATTTTCTATTAACTTAAATAGATTGATTAATTGATCTAGGGTATCATTTTTGTGTTTGATGAACCTAACCCAAGTAAATATAGAATAGTCATCAATTATGACTAAGCAGAATTTACTTCCCTTAGCTAAGTGACTTAGCTCTGTGTGAATCAAATAGATCCATGTGTAGGAGCTCAAGCACACTTTTGGTTCGTTCTTGACTAGTTAGTTGATGTTGTGTCCTAGATTGTTTACCTTGTTGACAAACATTACATATTTTATTATCCAAGTTATTGAGGTTAGGCAAACCTCTAACTAAGTCACTCTGACTCATCTTGTGGATGAGTCTTGGGTGTGAGTGACCGAGTCGTCGGTGCCACAACCATGATTCCTCTTGCCGTGTCATAAGACACTTAGTTGAGGAGTTAGTTAAGTTAATAGTGTAAATGTTGTTATTTCTAGTTCCCTTAAGAATTTTTTTAGAGGTTTCGTTTGTATTAATTACGCATTCATTTTCTAGAAATATGACCTTATAGTTATTATCACACAATTGGCTTACACTGAGAAGATTATATTGAAAATTTTCTACTAATAAAACGTTTTGAATGACAAAATTTGAGTTAAGCTCAATATCACCTGATCCGATAATTTTGAGCTTGCCGTTATTTTCGAAGGCTACCGATCCTTGTCGTTTGAATCGAAGCTTCGAAAACTTAAGTTGATCCCCGGTCATGTGTCGGGAGCAACCACTGTCCAACATCCATTGATCCTACACGCAAGGTAGTTGGATCGGATATTGGATTTATTAAAAAATTGGTTGAAAATTATTAACTTAAATCATCTCACCCATGTCTACATGATCAAACATGTTAATCCTATATGTTCTTGTGAGATGACTTCCAATTTTAGTTGAATTAAATTTAATGACTTAAACACTTGTCAACCTTGCGTTAGATTCGGATTTGACCTTAGACTCATCAAGTCACCTTTTCAAGATCATGGCTTCCAGGTCGTGGCGAGGCACAGATGCCTTCTTTGATCGAAAAAATGACCACTTCCTTAGACAAAGCCATTTTCAAGAAAATAGAGACTTGACTCACCTAAGACCACTTCCTGGTCTAACTAGTCTAGGATACGGCGAGGTAGCTTCAGCTAGTTCCGCTCGATCAAGTGCACCGAACTAGATACGCCTTATCTAGCCCGAATACACAAGACTCCACTTTCCTAGCGTACTATCATCTCGCCGTGTCCTGGTACTATGTTATCAAGTATTGACGAGTTAAGTCCTATCTAACCATTCTAAGAAGTAAAATCAAACTAAATAAAAAACCTAAGCATGCAATTTCTAAGTTAAAACACAAACAAATTTCGTACTAGCTCCCCCTGGACCGTTGAATCGATTCGGTCTCTCCACATAGTGGATTTGGTCCTTGGGAACCCAGTACTAGTTTGATCCTAAGTTTGAAATCAAGGTGGTCTTAGGGACCCATGCTTGGACACGTTTTTAATGTCGACTTACGATTGACATATACGACTTATTGGTCGTGTTTGAGCTAAACCCTAGTCCGACCTTGTTGTACACGACCCTTTGCGATCCAAGTAGGAGGTCAAGTCCTTTGGATCCCAAAGTAAACCTTTCCAACGTATTCCTAAGATCTTCGACTTGACTCTTCAAGAGTGAGTTCTCAACTTCGAGTTTTTCAACCCGAGTTGAGTCCTTCTCTTGAACTCGACTAGTCGAAGAGGTTAGGGAGACCTCGTGTTTGAGGAGTTTAACTTCCTCAACCAGGGTCTCGACCTTGGACTCGGACTTAGCTAACTTTCTATTTAAAAACTTAATTGCACTATAAAGTGTAGTAATAAGAGATACTTCGTTCGGTGCATATTGCTAATTACTCGTGCCGATGAACTTTACTAAAGTTGGGGAAAGTTACCAGAGGCTCATAACTGTGTTAGGAAATATTGAACAATTCGGCGTTGGGGAAATATGCAAACAATGATTCTGATATACTTCCTTGGAAGCTTCTTCCCAAGTGGCGTTAAGTGCCTTTTTGTGTTTTGGTGCCTTGCTCTTGAGTTTTGGGCATTCGGACTTAATGTGTCCAAACCTGTTGCATTCATAACATCTTATGTTTGAACTTTTAGGCTTACCTTCGTTGGGTCAGTGGACGGCTCATTTTGACCCTTGACTATCCTCGAACTAGGTTGACTAGTTCGGCCTCCATTCGAGTCGACCTCGAATCGGACTCATCCTCTTCTTCCTTGGAGGTGGCTTGCTAGCGGTTTTCTTCTTTGAACCTGCAAATAATGCTATACCTTTCTCGGGTTTCGAGTTAGACTGCTCATGAAGTTCAAAATCAGAAAAAAGTTCATCTAATCTAAGTTTAGAAAGATCCTTGGAGACCTTGTAGGCATCGACCATGGATGCCCACAAGGTAGTCCTCGGAAAGGAGTTTAGGACATACCTTATAAGGTCGCGGTTTTCGACCTTTTGCCCGATTGCGTGTAGATTGTTGACGATGTCCTGGACTCGGGCGTGAAGTTGCGTCGCGGACTCGTGTTCCTGCATTTTTAGATTATATAATTTATTGAATAAAAGGTCGCGCTTATATACCTTGGCTTCATCGGTCCCTTCTAGCTTTGTCCATAGGTCCTTTGCGCTGATGAAGGGGCCGACGCGATTTAACTCCTCCTTGGACAAGCCGCATTGGAGGATTTGTGTTGCCTTGGCATCGGCTTCGACTTGTCGTTTTGTTGCAACGGTCCATTGATCATAACCCAAGGATTCACCCACTTCGTTAGTCGGAAGTGTGAAACCCGTTTGGATTATGATCCACATCTCGATTTGGGTTTTGAGAAAGCACTCCATCCGACCTTTCCAGTAACGGAAATCATCTCCGTTGTAAAACGGAGGTCGGACGGTGCTAAAACCCTCGAGATGGGCCATTTGGAAGGAAAACCTTGCACAAAAAAAAAACACGAAAAGGGTTCCAAGACTTCGCCTTGGATTAGTGGTGCGGGAAATAAAAAGAAACAAACGAGAAATAGAAAGTTAAGCAAAGAAATAAGAAACTAAATAAAAAGTAAGTACTCACAACCTTCGATGTCCCCGAAAGGCTATTAAACGTCGATTTTTGAGGATGAAAACAGCTTGTTACAGGGGTAAACCCCAGTAAGAAGTGTAGATCTCTCAGAGAGCTTCGATTTGGTGGGTAGATTGTTTTGTGAGTCCCCTTGTAGAAAAAGTTATGCTCGTTTGATCGTGAGGTACTCTGAAGGCGATTAGTACTTGCAAAAACACAACCAAAAACTATGTACCAAGACTTGGTCTTGGATTAGTAGTGTGGGAGAAATCTTAAAATGATAAATACGAAAAGAAAATTGCTCGATTGGTGGTTGCACCGAATCTGAGCGCCCCCGGCTCTGATACCAATTGTTAGGTTTGATGGTTGTGTATGTTTTGGCCTTAGTAAAACGTTTAAGTTAAGAGTTCTTCTTAACTTTGCCCTTTCTCCCCTTTAAGTAAAGCATTAACGGCATAATGTTTACGTTGACGGCACACATAAGTTTAAGTTAAGAATTCTCTTAACTTGGCCTTTACTTCCTTTGTTAAAAGTTAAATAAGTTTTCAAAACTTAGAGTTAACTTTTGGTTTAAATATGAAGTAAGAGTTAAGTTATAAAAAAAATTTGACCCCTTAACTTTGGCTTGGCTGGTCTCCCCCTTTTGCCATATATCGAAAAGAGTAAGGGGTGTGTGGAAAACAAAAATAAGTGTTAAATTTAAAGTCCAAGCATGTTCCACATTATTTTTAAAAATAATATACTGAAAATAAGCTCATCTATAAAATGTTCGACTCATATTTGACTTGATTGATATAAAAGATCAACCAGTCCTGGTCAGAGTCGGTTAGTATATATGATTATACTCTGTGGTTCATAACGATGCACTAGCTCTACATCTGGAACCAGGAGTAAGGTCCTAACATTTCACGCCCATCTACGTGGCTAAGTACACAAACACATTAGTCCTATGTGTTGTGAGATGTATTGGCTCCTTAAATCTATAGGTGCATGATATCTAAGGTATGTCCTATACTAATTCCATAAAAAATGAAAATTAAGAAATAGTAGTAAGAAAATATAATTTGCAAGTTCCTATTCTACTACGCACATGCCCAATTTTCGTCTTAATAGACTAAATTCGGCTTCGGGTAGGGGTTTAGTAAATAGGTCTGCTAAGTTAGACTTTGATTCGACGTATTCGAGTTGTATGGCTCCGTTGGCCACATGTTCTCGAATGAAATGGTGTTTGACCTCTATATGTTTGGTCCTAGAGTGACATATCAGATTCTTTGTAAGATTAATTGAACTAATGTTATCTACGTGAAGTTTAGTATTCGTAAAGTCTAACTTAAAGTCACGGAGAGTGTGCTTCATCCAAAGAAGCTGCGTGACACACTCACCCATCGCGATGTATTCGGCTTCGGTGGTAGATAAAGCAACACAGTGTTGCTTCCTACTGCACCAACTCACTAGACTCGAGCCGAGAAGTTGACAACAACCACTCGTACTCTTTCTATCGAGCTTACTACCGGCATAGTCCGAATCAGAGTAGCCGATTAGTTCGAACTCGGTAGATCTAGGGTACCAAATACCGACATTAAGTGTACCCTTTAGATATCTAAGGATACGTTTAACTAGAGTTAGGTGAGACTCATTGGCACAGGTTTGGAACCTTGCGCACATACTTACTGCAAATAGGATATCAGGTCGGCTTGCAGTTAAGTAAAGGAGACTCCCTATTATGCTCCTATAGTATTTTAAATCAATTGAGTTTCCGATTAAATCTTCTTCTATATTGACATTAGTTGCCATTGGGGTATTAATAATTTTAGCATCTTGCATTCCAAACCGTTTAATTAATTCCCTAGTATATTTGCGTTGATGTAGGTATATTCCATCTTTAGTTTGTTTAATTTGTAGACCTAAAAAGAAGCTTAACTCACCCACTAAATTCATTTCAAATTCACTTTCCATAAGTGAAATGAACTCATTTAGTAGGATTGAGTTGGTGGTTCCGAAAATAATGTCATCTACGTAGATTTGGGCTATGAATATGTCTTTACCTAAGGTTTTTACGAAAAGAGTTGGGTCAACTACACCTTGTTTAAAACCTTTGGACTTAAGATAAATCGAAAGTCTCTCGTACCAAGCTCGAGGAGCTTGTTTAAGTCCATAAAGAGCTTTCTTTAACCTAAGGACATGATCGGGTTTGTCTAAACTTTCGAAACCGGGGGGTTGACTAACGTAAACTTCTTCTTTAATGTATCCATTTAAGAATGCAGATTTCACATCCATTTGAAACAATTTAAATCCTTGATGTCTTTGCATATTCTAATAGCATTCGAATGGACTCTAATCTAGCTACTGGGGCATAGGTCTCGTAGTAATCTAAACCTTCGACTTGACTAAACCCTTTAGCAACTAGTCTAGCTTTATTTCTAACTACTTCACCTTTATCATCAATTTTATTTCTAAACACCCACCTTGTTCCAATGATTGTTTTATCTTTAGGTGGTGGTACTAATTCTCATACTTCGTTCCTAGTGAATTGAGCCAACTCTTCTTGCATTGCAATAATCCAATCGGGATCAAGAAGAGCTTGGTCAATAGTTTTGGGTTCAATTTTAGAAATCAAAGATATTTGACTAAGGTTTATGTATGAGGCTCTAGTTCGAACTCCTAGACTTGGATCACCTATCACTTGGTCGATAGGATGATTCGTTTGGGTCCTAGTTGGATTTGGGTTTGAGTCTACAACTTGATCCATAGGATGACTCGTTTGAGTTCTAGTTTGGTTGGAGTCATCTATCACTTGGTCGATAGAGTGACTTGGTTGACTTAGGTTAGGATTAACACTAGACCTGATTTCCGGATCAGAGTTAGGTCTAGTATGAGTCGGCTCGCTAATTGGGGTTGCCGGGGGTTTTGTAGGTTCGTGTCCTTCATCAAATACTACATTGATAGTCTCCTCGACTCTAAGGGTGTCGTGGTTATATACTCTATAAGCTCTGCTTGTAGTCGAGTATCCTAGAAAGATTCCGATCGTGGTTTTGGATGTAAATTTCCCTAGGTAATCCTTAGTGTTTAGGATATATACCTTACATCCAAATATCCTAAAGTACTTGATGTTAGGTATTTTATCGTGATAAATCTCGTATGAGGTCTTAAGGTGTCTCTTTATCATAAGGATTCTATTTTGGACATAGCATGTCGTACTCACGGCTTCCGCCCAAAACCTATCGGGTAGGTTATACTCATTTAACATTGTCCTAGCGGCTTCTTGTAGGGTTCTATTTTTGCGTTCTACTAGGCCATTTTGTTGTGGAGTTCTAGGGCAAGAGAACCCGTGGTGGTATCCATTTAGGTTACAGAATTCTGTAAACCTATGGTTTTCGAATTCACCACCATGATCAGTCCTAAGTCTTTTGATTTTAATGCTTTGTTGATTTTCTATTAACTTAAATAGATTGATTAATTGATCTAGGGTATCATTTTTGTGTTTGATGAACCTAACCCAAGTAAATCTAGAATAGTCATCAATTATGACTAAGCAGAATTTACTTCCGTTAAGTGACTTAGCTCTGTGTGAATCAAATAGATCCATGTGTAGGAGCTCAAGCACACTTTTGGTTCGTTCTTGACTAGTTAGTTGATGTTGTGTCGTAGATTGTTTACCTTGTTGACAAACATTATATATTTTATTATCCAAGTTATTGAGGTTAGGCAAACCTCTAACTAAGTCACTCTGACTCATCTTGTGGATGAGTCTTGGGTGTGAGTGACCGAGTCGTCGGTGCCACAACCATGATTCCTCTTGCCGTGTCATAAGACACTTAGTTGAGGAGTTAGTTAAGTTAATAGTGTAAATGTTGTTATTTCTAGTTCCCTTAAGAATTTTTTTAGAGGTTTCGTTTGTATTAATTACGCATTCATTTTCTAGAAATATGACCTTATAGTTATTATCACACAATTGGCTTACACTGAGAAGATTATATTGAAAATTTTCTACTAATAAAACGTTTTGAATGACAAAATTTGAGTTAAGCTCAATATCACCTGATCCGATAATTTTGAGTTTGCCGTTATTTTCGAAGGCTACCGATCCTTGTCGTTTGAATCGAAGCTTCGAAAACTTAAGTTGATCCCCGGTCATGTGTCGGGAGCAACCAGCATCAACATCCATTGATCCTACATAAGGTAGTTGGATCGGATATTGGATTTATTAAAATTGGTTGAAAATTATTAACTTAAATCATCTCACCCATGTCTACATGATCAAACATGTTAATCCTATATGTTCTTGTGAGATGACTTCCAATTTTAGTTGAATTAAATTTAATGACTTAAACACTTGTCAACCTTGCGTTAGATTGGTTGACCTTAGACTCATCAAGTCACCTTTTCAAGATCATGGCTTCAGTCGTGGCGAGCACGAGATGCCTTCTTTGATCGAAAAATGACCACTTCCTTAGACAAAGCCATTTTCAAGAAAATAGAGACTTGACTCACCTAAGACCACTTCTGGTCTAACTAGTCTAGGATACTGGAGGTAGCTTGGCTAGTTCCGCTCGATCAAGTGCACCGAACTAGATACGCCTTATCTAGCCCGAATACACAAGACTCCACTTTCCTAGCGTACTATCATCTCGCCGTGTCCTGGTACTATGTTATCAAGTATTGACGAGTTAAGTCCTATCTAACCATTCTAAGAAGTAAAATCAAACTAAATAAAAAACCTAAGCATACAATTTCTAAGTTAAAACACAAACAAATTTCGTACTAGCTCCCCCTGGACCGTTGAATCGATTTGGTCTCTCCACATAGTGGATTTGGTCCTTGGAAACCCAGTACTAGTTTGATCCTAAGTTTGAAATCAAGGTGGTCTTAGGGACCCATGCTTGGACACGTTTTTAATGTCGACTTACGATTGACATATACGACTTATTGGTCGTGTTTGAGCTAAACCCTAGTCCGACCTTGTTGTACACGACCCTTTGCGATCCAAGTAGGAGGTCAAGTCCTTTGGATCCCAAAGTAAACCTTTCCAACGTATTCCTAAGATCTTCGACTTGACTCTTCAAGAGTGAGTTCTCAACTTCGAGTTTTTCAACCCGAGTTGAGTCCTTCTCTTGAACTCGACTAGTCGAAGAGGTTAGGGAGACCTCGTGTTTGAGGAGTTTAACTTCCTCAACCAGGGTCTCGACCTTGGACTCGGACTTAGCTAACTTTCTATTTAAAAACTTAATTGCACTATAAAGTGTAGTAATAAGAGACCGACTTACCTTGAGTGTATCTTTTGAACCGGATGCGTATCCGTGGCTCGTCTTGAATAGTGCTTCGCAGTCCGACTCGTCTTCGGTTTTCGATTCCGTCTCCGATTCCACCGGTTTAGCCATGAGGACTCGATCGTTATCTTCTTCCTCGGAAGCTTCTTCCCAAGTGGCGTTAAGTGCCTTTTTGTGTTTTGGTGCCTTGCTCTTGAGTTTTGGGCATTCGGACTTAATGTGTCCAAACCTGTTGCGTTCATAACATCTTATGTTTGAACTTTTAGGCATACCTTCGTTGGGTCGAGTGACGGCTCATTTTCGGCCCTTGACTATCCTCCGAACTAGGTTGACTAGTTCGGCCTCCATTTCCGAGTCGACCTCCGAATCGGACT
Source organism: Wurfbainia villosa (assembly GCA_025175895.1). Lineage (NCBI taxonomy): Eukaryota > Viridiplantae > Streptophyta > Magnoliopsida > Zingiberales > Zingiberaceae > Wurfbainia > Wurfbainia villosa. The sequence continues at coordinate 7,062,329 of CM045989.1, forward strand.
CATCCTCTTCTTCCTTCGGAGGTGGCTTGCTAGCGGTTTTCTTCTTTGAACCTGCAATTAATGCTATACCTTTCTCGGGTTTCGAGTTAGACTGCTCATGAAGTTCAAAATCAGAAAAAAGTTCATCTGATCTAAGTTTAGAAAGATCCTTGGAGACCTTGTAGGCATCGACCATGGATGCCCACAAGGTAGTCCTCGGAAAGGAGTTTAGGACATACCTTATAAGGTCGCGGTTTTCGACCTTTTGCCCGATTGCGTGTAGATTGTTGACGATGTCCTGGACTCGGGCATGAAGTTGCGTCGCGGACTCGTGTTCCTGCATTTTTAGATTATATAATTTATTGAATAAAAGGTCACGCTTACATACCTTGGCTTCATCGGTCCCTTCGTGTAGCTCTACTAGCTTTGTCCATAGGTCCTTTGCGCTGATGAAGGGGCCGACGCGATTTAACTCCTCCTTGGACAAGCCGCATTGGAGGATTTGTGTTGCCTTGGCATCGGCTTCGACTTGTCGTTTTGTTGCAACGGTCCATTGATCATAACCCAAGGATTCACCCACTTCGTTAGTCGAAAGTGTGAAACCCGTTTGGATTATGATCCACATCTCGATTTGGGTTTTGAGAAAGCACTCCATCCGACCTTTCCAGTAACGGAAATCATCTCCGTTGTAAAACGGAGGTCGGACGGTGCTAAAACCCTCGAGATGGGCCATTTGGAAGGAAAACCTTGCACAAAAAAAAAACACGAAAAGGGTTCCAAGACTTCGCCTTGGATTAGTGGTGCGGGAAATAAAAAGAAACAAACGAGAAATAGAAAGTTAAGCAAAGAAATAAGAAACTAAATAAAAAGTAAGTACTCACAACCTTCGATGTCCCCGAAAGGCTACTAAACGTCAATTTTTGAGGATGAAAACAGCTTGTTACAGGGGTAAACCCCAGTAAGAAGTGTAGATCTCTCAGAGAGCTTCGATTTGGTGGGTAGATTGTTTTGTGAGTCCCCTTGTAGAAAAAGTTATGCTCGTTTGATCGTGAGGTACTCCGAAGGCGATTAGTACTTGCAAAAACACAACCAAAAACTATGTACCAAGACTTGGTCTTGGATTAGTAGTGTGGGAGAAATCTTAAAATGATAAATACGAAAAGAAAATTGCTCGATTGGTGGTTGCACCGAATCTGAGCGCCCGACTCGATACCAATTGTTAGGTTTGATGGTTGTGTATGTTTTGGCCTTAGTAAAACGTTTAAGTTAAGAGTTCTTCTTAACTTTGCCCTTTCTCCCCTTTAAGTAAAGCATTAACGGCATAATGTTTACGTTGACGGCACACATAAGTTTAAGTTAAGAATTCTCTTAACTTGGCCTTTACTTCCTTTGTTAAAAGTTAAATAAGTTTTCAAAACTTAGAGTTAACTTTTGGTTTAAATATGAAGTAAGAGTTAAGTTATAAAAAAAATTTGACCCCTTAACTTTGGCTTGGCTGGTCTCTCCCTTTTGCCATATATCGAAAAGAGTAAGGGGTGTGTGGAAAACAAAAATAAGTGTTAAATTTAAAGTCCAAGCATGTTCCACATTATTTTTAAAAATAATATACTGAAAATAAGCTCATCTATAAAATGTTCGACTCATATTTGACTTGATTGATATAAAAGATCAACCAGTCCTGGTCAGAGTCGGTTAGTATATATGATTATACTCTGTGGTTCATAACGATGCACTAGCTCTACATCTGGAACCAGGAGTAAGGTCCTAACATTTCACGCCCATCTACGTGGCTAAGTACACAAACACATTAGTCCTATGTGTTGTGAGATGTATTGGCTCCTTAAATCTATAGGTGCATGATATCTAAGGTATGTCCTATACTAATTCCATAAAAAATGAAAATTAAGAAATAGTAGTAAGAAAATATAATTTGCAAGTTCCTATTCTACTACGCACATGCCCAATTTTCGTCTTAATAGACTAAATTCGGCTTCGGGTAGAGGTTTAGTAAATAGGTCTGCTAAGTTAGACTTTGATTCGACGTATTCGAGTTGTATGGCTCCGTTGGCCACATGTTCTCGAATGAAATGGTATTTGACCTCTATATGTTTGGTCCTAGAGTGACATATCAGATTCTTTGTAAGATTAATTGAACTAATGTTATCTACGTGAAGTTTAGTATTCGTAAAGTCTAACTTAAAGTCGCGGAGAGTGTGCTTCATCCAAAGAAGCTGCGTGACACACTCACCCATCGCGATGTATTCGGCTTCGGTGGTAGATAAAGCAACACAGTGTTGCTTCCTACTACACCAACTCACTAGACTCGAGCCGAGAAGTTGACAACAACCACTCGTACTCTTTCTATCGAGCTTACTACCGGCATAGTCCGAATTAGAGTAGCCGATTAGTTCGAACTCGGTAGATCTAGGGTACCAAATACCGACATTAAGTGTACCCTTTAGATATCTAAGGATACGTTTAACTAGAGTTAGGTGAGACTCCTTGGCACAGGTTTGGAACCTTCTGCATACTTCATGCAAATAGGATATCAGTGCCTGCAGTTAAGTAAAGGAGACTCCCTATTATGCTCCTATAGTATTTTAAATCAATTGAGTTTCCGATTAAATCTTCTTCTATATTGACATTAGGTGCCATTGGGGTATTAATAATTTTAGCATCTTGCATTCCAAACCGTTTAATTAATTCCCTAGTATATTTGCGTTGATATAGGTATATTCCATCTTTAGTTTGTTTAATTTGTAGACCTAAAAAGAAGCTTAACTCACCCACTAAATTCATTTCAAATTCACTTTCCATAAGTGAAATGAACTCATTTAGTAGGATTGAGTTGGTGGTTCCGAAAATAATATCATCTACGTAGATTTGGGCTATGAATATGTCTTTACCTAAGGTTTTTACGAAAAGAGTTGGGTCAACTACACCTTGGTTAAAACCTTTGGACTTAAGATAAATCGAAAGTCTCTCGTACCAAGCTCGAGGAGCTTGTTTAAGTCCATAAAGAGCTTTCTTTAACCTAAGGACATGATCGGGTTTGTCTAAACTTTCGAAACCGGGGGGTTGACTAACGTAAACTTCTTCTTTAATGTATCCATTTAAGAATGCAGATTTCACATCCATTTGAAACAATTTAAATCCTCGATGTGCTGCATATGCTAATAGCATTCGAATGGACTCTAATCTAGCTACTGGGGCATAGGTCTCGTAGTAATCTAAACCTTCGACTTGACTAAACCCTTTAGCAACTAGTCTAGCTTTATTTCTAACTACTTCACCTTTATCATCAATTTTATTTCTAAACACCCACCTTGTTCCAATGATTGTTTTATCTTTAGGTGGTGGTACTAATTCCCATACTGCCGTTCCTAGTGAATTGAGCCAACTCTTCTTGCATTGCAATAATCCAATCGGGATCAAGAAGAGCTTGGTCAATAGTTTTGGGTTCAATTTTAGAAATCAAAGATATTTGACTAAGGTTTCTGTATGAGGCTCTAGTTCGAACTCCTAGACTTGGATCACCTATCACTTGGTCGATAGGATGATTCGTTTGGGTCCTAGTTGGATTTGGGTTTGAGTCTACAACTTGATCCATAGGATGACTCGTTTGAGTTCTAGTTTGGTTGGAGTCATCTATCACTTGGTCGATAGAGTGACTTGGTTGACTTAGGTTAGGATTAACACTAGACCTGATTTCCGGATCAGAGTTAGGTCTAGTATGAGTCGGCTCGCTAATTGGGGTTGCCGGGGGTTTTGTAGGTTCGTGTCCTTCATCAAATACTACATTGATAGTCTCCTCGACTCTAAGGGTGTCGTGGTTATATACTCTATAAGCTCTGCTTGTAGTCGAGTATCCTAGAAAGATTCCGATCGTGGTTTTGGATGTAAATTTCCCTAGGTAATCCTTAGTGTTTAGGATATATACCTTACATCCAAATATCCTAAAGTACTTGATGTTAGGTATTTTATCGTGATAAATCTCGTATGAGGTCTTAAGGTGTCTCTTTACCATAAGGATTCTATTTTGGACATAGCATGTCGTACTCACGGCTTCCGCCCAAAACCTATCGGGTAGGTTATACTCATTTAACATTGTCCTAGCGGCTTCTTGTAGGGTTCTATTTTTGCGTTCTACTAGGCCATTTTGTTGTGGAGTTCTAGGGCAAGAGAACTCGTGGTGGTATCCATTTAGGTTACGAGTCAGAAACCTATGGTTTCGAATTCACCACCATGATCACCCTAAGTCTTTTGATTTTAATGCTTTGTTGATTTTCTATTAACTTAAATAGATTGATTAATTGATCTAGGGTATCATTTTTGTGTTTGATGAACCTAACCCAAGTAAATATAGAATAGTCATCAATTATGACTAAGCAGAATTTACTTCCGTTAAGTGACTTAGCTCTGTGTGAATCAAATAGATCCATGTGTAGGAGCTCAAGCACACTTTTGGTTCGTTCTTGACTAGTTAGTTGATGTTGTGTCCTAGATTGTTTACCTTGTTGACAAACATTATATATTTTATTATCCAAGTTATTGAGGTTAGGCAAACCTCTAACTAAGTCACTCTGACTCATCTTGTGGATGAGTCTTGGGTGTGAGTGGCCGTCATTTGCCACAACCATGATTCCTCTTCTACACTTAGTTGAGGAGTTAGTTAAGTTAATAGTGTAAATGTTGTTATTTCTAGTTCCCTTAAGAATTTTTTTAGAGGTTTCGTTTGTATTAATTACGCATTCATTTTCTAGAAATATGACCTTATAGTTATTATCACACAATTGGCTTACACTGAGAAGATTATATTGAAAATTTTCTACTAATAAAACGTTTTGAATGACAAAATTTGAGTTGAGCTCAATATCACCTGATCCGATAATTTTGAGTTTGCCGTTATTTTCGAAGGTTACCGATCCTTGTCGTTTGAATCGAAGCTTCGAAAACTTAAGTTGATCCCCGGTCATGTGTCGGGAGCAACCACTGTCCAACATCCATTGATCCTACACGCAAGGTAGTTGGATCGGATATTGGATTTATTAAAAAATTGGTTGAAAATTATTAACTTAAATCATCTCACCCATGTCTACATGATCAAACATGTTAATCCTATATGTTCTTGTGAGATGACTTCCAATTTTAGTTGAATTAAATTTAATGACTTAAACACTTGTCAACCTTGCGTTAGATTCGGATTTGACCTTAGACTCATCAAGTCACCTTTTCAAGATCATGGCTTCCAGGTCGTGGCGAGGCACAGATGCCTTCTTTGATCGAAAAAATGACCACTTCCTTAGACAAAGCCATTTTCAAGAAAATAGAGACTTGACTCACCTAAGACCACTTCCTGGTCTAACTAGTTTAGGATACGGCGAGGTAGCTTCAGCTAGTTCCGCTCGATCAAGTGCACCGAACTAGATACGCCTTATCTAGCCCGAATACACAAGACTCCACTTTCCTAGCGTACTATCATCTCGCCGTGTCACAGTACTATGTTATTAAGTATTGATGAGTTATAGTCCTATCTAACCATTCTAAGAAGTAAAATCAAACTAAATAAAAACCTAAGCATGCAATTTCTAAGTTAAAACACAAACAAATTTCGTACTAGCTCCCCCTGGACCGTTGAATCGATTCGGTCTCTCCACATAGTGGATTTGGTCCTTGGGAACCCAGTACTGGTTTGATCCTAAGTTTGAAATCAAGGTGGTCTTAGGGACCCATGCTTGGACACGCTTTTAATGTCGACTTACGATTGACATATACTTATTGGTCGTGTTTGAGCTAAACCCTAGTCCGACCTTGTTGTACACGACCCTTTGCGATCCAAGTAGGAGGTCAAGTCCTTTGGATCCCAAAGTAAACCTTTCCAACGTATTCCTAAGATCTTCGACTTGACTCTTCAAGAGTGAGTTCTCAACTTCGAGTTTTTCAACCCGAGTTGAGTCCTTCTCTTGAACTCGACTAGTCGAAGAGGTTAGGGAGACCTCGTGTTTGAGGAGTTTAACTTCCTCAACCAGGGTCTCGACCTTGGACTCGGACTTAGCTAACTTTCTATTTAAAAACTTAATTGCACTATAAAGTGTAGTAATAAGAGACCGACTTACCTTGAGTGTATCTTTTGAACCGGATGCGTATCCGTGGCTCGTCTTGAATAGTGCTTCGCAGTCCGACTCGTCTTCGGTTTTCGATTCCGTCTCCGATTCCACCGGTTTAGCCATGAGGACTCGATCGTTATCTTCTTCCTCGGAAGCTTCTTCCCAAGTGGCGTTAAGTGCCTTTTTGTGTTTTGGTGCCTTGCTCTTGAGTTTTGGGCATTCGGACTTAATGTGTCCAAACCTGTTGCGTTCATAACATCTTATGTTTGAACTTTTAGGCTTACCTTCGTTGGGTCGAGTGACGGCTCATTTTCGGCCCTTGACTATCCTCCGAACTAGGTTGACTAGTTCGGCCTCCATTTCCGAGTCGACCTCCGAATCGGACTCATCCTCTTCTTCCTTCGGAGGTGGCTTGCTAGCGGTTTTCTTCTTTGAACCTGCAAATAATGCTATACCTTTCTCGGGTTTCGAGTTAGACTGCTCATGAAGTTCAAAATCAGAAAAAAGTTCATCTGATCTAAGTTTAGAAAGATCCTTGGAGACCTTGTAGGCATCGACCATGGATGCCCACAAGGTAGTCCTCGGAAAGGAGTTTAGGACATACCTTATAAGGTCGCGGTTTTCGACCTTTTGCCCGATTGCGTGTAGATTGTTGATGAATGTCCTCGACTTGAAGTTGCGTCGCGGACTCGTGTTCCTGCATTTTTAGATTATATAATTTATTAAATAAAAGGTCACGCTTACATACCTTGGCTTCATCGGTCCCTTCGTGTAGCTCTACTAGCTTTGTCCATAGGTCCTTTGCGCTGATGAAGGGGCCGACGCGATTTAACTCCTCCTTGGACAAGCCGCATTGGAGGATTTGTGTTGCCTTGGCATCGGCTTCGACTTGTCATTTTGTTGCAACGGTCCATTGATCATAACCCAAGGATTCACCCACTTCGTTAGTCGAAAGTGTGAAACCCGTTTGGATTATGATCCACATCTCGATTTGGGTTTTGAGAAAGCACTCCATCCGACCTTTCCAGTAACGGAAATCATCTCCGTTGTAAAACGGAGGTCGGACGGTGCTAAAACCCTCGAGATGGGCCATTTGGAAGGAAAACCTTGCACAAAAAAAAACACGAAAAGGGTTCCAAGACTTCGCCTTGGATTAGTGGTGCGGGAAATAAAAAGAAACAAACGAGAAATAGAAAGTTAAGCAAAGAAATAAGAAACTAAATAAAAAGTAAGTACTCACAACCTTTGATGTCCCCAAAAGGCTACTAAACGTCGATTTTTGAGGATGAAAACAGCTTGTTACAGGGGTAAACCGCAGTAAGAAGTGTAGATCTCTCAGAGAGCTTCGATTTGGTGGGTAGATTGTTTTTTGAGTCCCCTTGTAGAAAAAGTTATGCTCGTTTGATCGTGAGGTACTCCGAAGGCGATTAGTACTTGCAAAAACACAACCAAAAACTATGTACCAAGACTTGGTCTTGGATTAGTAGTGTGGGAGAAATCTTAAAATGATAAATACGAAAAGAAAATTGCTCGATTGGTGGTTGCACCGAATCTGAGCGCCCCCGGCTCTGATACCAATTGTTAGGTTTGATGGTTGTGTATGTTTTGGCCTTAGTAAAACGTTTAAGTTAAGAGTTCTTCTTAACTTTGCCCTTTCTCCCCTTTAAGTAAAGCATTAACGGCATAATGTTTACGTTGACGGCACACATAAGTTTAAGTTAAGAATTCTCTTAACTTGGCCTTTACTTCCTTTGTTAAAAGTTAAATAAGTTTTCAAAACTTAGAGTTAACTTTTGGTTTAAATATGAAGTAAGAGTTAAGTTATAAAAAAAATTTGACCCCTTAACTTTGGCTTGGCTGGTCTCCCCCTTTTGCCATATATCGAAAAGAGTAAGGGGTGTGTGGAAAACAAAAATAAGTGTTAAATTTAAAGTCCAAGCATGTTCCACATTATTTTTAAAAATAATATACTGAAAATAAGCTCATCTATAAAATGTTCGACTCATATTTGACTTGATTGATATAAAAGATCAACCAGTCAGAGTCGGTTAGTATATATGATTATACTCTGTGGTTCATAACGATGCACTAGCTCTACATCTGGAACCAGGAGTAAGGTCCTAACATTTCACGCCCATCTACGTGGCTAAGTACACAAACACATTAGTCCTATGTGTTGTGAGATGTATTGGCTCCTTAAATCTATAGGTGCATGATATCTAAGGTATGTCCTATACTAATTCCATAAAAAATGAAAATTAAGAAATAGTAGTAAGAAAATATAATTTGCAAGTTCCTATTCTACTACGCACATGCCCAATTTTCGTCTTAATAGACTAAATTCGGCTTCGGGTAGGGGTTTAGTAAATAGGTCTGCTAAGTTAGACTTTGATTCGACGTATTCGAGTTGTATGGCTCCGTTGGCCACATGTTCTCGAATGAAATGGTGTTTGACCTCTATATGTTTGGTCCTAGAGTGACATATCAGATTCTTTGTAAGATTAATTGAACTAATGTTATCTACGTGAAGTTTAGTATTCGTAAAGTCTAACTTAAAGTCGCGGAGAGTGTGCTTCATCCAAAGAAGCTGCGTGACACACTCACCCATCGCGATGTATTCGGCTTCGGTGGTAGATAAAGCAACACAGTGTTGCTTCCTACTGCACCAACTCACTAGACTCGAGCCGAGAAGTTGACAACAACCACTCGTACTCTTTCTATCGAGCTTACTACCGGCATAGTCCGAATCAGAGTAGCCGATTAGTTCGAACTCGGTAGATCTAGGGTACCAAATACCGACATTAAGTGTACCCTTTAGATATCTAAGGATACGTTTAACTAGAGTTAGGTGAGACTCCTTGGCACAGGTTTGGAACCTTGCGCACATACTTACTGCAAATAGGATATCAGGTCGGCTTGCAGTTAAGTAAAGGAGACTCCCTATTATGCTCCTATAGTATTTTAAATCAATTGAGTTTCCGATTAAATCTTCTTTTATATTGACATTAGTTGTCATTGGGGTATTAATAATTTTAGCATCTTGCATTCCAAACCGTTTAATTAATTCCCTAGTATATTTGCGTTGATGTAGGTATATTCCATCTTTAGTTTGTTTAATTTGTAGACCTAAAAAGAAGCTTAACTCACCCACTAAATTCATTTCAAATTCACTTTCCATAAGTGAAATGAACTCATTTAGTAGGATTGAGTTGGTGGTTCCGAAAATAATATCATCTACGTAGATTTGGGCTATGAATATGTCTTTACCTAAGGTTTTTACGAAAAGAGTTGGGTCAACTACACCTTGGTTAAAACCTTTGGACTTAAGATAAATCGAAAGTCTCTCGTACCAAGCTCGAGGAGCTTGTTTAAGTCCATAAAGAGCTTTCTTTAACCTAAGGACATGATCGGGTTTGTCTAAACTTTCGAAACCGGGGGGTTGACTAACGTAAACTTCTTCTTTAATGTATCCATTTAAGAATGCAGATTTCACATCCATTTGAAACAATTTAAATCCTCGATGTGCTGCATATGCTAATAGCATTCGAATGGACTCTAATCTAGCTACTGGGGCATAGGTCTCGTAGTAATCTAAACCTTCGACTTGACTAAACCCTTTAGCAACTAGTCTAGCTTTATTTCTAACTACTTCACCTTTATCATCAATTTTATTTCTAAACACCCACCTTGTTCCAATGATTGTTTTATCTTTAGGTGGTGGTACTAATTCCCATACTGTTCCTAGTGAATTGAGCCAACTCTTCTTGCATTGCAATAATCCAATCGGGATCAAGAAGAGCTTGGTCAATAGTTTTGGGTTCAATTTTAGAAATCAAAGATATTTGACTAAGGTTTCTGTATGAGGCTCTAGTTCGAACTCCTAGACTTGGATCACCTATCACTTGGTCGATAGGATGATTCGTTTGGGTCCTAGTTGGATTTGGGTTTGAGTCTACAACTTGATCCATAGGATGACTCGTTTGAGTTCTAGTTTGGTTGGAGTCATCTATCACTTGGTCGATAGAGTGACTTGGTTGACTTAGGTTAGGATTAACACTAGACCTGATTTCCGGATCAGAGTTAGGTCTAGTATGAGTCGGCTCGCTAATTGGGGTTGCCGGGGGTTTTGTAGGTTCGTGTCCTTCATCAAATACTACATTGATAGTCTCCTCGACTCTAAGGGTGTCGTGGTTATATACTCTATAAGCTCTGCTTGTAGTCGAGTATCCTAGAAAGATTCCGATCGTGGTTTTGGATGTAAATTTCCCTAGGTAATCCTTAGTGTTTAGGATATGTACCTTACATCCAAATATCCTAAAGTACTTGATGTTAGGTATTTTATCGTGATAAATCTCGTATGAGGTCTTAAGGTGCCTCTTTACCATAAGGATTCTATTTTGGACATAGCATGTCGTACTCACGGCTTCCGCCCAAAACCTATCGGGTAGGTTATACTCATTTAACATTGTCCTAGCGGCTTCTTGTAGGGTTCTATTTTTGCGTTCTACTAGGCCATTTTGTTGTGGAGTTCTAGGGCAAGAGAACTCGTGGTGGTATCCATTTAGGTTGCTGCACTCAGAAACCTATGGTTTTCGAATTCACCACCATGATCAGTCCTAAGTCTTTTGATTTTAATGCTTTGTTGATTTTCTATTAACTTAAAAAGATTGATTAATTGATCTAGGGTATCATTTTTTTTGTTTGATGAACCTAACCCAAGTAAATCTAGAATAGTCATCAATTATGACTAAGCAGAATTTACTTCCGTTAAGTGACTTAGCTCTGTGTGAATCAAATAGATCCATGTGTAGGAGCTCAAGCACACTTTTGGTTCGTTCTTGACTAGTTAGTTGATGTTGTGTCTTAGATTGTTTACCTTGTTGACAAACATTATATATTTTATTATCCAAGTTATTGAGGTTAGGCAAACCTCTAACTAAGTCACTCTGACTCATCTTGTGGATGAGTGACCGAGCCGTGTGCGCCACAACCATGATTCCTCTTGCCGTGTCATAAGACACTTAGTTGAGGAGTTAGTTAAGTTAATAGTGTAAATGTTGTTATTTCTAGTTCCCTTAAGAATTTTTTTAGAGGTTTCGTTTGTATTAATTACGCATTCATTTTCTAGAAATATGACCTTATAGTTATTATCACACAATTGGCTTACACTGAGAAGATTATATTGAAAATTTTCTACTAATAAAACGTTTTGAATGACAAAATTTGAGTTAAGCTCAATATCACCTGATCCGATAATTTTGAGCTTGCTATTTTCGGCTACCGATCCTTGTCGCTTGAATCAAGCTTCAAAACTTAAGTTGATCCCCTGGCCATGTGCTCCGAGCAACCACCGCCCAACATCCATTGATCCTACACGCAAGGTAGTTGGATCGGATATTGGATTTATTAAAAAATTGGTTGAAAATTATTAACTTAAATCATCTCACCCATGTCTACATGATCAAACATGTTAATCCTATATGTTCTTGTGAGATGACTTCCAATTTTAGTTGAATTAAATTTAATGACTTAAACACTTGTCAACCTTGCGTTAGATTCGGATTTGACCTTAGACTCATCAAGTCACCTTTTCAAGATCATGGCTTCCAGGTCGTGGCGAGGCACAGATGCCTTCTTTGATCGAAAAAACGACCACTTCCTTAGACAAAGTCATTTTCAAGAAAATAGAGACTTGACTCACCTAAGACCACTTCCTGGTCTAACTAGTCTAGGATACGCGAGGTAGCTTCAAATTAGTTCCGATCAAGTGCACAGAACTAGATACGCCTTATCTAGCCCGAATACACAAGACTCCACTTTCCTATCGTACTATCATCTCGCCGGGTCCTGGTACTATGTTATCAAGTATTGACGAGTTATAGTCCTATCTAACCATTCTAAGAAGTAAAATCAAACTAAATAAAAACCTAAGCATGCAATTTCTAAGTTAAAACACAAACAAATTTCGTACTAGCTCCCCCTGGACCGTTGAATCGATTCGGTCTCTCCACATAGTGGATTTGGTCCTTGGGAACACAGTACTAGTTTGATCCTAAGTTTGAAATCAAGGTGGTCTTAGGGACCCATGCTTGGACACGTTTTTTATGTCGACTTACGATTGACATATACGACTTATTGGTCGTGTTTGAGCTAAACCCTAGTCCGACCTTGTTGTACACGACCCTTTGCGATCCAAGTAGGAGGTCAAGTCCTTTGGATCCCAAAGTAAACCTTTCCAACGTATTCCTAAGATCTTCGACTTGACTCTTCAAGAGTGAGTTCTCAACTTTGAGTTTTTCAACCCGAGTTGAGTCCTTCTCTTGAACTCGACTAGTCGAAGAGGTTAGGGAGACCTCGTGTTTGAGGAGTTTAACTTCCTCAACCAAGGTCTCGACCTTGGACTCGGACTTAGCTAACTTTCTATTTAAAAACTTAATTTCACTATAAAGTGTAGTAATAAGAGACCGACTTACCTTGAGTGTATCTTTTGAACCGGATGCGTATTCGTGGCTCGTCTTGAATAGTGCGCGATCAGCCTTCGTCTTCGGTTTTCGATTCCGTCTCCGATTCCACCGGTTTAGCCATGAGGACTCGATCGTTATCTTCTTCCTCGGAAGCTTCTTCCCAAGTGGCGTTAAGTGCCTTTTTGTGTTTTGGTGCCTTGCTCTTGAGTTTTGGGCATTCAGACTTAATGTGTCCAAACTCGCTATGCTCATAACATCTTATGTTTGAACTTTTAGGCTTACCTTCGCTGGGTCGAGTGACGGCTCATTTTGCCCTTGACTATCCTCCAACTAGGTTGACTAGTTCGGCCTCCATTCAGTCGACCTCCGAATCGGACTCATCCTCTTCTTCCTTCGGAGGTGGCTTGCTAGCGGTTTTCTTCTTTGAACCTGCAAATAATGCTATACCTTTCTCGGGTTTCGAGTTAGACTGCTCATGAAGTTCAAAATCAGAAAAAAGTTCATCTAATCTAAGTTTAGAAAGATCCTTGGAGACCTTGTAGGCATCGACCATGGATGCCCACAAGGTAGTCCTCGGAAAGGAGTTTAGGACATACCTTATAAGGTCGCGGTTTTCGACCTTTTGCCCGATTGCGTGTAGATTGTTGACGATGTCCTGGACTCGGGCATGAAGTTGCGTCGCGGACTCGTGTTCCTGCATTTTTAGATTATATAATTTATTGAATAAAAGGTCATGCTTACATACCTTGGCTTCATCGGTCCCTTCGTGTAGCTCTACTAGCTTTGTCCATAGGTCCTTTGCGCTGATGAAGGGGCCGACGCGATTTAACTCCTCCTTGGACAAGCCGCATTGAAGGATTTGTGTTGCCTTGGCATCGGCTTCGACTTGTCGTTTTGTTGCAACGGTCCATTGATCATAACCCAAGGATTCACCCACTTCGTTAGTCGAAAGTGTGAAACCCGTTTGGATTATGATCCACATCTCGATTTGGGTTTTGAGAAAGCACTCCATCCGACCTTTCCAGTAACGGAAATCATCTCCGTTGTAAAACGGAGGTCGGACGGTGCTAAAACCCTCGAGATGGGTCATTTGGAAGGAAAACCTTGCACAAAAAAATACAAAAAAAACACGAAAAGGGTTCCAAGACTTCGCCTTGGATTAGTGGTGCGGGAAATAAAAAGAAACAAACGAGAAATAGAAAGTTATGCAAAGAAATAAGAAACTAAATAAAAAGTAAGTACTCACAACCTTCGATGTCCCCGAAAGGCTACTAAACGTCGATTTTTGAGAATGAAAATAGCTTGTTACAGGGGTAAACCCCAGTAAAGATCTCTCAGAGAGCTTCGATTTGGTGGGTAGATCGTTTCGTGAGTCCCCTTGTAGCAAAAGTTATGCTCGTTTGATCGTGAGGTACTCCGAAGGCGATTAGTACTTGCAAAAACACAACCAAAAACTATGTACCAAGACTTGGTCTTGGATTAGTAGTGTGGGAGAAATCTTAAAATGATAAATACGAAAAGAAAATTGCTCGATTGGTGGTTGCACCGAATCTGAGCGCCCCCGGCTCTGTTACCAATTGTTGGATCGAGTGGATCGCTAAAGGGGGGGTGAATAGCGATAAAAACTTTTTCTTTTATATCATAATTTCTTAGCGATTCAGAAGACCGACTCTTAGGATCGATTGACGGAGAGTTATATTGTCGGGATATCATCAGATTGCATGGTGTTCCTCTAGAGTCTGAATGGTCTGCTCAGACTATCCATCTGTCTGCGGATGGAATGCAGTACTAAAAATGTAACTGCGTGCCTAAAGTCTGCTGCAGACTCTGCCAGAATCGAGACGTGAACCGGAGATCTCTATCTGATATAATGCTCAAAGGAACACCATGCAATCTGATGATATCCCGACAATATAACTCTCCGTCAATCGATCCTAAGAGTCAATCGCTAAGAAGTGATTGTACGATCGACGATCGTCGCGACCGTCCGTTACACACTAGATTTTCACCGAAAGTTTTTGCCTTCCCAGATTCGATTTTATACCTCCACTAAGTAGCTCAAAGTTTATGAATCCTGGTAACCAAGTGATCCTACCAGGATTCATAAACTTTAGTACTTAGCCTGGAGGTCTAGAGTTTGAATCTTGGGGAAGGCAAAAACTCACTTCCAGGGGTGGGAAGTCCAGGTGTGTAACGACGGGCCAACAGGGGCGACGGTCGTCGACCAATAGGGGTCGCCGAATTCCGCCAATAGGGGCCAGGTCGTTACACCTTACTAGGTACCACCTCCTATGCCTCATTATGATGATAGAGGAAAATCATGGCGCAATAAGACAAGTCTAGTCAGTCACGCTACGTCTATCATTCGACTAGACTCAGGGGAGGATGCTTATGATACCGGAAAAAACTAACCTATGACTAGGCGCACAGTTGGCTACATCGCGTCAGCTATTGTACTAGACGCCCTGCGTCTCGGTTCGACATTGCCGAAGCTGCGCGGCCCTGACGCATTAAGTCAAACGCCCGCCTCGACTCTAAGATTAAGTCAGACGCCCGCTGCCCTGGCCAGGCATTAAGCTAAGGTGCCCCTCGTCTCGCCTTATTCATCTCACAGATATATTATCTCGGACATGTGGCTTCTCAACATAAATTATCTTATTTGGTCAAAGCACGTGGTGGGTATTTCATATTCAAGGGTCCACCGGGCAATCCTCATCGGCATCTCTCTCCGACCAAGAAGCAGATACCCATATTAGTTTTCAGAGGAATGTCTGCGGCATTAATGAGTTGTCTTCTATCAACCACGCGACGTATATTAATTGCGGCCCACACGCCTGCAACATTTATGAGGGTAATGACCTTATTACTCTTTGAGCAGGCGTACGCATCTCTTGAAGTCATACCGCCCTTACCGACAGTACTATTTGGCAGAGGAATTTCTCTTCTATATATAGCCTCTCCAGGAGAGGAGAAAAGGAGTTCGCGCATTCTTCACTCCACTTGTTCATTCTTTCCGCCATTTTCCTATTGATCCCTGCCTTGAGCGTTGGAGGGGCCCTACCGAGATCCGTCTCGATGCCCTTAATCGTTCGTTGTTTTGCAGGACCCCTGATTCGGCTCGATCAATCTCATTCGGCTCGGCGCACTGCCGAGACGACATCCCTGCGGTTACCGCTCTCCCTCCGCGTCAGCCCTTCTCGTCAGAATTGTCGACCCTTGCTGTCTTCGCCACCGAGACACCTCACCATCCCGCCTCGACAGACAACGGACACCAAACTTGAATAAACAAAGATCAGCCTTTTGGATCTTGTGGGAGCGAGTCGTTAATGTTGGACGGGAGCGAGTTGTTAATGTTGGACGCTAAAAGAAAACGCTAGAGGGATTTGCCTTCATTTCATAGCAGCGATGTTAAATGCTTGGTCAAAGAAATAGGAGGATTCCAACTCGGAGTTCTATTAGTATACTCATGGGACGAAATATTTCGATTCTATAAATATGATAAAATCACGAGTACAGTTGGTTGTCCTATGCATGAGGCATTTTATAGATGTGGTTTAATCTAAAATAAAATAAAACACGAGTGATTCTAAAAATACAATTAATTCTGTCTAACACCCTCTGCTTGTAAACTCCAGATAATTTAATACAAATGAATTTGAGTTTAATTATGTTATAATTCAATAAAGATCTTGCTAATGTATGATTCGAGGAAGACATTGATCAATCATTGAATTGAAAAAAAAAAATATATAATTTTACAAATTGACCAAAAAGTGCTTAACGAAAATATGACTTTTGAAAGTTTTATGATGCTGAGTGAGTGGCAATAAAATATTTTATATAATTCAATATTAATAATGTCTCTACTTAAATAAGTTAGGAAAGAAGGAAATGCACTTTGAATCTGGTTGTACCTAATATTATTTTAGACCGATTTTTTTATTAATAATAAAAAACATTAAGTTTTTTAATTTTTTAGTAAATGATTAAGTCAATTTTTAAATTTTTTAATATTTTTTATTTTTATTTAAAAAATTAATTAATATAATAGTCTATCTAATTAATTGATTTTTTTATTCATTCAATTCGTTGGTTACAAAATTTAGTCAGTTAGGTTGTTTAAAAAAAAATCGATTAATTTTGTTTCAAATAGTTCGTTTTGGTCTTCAATTTTAATCAAATGCTCAATCCTATTTAATTTTATAGAATCTTTTTTTTAGTCTCACATTCTCAAATCAATTAAACAATAACAGAGTAATATTGATGGTACACAATTTACCAAAACTAATATACATGATCAAATTAATTAATTAAACAATGAAAAAATATCAAAAAATAAAATACACATAATACATACATCATTAGTTAAGTGGAGTAATTTTTTTTAAAAAAAATCTAAGCAGTTTTCACTAAAATTGAACATATTACATGAGAAGTAAAACATATTTATTAAAATTGAAAGAAAATAAATTATATCTATCAATAACAATGCATAATCATCACCCATCATTTGTCTGTGTTATAAATTTTTTAAATTTATTTTGTTTTACGAATTGTGATTTAAAAGAGTTTTAAACATTCTTTTTTGGATAATTTATTTTTTTTAGGATTAAAAAAATTGAATTAATTTTTTATACTTATAATTAATTTATAATTTTTTTTTTTGAAGGAATTGTCCAACATCGACTCCATTACCGACTTAAGGCATAGGCCATTAGCCTCTATTTTTTTTAAGCCTCATGACATAATATATCTTAATAATTTAATATTTATTTGTATTTACTTTTTTAATTAATTATTTTTTTAATTAAATATTTTTATTTTTTAAAATCAATAAAAAATTTATTCCATGTGGATATCTTTTTTCTTTTTTAAATCTAGTTGACTCTTTCTATTTTGTATGAATCTCACGTTCTTCTCATCCTTATAATCGCTAGTTATCCCATGTTCTTCTCCTTCCTGGCCAATAATCTCACATCCTTTTTCTCCCTTCGTATATGATTCAACTCTCAAAGGACTTTAGGACGTTTTCCTTTTTCCTCGTCAATGATATGATTAATTTTTATTTTAATACTATAATATGTTTTTAGTGTGACACAATATATATATATATTCATTATTTTTTCTTCTTCTATAAAAAGATACATTTTTTTGTAAGACCATGATTGTAGTTTAAATCTTAAATCATTTTCACATATCCATTGTGAAAAATTAAACATCTTTAAAGGGTTAAAATAATAAAATATTATACTCCACAAATAAGATATGTTTTATATAAACTTGTACAAATTAATGATGATTTTAAATAAAAAAATAAAATAATTTTTTTTAGCAATATAAGAGATTGAAATTTTTTATTTATATTAGATATGATTATTTAGTATAATATATTTTGTAGTTAACGGCACTTCCAATTGCAAGAATTATTGAAGGGCTCCCTTCCTATTATTTTATTAAAAGAAAAGAAAACGTGAACGGGGTATTTGGTAAATAGAAAATTTTTCATTCTGTTTTTATTTTTTGAGAAAATAAGAAAACGTGTTTGGTTGACGTTTTCCATTTCCGTTTTCTAGAAAATAAATGAGCATTTTCTGAAAAATTAGAAAACTCCAGAAAATTATTTTCTGTTTTCATTTTCGTTTTCCAAAAAATAATAAAGTATTTTCTAAAAATTAGAAAACACTAAAAAATTATTTTTTATTTTCTGAAAAAAAAAAAAATAGAAAATAGAAAATTTTTTCTTTACCAAACACTACGAACGCTTCCGACCTTTTAATAAAAACCTCCCTCGAGGGAGCGATTTTTATTTGTTAGGTCATCCATGTTAATGGATGCTTTAATACTATTAGTAAAATTTTACAATATAAAAATATAAATATTATTATTGCATTAGATGTATTATTTTATTTTGTTTAATGAGTATAGCGAAAATTGATTTCAATTTGTTATAATTTTTGTCAAAAATATTGCAATAAAATGAAAAGCTACAACTTTCAGTTTTTTTTTAAATTTAATTATTTCAATTATATAGTTGATTATGTTATTTTTTACCAAAAGTTGAACATAGTTTAAGATAATTTTGATTTTTTATATGACATAATAAAATTAAAAATGTTGGATGATGATTTTTAAAAGAAAAATATTTTAATATTAGAGACTTTTTAAAATAGGATATATTATTTGATAGTAGTAATTTAGATTTAATTTTAGAATTAAAAGCTTTAAAAGAATAATAAATCCTGAATTAAAATATATTAAATCTTATAAAAAAATTAAATTCTTTTCTTGATGTATATATATCTTTTAGAATATCATAACTTTAGCATTAATAAAATTTTTAAAATTAAAATTAATAAAATCTTATTTACGATCTATGATATCTTAAGAAAAATTAAATAATTTAATAATTTTATCGATTGAAAAAGATTCATTATCAAAATTTAAATATAAAAATATAATTAGTAAATTTGCATTTAAAAAGTCACTGTAAAAATTTATTTTCTAAAAACTAGTATTTAATTTATTTAAAAGATATTTATTTAAGTCTCACTTCTGATGGTTGATAGAGACAACGACCTTGTGCCTGACTCATCCCTCAAGTCTAGTCCTACTTTAAATTTGGTATCCAAACAAATCTCCATTAAAACGAGGACATGGAACCTTTGACAATTTGTGTAATTTAGACACAATTGTTTAGAAGGCAATATTGGTCGTAGCATGCATGAACAATTTCATATTCACACCCGAGTAGAATAGGCCATGTTCTCGTTAGTAGAATTATACAAATGAGTAAAGATTAATTTTTTAGAGATTATAATTTTTTTAGGATGTCTGTCTTTTTACCCGTATTAGTCATCAGTTAGACAATACATTCTCCAAGCAAATCCCTTTCTACCAATTGAGTAGAATAGGAAAAAAAAATGATGAGTTGGTGATAGAGGAAGGCTATATATGACCTTTTCATTAAGGGGATTATTTCTTTTTTAAAATCTTAATCGAAACTCAGCTTTAATATCATGTCGGAGAAAATTATAATAGATGAAATACAAGAGCACAATTGGTATTATAATAGAAATATAAATTAATTCTAATTAATAGATATCTTTCTGTAAAAATTAAAAATTTGTCCAACTAATAACTTTTTGTTATCCGTCCTAAAATATTGACAAGATAAAGATAAATCATGGAAAAATAAAATCTCTTAATACGATAATAAAATAAAGAGAGGTCCATCAGCGAATGTGTCTTCCTGCATCCTCTCCGTGCCTTTCACATATATTTAGATGTAACGTCAGATGTAACACGTACTGTTTTCGATGGTAGGCAATTTTCAAGTAGGTCATCAGATCATTTTAATTGACGCTGGAATATCAGATCATACCTAACGCTACTCTCGGACAGCTGAATAAGTCCAGCAGGACAAATCTGTCAGTATCGATGGATTGAAAAAAAAAAATTTGAAAATTCTTAGGACGTGGACTCGAGGAGAAAAAAAATTTGGGAATAATATAATACAGGCATGATAAAAATCAATGAATAATGCATCATAATTTGGGGATCATTTCATACTAGTTTTGATTAAAACTGCTAAAATAATATTGGACTGGTGAAATAAAAAAAATAGAAATTAAGAAGAAAATTAAAATTAAGATTCTGATTTAATATTTCGTAAACGTCTAGCTAGGGCTCCTTTGATTATAGCAAAAATAACGGATTTTATTTTATTTTTTTGCCTTATTTATATCCAAAGTAATCACGCAGTTCAAGAAAACATCAAACATGGAACTGAAACAAGACTGGCGTTGCAAGCTTTTGCTTCTCCTCTTGTCATGTGTAGGCTTATCAGCTTCTCAATCCTCCACCGATCACCTGGCTCTTCTCTCCTTCAGGTCTCTCATCTCCGACGACCCAACCGGCGCGATGTCCTCGTGGGGAAACGCTTCCCTCAGCTTGTGCCGATGGCGAGGCGTGACATGCGCTTATCTCAATGGCGGAGAGAGAGTCACGGCTTTGAGTTTGAGTTCCCTCCGATTGTCGGGCAAACTATCTCCATCCCTTGCCAACCTCACTTTCCTTGAAAACCTCAACATCTCTTCCAACGCACTCGATGGTCCTATTCCGCGAGAGCTCGAAAATCTATCCGACCTCAAGCATATTGATCTCAGCCGCAACAAGCTTCGAGGAGACATCCCCGGCAACCTTGGCTCCCTCACACGGCTCCAAAGTCTCTCCTTACATACCAATCGTCTCACAGGAGCCATTCCTCCTGAGATTGGTAACCTCTCGAGCTTGACAGCTCTGGACTTGAGCTACAACCTTCTCAGTGGCCCAATTCCAGCTTCAATTTTCAACCTCTCCTCTCTTTCTGTTCTTTATCTGAACGAAAATCAACTCACAGGATCCATCCCTTCTTCTATTGGAAATCTTGTTAGCCTCACCATACTCTTTCTGCATGTCAATGATCTCTCCGGGTCCATCCCAACTGAGATAGGAGACCTTGTCAACCTGACCACTCTGTTCTTGGGTAGGAACCAACTTGCTGGAAGAATTCCCAAGAGTTTGGGATTGCTGCACAATTTGGATGAATTAATCCTGTCTGGCAATGTTCTTGAGGCAGAGAATGCTGCTGACTGGAGTTTTCTGGATGCCTTGACCAATTGCACCAAACTCGGAGTGCTGATCTTGGAGAACAATAATTTAGGTGGAACGTTGCCAAAATCCATAGCTAATTTGTCCAATTTTCTTGATACGTTGTCACTCAGTGCTAATCACATAGCTGGAAGCATTCCCACAGAGATTGGGAGGCTTGCTAACTTGACGAGAATTAATATGTCGTCCAACTATCTCGATGGTGTCATTCCCGTAGCACTGGGCAGCCTTTCCAAATTGGTAAACGTAGATTTGAGTCGAAACCACTTTGCTGGAGAAATACCTGCAACTGTTGGCAATCTAACTGGACTAACCACTCTTATTTTGGCTTCCAATGAACTCAACGGATCCATACCTAACAGTCTTGGGAAGTGCCGGCTAGAAAGACTGAATCTTGCTGCCAACAGATTGTCTGGAGCAGTTCCCAAAGAGATTCTCTTAATTTCTTCGCTCTCCATACTTCTCAATGTTTCGCGCAACTCACTATCAGGACCACTGCCTCCAGAAATTGGACACCTGAATAATATCGAGACTATTGATGTCTCTTACAATCAACTTAATGGTGATATTCCTGTCACCATTGGTCAATGCTAGGTCCTTCAGAATCTTTACTTGCAAATGAATCTTTTCCAGGGAACCATTCCTTCGACATTTAGCCAATTGAAAGGGATTCAAATTCTGGACATCTCCAACAACAACTTGTCTGGAAACGTACCAGATTTTCTCAGGAGCTTTCACAATATGAATTATCTTAACCTCTCTTTCAACAATTTACAGGGTGAGCTGCCGAAAGATGGAGTATTTAGTAATGTTACTGTGTTCTCTGTGGTAGGAAACAAAGAACTTTGTGGTGGTCTTCCAGAGCTTGGTTTGGCACCATGCCAGAAACATCCACCTTGGAAGCTCGTTGCCGCTATTTCCATTGCTGGAGGAATCTTGTGTATTATCTCTCTCATTAGCTTCTATGCTGCTTGCCATAAGCAGAGGAGATTTTCTTCTATCAACTCGGACATCCAAGGGCCATATAGGAAGGTATCTTTTGCTGAGCTTCATAGAGCAACAGATGGCTTCTCACCTGCTAATCTGGTCGGCAATGGGAGCTTTGGGTCTGTTTACAAAGGTTTAACGGATTGGGAAGATCATAAAGAAGTGGCAGTGAAGGTGTTTGACCTAAAGCAAAAAGGGGCTTTAAGAAGCTTCACTATGGAATGTGAAGCTTTGAGAAGTATCAGACATCGGAACCTCGTCAAGATTATAACATCATGCTCGAGTTTAGACTTCCAACGGAACGAGTTCAAAGCTCTAGTGTTTGAGTTAATGCCTAATGGAAGCTTGAGCAAGTGGCTACATCCTGAAGCAGATGAACTGGGCACACCCCAAAGGCTAAGCCTCACCCAGAGATTGAATATATCAATTGATGTTGCTTCTGCACTGGAGTATCTTCATCACCATGATCCAACCCCTGTTGTCCACTGCGATCTAAAGGCGACCAATATTCTCCTAGACAACGACAATGGTTGCCCACGTTGGTGACTTTGGATTAGCAAGGTTTCATAATGCAACCGTCAGAACAAGGGCTGAGACATCGACAAGTTCACTCATACTAAGAGGAACCATCGGATATGCTGCTCCAGGTATTGTTTCATTCATTTAATAGTAATGGTAAAATAATAGGAACATAGCAGAGGAAAGAAAAATACAAACTAAATTTTGCTACATTTTAACAATGAGGAATTTTGAATTAAGATACTCGTCTAAATAAATAGCCTTTCAGTTATTGTAGTCGCATTGTCTCAGGTACAAGTGTGATTCGTTGTACATTTAATTTATTTATGATGAATTGCTAAGCTTTCATGTGGTCCTATACAGAGTATGGATTGAGCAACAAAGTTTCTGTCCGAGGCGACGTGTACAGTTACGGAATCCTTTTGCTCGAGATGTTTACTGGAAAGACACCAACTGATGCAGCCTTCAATGAAGGTTTAAACCTTCATAAGTACGTTGAGATGACACTTGCTCAACAAGCTGTCGATGTCATGGACCCCAAATTATTGTCTGAATGGGGAGAAGAAACGCATCGCCTTGACCCATCGACGAAAGAAACCAGAATGAGAGCAGTAGAGTGTGTTAGTTCAGCACTTAGAGTTGGCATCCAGTGTTCCATGGAGTCACCGAAAGAGCGAATGAAGATGGAAGATGTAGTCAGAGAGCTCCACGACATTAGGGATGCATTTCTAAGGTTCTCTTTGGTAAGGTAATGTAACAAGCTAAGTTGCCAACTATGAAGATGCCAAGGTTCAAGCTGCCTCCAGCAAAAGTAGCCCCTGGTTTCAATTTTATGATCATATTTACAAATATTCAGCCAATAGGTTTTGTATTCCCTATAGGATTTGCATTCAGTGTATTTTATGTGACAAATTGAGTATTTATCTTTCCTTTGAATCCATCATTGTATGTTCCAGTTGTGCTGTTTACAAGGATATATGCGCTCAAGAATATCTAATATTTCAAAGTTAACCACTTATATTAATTCCTAATAGCATAGACAATTGGAAAAGAAAAAATAAAATCCAACTTATTTATGTTCAAGTGCTTCTTAGTAGCTAGATTAAGATGATGTGTGACGAAATGAAACTGAAGAAACACCAACTCAAATACAGAACAATCGTGCATAAGATATTGAAAACATAAAGTGCAGGCAAAGCGAGAAAAGATACGGTTGAAAAGCACGGCTTTTGATTATTCACTGCTTGAAAATGGGAGAGTGACAAAAAAGAACTTTTTTGGTTAAAAAAAAGGCATAAAAAGTCCTAGGGAGGATGAATCATTGGCGAGGGAAGCTTTGTTGGTGATGAACAGGGTTGAGTTTGTGGCCCTAGCTACTATTAGTTTTTCTTCATTGCGATTATCCCTCCTCTCCCATAAATTATACATTTTTTCACAGCTTGCGTGCCCACAGACAAATATCACCAATAGTAAATATATAAAAGAGCAGTTCGAGATCCCAAAAAAAAAAAAAATCTATTATACGTTTTTTAAATATCGAGGGTGTTGATGATTGAGACATCTTTTCGAACTAATCTAAATGGAAAAAAATCAAAAGAAACGAAAATGCAGAATAAATAAAGAAATTTATAGTGATCGTCAGAATCTTCTAGCTTCCTAAATCGTTGGGACGACGTTTCTGCTTGCGGTCTGAGGATCGATCACACCGGAAAGAACCTTCTCCTCTACGAGCCAAAATTCAGCCGCGCCTTGGTGTTCTCTACTCTCACTATTCTCCCTGGCAGCACTTCGCTCACAACCATCATCTCCCTCTCAAACCTCATGCTCCCCTATAGAGGGGCTTGGACGCACATCCACTATGGTGAAAACTGCACACACTCCCTTGAGTGTGTGCAGGTGCATGTGCGTGGTTACTGTGCATCACGCAGTAACCGCTTCACATCTTACATCTCTCACTCGTCCAAAGTATATCACATAGATAAAATGGTCACATAGACCAATAAGAGGTATTTAGTCACATAGACTAAATAGAGCCGGAGTCATTATTCCCAAATGACTAATAGAAGTATCCAGTCACATAGACCCAAATTGTGTCAGAGACCATAGTCCCAAAAGACTAATAGAACAGAGATTAATAGTCACAAAGACCATTAGAACAACTAATTCATACTTAAGAAAATGACTCGTGCGACAACAAACACATTGAGCAATCCAATGCTAAGAAAGTTGTTACACTTTACATAGCTGCTCATAGAGCGATCAATGCTAAGAAAAATTGTTACGCCTAACTTAGTCACTCTTCAAATGGTACATAATCATTCTCTGAATGATACATAGTCATTTACCTGATGACCCATTACCATCCTTCAGGTGGCTCACAGCCATTTGCCAGGTGGTACTGAACTTTTCTCCTAGCGGTACTTAACCATTTTTCTGGATATAATATCTTGCTATTTGCCCAGATTAAATAATCTCCACTTACATCAATATGAACATCTCTAATCTCTCATAATGACTATCAGGTCAAGAGCATGTTCTATATTCTCAATATTCACAAACATTTTCATACATAACAGAAATGGGTCGACCAGTGAATAATTCTAAATGATGCAAATATATTTAATTTTCTTTTTTAGTGTGAATCCATTCATTTTAATCAGCCGCTCGCTTTCCTAGTCATGTTCCATAGACTGAATCATCCATAGTCAATAGGTTTACATGCTAAAGTAGCAGACCCTAATTAAAACTTCAAGAAGACACCTAAATAATCACAAAGGGCAAACGCTGAGATTAACATATAATCTCAAAGGGCTCATATAATAGAGAAGCAGGGATCCATTCTTCTACTACCCTTATTGTCGCCTTAGCACATGTGGTATGAATCACATGCTACGATGTTAATCTCTTTACCAACAAAGAGCGCAGGTTTTCCTCAACATCGTATAAATTTTGATCCAAACATTCCAAATGTCTAATCCTGAATTCAACATATGAATTCTAATCTGGCTCATAAACAGGTATAATAAATGGTGGGAACATTTACTTCGATCACTTTTCTTAAATGATCTTATCTTGATACATATATCAAGACGACCCCAACTTATAGGTATGTATCTCATACATATAACTTCCAAAGCTATCATATAAGTAATAGTCTTACCCCTATTCGTACATAACAAACAGAGATGATTGTCCATGTGAGAGGACCAATTACTACCTATCAATATGCTCACCGAGATCTTATTAGAATATAACATCACATACACTGAATGAATTATGGCTTGCATTAAAAACAATTAAATTACAATATCTAATTGTCATTACAAAACTGTTGCATTCTACAAAGTTCCATAGACTTTACATGCTCATTAAATGACTCTCTAGTCATTGGCTTAGTAAAAGGATCTACAAGCATAGATCGTGTAGGGATATACTCAAGAATCACCTTCTTCTTAGCAATAATATCCCTGATAAAGTTATATTTTATAGCTATATGTTTGCCCTTGCTGTGATATTTGGGATCCTTGAAAAAAGGTATAGCAGCTTGACTGTCACAGTAGACAGTCATTGGACTCCCACTGTCTTCAGCAATCTTCAGAAGCTTTAGGAACCTCCTTAACCAGACTACTTCTTGTACAGCTGCTGAACATGTCACATATTCAGCTTCCATGGTTGATAAGGCCACACATGCCTGTTTATTACTGTTCTAAGAGATGACGCCACCATTCAACAAGAACGCGTAGCCTGATGTGAATTTTCTATCATCCAGGTCCCTAGCCCAATTTGCATCTGAATAGCCCTTCAGACTCATATCTGATCCTTAATAAAAGAGACTGTAACCTGTCATCGTTTTCAGATATCTGAATATCCTTTTCACTATCTTCCAGTGTCTCGGTCCTAAGTTTGACTGGAAGCGACTGACTAAGCCAACAACATAACTGATATCGGGACGAGTACACAACATAGTGTACATTAAACTACCAACACTGGCATATGATTTTTTTATTCATCTCGACTATTTCATTAGGAGTTTTGGGACTCATACTCTTGCTCAGAACAGTACCTTTCACAATAGGTGTCTGTTCACTGTTGCAATTAGATATGCTGAAGTGTTGTAACATCTTATTTATATAAGACTCTTGAGACAAACCCAAAAGTCTTTTAGATCTATCTCTGATGATCTTTACTCCTAAGATGTATTCAACTTCTCCTATACCTATTGTGTCAAATTGTAATGAAAGTCACTTAAAACCTATGTCATTTTCTACAATCATCATATCAACATATAATGATAAAATGACATACTTTCCTTTGTCTTTTTTCAGGAAAATGCAATGATCCTCATTGATCATTTCGAAACCATAAGATAAAATCACTTCGTTAAATCGTATGTTCCACTGTCTTGATGCTTACTTTAGCCCATATATAGATTTCTTCAATCTACATACTTTATCTTCTTGGCCTTCAGCAACGAAATCTTCTGGTTGAACAATATAGATTTCCTCATCAAGCTCACTGTTAAGGAAAGCGATTTTTACATCCATCTGATGTAACTCCAAGTCATAATACGCCACTAAAGCCAAAATAACTCGGATTTGTTAGTGCCTATAAGATTCACATATCTCCACAATGGTACGATATTGTCCACTTTGGATCCAAGCCCTCATGGTTTTGTTTTTGGACTTTACCCAAAAGGCCTTATACCAATGGAGATATCTTTTCATCTTATAAGCACATGATCTTTTCCATGTTTTACCAATGTGGGACTTTGATTGTATTTCCAATACTCCAACAACCTCCCCTCAAACGAAGGACCACATTGACTCCCCCTCAAGTCTATCCGTCCTCGAATGATAGTCTCTGCTTGATGTCTGATCTCAACCCATCAGAATTTTTTGCCAACTGTCTGATCCTCCTGACCCAGCTGGACTTCCTGCCAGTTGTCCAGCCCTTCTGGCCCAACTAGACTTTCTGCCAGTTGTTCGGTCCTCCCGACCCAACTGGACTTCCTGCTTGGTGTCTAGTTCTCTTGATTCGGACATGGGAGCTCAACTTCCTTCGTTCGAGATTCATGGCTTGACATGGACCATGGCTCTGATACTAATTGTTAGTGCCTATAAGATCTACATATTTTTATAATGGTATGATATTATCTACTTTGGGTCCAAGCCCTCATGGTTTAAATCCTTTTACAACTAAACGAGCTTTGTATCGGTTAATCGATCCATCAGCTTTCCTTCTTATTTTGAGAATCCATTTATTTCCAATAGCCCTTCGGTCAGGAGGAAGATCGACTAACTCCCAAACATGATTCTTAATCATTGACTCTATTTCTTCAACCATTGTATCTTTCCACTTTTCTCCAACTCTAGAGCCCAGAGTTTCCTTAACTAATTGAGGTTCCTCATCGTCAACAGGGAGTGTCATCATTGCCTCATTCTCAATATCAAACCTCTTCTTAGGTTTGATCTTACGAACATTGTTCCATAAGTTGAGCTGATGAGAAGTCACCCCATGACTAGGCAAAGTACTCCCACTGAGTTGACTAGTTCCAGGTATCCCACTAGACACCTGTCTAGTTGACAATGACTCATCCTCCTCAAATAGAGGAACTATCTTATCAACTTCACCTCTAGTTGGGAACTCAGTTTCGAGAAAAGTAACATCTCTCGAATCCAATTCAGAGATTGTTCCATCTTGTTGCTCATCTATGAAAACATAATCTTTGGAGGTATCAGAATATCTCATAAAGATACACTTCTTACCTCTAGGTCCCAGTTTTCCATACTTGTGAGAACTGTCATGAACATAGGCAGCCGACCCCCAGGGTCTCAGATTTCCCAAATTTGGTATTCTACCTGTCCAACATTCATATGGGGTAGATGGAACTGACTTTGAAGGCACTTTGTTAAATATATAGGTTACAACTAGTAATGCATCTCCCCAATAGGAGATCGACAAATTAGCCTGCGCCATCATAGACCTAACCATTTCGAGAAGAGTCATATTTCTTCTCTCAGCAATCCCATTTTGCTGTGGAGTTTCAGGGATTGTCAGCTGTCTAATAATCCCTTTATTATTACATACTATTTTGAACATATCAGATAAATATTCTATTCCACGATCAGTGCGTAAAGTCTTAACCTTATGTTCCGTTTGATTCTCAACTTCGTTCATATAACGAATGAAGCAATCCAATGCTTCAGATTTGTGAGAAATCAAATACACATGACTGAAATGAGAGAAATTATCAATAAATGTAATGAAATAGGAGGCTCCATGTCTGACCTTCACATTCATTGGACCACAAATATCCGAATGAATCAATTGCAATGGTGACTCTGCCCTAATAGCCTTACCGAATGATTTTCTAGTTGCTTTTCCAGCAAGATAATGCTCACATACAGACAAGCTAATCTTAGCTTGAGAGCCCAATAAGCCCTCTTTAGCTAACCGATTCATGCGATCTTGTCCTATATGTCCTAATCTAGCATGTCAAATATCATCAGTTATTTCTGCTTCACTAGTAAGAGCAATGTTTGAGTTTGAAAAATAATTATCAATCGCACAATTGACATTTGGTTCCACATCAAGAACCATAAAACCATTCATTAAAAAACCATAACCGATTGACACTGAGTCAATCTTGAGTTCAACACACGGACTATAAAAGTTTATACAATACCCTAAATCAAGAAGACAAGTAACAGAAACAAGATTCCTACGAATCTCAGGAGCATACAAGACATCATGTAGAAACAAAGTTCTTCCATCCTGAAGGTTAAGTTTGCAAGTGTTGACTCCTTTGACTTCGACTCTTGCATTGTTTCCTACATATATCCATTTGTTGCCAACTGGTACCCTGCGATACTCCACATACGTAACTCGCTCCTGAGCTACATGGTTGGTTGCTCCCGAATCTATAATCCACAAAGGATAAGAATCAGCCAACAACACAGAACTAGCAATAAAATACTCAGAAGACAAACTAGAAGTTACCTTTCTTGGCTCGGTACATTCCCAAGCATAGTGACCCTTTTTGTCACAATTAAAGCAAGTCACCTTGCTTTTAGGTTTCTTCCCTGTCTTCTAGTTCTTCTTCTTCTTGATTGGGCATGTCCCACTTACAATAGCAGCTTCTTTCTTCTTTCCCTTCCCCTTCTTGAATCATCTCTTTTTCTTGGATCCAGATGATTCAGCAGAACCGGTAGCCAAATAGGCTTGGCCAGAAATCCTCACGGATTCTACTCTCTCCGCCTCTAGTTCAACATGGTGCGAGACATCAACAAAAGTCTTAATACTCTCACTGTGAGTAAGGGTCTACTTCATGGTCTCCCAAGAATCTGGAAGGGATCGAATAACTGCCTGAATTTGTTGTTCGTCAGTCAACTCATGACCTACAGTTTTAAGCTCCCGAATCATGTTTGACATCTCCCTGAGATGTTGAGCCATTATTACATTCGGGTGCTTCTTATAACTGTCAAACTTGATCGTCAGTTGCCGAAGCTTGCTCAGATTGACTCCACTGTACTTATCCTTAAGGGCCACCCAGACAACATAAGCCGAAGAATAAGCCTCATACTCAAATGCCAAGTCGTCCACCATTGAACTTATCAAAATGCCCTTAGTAGTGGAGTCCTTTTTCTTCCATGCCTTATAGGCATCAAGATATCGCCTGTTTTGTGCAATGGGACCATCTACAAGTTCTATCAAAATCTGATTTACAGCCTCAAGAACTTCTTGTTCCTCTAGGACATACTGTATCTTGAGGTGTCATATCTTGTAGTTATCCCCATTCAGTTTCTCACCCTTATTGAGTTCAGCTATGATATTTTTGGTTGTTATAACCTAACATAAATAAACATATTATTTAGTTATTCAGTATATGTCTTTATGTATGTAATCTATAAATTGACTTAATGTAAATTCGATTTGGTTTATAAAATCAAGTGACAATCAAATTCTCACTCATTATTTGTATGTGTCAATCTAATCGACTTTGATCAATTATATTACATACATTTCATCTTAACATGATACTATTAAATGAACATATCATTTAAATTGTACTCTTTATGAACAAATCAAAGAGTAATTAAATATCATGCTTCATGTAGAGTTAACAACACAAAATGAACATATCATTAAATTAAATGTATTGTACATTGTTAACATATAATAAAGAAAACTCTACTTAGAATATTACACATAACATTCTTCTAACTCATAATTGATAAAAAGAAAAACAACTCTAACAAACTAGATAGGTGATTATTACTCCCACTAGTACAAATACTAACGCAACAATAATCCAAACAGGCCCATTCTTCTTGGGCTGAACTTGAACATCTTCTGTCAAGCTCTCCAGATGATGCCAGGACGTAGAATCCTCTGAAAGACACCTTTAAAGAGATCCCATAGGAAAGACCTCTTCAGGGTCTTCTTCCGGATCTTCCTTTGGATCTTCACAATTTATCTCACAGTCCTCGTAGTGAAGTAGGTCAGCGCATAACTAGGTATATGAAACGCGCCCCTCATAGCGCTCCCAGATCTGATGCGCTATATCACTAAGATGCTGCGGCAGTGAACGGACCAGAGCCCAGATCCTGTAGTTCTCCATAATAGGAAACTCCTGCATCTCGAGTCTCCAGAACAATCTATCCAATCTCCCTATGTGTCACCCGACTTCATGTGATGAGTCATACTCTATCCCCTGGATAGCCTCTCTCAGTCGGTTACGCAACACATCGCGTCTGATCATCGTGGTAATCATTCGTGTCATCTATAAAAATTGAAATTAATTAAGTCGGTATAAAACTAACAAACTAGTACATATACCGGCTTAATTCAATTTATATATTGGCATAGAACGAACACAATTAATCAAGGGTTAATTTCCTTGATTCTGTGGAGAACAGTCGACTGAAACGCTTAGACCAGTCGACTGATACATTTACCAATCAATTATCATCTAAGTCCAATCGATTTAAACTGTTTTGACTTGACATGACCATTAATGTGAAAACTAAACACCTTCATTTTTCTCCGAATACCCCAGACACTCGAGTAACATGAATGGTTGTTTATTTTCACATCGTCCCTAGCCATCAACTTTAATTCTTTCTGACCTATCTATAAGTTGTTTTATCCGAGTTCTATTTGTTCCAAACAAATACTCAAAGATCTTGTTAGGAGTTAAGTTGACCAAAGTCAACTTAGCCAACTAACGTTGACTGACAATAGGTTTAGCCCTCTGGCCAGACCACTTTGTCATCAATTCAGATCGGTCATATGAATTTCAGACTGGTTTCTAAAATTTTGGACTAGTTTGACATGAATTCAAACTAATTTTGGAAATCCAGACCGGTTTGAATTCATTCCAGATCGGTTTTTGGAATTTAAGATCGGTTTGAACAATTTCAGACCGATTTCTTGAAATTCCAGGGCAGCTTCATGAACTGCTCAATTGGTCTATAATCCATACCGGTTTCCAAACCGGTATGTTTTCCAGACCAGTGACATCAGTCCATTTTCCAGGGCAGTTTTCAGGAATTGCTCTTCTGGACCGATTTATTTTCCAGAGCAGACCATTTTGTCAGACTGGTTGTAACATCCCAAATTTTAGTTACTATATTTTTATTTAAAGGAAATATATATATATATATATATATATACATACATATATATATATATATATATAAAAGAATAAAAAAAATGAATAAATAGTTCGTAGTCGAGGCTTGAACCATGAACCGTTGATTTGGGGGAATAGGTTTCCCACCACTAAGTCATAAGATTACCAATGAGTAGGATATAACAGAATATATCTATTGGTAGAAAAAAAAGAAGTTGATTAATCTAGCTGATCATTTAAAGGGATAATTAGGTTAAGAAAAATCCTAATTTATATATATATCATCTCTTCTCTCTTTTCCCCAAAATTCCCACGCCGTCTCTCTCTCCCTCCTCTCTCCAACGTCGACGCCCACTCTCTCTGCCTCTCTCTCTCTCTCACTCATTTTTCTCTAGCCGTAGAGAACTCCAACGCCGACGCCCACTCTCTCTCTCTCTCTCTCTCTCTCTCTCTCTCTCTCTCGCTCATTTTTCTCCGGCCGCCGAGAAAAACAAGAGAGAAAAAGAAAAAAAAGCCTCTATAATTTCTTCATCGTGGGATCATTCAAGAAGAGATTTTCAAGAGGGACTTGGTAGAGGATCACGTTAAAGTAAGGAAACATGTAGGAGGTCTTCTCTTTGCGAAGTCTAACGGTATAAATTAGTGAAAAAGCGTAGGATGTAAGTATCCCCTCACCTGCAGTATAAGTGCTTACGATGTAATGTTGTATGCTTGATTTTGAACGAAAGAATCTAGAACTATGTGTAGAAGATTCGGCTAATAAGATTAGAGAAATTATTCTTGAACAATCTTATGAAACTCTTTTTTTAGCTTAAGGGGCACCAAATTTCGGAAGCTGTCTTAGTAATAATTAACCAAAATAATAGTAGTTGATGTTTTTTTCATCTCACATCAAATTGGTCAAACCAAAATATATATTGAGTTGGTTTGGCTTGATTCCAAGTGCTATGATAGTTTGTTGTGTCAAAAAAAAATTAGCCAAGGAAATGTGTCTATTGATTCAGCATAAGTTTTATTTAGCTCCAACAAATTGTAAACCCCAGCAGTCTTATTAGGAGTATTGAAGGATCTTACTAGGAATAGTAAGTGGGTGTGCTGGCATTGGTAAAGTCATCTTGTTATTATAAGAATGAAACATCTGTCTATTTATATTTTTGGGGAAATACTAATTTGTGTTAATCCATTGTACTTAGTTAATGTTTTCTAATATTTGTATATATTTCTTAAATTTTCTGCATATTTTATTGTAAAGGATGTGTCAGTTTGGTAGGCTTGCATGAATCTTCTTGTGCTTGTAACAAGGTTTTGATTTGATGATTTCTATTTATGTTAGTTTAATTTTTCTTATGTCACTACCTTATGCCATGTTAAATTGTACTCATGCCGATTTATGCTATGCTACATGCTTATGTTTTCACCCATGTTAGGCATGACTCACGTATATGAAATGTCTAAGAAATGTTTCCCTAAGAGTGGGGACAAGAACACTCTTTAGGACAAAGAACATGTATGTTATTTTACTTTATGCATGGCTTGTACCGGACCCTAACAAGGTCCACGGGATGGGCTCCAAGGTTTCCCCTAGGTCGATGGACATAGTACGGACCTAGTAACCTAGTAGGTTCGGGATTAGCTACCTCGGATCTATTTAGGATGCGCGCGAATGATGTATGTGGTACAATGCCGGACCCAATATGTTGAGATTATGTTTAAGTATATAAACTATATGTTTTCAAAGAGCATCCTGCATTTACCATTTTAGGTTCATCGAATTATCATGTTTAGAGACAATGTACTGTTGCGATGAAAATGCTAAGTTTATGTTCTTTTCCTAAATTAATCATGTCTCTACTTTAAATAAATGTAGTGCTCATATGTTGTTTAAATGAACATGTTATTACTTTACGTTTAATTCATGATGTATGTTTTTGTGAGTAGGAAAGGACTTTACTAAGCATATGTGCTTACAGTTTACTTTCCTTGTACTGCAGAAAAGGGCAAGGAATGGATAAATTAAAGGGAGCAGCAGGAGGGGCAAAGATGTGTGTGGCAGTGACATAGTGGACGAGATCATTTTTCATATACGGACTTATGCATGATTTTCAGTTTATGTGTAAACTGTTAAGAGACGTTAATGCTTTCTATGGTGGTTACTCATGTTTATTTTTATGAAACTTAAAATGGTTAATACATGTTTAGGTAAATAAATTGCTAAGACCTTTTGCCATGATTAAATTGTTAGGTTGATTGGGTTAATGTAATTAGAGTTAAAAGTTGTAAAGTTTTTAAATGCTTCCGTTGTTATATGCATGAATGTATGATCGCGTAGCGCCGTCGCCCGTCTATAGGATGTGTGTTAGGAGGACGGGAAGGGCGGGCGTTACAGGTGGTATCAGGGCTCAGTTCTGCCTTTCCACTACACACACATCAAGCTTCCATCCTGTCGCTCTAAGTAAGACATTCTATGCCTACTCTATTTATTTCATGTATGATATATATACGCTAAGAAATATTTTTAGTTGGGTATACATGAATATAAGTAAGGATGATAAACTTATGTTGGCAAGAGTCAAGGCCAGCCAGGAGGTCAGAAAGCTCAGGGTAACTGGAAAGGAAACCACAGTGGCAAGAGGAAACAATGGAACGACTCTAAAGGTGGTCCAGCGAACAAACAAGCCAAGATTCCCCAATGTACTACATGTGGGAAACCACATACCGGGGTGTGCTACAAGGGCACGAATAGATGCTACCGTTGTGGACTGGAAGGACACAGAGTCAAGGACTGCCCTACTCAGGTTCAGACACCTCCTCAGTAGTATGCCCAGTACAGGGGTGCTCCTTCACAGCTACACCAGATGCAAGCTGCAATAAAAGGTACCCGGATAAGCCAAGGGAGATTGGAAGCCCCGCCAGTTGCGATGAATGCCAGGGTTTTCTCTCTCACTAAGGAAGATGTGGCGAACGATTCTACTGTTGTCACAGTTAAAAGGTGTCATCGTCTTTTCAAAGATTGACCTCAGATCTGGCTATCATCAAGTGAAAGTGAAACCAGATGATATACCGAAGACAACTTTCCGAACAAGATACGAACATTATGAGTTCGTAGTCATGCCTTTCGGAGTGACGAATGCTCCTACTATGTTCATGGACCTGATGAATCGGGTATTCTCAGTGTTTCTTGATAAGTTCGTGATCGTCTTCATTAATGATATCCTCATCTATTCGAGAAATCAAGAAGAGCATGTCGAACACCTGAAGATGGTATTACAAATTCTTCGAGAAAAGCAACTATATGTCATGTTCTCCAAATGTGAATTCTGGCTCGATCAAATATCTTTTTTAGGTCATATTATATCCAAAGACGGAGTTATGGTAGACCCAAGAAAGATTGAAGTTGTGAGTAACTGGAGCAGGCCAAAGAATGCTAGTGAAGTGAGGAGTTTTCTCGGATTAGCGGGCTATTACCGGAAATTCGTAGAAGACTTCACTAGAATAGCAGCACCTATGACAGTTCTCACCCGGAAGAACAAGAAGTATGTATGGACGGAGGAATGTGAGAAGAGTTTCTTGGAACTGAAAAGGAGACTTACAAGTGCTCCAATCCTTACTCTCCCAGAGAACGATAAGAGCTTCGACATGTACAGCGATGCCTCCAGATTGGGACTCGGAACTGTACTTATGCAGAGGGGTAAAGTTATTGCCTATGCCTCTAGACAACTCAAGGAACATGAAAAGAACTATCCCACTCACGATTTAAAGTTAGCAGTTGTGGTCTTCGCTCTCAAGGTATGGAGGCACTATCTGTATGGAGCACAATGCAAGATTTATACGGATCACCGGAGTCTATGGTATTTCTTCACTTAGAAGGACCTCAATATGAGACAACGCAGCTGGAGCTTGTGAAGGACTATGACTGCGAGATCTTTTACCATCCTGGCAAGGCAAACAAAGTGGCCGATGCACTCGGCAGGAAGTCCAGGGCCACCCTGATGTCCTTATCGGTATTGTCTCGACCGCTGGAGAAAGAAATTATGCACTATCGAATCGAGGTTATTTTCGGGCAGCTTTCAACCATGGCAATACTACCAGCACTATTCGATGACATATTAGCAAAACAAAGTGATGATCCAAGTCTCCAGAGGATCAAGCAGGAGATCCTAGAAGGAAAAGGCGAGGGTTTCCGTATCACCAATAGCGGAGTATTATACCTCAGGGATCGATTATGTATCCCTAACGATCCGGAACTATGCAAAAAGATATTAGAAGAGGCTCACGGAACCCTCTATTCTATGCATCCGGGATCCACCAAAATGTATCAAGACCTTCTGGTGGTCCGGTATGAAGAGGGACGTAGCTCAAAGACGCCAAGACCGCGACCGCCAACAAATTAAAGCGTAACACTGAGGCCCGGAGGAGTTCTCGCAACCGATCCAAATTTCGAGTGAAATGGGAAGACATCTCTATGGATTTCATTTCAGGTCTTCCCAGGACTACGAACGGATATGACGCTATATGGGTTATCATTGACAGATTGACAAAGTCAGCTCATTTCCTAGCGATCAAGATGACATATTCGATTGAACAACTGACTCAATTATATGCTAAGGAAATCATCAGACTGCATGGTATTCCCAAGACCATCATTTCAGATAGGGATGGTCGCTTCACTTCACAGTTTTGGGGATGCGTTCATAAGACACTTGGCACGAAGCTGCATTTCAGTACCGCCTTTCATCCTCAGACAGATGGGCAAACAGAAAGGGTGAACCAAGTACTGGAAGACATGTTACGAGCTTGTGC
This sequence comes from Wurfbainia villosa, assembly GCA_025175895.1. NCBI lineage: Eukaryota > Viridiplantae > Streptophyta > Magnoliopsida > Zingiberales > Zingiberaceae > Wurfbainia > Wurfbainia villosa. The sequence continues at coordinate 7,099,468 of CM045989.1, forward strand.
CTTGGATTTCAAAGGGAGTTGGTGCCGCTACTTATGTTTAGCGGAATTCGCTTACAATAATAGCTACCAAGCTACCATCGGAATGTCACCTTATGAAGCATTATATGGGAGGAGATGTAGGTCTCCGATCGGTTGGTACGAAGGTGGTGAGAAGAAAAAGATGGGACTTCAGACAGATTTCATCGACGACACCACCCGAGCGATACAGAATATCCGCCAAAGAATAGAGACTGCTCAGAGCCGGCAGAAGAACTATGCAGATCAACGACGTAGACCTTTGGAATTCAATGTCGGAGATTTTGTATTTCTCCGAGTAGCTCCTATGAAAGGAATAATGAGATTCGGAAAAAAAGAAAAGCTAAGTCTGCGATACGTAGGACCGTACAAGATCCTGAAAAGAGTTGGCAAGGTAGCTTACGAGCTAGGACTACCTCAGGAGATGTCTGCTATTCATAACGTGTTCCATGTCTCGATGCTTAAGAAGTGCATTTCCAGTACCGACCAAGTGGTCGAGCCACAGACAGTGCAAATTCAAGAGGACCTGAGCTATGAAAGTCGACCTATCCGGATACTAGACTGAGAAATCAAAAAACTAAGGAATAAAGAAGTACCCTTAGTGAAGGTCCTATGGCAAAGTCAATGATACGAAGAAGTCACCTGGGAACGTGAGGATGACATGAAGCAAAAGTACCCCGAGTTGTTTTAAGTTTCGAGGACAAAACTTTTATAAGGTATAAGGGATTGTAACATCCCAAATTTTAGTTACTATATTTTTATTTAAAGGAAATATATATATATATATATATATATATATATATATATATATATATAAAAGAATAAAAAAAATGAATAAATAGTTCGTAGTCGAGACTTGAATCATGAACCGTTGATTTGGGGGAATAGACTTTCCATCACTAAGTCATAAGATTACCAATGAGTAGGATATAACAGAATATATCTATTGGTAGAAAAAAGAAAGAAGTTGATTAATCTAGTTGATCATTTAAAGGGATAATTAGGTTAAGAAAAATTCTAATTTATATATATATCATCTCTTTTCTCTTTTCTCCAAAATTCTCACGCCGTCTCTCTCTCCCTCCTCTCTCCAATGTCGACGCCCACTCTCTCTCCCTCTCTCTCTCGCTCGTTTTTCTCCAGCCGCCGAGAACTCCAACGCCGACGCCCACTCTCTCTACTCTCTCTCTCGTTTTTCTCCGGCCGCCGAGAAAAACAAGAGAGAAAAAGAAAAAAAAAGAGAGAGCCTTTATAATTTCTTCATCGTGGGATAATTTAAGAAGAGATTTTCAAGAGGGACTTGGTAGAAGATCACGCTAAAGCAAGGAAACATGTAGGAGGTCTTCTCTTTGCGAAGTCTAACGGTATAAATTAGTGAAAAAGCGTAAGATGTAAGTATCCCCTCACCTGCAGTATAAGTGCTTACGATGTAATGTTGTATGCTTGATTTTGAACGAAAGAATCTAGAACTATGTGTAGAAGATTCGACTAATAGGATTAGAGAAATTATTCTTGAACAATCTTATGAAACTCTTTTTTTAGCTTAAGGGACACCAAATTTCGGAAGCTGTCTTAGTAATAATTAATCAAAATAATAGTAGTTGATGTTTTTTTCATCTCACATCAAATTGGTCAAATCAAAATATATATTGAGTTGGTTTGGCTTGATTCCAAGTGCTATGACAGTTTGTTATGTCAAAAAAAAAAAAATTAGCCAAGGAAATGTGTCTATTGATTCATCATAAGTTTTATTTAGCTCCAACAAATTGTAAACCCCAGCAGTCTTATTAGGAGTACTAGAGGATCTTACTAGGAATAGTAAGTGGGTGTGCTAGCATTGATAAAGTCATCTTATTATTATAAGAACGAAACATCTGTCTATTTATATTTTTGGAGAAATGCTAATTTGTGTTAATCCATTGTACTTAGTTAATATTTTCTAAGATTTGTATATATTTCTTAAATTTTCTGCATATTTTATTGTAAAGGATGTATCAGTTTGGTAGACTTGCATGAATCTTCTTGTGCTTGTAACAAGGTTTTGATTTGATGATTTCTATTTATGTTAGTTTAATTTTTCTTATGTCACTACCTTATGCCATGTTAAATTGTACTCATGCCGATTTATGTTATGCTACATGCTTATGTTTTCACCCATGTTAGGCATGACTCACGTATATGAAATGTCTAAGAAATGTTTCCCTAAGAGTGGGGATAAGAACACTCTTTAAGACAAAGAACATGTATGTTATTTTACTTTATGCATGGCTTGTACCGGACCCTAACAAGGTCCACGGGATGGGCTCCAAGGTTGCCCCTAGGTCAACGGACATAGTACAGACCTAGTAACCTAGTAGGTTCGGGATTAGCTATCTCGGATCTATTTAGGATGCATGCGAATGATGTATGTGGTACAATGTCAGACCCAATATGTTGAGATTATGTTTAAGTATATAAACTATACGTTTTCAAAGAGCATCCTGCATATACCATTTTAGGTTCATCGAATTATCATGTTTAGAGACAATGTACTGTTGCGATGAAAATGCTAAGTTTATGTTCTTTTCCTAAATTGATCATGTCTCTACTTTAAATAAATGATGTGCTCATATGTTGTTTAAACAAACATGTTATTACTTTACGTTTAATTCATGATGTATGTTTTTGTGAGTAGGAAAGGATCTTACTAAGCATATGTGCTTATAGTTTACTTTCCTTGTACTGCAGAAAAGGGCAAGGAATGGATAAATTAAAGGGAGCAGCAGGATGGGCAAAGATGTGTGTGGCAGTGACATGGTGGACAAGATCATTTTTCATATACGGACTTATGCATGATTTTCAGTTTATGTGTAAACTCTTAGGAGACGTTAATGCTTTCTATGGTGGTTACTCATGTTTATTTTTATGAACCTTGAAATGGTTAATACATGTTTAGGTAAATAAATTGCTAAGGCCTTTTGTCATGATTCAATTGTTAGGTTGATTGGGTTAATGTAATTAGAGTTAAAAGTTGTAAAGTTTTTAAATGCTTCCGTTGTTATATGCATGAATGTATGATCGCGTAGCGCCGCCGCCCGTTTATAGGATGTGTGTTAGGAGGACGGGAAGGACCGTAATCGTTTCCAAAAGACTAGTTTCGTGATCGTTACACGAGCGCAGCCGATCGATTTCTAGAATACCAGCTTCGAGACTTGTTTCAGTAGACTCTATCAAATCGTTTCCGTAATCGACGCTTCGCATCGGTTTCACGAGCGTAGCGAACCCTATCATACTAGTTTCTGCATCAGCCAAAACGGCCACCTGCACGACCGTCTTTCCAAACCAGTGATGTTTGTCCGTTTTCCAGGGCAGTTCATTTAAATCCCGATCACTTTTGCTCGATTTCTATTAACTGCTCTGGAACCGCTATAACTACTCGGGAAGTAGTTTTCAATCGCCCTCAGAACTATTCCCACGATCGTTTCATCGTGGACTGCTCACTCGAGCAGCTTTTCGAAGCAAAGCGCTTTTCAAGAAACTATTCCCATCATAACCGACCGCTCTCATACCACTACTGCTCGTAAGTAGGCGCCACGAGGAACAAGGCTGTTTCTTCGAGACCGATCAGATGTCAGGCCGTCAAATCGCCGATAGTCTTTCCTGGGTACTATTCCCCTAGTGAAACCGATCTGATTCTTAGACCGGCTCGAATCCTACTCTGAGCGAGCCAGTGGTTATTTTGGGAAGCAGAATCGCTTACATGACAGCGAGTGGCGCTTATCGCTCATCTTCTTCGCGACTGTATTTTCACGATGAACAGTAAATTTGCAAAATAAAAGAGGAAAAATCGAACGGATGCTTCACCAACTCTGCTCTGATATCAATGTTGGTGATTGAGGCATCTTTTCGAACTAATCTAAATGGAAAAAAAATCGAAAGAAACGAAAATGCAGAAAAAAATAAAGTAACTTATAGTGATCGTCAGAATCTTCTAGCTTCCTAGATCGTTGGGACGACGTTTCTATTTACGGTATGAGGATCGATCACACTGAAAAGAACCTCCTCCTCCACGAGCTAAAATTCAACCGCGTCTTGATGTTCACTCTCACTATTCTCTCCGATAGTACTTCACTCACATACAACCAACATCTCCCTCTCAAACCTCATGCTCCCCTATATTGGGGCTTGGACGCATATCCACCACGATGAAAATTGTACGCACTCTCTTAAGTGCGTGCGGGTGCGTGTGCTCGATTACTACGTATCACACAGTACGTGTTACAGAGGGCATACAAGCTCCCACCAATCTTAAATATATATTAAAAAATATTTCACAGGTCTCAAACCATTTTCAGAAATACATGAACGACAAAAGAATTAGGTGGGAACTAAAATCGGGGTGGAAACTTCTCCATACGCTTCTTCCATATATTCTTCTAAGTTCAACAGATAAACAGTAGAAGCTTTTCCTTTGTTATTTTAATATCCACCCATCTAGTTTTTTCTTCCTGACTTTTCCAAACTTTTCTCCATCTGCTCCATGACCAAACAAGCTATAGCGATATATAGCAACCTTGTTGAACTTTCACCCTCAATTTGAACACTGAAATAGTGTGTAGCAATTTAAAATTTAAAATTTCTATACAGGTCAAGCGGTTCGACTTTTATTTAATATTAGCATTGTGTATACGACTCGTTCATCACGCGCAAAAGTTCAGTAATACTTCCAACTTGCAACTTGAAGGTTTGAAGTATGCCGAATCATAGATCACAATTGTCTCGGAATTCAAATTTCTCTCGACAATTCACATTTTGAAATGATCAGAGCTGACCCTGAGAAGGACTATTGAGCTCTTGTTCAAGGCTCAAAAATATTTTACTTTTAAAAAAGATTTAATTTTCAAATTTTGCAATGTTACATATAGGGTTTAATTTTTAACTTTCATCTGAGATCCCAAATTTAAATTTTAAAATCAAGATCGCCTCTGGAAACGATCTAGTAAACCCTACCTTCTTCAACTTTTGCATCTTGCCTATATATGAATAATTCGGTTTCATCTTCAGGCAAATGACATCGTTATAATGTGTCCTTGTATCGAGTGATCCCGACATCAGATCAATTCCAATTGGATAATTTCGCTTTGACTCTATTTATATTTAATGCAGCGATAATGAATCAGTGTGCATATAGTTACTTTATTGTCTTCATTCCATGTGAGTTATGACTAAAATTTGAGACACACTAAATTTTTCTATATTTTTGACAATAATACAAGTTGTAACATGTATTTGTGAGCTAAAAAATTTTAAATTCTAAAATGTAAATTAATTTGTGCCCTAAAGATTATAGGTGATACTGTTGCGATCTTTTCCCATACATAAAATGAAAGAGTTCGTGCATAAGATATTGTCCGAATCAAAGAAGTGGTTCGGCAGAGGGGGTCTGAGAAAACTGATTCGGGCACATAGGTCTGGGAAAAATGGCTCGGGGAGATAGTTCAAGGAAATTGGCACGGCCGAGCGGATTTGGAGATTGGCTCGGTACGGAAAGTATAGGAATCGGCTTGGCAGACCGGGCATAGAGATTGGTTTTATACGGGGAGTATAGGAATTGGTTTGGGTTATTATAAGAAGTCTAAGAGCTATGCTACACTTAAGCAGTAGGTTTAGGCTAGCTCTACGAAGGACAAGCAGGTGAAAGGGATGAGTTAGAATATTTCCTAAAATGAGGGTGAGAAGTTTGTTATACAATAAATTAGGACCCCACATAATATTCAGAGGAGTCTTCACTCCCCATTTCTATAACAGAATGATTCTCCAAGGTGTCACGCTCGCCCTTTTCCTCGTAATTTATAGGGGTTGGAAGGGCGGCGCGACGCGATTATACATACATGCATCTACAGCGGAAGACTTTAAACTTTTTTTTTTCTTTTTAAAAACATAAAACATGAAACATAGAGCATGCATAATCATTTCATAAGGACACTACTTAGTTCAGGTTCATGATAACCAACATAATGGACACCAAGTAGCAACCATCAACATCAAGTAGAGTTCGACTCTTAACAACTAACATGCATAAGTCTTAGAACATAAACTTAAAGGGAAAACATGCATAAGTCTGTGAACATAAAACAGATCTCTTCCACCATGCCACTATCACACACACTTTGCCCCTTCTGTTGCTCCCTTTAGTTTAGTCATTCTTTACTCTTATCTGCAGTACAAGGGAAACATGAACTATAAGCACATAGGCTTAGTAAGATTCTTTCCTACTCACTAAAGTCATACATCAAGAATTAGACATAGAGTAGTGACATATTCATCTAGACAACATATAGGCATAACATTCATATAAAGTAGTGATATGATCATTTAAGAACATATAAGCATAGCATTCATATAAAAGTAGTGACATGATCAATTAAGAACATATAAACATAGCATTCATATAAAAGTAGTGACATGATCAATTAAGAACATATAGGCATAGCATTCATATAAAAAGTAGTGACATGATCAATTAAGAACATATAAGCATAACATTCATATGAATATCATAATCACATAGACATGAAATGAGTATATGCAAGATGTTCTTTGAAAACGTATACTTTATAGGTACTTAAACATAATCTCAACATGGTGGACCCGACATTGTACCACATACATCATCATCTTTGTGCGCATCCCTAAGTAGACCTGAGGTAGCTAATCCCGAACCTACTAGGGTACTAGGTTCGTACTACGACCGTCGACCTAGGGGCAACATAACATAGAAGCCCATCCTAGGCCCGCACTACGACCGTCGGCCTAGGGCAACTTAGGAGCCCATCCCGTACTAGGTTCGTACTATGACCGTCGACCTAGGGGCATGTAGGAGCCTATCCCTTGGACCTTGCTAGGGTCCGGTACAAGCCATGCAAAAAGTAAAATAGCATATCATGTTCTTTATCATAACATATCATGTTCCTTATCATAGCATATCATGTTCCTTTTCATAACATATCATGTTCCTTTTCATAACATAAAGAGTGCTCTTAGTCCCCATTCATAGGGAAGCATCTCTTAGGCATTTCATCATACATACTTGTTCATCATGATGCAATGAGCATAACATAATCATACATTCATACAATTAACATGGACATAAGGTAGTGGCATAAACAAATCATGCTATCATAAAGTCTAACTATCAACATGTTAACATCATATATAGATATATCATGGCATGGAAGATCATGGGTGAGCATGAACAAGGTTTGGCCGAAACTTCCAAGGGGAAATCTTAAGAATTCAAACCCTAATTCAACTTGTACAATGTCTAACTATCAACATGTTAACATCGTATACATATAAAACATGACAAGGGGAAATCATTGGTAGCCCAAACATGATTTGGCCGAAACCCTAATGGAGGTTTTTAGGGATTCAAATGCTCCACAACTTACACAAAGCCTAACTAACATCATATTAACATCTTATATACATGTAGCATGGCATGGAGGATTATTAGAGGGCATGAACATGAGTTGGCCGAAACCCTAAGGGAGGGTTCTTAAGAATTCAAATACTAAAACAACTTGTACAAGGTCTATCTAACATCTACTAACATCATATACATATATAGTATGGCATGAAACATCATTAACAAGCATAAACATGGGTTGGCCGAATCTTCATTGGGGGCTCTTAACACTTCAAACCCTAAAACAACTTGTACAAGGTCTATCTAACATCATATACATATATAGTATAACATGAAACATCATTAACAAGCATAACATGGGTTGGCCGAAACTTCATGGGGGTTCTAACAAAATTCAAACCCTAAACAACTTATATAAGGTCTAACTAACAACATGTTAACATCAATTACAAATAGATCATGGCATGGAAGACCATCAGGAGCATAAATAGGACTTGGCCGAAACTTCAAGGAGGGGCTTCGGAATCAAACACTCAAATCAAATCCTATCTATCAACATGTTATCTTCATATACATACAAAATATGACATGGAAAATCATTAGAAGCATGAAGGGGGGTCTTGGCCGAAACTTTCAAAGACGGTTTTTAAGAAATCAACAATCGAAACAACTTGTACTGCAGGTAAGGGGATACTTACATCCTTTCACTTGTTTAGTATAAGGCTATACCCTAGGTGGTGTCAAGACAAGAGCTCTTTGCTTTCTTGCTTCTTGAGTTTTTCGAAAATGGAAGAAGGGGATGAGGAGGTTTCGGTGGGGAAGAAGAAGAGAAGAAGAGAATGACAAGTTGTGGTTCTCTTGTCCCCTCATACTCCTATTTATTCAATTGAAGGTGTCCCTTAGCCTCCCCTACCCTTATCTATCATTTCCCATACCCTTCTAATAGCACACTTCAAGTTATCGGATGCATCCTAAGGTTTAGTTTCCTGCTTGGAGGTTCAGGGTTCAAACCCTGGGTCATGCATCCCTTTTTGGCTATATTTTCTTTTATTTTTGAAAGAGCTAACATAAAAGCTCATTATAATCATGCAAAAATTCTTATAAAATTTTCTAGAAATTTTACAGGCATTACACAAGGTGGCCATGTGTACGGTAATGAAGGAGATTCGTTATGCAACAGCTGACCGGAGGAATAGGGGGAAGATAAAAGGCAGAGGAGAGGCAAGAGAAAGGGGATCCGCAACTTCCAACAGCGAGAGACAAAGACACACTTGAAGGGAGGAGCGACCACATCGCTGGGGAAGAAAGGAAGAAGAAGACAAGGAGAGTAGCGAGTTTTATTCTTTTAAGATCTGTGTATTGAGTTAACTGTAAGAGGTTTTTTCCCTCTGTCTCCGGAAGCTTTTTCCGTGAAGGAGGAAGTTCATAGTGAAATTGCTTTGGCACCGTAGCTCGTGAGAGAGCTCATCCCCGTGGAGTAGGAATCCTTATTCCGAATCATGTTAAATCTTGTGTCTCTGCTCTTTGCTTTGGTTGTGCGTGTTTTTCTTTTTCGTATTTCATTACTGTTGCGGTCGGGGAGAACCTCAAGCTTCCCGCATGCACCTTGGTGTTGAACGGAGGCTAGAAAATCCATCTACGACTGCATCAGTTGGCGCCGTCTATGAGAAGTACTGAGCAAGACGTTGAGATGCAACCAGAGGAGCACTACCCAGCAACCTCCTCTGCGGAGGAGAATCCCATTACATTGCTGCTGTCGCAGCTGAGGGTCATGGTGGACACAACCGTGGCTAAAGCTCTAGCCAAAGAGAGGAGAATGACTGGGTACCTTCATCCTCATTCTGAAAAACCTTCTCCTCGAGGACAGCAACAGGAGATGCTCCCTCCACTTCGTACAACTATAAATGTCGAGGTGTTGCCTGGGGATGGACTGAGGGGGGAGAGTGCATCAGACCACTATACTGGTGACCCATATCCGACGAGAAGAGCAGGATGAAAGCCAGTCAACCAGGGCTCCCGAGACTTACGAGCCCAGTCCTTTCACCGTTGACATTCTTTTTGAATTGTCGCCCTCATACTTTAGAAATCCCCAGGTGGACAAGTACGATGACATGACGGATCCTGAAGAACATCTGTCACAGTTTACAAGAGCTGCCTTGCTTCATTGCTACACTGATGCTCTCAAATGTCGGATCTTCCGTACTACTTTAACCGACTCGGCGGAGAAATGATTCAACACCCTTCCCCCGGGGTCTATCACTTGTTTTGCTGATTTTCAAGGGGTGTTCCACCAAGAGTTTGTCAGTTGCAAGACATACAAGCATGACTCTTCAATCCTGCTACACATTAGGCAGGAGCTCTCAGAGTCACTCAGAGAGTATCTTCATCGATTTACTTCTACTGCTAGGAATATCCCCTCGGCGAAATCAAATGCGCTGAGGGTGGCCATCTCGCATGGGCTAAGGGAGGGACCTTTCTTTAGCTCACTATTGAGAAAGCCCGCAGCTAGCTATGAGGAATTGCTAAGCCGCGCGGAGAAATACATTAACGAGGAGGAAGGACTAAAGGTTCGAAGGGCTGAACAATCCTCTGCAATGGCCCCTACGGAAAGAAGTCGCCCTGCATCCCCCGAACTCCTCCTCGGAGAGAATATGTGTGGTCTTTTCTACCAGAGGCTCCCAAGCCTCGATTATTGATGCAGGGAGCTCACTCCACCCCTCCTTTGTAGATCATGGCCGCCGACGCAATCCCTCCCCCAAGAACCTGGAAAGAGCGGGAGATGGAGTTTTATGACCAACAAGGTCTTCTGCAACGGCCACTGGGGTATAGAGGGGTGCCTCGTAACCCTCCAACTCCTTTCTTCTGTCAATATCATATGGAGTATAGTCATGCCAGTGGCCGATGTTTCAAATTGCAAGAAGAACTGGAGCACATCCGAGCCGCCTACCCACATTTGCGGCCTCAGACGGGAGGGCCGGCAAGGCGAGGTCAGTGACCTAACATGGCTCGCCCGGGGCCCTACAATCAAATACCTCAGGTTATCTTCCTTTCGGATCAACAAATTCCTATCCAGGAGGGTATTTCTCAAGGAGGGCCGTCGGGTGAAGGCCCATCATCTGATTTGAATGACATCTCCACACGGAGAGTTATTCACGTTATTACAGGAGGACCTACTAATGGGGACTCCAATAGGGCTCGGAAGTCTTATGCCCATCTCATGGAGAGATTAACTATTGTGACAGATCAGACTATCCAAACTGCGCCACCAGTTTCATTCGGGCCAGAAGATCTCCGAGGCATTTTGTTACCTCATACGAATGCTCTGGTAATCCGTATTTCTCTTGCTAACTATGAGGTGGCCCGGGTCCTAGTCGATTCGGGAAGCTCTGTTAATATCCTCTTCCAAGAGGCCTTTGGACAGATGAAGTTAGGAAATACACAGTTAGAGGATGTGGCTACTCCTCTAATCGGATTCGCAGGACATATGGTGCATCCCATAGGGCAGATCTCATTGCCCCTAACTCTGGGCACAAAGTCCAGCCAAAAAAATTAATATTGTTCCTTTCTTCATAGTGGATGCTCCTGTTGGATCGAGAAGCGTCGCTAGAGGGGGGGTGAATAGCGATCGTAAATCTTTTCTTTTTCGTTCGTTCGATACGCAAAGTAAGCACAGCGGAAAATAAATGAACACGTTTATTTTACTTGGTTCACAACCCAGCGGTTTCTACTCCAAGGCCCTATCGGTCCTAGACCGCGTACGGAGGGCAAAGCACTAAAACGTCTCCTCCTCGTTGGAGGTAGGAGACAACGATTACAAAAACCGAATATATGAGGATGAGGCAACAAGCCTACCTCACCTCGTTATGAAGATAAAAATACAGAATATAATATCAAAAATATTACTTGAATCACTATGAAGAAGATCAAAACTTGGCATCGCGTTTACGGTGTTGAAGCGTTGGCGTTGTAGGAGCACTTGATGAATAATTGATGTGATTTGGAGATGAATCCTCCCCTCCTTTTATAGACTTTAGCCTCTGAATTTGTCTCCTATTTCTTTGGAACGGATCATGAATTTTTCCAAATTTTTATCGCGAAGTGGCCGCGTCAAACGTTATCCGTTTTGACCTAGCGCAGCGACCATCACATCGCCGATCGATGCCTCATCAGATCGATGATGCGATCGATGCATCTCATCACCAATCGATAATGATCCGCCTAATGTCCGAATGATCGGCACCGCCACTTCCCTGCAGTAAGAGATTAGCTCGGAAAATGATAAATACGACGGTTTCTAACCGTCCGATCTCGACCTAGACCTTCCACAGGAAGTCTTAGTCGAATCGTCGCCTACGGTCGTCCCCGTAAAGAGGACACGACCTTACAATCTCTCACTCACACGAGCTTACCTCGATAGTAGCTCTCGCTTCCGGCCTTCCACTCGAGTCCTTCGGCTCCCTCCGAATTCACTCAAGTGTCGCCCGACCACCACGGCTTCCTCCGGGTGTCGCTAGCCTTCAGCTCCAGCTTTAGTACTTTTCTGCACACTTGATTTAGCTCGTGAGATAACAATATAAACTTAACTTTGTGTCTTTGCCATAATCAAAACACAGGTTCGATTATCTAGTGCCCCTGCACCAACAGCTCCGTCTACTTATAATACAATTCTGGGTCATCCTTTCTTGTCTATTTTCCAGGCGGTGGCTTCCCCTTACCACCAGAAGGTGAAGTTTCCGATCTGACAGCTGATCGGTGTTGGGGGATCGAAACGGCCGGCTAGAGGGGGGTGAATAGCCCTCAATCGTTGGATGTCGTAATTCGCTCATTTTCATTGCGTTGCTTTCCTACGATTCTTGTTAGCGCAACGGAATAACAATAACAATAATAACAAGATGCACAAATACAAATAAGAACACGCAAACACACATGATATACGTGGTTCGGAACTGAATGGTTCCTACTCCACGAGCAAGCTCCTCGAGCTCTAGTTATGCGCACGACACTAACTAAAACACTCCTTCTCGACAATACGTCGGAGGTGGAGAAACCTCTCACAAGCAATTACAATGTAATATAGAAATACAAGCAAATACACAAATACAATACACGAGAAAACTTTCACCGATTGCTTTGATCACTTTGCTTGTTGCTTGCTTTAGATGGCTCTTGAAGGACTGGAATGCAGCAGCAATTCCCCTCCAATAGCTCCACAAAAGGCTTGGCGAAATCCTCCCACTTGAGCTCCATTTATAACCTCGTGACTGCTCGATCTGCGACATCAGTCGACTGATCGTGACCATCAGTCGACTGGTCCCGTAGCCGTTGTCTCACAACGGCCAGATCCACGTTGGTTAAGTTCTAACGGATCACACATTAGTCGACTGATGGCACCCATCAATCGACTGATCATCCATCAGTCGAGTGCTAGCGAGCTCGACCATTCGCGTGCCGCGTGTGTCATGGATCGCCATCCCTCGACAATGATCGATTCTCCAACAATGATCGCCTCTCCTCGATAATGATCGATCACCGACTTGGTTCAGTCAAACATTGGTCGAACCCATACGACCTAGAGCAGTCGACTGGCACCTATGCTAGTCGACTGATGTCGGCTAAAACCTCAAACACAAAGTTGTTTGAGCGTCCGACACTCAGTCTTAGCCACTTGGCCAAGTCCACCTTATCCCTCATGGAGTTCCCCACCGAAGCTCTTTCCTCGCCTCACGCCCTCGGATGCGCCAAGCGCACGACTTCGCAACACCATCCTTCGCGTCTCATGCCCTAGAAGTATGCTTTCCTTTGGGCTCACTCCATTCGCTCCCCGTCCGGCAGTCCCTCGGATGCACCAAGCGCACGGCTTCGCAATGTCATCCTTCACCGACTCAAGAACCCGAGCCTAGTGAACTTGCCAAGTTCTCAAGACTTCCCAAATGCACCAAGCGCACGGCTTTACAATGCTTTGGATTTCCCATGCCAAGCACCAAGCGCACGACTTCGCAATGCTTTAGACTTTCCCATGCCAAGCACCAAGCGCATGACTTCGCAATGCTTTGGACTTTCCCATGCCAAGCACCAAGCGCACGGCTTCATAATGCTTTGAACTTTCCCATGACAATCCCATGTCATGAGTTTTGTCTATCATCAAAATACTATCAAGGTACTGCTCGAGTCAAACTCGAGTCAACCTGGGCCGATTGCACCAACAATCTCTCCCTTTTTGATGATTGACAAAACTACCATCTCAAGTTTATCAATTCTCCCATATTGGCAATTCTCATATCCCAATGAGAATTCCAACGAACTCTAATTGGTAACTTGGTAACTTCTCCCCCTTTTTGACATTACATCAAAAAGGTCCTCCCCAATGAGATCTTACAATCTCTCCCTTGGAGGAACACATGCTTACAATCTTTCTAGTGATCCCATATCACTTAAAGAGAGGCAACCCAATTTTCCTCCCATGAGGAAATACACATCCATCTTCCCATGATGGATACCTCCCCCTAGAGGCTTGCTCCCCCTTGACCATTGCACCAACTATGTCCTTGGAGAGTCCCTAAGCCAATAGGAACATTAAACCAAACAAAATTAAGGCAAAGTTCAACAATGAACTCTCTTCCACCTTAAAGTTGATACTCTCCCTCAACCCAACTCCTAATCCATATCCAATGGATTTCCACCCTCTCTAATGCTCTCCCAAGCATATCCTAGGGTTAGGAGTGGTTAGGGGACCAAAACACAGCTGAACATGGGCCTAACCAACAAGGTTTACCCGAAATCGATTGTCATGATCGCGTAAGAAACCAATCGATCGACACTTTATCACGATCGCCCCCTCGACAATGATCGATAATCAGAATGTAGTCAGTTTCAGAAATGACTTTCCGAAATTCATAAGTAAATATACATAAGTAGATAAATCTTAAAATTTGGTATGTATACTACTTATCACAAACATTATGGGTGAAAAATATTAGAAAATTATTTTACCCATTAAACTAGGAGATTGATACAAAGTTTAAAATTTAAGAAAAGCTTCAATAAAGAGCCCTCTTTGTATCATCTCATTCAATGATGATAGCTATCAAAAGATAGGCTTCACTAAGGTTTCTCAAAATATTTTCAAAACCTTTAATTTCTTTTCCTTAAACATCTCACTTATATCTAGATGTGTAAAACACATTCAAGGCAATTAATCTAGTGAGATGTGGGTTTTTATTCTTTTAATGGTCTCATGCATATTTCTAGGCAATATTATTTGATTCCCATCAAATCATGCCATAGTCCTTAATTTCATTTTATTTGTATGCATGATATGATTATGGAATAAATATGATATAAGTAAAAGCATATGCCAATATCATGATGTCATGACATGTAAATGAGATCTAGGCATTCATGACATCTAAACATAAATCTAAACATGATCATGACATTTTTATAGATAAAATGAGAATGATGTCATGACATGGCAAGACAAACAAATCATGGCAAGTAAAATATACTAAGGTATAAAATACCTAAGTGTTAAAATTAATTTGCCATTTCTAGGGATTAAATTCATTTTGTCTTAATGCCATTCATTTCCCTAGTGTGCCAAAAACCCAAAATGACACACCAATATGTCTAAGACCTAATTGTGTCAATTTAATCATTTTTCAACTTCTCAAGCATATTGGCACACCCTAATGTGTCAACTCACAATGGCTACGTTAACCACCCATTCACTTAGGGTTGACACACCCTAACCCATTTAGCATGAATCGATCACGCTTCTAGGAACCCAATACCTATTGGAGCTCCTTGGGTTAACAAGGTATTCTCTAGGGATAACTTCCCTAGATACCTTCCTAATGACCCTTTTTGGCTTTGAAGCCTTAGTCAAATGGGTCTTACTTGGGTCAACTCTAGAGGTGACTCCTCCATTGACCTTCTTAGTGGCTACATTTGATTTCTTTGAGGTGTTAGCCACTAAACACATATCATGGCTAGACTTAGGGATGACTTCCCTATTAGCCTTGGTTTTCCTAGACCTAGATGTGGTTCCATAATTAAATTGAACATTATGGTAGGACATAGGTTTGTGACCCAAACCCTTCTTGCCCTTCGACATTTCTTGTTTTCTAGGTCTTGACTTTTGTACATTAGACCCCTTAACCGAATTTGATATTATTGCTAGGGTCTTCTCCAATTTTTCTAGCCTTGACCTCAAGGCTTGGTTTTCTAACTCTAATTTTCTCAATTTTGAATTTTCATTAGGTTTAGGGGAAATGTTCTTCTTCTTAGGCATGTGTCTACCCTTCTTAGGGTTAATGCCTAGATGGTTTTCAACTCTCCTAATGGACTCTTTAAGTAAAATAGGTCTAGAATTATGAGTCCTAGGTTTATCCTTAGTTATATGAACATGGCACCTAAGCAATAAACCTTATTATTTCTCCTAGCATGCTTTTCATTAATAATAGCAAGAGAGCTAAAATAATTCTTAGCATGCTTTTTAACTCTAGGAATTAAAGGTGCATTAAGTAAATTTACCTTAGGGTTAGCTTTAGGAGCTCCCCCTACATGAGTTGCACCTTCTTGCCCTTTCTTCCTCCCCCTAGGGCATTGGCTTCGGTAGTGTCCCCGTTGGTTGCATTTAAAGCACACAATGTGCTCTTTGCTCTTGATTTTGGGAACACCGGCATCCTTTGACTTTGGGTTGACTTTTGGTGTTGATGCCTTTTCCTTAGCCAATTTAGGGCATTTACTCTTGTAGTGCCCTTTCTCCCTACACTCAAAGCATATTATGTGATTTTTATTTAAAATAACAACACTTGAGTTACCTAGGGAGTTGGTGGAGGCCTCTTCACTTCTTCCGGAGGTAGAAGCTTCATTTTGATCTTGCTCCGAAATTGAAATCCTTTCCTCCCTCTCAACGCTAGAGGTGGAGGTCTCCACCAAATCATCAACATCATCAAAAGTAGATGGTGCTTCTTCTTCGGCATTATCCTCTACATGTGCCGATTGGGAGTTTTCTTGAAATTTCATTATCTTCTCCCATAATTCCTTTGCATCCCTATAGTCACCCAAACTAGACCAAATTTTGTTAGGTAACATATCACTAAATAATTTTATTACCTCGAGATTTGTCTTGAAGTCCTTAATTTGGTCTTGGGTCTACCTTGACTTTTCAATTTGCTTGTTGTATTTGTCCCTAGGCATCTCAAAACTAGTTTCTACAATAATCATATAATCAAAATTGGTTTCGAGATATACCTCCATCCGTTTCCTTCACCAAGCAAAATCTCCATCAAATTTCGGTGGATGGATGAAGCCGACCATTTTGTAGTGCTCTCGCGGCGGTTAGTCCTTGAAGAGCGACCTCGGCTCTGATACCACTTGTTGGGGGATCGAAACGGCCGGCTAGAGGGGGGTGAATAGCCCTCAATCGTTGGATGTCGTAATTCACTCGTTTTCGTTGCGTTGCTTTCCTACGATTCTTGTTAGCGCAGCGGAATAACAATAACAATAATAACAAGATGCACAAATACAAATAAGCACATGCAAACACACACGATATACGTGGTTCGGAACCGAATGGTTCCTACTCCACGGGCGAGCTCCTCGAGCTCTAGTTATACGCACGACACTAACTAAAACACTCCTTCTCGACAATACGTCGAAGGTGGAGAAACCTCTCACAAGCAGTTACAATGTAATATAGAAATACAAGCAAATACACAAATACAATACACAAGAAAACTTTCACCGATTGTTTTGATCACTATGCTTGTTGCTTGCTTTAGATGACTCTTGAAGGACTGGAATGCAGCAACAATTCCCCTCCAATAGCTCCACAAAAGGCTTGGCGAAATCCTCCCACTTGAGCTCCATTTATAACCATCTGTCGATCTCGCATATCGGTCGTGATCGTGACCATCAGATCGGTCCCGTAGCCGCTTGTCTCACAACGCCGGATCCACGCTGGTTAAGTTCCAACGGACATCCATCCTTTGGCGAGCTCGACTCCGATTGCCGTGCGGTGTCATCGATTATTGCCATCCCTCGGCGGTCGGCGATTCTTCCAACGATCGATTTATCCTCCCTCGGCGATCGGTGATCACCGAACTTAGTTCGATCGAACATTGGTCGAACCCATACGACCTAGACGATCGATCGGCTTTATGTCGATCGTGATGTCGGCTAAAACCTCAAACACAAAGTTGTTTGAGCGTCCGACACTCAGTCTTAGCCACTTGGCCAAGTCCACCTTATCCCTCATGGAGTTCCCCACCGAAGCTCTCTTCCCTCGGCCTACGTCCGTCGGATGCGCCAAGCGTACGACTTCGCAACGCCATCCTTCGCGTCTCATGCCCTAGAAGTATGCTTCCCTTTGGGCTCACTCCATTCGCTCCCCGTCCGGCGGTCCCTCGGATGCACCAAGCGCATGGCTTCGCAATGCCATCCTTCACCGACTCAAGGACCCGAGCCTAGTGAACTTGCCAAGTTCTCAAGACTTCCCAAATGCACCAAACGCACGGCTTCGCAATGCTTTGGATTTCCCATGCTAAGCACCAAGCGCACGACTTCACAATGCTTTGGACTTTCCCATGCCAAGCACCAAGCGCACGGCTTCGCAATGCTTTAGACTTTCCCATGACAATCTCATGTCATGAGTTTTGTCTATCATCAAAATACTATCAAGGTACTGCTCGAGTCAAACTCGAGTCAACCTGGGCCAATTGCACCAACAATCGAGGAGGCCAAAGGCGAATAGAAGGTTGCTCAGAGTTGCTATGTACAGATGGTTAGGGATGACCAAAAGAAAGCCAAAGCAGACGACCTTAAGAAAAAAGCTGTCATGATCTCTGACATATGCGTGCTTGAAGAGTCTCTCTCCAAAGCGGGAAAAATAGAAACGGGGGAACCTTTAGAGATAGCTCCTGGAAAAGTCACTTGAGTAGCTCAACAACTCAAGGTTAAGGAGGGGCTAGTGGCTTGCTTAAAGAAGAATGAAGATATCTTTGTTGGGGATGTGCACGACCTTACGAGGATAGATCCTCGCATTGCTGAGCATCATCTCAACATCATCAAAGGAGTCCGACCCGTCCAGCAGAAGAGGTGACATTTTGGGCCCAAGAAAGATAAAGTTATAGTTGAAGAAGTAGATAAGTTGTTGCAAGCGGGTCATGTTAAAGAAATTTAATTTTCCGAGTGGGTGTCTAATGTAGTTCTGGTCCCCAAGCCTTCGGGGTAATGGAGGATGTGTATCAACTTTCGTGATTTAAATAAAGTATGCCCTAAAGACTGCTACCCCTTGTCTCATATTGATCAGTTGGTATATTCTACCGTGGGATATGAAGTAGTGTCCCTAATGGATGTCTACCAAGGATATCATCAGATACCATTGGCCAAAGAAGATTTAAAGCGAGTCAGTTTCGTGACAGTGGGAGGACTGTATGCATACGTGGTGATGCCTTTCGTCATAAAAAATGTTGGGGCCACATATCAGTGGCTCATGGACAAAATTTTTGTGGAACAAAAGGGAAAAAATATGGAAGTTTATGTCGACGACATCCTGGTTAAATCAAAGATCACTCGGGATCTAGTTATATATCTAGACAAGACTTTTGCTACTCTGAGACAATATAACATGAAACTGAACCCCAAAAAATTTTTGTTCGGAGTAAGGAGCGGGAAGTTTAGGGTATGTATATTACGAGAAGAACCGAGATCGAGGAGAAAGTGCAAGCATTGTGCAACATAAAGTCGCCTACTAATCTACGAGAAACTCAAAAGCTGGTAAGGAGGATTGTTTCTTTGTCCCGATTTATAGCCAGATCAGTAGACAAAAAACTACCTTTCTTCCGGATTCTGCGCAGCGAAACCAGTCGCAAAGCCGCTAAATTTCAATGGGATGATCAAGTGAGCAGACCTTCCAAGAGTTAAAAAAAATATTTAGCTAAACTACCTCTGCTAGCCAAACCAGTCGCAAGAGAGCCCCTGTGGATGTATTTAACTTTTTCAGAAGGAGCCATCAGTTCAGTATTATTAAAGCAAGAAGGTTCTCAGCAGTAACTTATTTACTATACCAGTCATATCTTGAAAGGAGCTGAATCACGGTACACTGAGCTGGAGAAGTTGGCGTATATTCTAGTTTTGACAGCCCGCAAGTTGAGGTCATATTTCCTAACTCACCCAATTAATGTTTTGACTCACAGTGAGTTAGGCAAGGTGGTGACTAAGCCTAATTTCTCAAGTAGGCTTGCTAAATGGGCGGTGGAGCTTAGCGAGTACGACATTCATTATCAGCCCTGAATCGTCATCAAGGCTCAAGCTCTAGCTGATTTTCTGGCAGAGGTACTCCTATTAGTTTAGAAAATAGCTCGGTTAAGAAAGAAGAAGGGTCAGAGGTATGAAATGTCTTTGTGAATGGTTCTTCTGGATCTACGGGCAGTGGAGTGGGGGTAATATTAATATCCCCCGAAAAAAAGGAAATTCGTATAGTCATGCGCCTGGGATATCGAGCATCCAATAATGAAGCAGAGTACGAAGCCATCTTAGCTGGGTTACAAGCTACCAGAGCTGTGGGAGCAACTTCTGTCATGATCCATTCAGATTCCCAATTAGCAGTGTCATAACTCCAGGGTTCTTTTACAGTTCGGGAAGAAAGATTGCAAAACAATTTAGTGACATTTGAGAAAGAGAAGGTTCATTTTCAGTAAGTTCTTTTGCAACAGATTCCAAGAGAGAATAATTGGAGGGCGGACGAGTTGGCTCGGCTAGCTAGTGCTATGGAGGGGGTAAAACAACTTGAAGTGGTCTACATGGAAGTCCCCACTTCTTTGGTGATATATAATGTGGAGGAGGCCATATCAGGAGTGGATCAGATCCCTGACTGGAGGACTGACATCACGGCATACTTGCAGCAAGGGAAGGTTCTAGAAGAAAGAAGAGCGACATCTATTTTGGTGAACAGAGCGAAGCGGTTCACCATCGTGGATGGAGTTTTATATAAGGTGTCTTTTGGGCATCCCCTGTTGAAATGTTTGGAAAGGAAGATGTTGAATGGGTACTCCGAGAAATACATGAGGGTTGTTGCAGTAACCATTTGGGAGGAAGAGCCTTAGCAAGGAAAGTATTATTAGCAAGGTACTTTTGGCTCACTCTCTAGCAAGATGTGGCTCATATAGTGCAGATTTATTTGCCCTATCAAAAGCACAACAACCTGTCTGAATGACCAGTCGAGATGATGAAAGCTATTGTTGTTTCCTGTCCTTTCGATCAGTGGAGAATGGATATAGTGGGCCCCATGCCTGTGACACCTTTGTAGAAGAAATTTTTATTGGTGGCGGTGGATTACTTCTCCAAGTGGGTGGAAGCAGAGCCCCTCGCCAAAATAACTGAGAATGCAGTAATACAGTTCCTATAGAAGAACATTATCTGCCATTATGGAGTCCCAAGGAGATTAGTCAGTGACAATGGACGATAATTTCAGGGAAAGAGGATCAAGGAATGGTGTCAGAGTTTCAATATACAGCAGGCTTTCACTTATATAGCTCATCCTCATGCTAATGGGCAAGTCGAAGTGACTAATAGAATCCTCATTCAGGGGTTGGAGACCAAGTTAGGTGCTCAGAGGGGAAACTGGGTGGATGAATTGCCAGGGATCTTATGGGCCTACCGAACTACTCCAAAAACGGCAACGGGAGAAACTCCCTTCAACTTGGTGTACGAAACGGAGGTTGTTATTCCAATGGAGGCCTTTTTGAGCAGTGCTCACATGGAAGTTTATGAGTCGGAGCAGAATCAAATCATCCGAGGAACCGAGCTGGATTTGCTGGAAGAGAAACGAGAATAGGCACGGAGGCAGGCGAAGTTTTATAAGCAAAGGGTACAGCAAGTCTTTAATAAAAGGGTATGTAGGATCGATGAAGTGTAGATGTTGGCTGGGTAGAGGGGGGTGAATAGCCCTCCTTCGTTCGATATGGCGTAATTAAACATCTACAAAACTAATTAGGGCAACGGAAACAACAACAAGACAAACAAATAAACAAGAATACAAACGCTAACAAAGGATATAACGTGGTTCATGGCTACGCCGCTAATCCACGGTCCGATTCGTCCAAGGTGAATCACTCCTCAATCTTTCCACTAGATTTCTCCTTTGCACAAAGCTAGGTGGAGGTAACCTCTTTTACACAAGGATTACTCTTCTACAATAGAATGAAGATTAGCACTAGTAGAAGAGTGGAAAATGTTTAGGGCACTTTGGGAGTTGTTAGGAATTCAAGCATTAACCTCCCAAAGCCCAACACCCTCTCTTTTTATAAAGAGGGTTGATTTCTTCCCATTGGCCGCCACCAGTCGACTGCTGCCCTTGGCAGTCAACTATCGCCACTACAATAGCCTCTGAACACATCGGATCCCGACCGTTATAGTCCAACGGATCCCTTGGCGATCGGATGTATCCATCATCGAACGCCTCCGTGATTGCCCGATCGACTACGAGAGGTTCTGCGCGACTTCCTTTGGCAATCAGTCATTCCATGGCGGTCATTGCTGGCATAAACTCATTAGTCGGATACGGTCGAACCTCGTTCGACCGGAAGCGATCGCATTTCATGAAACCTCATCCGACACTTAGCCAAATGACCAAGTTTCACCTAAGAGCACTACCCCTTCCCGGGTTACATTCGCTCACTCTCATCCCTTGGAGTCCCTCGCCTTTGAAGTTGTCTTCGTCCGGCCATGTCCCTCGGATGCGCCAAGCGCACGGCTCTGCAGCACCATCCTTCGCGTCTCGCCCTGAAGTCTACTTCCTCCGGCTTCACTCCAAACTCCTCGTCCGGCGGTCCCTCGGATGCTCCAAGCGCACGGCTTCCGCAAAGCTATCCTTCACCAACTCAAAGACTGAGTCATGAGAGGTGAAACTCGCCAAGGCTCTATGTACGAATTACTAAGTCCTGCAAGACTCCAACGCACATATCAAATCATAATAACAACCTAACTTAAACTCTTTGCCACACACATCAAAACCATATCACGAATTGATTGCCCTAACAATCTCCCCCTTTTTGATGTATGACAATCCGTTTAAGTTAGGTAAAAATATTTGATAAAATATTAAGGAAAGAAAGCATGTAAATAACATGATTAGCAACTCTCCCCCTTAATACATGAAACTCCCCCTAAATGCATTCCCCCTTTACTTAAACATATATCTTTCTCCCCCTTTGACACTATAAAAAAGATTAAACAAAGTTTATATGGCATGACATCAAGTCTAGAGAGAAGCAAAAACCAAAAACACTTAAAATCCTGATAAAATCAGGTTACTATGCTCGTGCACGATCATGATCAGCTATCGATGTATGGCGGCAATGACCGCACAAGGAAATCAGAATTTTTGACTTTCTAGATGAATTTCAGAAATGTACTATAAATTCCAAAAAATTCAAAAAATAGTGAAATTTGGAGAACACATTTCTTTTAGGGTTCTTTATCAATGAAAAATAGTTTTTCATGAAAAATCATTATATTTTCAATGATTTGCCAAAAATCTAAAAGCTTAAAAAACAACTAGTGTTTTGATCAAATTTGTATACATTTTAACACCTAGTTTTGCTTTGGATTGTTTCAAAATATGAACACACAGATTTTAAAGTAAGAAATTGTTTTGAAAACATATGAAATATCCAACCATGACTTTTGGGTAATATGTCTATGAATTAAACATAAGTCTTCCCCATGATTGGTCTATTATTCCTATTTTGACACTTTACATGACCATCTAAATGCCATAGGCATTAGTGGACCATGAGTATCATCCTAACATCTCACTCATGCTAAGCTTTCAATCAAGGTAGCCTATGGTGAGTGTGAGATGTATCCTAAAGGTATTTGTATATACTTAACCATTATTTTCATGCAATTCTATACAAGATTAAGTATCATCCTATCATTCCACATGATCATAAAGACATATATGTATGAATTTCATATTATGATAATGAAACAAATATATTCATCAAATTGTAATCATGCATTAGGTATTACATCATGATAATAAGGCAAATATCACCTAAAGCATGATTTATCTATTTATAGGTACATTATCATCACCTAACACTATTTCAAAAAATATTGTCCCGTCATCCTAAGTCAACCAAAAATATGATATAGGTGAAATCCTTATGGTTGACTATCCTAGGGTTTTCCTAACCTTTTAGGATGGATTTAGGAACCCAAAATAAGTTCTTTCCTATGGGGTTCACTAAAAATTCCTTAGGGATCTATTTTCTAGCAATTGTCTTCTTTTTATCTTGACCCCTAACAATTAAGCATTTATAGGTCTTTTCAATTTTCTTTTCCTTATATCCTAGGTCTTTCTTATTGAAACTTGCTCTTTGGCTCTCTATGATCATGTTAAGAGTGTTGGAGCCAATAGTAAACTTTTCTAGGGCCTTGGTCAAATGATCTACCTTTTCCCTTAGAGCCCTATTTTCATCCATACATGCATCACTAACATTGAAAGGCATATATTCATGTGAGCATGCATCATCATTATTAACATCTAAACATGTTTGTTCTAATTTATTTTCTAAAGCCTTAATTTGATCTAGCATGCTCTTATTTTTCTTTTTGGCCCTAAATAAATCCCTAGTTAAGCTAGAAACCATGGAAACTATTTTCTTGGGAGTTAGATTTATTACCATAGCTTTCATGTCTTCTTCTTCTTCGGATGAGGATGGTGAAGAAACTCCCCCTTCACTAGAGCTCTCCTCACTTGTGCTTGATTCTTCATTTTCAGTGGAGGAGGAGTCTAAGTCATCAAATGTCATTAATGTCAAATTTGTGACAAAGACATTTTCTTCCTTGGATGATGATGATGATGAAGAAGGGTCATCCCAAGTCCTTGCTTTTAATGCCTTTGCCTTCCCCTTTTCCTTGGCCTTCTTTTCTTCTTCCTTTTTCTTCTTGCTCCCATTCTTCTTCTTTTCTTCCTTCTTTCTCCTCTCCTCTTTACTCTTGTTTAGGAGGGGACAATTATCCCTTATATGTCTCTCTCCTTGGCAATTATAGCAAATCACCTTCCCCCTTGGTCTTCTACTCCTATCATTAGATTTATTAAATTTAAAACCTTTTAATGCACGCCTGACCCTCCTTACCATATAAGCTTCTTCCGTTCTATCCATGGAGGAGGAGGAGGAAGCTTCATCGAAGGAGGAGGGAATCTCCATCTTTTTCTTCCCTTTGTTAGCCATCAAGGCTACTCCTCTTGAATGTTGAAACTTTGGCTCTTCTACTATTCCTTCGAGCCTTGTTTCGTGGAGCCCCATAGTTGAGAAGAACTCCTCCAAGGTGCTCACTTCCAAGTTCTTGGAGATGTAGGAGTCCACCATAGAGCTCCATCTTGAGGACCGGGGAAAGGCATCTATGACCTTCATTACCATATCCCGGTTGGAGAGTTTTTCACCTACACTTGTCAAACCGATTAGAATTTCCTTAAATCTAGAGTGTAGGGATTTTACCTTCTCTCACTTTTCGAGTTTGATATTGGATAGTTGGGAGCGGAGGACATCTCTCCTTGCTAGCTTGGCCTCGGATGTGCCTTCATGAATTTCTATGAGCTTCTCCCACATCTCCTTGGCGCTAGCACACTCTCCTATCCGGTTGACTTCTTGTTGGGGAAGCACATTGAAGAGGTGGTGCTTGGCCTTTGAATTAGCAAGGTGCTCCTCCCTTTGCTTTTTAGTCCACCTTGACTTCTCTATTTGTTCACCCTCTTCATCCCTAGGCATCTCAAAACCGTTTTCCATTATAAACATAATATCGAAATCGGTTTCAAAGATTACCTCCATTCTCTTTTTCCACCAAGAGAATTCGCCTTCAAATTTCGGTGGGTGAATGTTAGAGTCGGTCATTCTTGAATGTGCTTGTTGTGACGGTTAGTCCTCGACAAGCTTTCCTCGACTTTGATACCACTTGTAGGATCGATGAAGTGTAGATGTTGGCCGGCTAGAGGGGGGTGAATAGCCCTCCTTCGTTCGATGACGTAATTCGCTTGTCTACAAAACTAATTAGCTCAATGGAAACAACAACAAGACAAGCCAATAAACAAGAATACAAACGCTAACAAAGGATATAACGTGGTTCACGGCTACGCCGCTAATCCACAGTTCGATTCGTCCAAGGTGAATCACTCCTCAATCTTTCCACTAGATCTCTCCTTTGCACAAAGCTAGGTGGAGGTAACCTCTTTTACACAAGGATCACTCTTCTACAATAGAATGAAGATTAGCACTAGTAGAAGAGTGGAAAATATTTAGGGCACTTTGGGAGCTGTTAGGAATTCAAGCATTAGCCTCCCAAAGCCCAACACCCTCTCTTTTTATAGAGAGGACTGATTTCTTCCCGTTGGCCGCCACTCATTCTGCCCTTGGCGATCACGTCACCACTACAACGACCTCTCAATCGTCGGATCCTGACGTTATAGTCCAACGGATCCCTTGGCGATCGATGTATCCATCCGATCACGCCTCCGTAGTCGATCATTGTCTAGCTGGCTACGAGAGGTTTGTGCCCACGACTTCCTCGGCGATGCCATTCCATGATGTCGATCATTGGGCATAAATCCATCGATCGGATACGGTCGAACCTCATTCGACTCGGAAGCGATGATCATTGTCATTTCATGGGCGATCGGTGTCGAAACCTCATCCAACACTTAGCCAAATGGTCAAGTTTCACCTAAGAGCACTACCCTTCCCGTTACATTCGCTCACTCATCCCTTGAGTCCTCGCTTTGAAGTTGTCTTCGTCCGGCCACATCCCTGGATCGCCAGCGCCGACGGCTCTGCACGCCATCCTTGCGTCTCACCTTGAAGTCTACTTCCTCGGCTTCACTCCAAGCTCCTCGTCCGCGGTCCCTCGGATGCTCCAAGCGCCGGCCGCAAAGTCATCCTTCACCGACTCAAAGATCGAGTTATGAGAGGTGAAACTTCGCCAAGGCTCTATGTGCGAATTACTAAG
Organism: Wurfbainia villosa; assembly: GCA_025175895.1. Lineage (NCBI taxonomy): Eukaryota > Viridiplantae > Streptophyta > Magnoliopsida > Zingiberales > Zingiberaceae > Wurfbainia > Wurfbainia villosa. Next base: position 7,125,905 of record CM045989.1, read on the forward strand.
TCCTGCAAGACTCCAACGCACATATCAAATCATAATAACAACCTAACTTAAACCCTTTGCCACACACATCAAAACCATATCATGGGTTGATTGCCCTAACAGGGTAGTGTCCCAAAGATTTCGAGAAGGAGATTTAGTTCTGTGCAAAGTCGTCACCGAGATCCGAGAAGTTGACTCAAGGAAGGACCCTATGTGGTGACTCGACTTATTATTGAAAGATGATCAGGGGCAAGAACTCCCTTGACCCTAGAAGCGTTGTACATTTGAAGCATTTTCATACCATGTAAGGAGCGAGGGATGAAGGAAAAAGTTGATGGGTCCCTTATGGAATATACGTGACGTTCAATATGTCATATGATATATGGCAAATATGAATACAAATGGCGAGTCATTTGCATTAAAAATAATTTCTCCTATTTGTAACACCTAAATTTTAATTTCTATATTTTTATTAGAGGAAAATAGAAATAAGAATAAGAATATAAATAATAAAAATAGGAATAGAATAATAATAATAATAAAATAGAAATAATTAAGAATAGGAAAAAAATGGTTCGTTAGCCGAGGCTCGAACCATGAGCAGAAGTTTGGGGGAATAGACTTCCAACCACTAAGTCATAAGATTACCAATGGATAGGATATAACAAAATATATCTATAGGCGAAAAAAAAGGAAAGATTGATTAATTTGACTAATTATTTAAAGGGGTAATTAGGTTAAGAAAAATTCTAATTTTTATATATATTTTTTTTTTCTTATCTCTCTATAAAATCTCACGTTTCTCTCTCTCTCCCTCAGCTTTTCTCTCTCTCTCCTCACACGCTTCTCTCTCTCTCTCCCTCCCTCTCTGCCTCTCTCTCTCGTGTTCTAGTAGCCGGAGCAAGGTAAAAGGTTGTCTTTCCTTTGGATAATTCAGAGGGATTTTCAAGAGGGATTTTCAAGAGGATCTCAAAGACTTGATAGAGTATCACGCTAAAGCAAAGAAACACATAGGAGGTCTTCTCTTTCACGAAATCTAACTGATATAAATTGGTGAAAAGCGTAAGAGGTAAGTATTACTCACTGCGAGAAGTAGTTATCGTATGTCATTGATATGTTTTTCTGTGCTTGTTATTTCGATTACATGGTTGAGCGGTTTATATGCATGTTATTTCCTGTTATGCATGATGTTTTCAGTTACGCGATTTTAACGTTATATTATGGGTAATTCAGCATCATGTTGAGATCCAAGATAAGAATGTGATTTATGATCATGCATGCTGTAGATGAGTTGTAGCAATTATATGCATGATGTAGAGTAAGATGTAAAAATATTTCCTTTATAAAGAAAATTTAAAGATGCTCCCCATTGAATTGGGGATTAATAGCACAACGATCTTGATATGCTTCCCATTTCATTTTGAAATTAAGAGCATAATGATCTTTATGGTGCTCCCCATTTGTGATTTAAAGGGATTAAGACTATTTCCTTCATATGTATAAAAATATAAGTATAAAGGAAGTATTTTACTTTTTGAGGGCATGTCTGCATCGATTTACTTACAGTAGAGGCCCTCGATTTGATTACCCTAGTAGGTTCGGTGGTTGGCCACCCTATAGGAATGCGCGCATTGGTACTATCTCGGCTCATATCCAGATGATTATTATTTTGAATATCGTATAAGTATAAGTAAAAGTTTTCAAAATTAATCATTTCATTCGAATACTTGTTTATAAGTTTTAAAATACTTAAGAGCATGGTTTATACAAGAGATATGTATTCAAAATTATAATTTCCAGTTGTGCTTGCATGTGTATCAATGTATCAAGGGTAAGAGAACTAGTTGCATGATTTCATACAGTGCATGTTTTTGTGAGCATAGAAAGTACTTACTAAGCGTTATTGCTTATAGTTTGCATTTCCTTATACTGCAGATAAAGGTAAAGAAAAGCTTCAGTAAGGTGGCATGGCGGATGAAGTGCTGGGTGTGTGTGGCGACGGAACAGTGGAAGTAAAAGATCCTAAGTGCAGATGTCTAAATCAGATTTTTAGTTTCTTATGTCATGTTTGATATTGTTTAAGTGATGTAAAGGTCCTTATGATTATTTTAGTTGTTAGCATATTGCATTAGTATATTGCATGAACTTACTAGAAAGGATAAGACAGTAAAGTAGTGACATCTCCCCTGATAGAGAGTGGAAAGACTAGAGGGGGTGTTACAAGATGGTATCAGAGCGAGTTTCCGCCCTTCCGTCACACACACATCGAGCATCAGTCCTGCCGCCTCCAAGTAAGCAAGTATTTATCTGCTTTATTTACTTTATGAGTAGTAAGGAATGCTTCTTTTAAGTTAAACATGCTCACTTAGAATGTTCTCTTTGAGTTAAACATGCTTGTATATATATATATATATATATATATATATAAATATGATAGACAGTAAATAATAGAGCATATCTAGATATGTATGTGAAGATGATAAAAAGTAGTGATAATAGCCTTATAGTGGTTTCACTTGATCATCTTATGATGAGTTCACGGAGTTCCGACAAGGGGATTTATCAGTAGACAAAGCGGTAAAGAGATTCAATAGGTTGACTCGCCTATGTCCGGAACTGGTCAGTACTAAGAAGGAAAGAGTTAGGTTGATGCTAAAGATGTTGAGACCGGAGATAGCTTTGAATGTAGCTGGTAAAATTAATAGACCACAGACCACTGAAGAGCTAGTCAGTAGTGCGCTAATCACGGAGCATTACATGAATAGTATTAAGCACCAGAAGCTAGCCTCGATAGAAAACAAAAGCCAGGGAAGTTCAGGGGGTCAGAAACCTCAGAGCGGTAATTCGAACCGGAAGCGAAACAACAATGACAAGAGGAAACAATGGAATAATGCAAAGGGAGGTTCAGCCCGTAAGCAGCCTACGTATCCAACATGTTCTAAGTGTGGGAGGAAGCATCTAGGAGTTTGCCGCCAGGGCATGAGCGGGTGTTATATATGTGGTGTCGAGGGACACTTCGCCAAACAGTGCCCCACCAAGACCAATCTACCTCCGTCATAGCCTACTCAGTATGGAGGTAGACCAGCTTAGCTACATCAGATGCAAGGAGCACTGGAGGGTCCTCACATCAGCCAAGGAAGATTGGAGGCTCCATCAGTTACACCTAATGCCCGGATCTTCTCCCTCACCAAGGAAGAGGTAGCAAATGTTTCTACAGTAGTCACAGGTCATATACCTATCCTTAGTCAGCATGCTACCGTACCGTTTGATACTGGGGCAACTCATTCTTTCATGTCTATGGTATTTGCTAAGAAGATAGATATAACTCCGGATACCTTAGATATTCAGTTTTTAACGACCCTACCTTCGGGTGAAATAATGACATCTACACACTGGTTGCGTGCCGTGCCGGTCAGAATTTCAGACAGAGAGCTTTATAATGATTTAATCTTGTTAGACATGCATGACTATGATGTCATCTTTGGAATGGACTTTCTTAGCAAGTACGGTGCTTCCATTGAGTGTCGTAAGCGAAGGGTAGTATTCCAACCCGAGACCGAGGCCAAATTTGAGTTTATTGGAGAACCAAGGAAGAAGACTAAGAAGTTCTTGCCCATGATGGAAGCTCAAGATGCTAGCTAGTGGATGCAGGTATTTAGCACATCTAGTTGATACTAAAGAAAGAAGCCAAAAGTTGGAAGAAGTCCCAATCGTATGTGACTACCCGAAGTATTTCTGACGAGCTACGGGACTAGCACCTAGAAGAGAAGTTGAGTTTGAGATTGAACTTATTCTGGTACCAACCCAATCTCAAAAGCACCCTATCGTATGGCTCCTGAATTGAAGAGCTTGGGAACAATTACGGAGTTATTGGACAAGGATTCATCCACCCTAGTTATTCCCCATGGGAGCTCGGTGTTGTTCTGAAAAGAAAGATGAATCTATGAGAATGTGCATAGACTACCGAGCCTTGAATCAAGTGACGATCAAGAACAGATATCCTCTGCCAAGGATAGAGGATTTATTTGATCAATTGAGGGGAGCCACAGTTTTCTCCAAGATTGACTTGCGGTCAGGTTATCATCAAGTAAGAGTTAAAGAAGATGATATACGAAAAAGCCTGGACACTATGAGTTCGTGGGCATGCCCTTCGGAGTGACAAATGCACCCGCTATGTTTATGAACTTGATGAATCGGATATTTAAGGAGTACCTTGACAAGTTTGTGGTCGTTTTCATTGACGACATCCTTATCTACTCGAGAACCCAGGAAGAACATGTCGAACACTTGAAGACAGTCTTGCAGACCCTTCAGCAAAGACAGTTATATGCAAAGTTCTCCAAGTGTGAGTTTTGGCTTGATCGAATATCGTTTCTGGGTCATGTTATTTCAAAAGATGGAGTTATGGTAGACAGGCAAAGATAGAAGCAATGAATTGGGGTCAACCAAAGAATGCCAGTGAAGTCAGAAGTTTCCTCGAATTAGCAGGGTACTATCGAAAGTTTGTGGAAAACTTCTCAAGGATAGCTTCACCGTTGACGGTTCTTACCAGAAAGAACAAGAAGTTCGAATGGACCGAAGATTGTGAAAAGAGCTTCATTGAATTAAAGAGGAGGCTCACAAGTGCTCCAGTGCTTACCCTTCCAGAAAGTAATGAGGGATTTGACCTGTATAGTGATGCATCCAAGATGGGACTCGGAGCAGTACTTATGCAGAAGGGTAAAGTCATTGCTTATGTATCTGGACAACTCAAGGACTATGAAAAGAATTACCCCACTCATGACCTTGAGTTGGCAGCAGTGGTCTTTGCTCTGAAAGTTTGGAGACATTACTTATATGGAGTCCAATGCAAGATTTACACAGATCACCAAAGTCTGAAGTACTTTTTCACTCAGAAAGATTTGAATATGCGACAGCGTAGATGGCTTGAGCTAGTAAAGGACTATGACTGTGAAATCCACTACCATCCTGGAAAGGCAAACAAAGTAGCAGACACGCTGAGTAGAAAATCATGCACCACTTTGATGTTCATAGCAACACTATCCCAACCACTGAAAAAAGAGATAATGAATTTTGGAGTTGAGATCATTTCTGGACAGCTCTCCGCCTTGACCATAGTACCTACACTGTTTGAGGATATATTAGCGAGACAGGACAAAGATCCTAGCATCTAAAGGATCAAGCAGGAAATCCAAGAAGGGAAGGATGAAGGATTCCGTGTCTCTAATAGTGGGTATTATATTTGGGTGAACACCTATGTATCCCCAACGACCCAGACGTAAGAAAGAAGATCCTAGAAGAAGCTCATGGGACCCCATATTCGATGCATCCTGGATCCACCAAGATGTATCAAGATATGAAAGGGAAATTCTGGTGGCTTGGTATGAAGAAGGACGTGGCTAAGTATGTTAGCACTTGCCTGACATGTCAGAGAGTGAAAGCTGAACACCAAAGACCAGGAGGAGTTCTACAACCTATCCAGATTCCAGAATGGAAGTGGGAGAAACTAGCCATGGATTTCATAGTAGGATTGCCCAAAACAACCAATGGCTACGATTCTATTTGGGTAGTTGTCGATAGATTGACAAAGTTTGCTCACTTCATGCCTATCAGAATATCATACTCCATGGAGCGATTAGCCCCATTATCGTCAAGGAAGTGATTAGCATGGAGTACCTAAGACCATTATCTCAGATAGAGACAGTCGCTTCACTTCACACTTCTGGGAGTGTGTTCAGAAAGCCCTCGGCACTAAGTTACGATTCAGCACTGCATTTCATCCTCAGACAGATGGGCAAACAGAAAGAGTGAATCAGATTTTTGAGGACATGCTCAGAGCTTGTGCCTTGGATTTTAAAGGAAGCTGGTGCAAATATTTGTGTTTGGCAGAGTTTGCCTATAATAACAGTTATCAAACCACAATTGGAATGGCACCTTGTGAAGCCTTGTATGGAAGGAGATGCAGATCGCCTATCTATTGGTATGAGGGTGGCGAGAAGAAAGAAATGGGACTCAAGACTGATTTTATAGATGACGCCACCAAAGCAATAAAGAACATACGTCAAAGGATAGAGACTGCCCAAAGTCGGCAGAAGAGTTATGCCGATGTCCGATGCAGACACCTAGAGTTCCAAGTCGGAGATTCAGTGTTCATTAAGGTAGCTCCTATGAAAGGGGTAATGAGATTTGGAAAGAAAGGCAAGTTAAGTCCCAGATATGTTGGCCCCTACTTGATCACCAAGAGAGTTGGTAAAGTAGCTTATGAGCTAGAGCCACCACAGGAAATGTCAGCTATCCACAATGTATTTCATGTTTCAATGCTTAAGAAGCACGTCCCAGACACCAACCAAGTGATTGAGCCATAGACGGTACAGATTCAGACAGATCTAAGTTATGAAAGTCGACCTATTCAGATAATAGATCGAGCAGTCAGGAAACTAAGAAATAAAGAAATACTGTTAGTAAAAGTCTTATGGCAAAGTCAAAGGATTGAAGAAGAAACCTGGGAACGTGAGGATGACATGAAGCAAAAGTACCCTGAGCTTTTCTAAGTTTCGAGGACGAAACTTTTATAAGGTATAAGGGATTGTAACACCCCAAATTTTAATTTCTATATTTTTATTAGAGGAAAATAGAAATAAGAATAAAAATAGAAATAATAAAAATAGGAATATAATAATAATAATAATAATAATAATAATAATAATAATAAAATAGAAATAATTAAGAATAGGAAAAAAATGGTTCGTTAGCTGAGGCTCGAACCATGAACTGTTGGTTTGGGGGAATAGGCTTCCCACCACTAAGTCATAAGATTACCAATGGATAGGATATAACAAAATATATCTATAGGCGAAAAAAAAGGAAAGATTGGTTAATTTGACTAATTATTTAAAGGGGTAATTAGGTTAAGAAAAATTCTAATTTTTATATATATATTTTTTTTCTTATCTCTCTATAAAATCTCACGTTTCTCTCTCTCTCCCTCACGCCGCTTCTCTCTCTCTCTCCCTCACGCCGCCTCTCTCTCTCTCATCCCTCTTTCTCTCTCTCTCATCCCTCTTTCTCTCTCTCGATCTCTCTCTCGTGTTCTAGCCGTCGGAGCAAGGAAAAAGGTTGTCTTTCCTTTGGATAATTCAAGAGGGGATTTTCAAGAGGGATCTCCGCAAAGACTTGATAGAGTATCACACTAAAGCAAAGAAACACATAGAAGGTCTTCTCTTTACGAAATCTAACAGTATAAATTGGTGAAAAGCGTAAGAGGTAAGTATTGTTCACCTGCAGTAGAAGTAGTTATCGTATGTCATTGATATGTTTTTTCTGTGCTTGTTATTTCCAGTTACATGGTTGAGCAGTTTATATGCATATTATTTCCAGTTATGCATGATGTTTTCAGTTACGCGATTTTACCGTTATATTATGGGTAATTCAGCATCATGTTGAGATCCAAGATAAGAATGTGATTTATGATCATGCATGTTGTAGATGAGTTGTAGCTTACAATTATATGCATGATGTAGAGTAAGATGTAAAAATATTTCCTTTATAAAGAAAATTTAAAGATGCTCCCCGTTCGAATTGGGGATTAAGAGCACAACGATCTTCAGTATGCTCCCCATTTCAGTTTTGGGGGTCAAGAGCATAATGATCTTTATGGTGCTCCCCATTTGTGATTTAGGGGATTAAGAGCATTTCCTTCAGTATGTATAAAAATATAAGTATAAAGGAAGTATTTTACTTTTTGACAGGGCATGTAGCATCATTTCGCCGCAGTAGGCCCTCGATTTGATTACCTAGTAGGTTCGGTGGTTGGCCACCCCAGCCTATTAGGAATGCACGCATTGGTACTATGCCGGGCCCATATCCAGGATGATTATTATTTTGAAGTATCAGTATAAGTATAAGTAAAAGTTTTCAAAATTAATCATTTCAGTTCAGATACACTGTTTATAAGTTTTAAAATACTTAAGAGCATGGTTTATACAAGAGATATGTATTCAGAATTATAATTTCCAGTTGTGCTTGCATGTGTATCAATGTATCAAGGGTAAGAGAACTAGTTGCATGATTTCATACAGTGCATGTTTTTGTGAGCATAGAAAGTACTTACTAAGCGTTATTGCTTATAGTTTGCATTTCCTTATACTGCAAATAAAGGTAAAGAAAAGCTTCAGTAAGGTGGCATGGCGGATGAAGTGCTGGGTGTGTGTGGCGACGGAACAGTGGAAGTAAAAGATCCTAAGTGCAGATGTCTAAATCAGATTTTTAGTTTCTTATGTTATGTTTGATATTGTTTAAGTGATGTAAAGGTCCTTATGATTATTTTAGTTGTTAGCATATTGCATTAGTATATTGCATGAACTTACTAAAAAGGATAAGACAGTAAAGTAGTGACATCTCCCCTGATAGAGAGTGGAAAGACTAGGGGGGGTGTTACACCTGCGGACTATGAAAAGAATGAAAACAAAAAAGGAAACTATATGTAGTGACCAGTATCCCTTAACAATGACCATTCTAAAGTGATATATGGAATTACAATTTGAAATGATCTAGAGGGTAGCGCCTAAAGTCAGTTTCCCAATGAAAAAAGAGCGCAGGCTAGTTAAGAGGAGGTAGTCCTTGGTCGGCATATTACCGAACTGCTTCGTTGAATCCATCCTGGAAAGTGGCCTGCATCAAAGCTATCAAGCGTTCTCGTTGGCTCGGGATGTTAGGACTTCAATCTTGATGAAGTCTGCGATAATTTTCCTGATGCTCGCAAAGGGATCGGCGCATTCCATAGTACCGTTGAGATATTTCCATGATGGCATCAGCCAAGACAGATATATCATCTGCTCGGGAGGTCTGATCATGTTACAGGAACCTCGTCATTTCCATCATATCCTAGTGTATGGAGGCCGAGCTCCCCTCTACAACCTCCGTATAGGATCTGGTGCGAACGAGCTTGCTACCCAGTCTTTAAAGGGATGCTTCCAGCCTGCGTATATGGGCGTGAGCATGCACTCTAGAAGTTATTAAGGAGGAGTTTTCCTGTACCTCCTTGCATAGCATAAGTCTTTTGTCCTCAACTCTTTGGTGTTGGACTCGAAGATTCGCTATAATTTCAGAGTCCCCTTGCTTTCCATGGAGGAGTTCAGCTATCTGCTTTTGAAGGTCAACCAATTCTTGGGGCCTGGGAGCTGTTCTATCAGTATGTTCATGTTGGGTGCCCTGCAGAGCAGATAAGAGTTCTGTGTGTGCCTGTTGTTGCGCTTGTAATGCTGCAATGGTCTCAGCATCTTCTTGCCGCTGGCGATGAGCTTCCGCTAGTTGTTCCTGACATTGTGTCAATTTTTGCAATAGAAGATGCTCCCGGCTCCGTGCAGCAGTTTGATCCTCCAGCTGTCGTTGCGCCTGTTGTAGAAACTAAGCTCGATATTGTGTGAAGGAACGATCCAGCTCTTGATAGTTCGTTAAGGCCTGGGGGTCATTAATAAGAAAGAAATCGTTAGACAAAAGAAATCAAATGGGTTTAGGGAGCTTACCAATTCCAAAACATGGCGCAAACTCTCCATCCGTGGAATTAGCTCTTCCAGGTTCAAAATTTGAAGACCACGGTTGGAAGAAGGAGAAGGGATAGATGACACTAAGGGCGAAGGTTTGCTCATGATGGGGTGGGGAAAGGTGGAAGCAATGGGTGGTGCAGTGGGTCTGGAAGGAGGAAAGGTGATGTTTAAAGGAATGGAAGGAGGCATGGAGGCAACCAGATATGTTGGGGAAGCTACAAATAGAGCTCTTGCTAAGAGGATCGATGAAACTGGAAAAGAAATAGGGGAAACAGACGTGGGTTGTGAAATGTCAGAAATTGCCCGCTGCTTGATGGGGGAACAAGAATCCGCAGGAAGTAATCGGCCCGGTAAGGTATTTGGTGAGGAAGATATGGAGAGCACCGGGATTGAAGGTTCTTCGCTGGCCAGAGGAAGAACAGGGAAGTCATGGTCTATATTCAATTGAGAAGAAAGACCTCCCGAATTTTGGACAGCAAGGGGAGGCAGCGAGGAGGTGACTAGGGGATGCAGAGGCGAAGATGGATGAATCTCAGCCGTCGTGGGTTTTGATATTGAGGAAGGCTTCAGAGAAGGAGTAGAAGCAGGGATGTCCTCTACCTACAGACGCAGACATGCAGCTCCCCTCAATTCAACCTGATGTTGTAAGAAAGGAGGGGGTAATTTGCGGATTCCCAGGACATAAGGTGAAGGGACGGGCGAATTAGGGTTTTCAAGCGGCATCGGAGGTGGGGATGGACAGGTTACACTAAGCATATTTGGTGCTATTGAGACGGAGATTTCAGAGGAACAAGGAGGAGAAGGGGGCGCTGGAATAGGAGCGGCGAGAATGGGTGAAGGCAAAATAGGGGATGAAGGTGGAGGTGTTGTAAGGTGTTGGCCCTCGCTTCGCCCAGACCCTTGGTGGCACTTTGCTAGCGCTTGTTGAAAAAGAGAATACATCCTACCTCTTGAGGAAGAGAAGAAACGCAGAAGCTAGTCAATGGAACACCGGAGAGTAATTGCTGGTGAGAGGAAGAAGAAGATTGAAAGTCAGAAAAAGAAGATGGAAATGGAAAAGAGAGATGATGAAAAGTCTTATATATGGGGCACTAAATGGGCTTACGGTGTCAATTGAGCTTCAAAACAAAGAGGTGAGCCCTTAGGAGGTGTGAAATAGTAATTTATTTTTCTCACCGCCTATTATCCGCCAGGACCGTTGTCTCTACATGGCAGAAGAACAAAAGCATCTAACTTCAGGGAAAAGACATGATCCTTGAAGGTATACTTTTTATTTTTTTTTTTCTTTAAAGTTTGGCCTCGGCCAAAACCATTGTCCCCGTTTAACGGATGAATGAAGAAATCATGGCAGTGTGAAAAAATTCTTCTGACTTGAGAGGGAGGAGCCTTGGGTCAGATTATCATATTTTCATGTGGCTCGAAGTTATCCAAAGTTGTTATCCCTGTACGATGGTGAAACAGAGGAGTAGGGTTTAAGGTAAAAATACCTGTGAAGAATGGCAAAGTGAAAAAGTTTCTTTTGACTTGAAGGAGTCAAGCCCCATATCGGATCGTCACACTGTTTTATGGCTCGGCGCTAGTCAAAGCCGTTATCCTCGTGCGGTGGTGGAACAGAGTAGGGTTTAAGGTAAAAACACTTGTGAAGAATGGCAAAGTGAAAAAGTTTCTTTTGACATGAAGGGGTCAAGCCCCATGTCGGGTCGTCACACTTTTTTATGGTTCGGCACTAGCCGAAACCGTTATCCCCGTGCGATGGCAGAATGGAGGAGTTGGGTCTGACTGCACTTTTGAAGAAACACAGGGAGTAAAATTATTCGGCGACCACCAGCGAAGCCCTAGGTCGAGTCGTCACTATTCTTATTGTTTGCCTGCAAGACAAGTAGATATCCTCGTGCGGTGGTGGAACGGAGGAGTTGGATTTAAGGTAGAAACACTCTTGAAGAAATACAGCGGCAGAGTTAAAAAAAATTTCCGACCTGACTAGGCGAAGCCCTAGGTCGAGTCGTCACTATTCTTATTGTTTGCCTACAAGACAAGAAGATATCCCCGTGTGGTGGTGGAACGGAGGAGTTGGGTTCAAGGTAGAGACAAAGAGGAAGATATAGCAGCAGATGGGAGGAGCTAAATCTGTGCTCAACTATATACATTATTTTATCCCCGTGCGGTGGCGGATCGGAAGAGCTGAGCTTTGCCTCAGCTATATATATTATTTTATCTCCGTGTGGTGGTGGATCGGAAGAGCTGAGCTTTACCTCAGCAATATATATTATTTTATCCTCGCGGTGGCGGATCGTAAGAGCCCTCTATATATATTATTTTATCCCCGTGCGATGGCAGATCGGAAGAGCTAAGTTTTACCTCAGTTATATACATTATTTTATCCCCGTATGATGGTGGATCAAAAGAGCTGAGTTTTGCCTTAGCTATATATATTATTTTATCCCTGTGTGGTGGTGGATCGGAAGAGTTGAGTTCTACCTCAACTATATGTATTATTTTATCCCCATGTGGTAGTAGATCGGAATAGTTGAGCTTTGTTTCAGCTATATGCATTATTTTATCCCCGTGTAGTGGTGGATCGAAAGAGCTGAGCTTTGCCTCAGCTATATCCATTATTTTATCCCCGTGGAGTGATGGATCAGAAAAGCTGAGTTTTGCCTCAGCTATATACATTGTTTTATCCCCATGTGGTGGTGGATCGGAAGAGCTGAGGCTTGCCTCAGCTATATATATTATTTTATCCTCGTGCGATGGTGGATCGGAAGAGCTGAGCTTTATCTCAACTGTATACATTATTTTATCCCCGTGTTGAGGTGGATCGGAAGAGTTGAGGCTTGCCTCAGTTATATACATTATTTTATCCCCGTGCGATGGTGGATCGGAAGAGCTAAGCTTTATCTTATATATTATTTTATCCCCGCATGGCAGGAGACTAGAAGAATCGAGTTTTACCTCAGCTATACATTTTTTCTTTATCCTTGCATAAGGTGAAGTGAGGGAGCTGGGTCTTCACCCAATTGTATATATGGCTCCTGTGTAATAAAATAGTAGAGGAGTTGTATGCTTATTTGACTCTTGTGCAGTAAAGAGGAGCTTAGGCCTCACGCAGAAGGAAGAGGGCTAGAAGGAGGGATAAGTTGAGAAGGATATTGGCGGAAACTCGGTGAGTTTTATTTGCCAATGAAGTTGTTGCATTTTAGTTTGTTATTTTTATAAGATACATGTGGTACGAAAGGGGCACATACAACTTGTAGTTATGAAAAAGTTCATTAATGAAGAAGAGCTACATAACACAGCCTTCATAAGGAGGAAAATAACAGATGAGACCCCTGTTCAAGAGGGATTAAAGCTCTCTCTGAGGAGGCACTGAAGGAGCTTCCTTGTGGGGCTGGGGTTGATGTAGCAGTTGCCGAAGGTAAGACTGCTGTATGAATATGTGCTTGGACAAATTTCTCTGGGACACTGCTAGTTTCTGACGCAGAGAGTAGTTGCTAGTGGAAGCCACCTGCAAGCGCCGCTGCAGATCCAGAACTTACTCTTCCAACTCTGTAATGTAGCGCTGCTCTTCAATTCGCCCCTCAGAGGAGGAGAGCTGCTATCTTATTCAGGTAAAGGTTTCATGGCGCAAGGGGAAAGAGGAAGAAATGGATGTCAATCAAATGCCGATTTGGGGTTTTTATAGATATGGAAGAAGGATCTTAATTGACCCTCGTGGGAAGTAGAGGCAATAAATGCAAATAAAGCAGGGAAAGCGTAAAGACAGTAGTTGGAGGTTGTTGAATGTAGTAATTCTGGAAGGATTGTTTAAGTTTCATGAAAGCAGTAAGGGTGAAGTCTGTTCAGATGAGGTTGCTGTCATTTCTAATTAGAATAGTTTGAAACCTATAAGAAAATGAAAAAAACCAAGTACCAGTATCCCTTTCTTTTTATTAGCATGCCCAACAGTGGTTACATTAATTAAACTACCGATTATACAGGCTTTTTATTGTTATTGTTACTAGGGGAGCTGGCAGAGGACTCCTCTGGAGGGGGAGGCGCCAGAATGACTCTGTAGAGATCGCCTTGAGCCGGAGATACAATGGGTAGAGCTCCGGCGAGGGGAGGGGGGGGGGGGGGCGGAGGAATCTCAGTTGGAGGGACTGGAAGGAAAGCTAGGGCCGGTGGAAGATGAGGAAGTCCAACGGAGGCTCGAGGATCTCCTACGGTATATTCCCAGGTCATGGGAGAGGGGGGGGGGGTTCCAAACCTGGTTGCGAAAATAAGGAAAAGGGGCTTGGAAGGACCTCCCCACATTGGGAGTCAAGGCGTTAGTCGATGCGGGAGGAGGAAGAGGTCGGTATGCCGAGGTCGCGGTGGATTGTGTGGTGGATTCCTCGGCGGGTCATATAGTCAGATCATATAACTCGAAAGAGTCAGAATCCGAAGATATGTCAATGGGGTGTTCAGCAGAAGCCATGGAAGTGGGATAGAAGATAGGGGACATTCGCAATGGCAATTTATAATCGAAAGAGGGAGGGTCGCGTTCGTCCTTGGGAAGGGAGAGAAGATGAAAGGGCGAAGGAAGTAATGACATCAGCATGAGAAATAATCGAGACATTAGTTCCGAAGCGGGCAATTATCTTGAGAAGACAAAGTGACAAAATTATTTAATCAGTTCTGGCAAGAGGAAGATAAAGCCCAGGATGGCCCGAGCGAGTTTCCGAGCGGAAAATTTTATCAGTCGACTGACACCCTGAAAGATGAAGAATCCATAGTGATAGAAAGGATACGAAGGAATCCCACATGAATGCTTTTGAACATTCTTAAACAATAGCAGTTCATACACGATGGAGCAACGTTTAGTAGACAAAAATATCGTTACAATTAACAGTTCTTCATAGCTCGAAGAGTTTAGTAGGTCATTTGGCGAGCCACTTCAGTCTAAGTAGCTCGTGTCAATGCCTGGAGGAGGGTAGCCTTGGGCATCATTTAAGGATGATCCGTTGGAGCCTAGTGTAAATAACTCCACGCCCTTTTTAACGTATCTCATCTTTAGGTCCGCCTCCTGCTCCTTCAACTGGGCTTGGCATGCGATTAATTGTGCGGCCAGCGTGTCCCTCTCTTGTGTCGCCGTCACCGCTTGATGGCCCAAGGAAGATAGGGCCTTAGCATGTTCTTTCTGGAGTTCTTGCTGTTGTTGGGCCACGGAGGTCAGCATCCCCGGAAGGGTGGCTACAATAGAAGAGAGATTTTTCCACTTCTCCAGACAGGACCTCTGAGTAGCTTCCCAGGCTTGACGCTCTTGTCGAAGCTAGAGAATAATTGTCGAGGAGTCAGCAACTTGAATGTATGCCTCTGCAAGTTGCCTTTTGTACCCCTCCAATTCGTGGGTGAGGAGGTCAATTTGCTGGAGTTGGTTGGACTATAGAAATAGCTGGTGTTGAAGATCTTCGTTCTTTTTCTGGAGCTCCTCTTTTTCACTCTATGTCATCGCCAATTGGGTCATCGAATCTTCACATTGGGTGGTCAGAGTGGCCTCCCTCTGCTTACCCTCCTTCAGCTGTTGTGTAAGCTTCTTCTGTTAGTCCAGGGAGGCGAATGACGGACCCCCACATTGGACGGGTAATTCACTATGCGAGGTGTCGTCTCATTATATGTGACAGCTATCTGGGGAGGAAGGTAGATGTTACAAGAATAAACATTGATACACATATACTAAGAGCTAAGGAAAGAAGAAGCTTACCTCGGCCAAGAGTTTTCCCATGCGATCATAGGGACCTTGTACACCAGACTGGTTGAAGAATTTCACTTCTCTCATATGACGAATTTTGAGAGAGGCTCCCAGAGTCATAAGTTCATAAGTGAAGGGTCTATGGGGGGAAGATCCCCTGCCACCAAAAAGGGGGAGGGATCCATAGCCTAAGACAGAGCAGGAGAAGGGGGTATGTCAGTAGAAATATTTACGGGGAAAGAATCAACTGGGGAATCAATTTGTGGGTCCGGTTGAATGGGAGATGAAATAGGAGAGGGAGAAAGAGAAAGTTCTCCTCGGGAGGAGGAGAGTGGGATAACTAATGTGGTCTTTTCCACCTGAGGTTCATAAATAACTAGGTGTTGGTGCCTATTTAGCTTTAAGGGGGAAGGCAGAGGAGAAGAATAGGTGGAAGAGGATACAAAAATAAAAGAAGAGCTGGGGACGCCTTCCTTAGGGGGATGCAACTTCTTACGAGGTGAAGAGGGAACTGCTGTAGACTTGCCTTTACTTCGTTTCTTGGAAGTCTTTTCTTTGCTGCTGTAATCTCCTCACCTTTCAAGATAGCACCCTGCATTAGGTTATCTACAAAGTCCACTGTTAGAAAATAAGCTGGCCATGAAAGTTAGTTGCGCCAAAGTCTAAACAACATCCTACCTATGGCATCCGGGTCGGTCAGTGGAAAAGGGGACAACCCATGGCGACTAAAGAGGGGAGATTTCATTAGATGATCCGAGCTATAGTTATATTCTCTTAATACTCTCTGTAGACCTCTCTGGAAAGGGATACTGAGTCCTAATCTTGTGGAAGGGGGTTAACTCAGGAAGATCTAGTTTCCAGGTGTCCGAATATGGAAGGGGTGTCAGCAGTTGAGCAAAGAAGTAGAGTGCCTCCCATCCCTTATGGGAAGAGGGCATGCTCACTAGAAACTGGCAATCCGAGCGACTGGATAGATAGAAGAGGCCCTCCTTAGATGACTTTAACTGGAAGAAGCAATGAAACAATTGCGGGGACAAAGGAAGACCTAGATGTTGGAACACTATGATGGCCCCTGATAGTATGCGGAAGAAATTGAGAGTGAATTGGTTGATGGGAAACTTATATAAGTCTAAAATTTCTAGGTAGGAAGGGGGCATGGGAAAATATAGACCATTAAGCAGTTGTTTGGAAAAGAAGCAATGTAAGCCTGGAGGAGGAAGATGCAGTCGATAAGAGGAAGTGTTGAAACGGCAAGGCACGAAAGAGTCTATATATTGGTGCCTACGATCGAAGAAATAGTGCTTGCTATTTAGCTGGGTGATAGTGTGTTCATACCAAGGGTGTGAGGACAGGTTCTTCGAGGCCATAGGTGCGGAAGGAAGAGGAGCACTTACTTGAAGGTTGAAGAGGGGACACTTACAAGAGAGAGGGGGCTAGGGCACCTGACCACCGTCGAAGAAAGTCGCTGGAAGGAGGAGAGGAAAAGACTGAATCGTTGAGTGCGTTAAGTTGTTCGTAAAAAAGAGAAAGATGGGGATTTATATAGGGTTTTGTGGCTTTTCGTCTACCTGGTAGAAAAAGAAAAGTGAAGCCCATGGGCCTAGTAAGCCGCTTCAAGCATATGAGGTAAAGCCACGGGAAAAGATAAATTTGAATTGGTAAGGAAAGGATGAATGAGAAGCGTTATACTTAGAAAGTCAAACTCAGTACATCGTTTGACTATTTTTAGGGGTTTGCTAATGATACTGCTGTTATCTTTTCCCATACATAAAATGAAGGAGCTCGTGTGTAAGATATTGTCCGAACCAAAGAGGTGGTTCGACAGAGAGGGTCTGAGAAAACTAATTCAGGCACATAGGTCTGGGAAAAATGGCTCGAGGAGATGGTTCAAGGAAATTGGCACGGCCGAGCGGGTTTGGAGATTGGCTCGGTACGGAAAGTATAGGAATTGGCTCGGTAGAATGGGCCTGGAGGTTGGTTTTGTACGGGGAGTATAGGAATTGGTTCGAGTTATTATAAGAAGTCTAAGAGCTATGCTACACTTTAGCAGTAGGTTTAGACTAGTTCTACGAAGGGCAAGCAAGTGAAAGGGATGGGCTAGAATATTTTCCAAAATGGGGGTGAGAAATTTGTTATACAACAAATTAGGACCCTACATAATATTCGAAGGAGTCTTCATTCCCTATTTCTGTAACAGAATGATTCTCCAGGTAAGCAAGGTGGCAACGTATACGGTGATGAAGGAGGTTCGTTATGCAACAGCTGGCCGAAGAAAGAGAGGGTAGATAAAAGGCGAGGAGAGAGAAAGGGGATCCATAACTTGGCAAAGCGTGAGAGATGAAAACACACTTGAATGGAGGAACGACCACAACGCCGGGGAAGGAAGGAAGAAGGAGACAAGGAGAGTAGCGAGTTCTATTCTTTCAAGATCTATGTATTGAAGTGTTGTAGAGGTTTTCCCTCCGCCTCAAAAGCTTTTTCCTCGAAGAGGAAGTTCATAGTGAAAGTGCTTTGCACCGTAACTCGTGGAGAGCCCACCCAGTGGAGTAAGAATCCTCATTCGAACCACGTTAAATCTCTCTGCTCTTTGCTTTGGTTGTGCGTGTTTTTCTTTTTGTATTTCATTACTATTGTGGTGGAGAACTCCAAACTTCCCACGCACCTTGGCGTTGAGCGGAGGCTAAAAAAATCCATCTACGCATCAATAAGCGAGTTATGAGGCATTTAATTTTTTGATAATGGCGATTTGAAAACTTTATAAACATTTTTTAAAAAATTAATAAATTTCGAGGGCAAAATGAATTTTATGTCTCAATTTTCTTGGTTCAACCAATTAACTTTGCAAGACAAAAGTGGAAAGAAAAGAATGCAAATTAACAAAAATAATAATAATTTCTCATGTTTTCTACTTCTCTCGAAAGAAATTAAAGTAGATAATGGGAAGTGATTTATTTTCATCAATTTTTTTGTCCAATTGAATGAAAAAGGAAAATAAAATTTAAACATCTACAAACACTTATTTATTTCCTTTCAGCAACGGGATGGAGAGGAAGAATATATATAATGGATTAATTTCAACTATTTTGATGAATCAAATTATTATATTTGAGCAAGATCTTCCTACGATAATATAACATTGCATGAACGAGAAATATTAGAAATATTATTATACCCTCGTTTAAAAAAAAAACAAAACAGAAGAGAAGCAAACTGCATCATCCACATTGCTAATTTCCAAAACTGCTCACTATGAAGTTTCAAAATGCCCAAAGTTCACTGCTATGTGTAGTCCCCAAAATGCTCCTCACCAAACCAACATCTCTAAAATATTTCTAGAATTTCTTAAATGTGCCCTTTGATTTATTTATTTATTTTTAGTTCTGAAAGGGTGTCTTATCTCTAACCTGCTCCTTTTTAATTTGTCAAAAAATTGAGTTAGCTTTACAAACCAATTTATTTTTCAATCTGACACTTTATTATTTTGGACAAATAAGGGTATTATTAAATATCTGAGAGCGACATCTAGTCAATTAAAATGATTTCACTAAGCACTCGTGGTCATTAAATGCTTGACAAATTATATGTAACGTAAAATGTCTAAGTTTATTCAAACTGCCTAATCAATCATTTTAACATTCTCTACTAACCACTAACTGTGCGGCTGATAATCTAAAAGGATCCACGTATAATCATGCACAAGGTTATGTGTGTGGAAAAATTTTATTTAATTTCCACGAATAAAATTAGATGATCAACATAATATAAATATATAAATTAAGAATGAGAATAGATCAATTCCAGTTAAAAGACATATAGTACTTACTCTTTATTATGTCAGGTGTTAATACGTAATTTATTTATTTTTATCTAATTATGAAATGGACAATAAAAAATACTAACGATATCACTTTTTACAAAGGAGAATCCGAAAATTTTACTTAAACTCAGAGTGAGCAAATATATCATTTAAGTTGATTTAATAGACCTAGATAAGTGAGATACCACCCATCAAATTTTAACTGTGCAATCGATTATATAAATTTTTCTATATTAATTATTACTTTATTTTTTACTATATTATTATATATATTTAAATAAATTTTATTTTATTTATCATTGTTAATTAAATATTTTTCTCTATCATTTAATTTATATATTTATAATAATTTTATATCATCTCAATCTCATATCCTCTAACTAAATATTTTTTTATCATTTTAATTATGTCTTTTAAAATTTTCATTACATGGGATGGGACAAGAGGCAAGCGAATTTTATTCCGACTCATGGTACATATTCTGATAAATTAGAATCGTCAATTTAACGGTCTCTGTCGGTCTGTCCTACGGTCATTATAAAGAAGATAAATTACGAAGAGTTTTATGGATCTTAACGTGATGACCAAGAGACATAAAGGTCATCTGAATCCAGAAAAAAAAATTTAAATCTTCTTCGAAATTGATCCGTGTCATTTTTATAAACACCTTTATATTTTAATTACCACATCATTTCCGCTGTGACAACTCCTACGGTACATATTGCTAAGATAGATGGTAAGTTTGAATTTTACAAGCTCCCATTCCTTGTTCATGTCCTTATTTATCCTTAAATCGCACAGTTGCGAGTCCATCTAGTAGAATCCTGGCGATCAGGTGCAACTTTCAAATCAAACACTACTTTAAATACTCTAGCAATTAAGATATGAACATACCTAAAATTTTACGGCAATTTACTAAACACAGCTCCTAAAATTCGGAAATGTCCAAAAAATATAGCATGATTTGATTCTTACGAATCACGCACTAATTTCCTTTTATCCCTCGCAAAACGGACACAGATTTAATGATGAGAAAGGATTTTCATGCATCAGAAGCCTATTGAAAATTA
The DNA here is from genome assembly GCA_025175895.1 of Wurfbainia villosa. Classification (NCBI taxonomy): domain Eukaryota; kingdom Viridiplantae; phylum Streptophyta; class Magnoliopsida; order Zingiberales; family Zingiberaceae; genus Wurfbainia; species Wurfbainia villosa. Next base: position 7,146,026 of record CM045989.1, read on the forward strand.
GACCATCTAAGCGTCTTTGGGAATTGTTTCTAATTTATATCGGTCTGATTTCTAAAATATTACTGTGAATACCTAATAAAACCTTGAATATCAGAAATTTTAACCACAAATACACAGAGAGATACTACTCAAACTCAATGGACTTGGATTGGATCGAAAAAGAGGTGAATAAGACCATCAATGAGTTTTGACCAAAACCCATTAATGGACTTAGAGGAGTCCAAATTTTGAAATCTTGACATAGACTGAAAGATCTTACAATATGAATTTTTGATATGTCGAGGAAACTTAGTTTTAATCCTCCTATCTCCCAATTTTAACTTGTGTCGAAAAAAATGGTATTGGAAGTTGGCGGTGGAAAATAGTAGTAGTGGTCTTTGGAATTCGATTCCGGCTGCAATCTTGAATATTTGATTTCTGCGGTGGTGCTAAATTGTGAATTCGCTGCAGCGATGTGTCGGGATCACTGCAACACCAGCGTGGTCTTTGAATTCGATCCCAACAGCGGTGGTCTTGAAATAAATTATTTAATATCTCATTAAAAACCTATGAATAAAATAATCATCCTCAAAATTAATTAAGTTGAAATTTTAAATAAAAAAAAAATAGCTCCCTATGAAGCTAAAAGTCATAATCATATAAACTTTACAAAAACAATAAAAAATGATTAAAGGACAATTTTTATTTCTTAAAAAAACATTTTTTAATTGAAATAGTCCTGATTATTCTCCTTTTTTTTTTCCTATGTCAACTGCTGAATTATTTAAATATAATTAAAGCAGAAATGAATTAAAATTGTTGTATAGTTACAGCGTTAGGCTATAATATTAATGTTCAACATAATATAGATCAAAAATAAATATTTATATATAATAAATATTTATGTTTTTATGTGAATTTCCATATAGGAGCAAATTCGATTTCTACATTAATAGATTATTTAATATCCATATCGAATCATATTTTTTTATCGTATTTTTCAAAAAAAAATTTATGATTCTAATAAAAAAAAGTGTTCTATAATTTTTATAAAAAATTAAATATCAAAGAAGCTATATATTTTTAATTTATCATAAAATAATCTGATAAAATTTAAACCCCTTGCAATTCCTACTCATTACCTTTACGGTGGAAAGAAATACAAAGATTAGCAGTGGTCTTTGAAATAATCTGATATTTTTAATTTATCATAAAATAATCTGATAAAATTACCTTTATTAATTTTGAGAATTTGACCCTGCTGTGATCTTAGAATTGAAATTTCGGCCTGTATGGTGTTGGGATTGAATTCCAACCAGCGATGGTGGTCTTTGGGATTCTTTCTGCATTGTAGTCTTTGTGATTGGAATTTCGGCAAAATTCTAATCTGGTGTTGGAAAAAGTTAAAATTGGGAGATAAGATGATTAAAACTAAGTTTCTCGACATATCAAAATTCATGTTGTAAGATCTTTCACATGTCAAGATTTGAAATTTGGACTCCTCAGTCCATCATGAGTTTCGGTCAAAACTCATTGATGGTCTTATTCATCTCTTTTTCGATCCAATCCAAGTCCATTGAGTTTGAGTAGTGTCCCTCTGTGTATTTGTGGCCAAAATTTCTAATATTCAAGGTTTTATTAGGTATTCACAGTAATATTTTAGAAATCAGACCGATATAAATTAGAAATCAGATAAAAAAAAAGGTGGTCTTTGGGATTTGAATTTGAGCGTTTAGATAGTTGAATTTTAATAGTGGCTCGGATGCATGAAAATTCTCTCTCATCATTAAATTGCAGGTCTGTTTGGCGGGAGAGGTAAAAGGGGAATTATGTACGCGATTTGGTAAATCTGAAATGCTTATGTTTTGAAACAATTAGAACTTTAAAATTGTTTAGTAAATTGGATCGAATTGAATTTTAAAAAATATATTAATAAATTAATTTTTAAATATTTCATATGAATTTTTAGATTCTTTTTAGGAGAAATTTAAATTATTTTAAAAATAAATTCGATGCGTTCGTGTCTTTATCCATACATTAGATACGGCCTGGATATAAAAGGATTTGGGCTCCTGTTAGAGTCAAAGATGTACGTGACCAAAACGAGAGAACATCTACTTTTCAGCCTACGGTAAGTTATTGTTATGCTAAATACAATAATTATACAAGTACAAAAACAAATGAAAAACTTTATGCCATTTAATTCGATGGACCTTGCGGTGGAAATAATACGGTGATATGATCGTTGTAACTTAAATAGGTAGAAAAATTAACATTAGAAAAAAAAAGAATTATATTAGAAAAATTAAAAGACAGGCAAGAAATCAGATGAAAATAAAAATTGTTCTTGTGTTCAATTGGTGCAAAGGTTGAAATCGTCAATCTAGCGGCTCCTACTGGCTCGCCTCCGGACCTGCGTAAGGGAGGTAAATCACGGTGAACCTTTGACCCTTGGGACTAGTAGTGGCCGGCATGGAGGGGACCGCTTTGCGAGGATTGACTCGTTGTCAATTGGTATAACGTTGCATTAACGTGCTTGGGGGCAATTGTTCTCATGTTCAAGATTGGCCACCAAGTGGACAGTTTGGATAGATGATTCAAATGTTACGATGGTGATGATTAAGATATGACAATATTTATAAAAATAATATGGATTAATTTTGAAAGAAATTTAATTTTTTTTTATATTCAGATGATCTTTATGTATTTTGATCATCACATTAAAGCTCATAAAATTTTTTATAATTTATTTTTCTCACAATAACCATTAGACAAACGAATGAAGACCACTGAATTGATTATTCTAATCTTTTACTGAAGCAGATAGACTACTCAAATGGCTGAAAATTAAATTCAGCCAACCTTGGACTAGGTAAAAATTTATTTGCCGTATAAAAAATTATATTTAATGATAATTTTTGTGATTTTGAATTTCTTCAATTATTCGAACACGTGTCGGGCCCAGACTCAGCCCAGCAGGTCCGAAATTTACCTCTTCAATTTACAATTTTTTTTTACATATTTTTTTTTCATAAATTATAATATTATCGAAATTTTCAAAGATTTTTTTACGTTGGCCAAAAAAAAAAAAAGGTCGTCGGGTTATAAATTCCGTAAGCCATCTCCCACATTTACAGGTATTATACAGTGCAAATTGAAATTGACAATTTTACGATGCAAAAAGGTTAAAATCTGTTAATTTAGCGGTCCTATCAATCCTATAAAATACCAAAAAAAAAAAATTAGCTAAAGGGATAATATTTTGTTGGAGAATATATGGTTTAAGTGGATTTAGGTTTAGCTTATAGGGTTTTAAATTCGATCCGCTTCAATGCCAAACCCGACTCATTCCCTTCGTAATACACGCACGCAACCGTTTCTTTCTCATTTCTTTCACAGCGCTCGACTCCTCTTCTCTCCTCAAACCCACCTTCCTTTCTTTCCTCTTCCGACGCTTCTTCTTCTCATCTTCGCCCGCGCACACCACAGAGCCGTAGCCTCTATCGCCGCAAATACGCGGCCGGACTACGCTCTTCTCCACTCGCCGCCCTAGGGCCGCCTCGCCGTCGCCTTCTTCCGCAGACGACGACGCACTCGTGGTCGCGCCTTACGCGCTGTCGCTTCTATCCGCGGCCACCGCCTCGACTCTTCGCCACCAACGCCGCGCCTCCTCTTCCAAGAACTGCCGCATTGCTAGGTTGTCCTCCGTCGATTCAAGCAACAAGGAGCACTGACCCCCTTTCCTTGCTTATGCTCCTATCATCGACCAAATGACCCTTCATCTGCTGCGACCTTCTTGATCTGAATTGGAGTTGTTTCGCGAGCTATTCTCAAGGAGCTGATGATGTTGATCTAAATGGTAACTTGATTCGGAGTACATCACTTCTCATCACCATTGATCTGGGAGTTCAGAGGATTTCTGGTCATGTTGTTGTTGCGACGAGAAAGAAGTCTACCTCTGATTCCTAGTAATGATTATGTGATTCCCTTGTTTACCTGAATTGTGGATTTTGGGTTAGGGGATATGAGATTTATTGGGTATATATCTGATATAATTCTGATTACAGGGGAGGAGACTTTAGTTGAACTAGATTTCGTCGACCTTATGTTAAATTGAAATGATTAGGTCCTACCTCTTCTTCACCGTGAGCAAAAGAAATATGGCTGGTTGCTTCTAATCTACCTCTTAGTGCGGGTGATGAAGACAAATGTGAGTAAGCTTGCCATTTCCTATTTGGATTGAGCTATTTAGCAATCAGAATTCAAGTTAGGTGAGTTTGAAGCTACATTGTGAAGTTGATGTTACATCTATAGCTAGATTACTATTGGCTAGCTGATTAATAGTAAATGGAAGAAGATGGTTAGTTATGTTTGTATGTTAAATTGCAGGACCTGAATACAGGACGGAATACAGGACGGTCTTTTGGATGTGGAGATTTTCATATAAGTCTTCGAATCAGGTGGGTAATTTCCTACTCTGGTCAGGTAGTTTTAATGCATACAGATTTAGATATATGATAATCTTATATGATCATGTTACCTTGACTCTGCTCTTATTTACTCTTGCGCTTGATACTTTATCATTGGTTGTTAAACTCTATTGTTGTTATCATGTTTCACATCATCATGATTAAGAGTTATATAAATATGTAATGTAAGTAACCTAGAATGTTAGGGCAATCTCTTGCCATAATAAGGTTTTGATGTGTGTGGCAAAGGGTTTAAGTTAGATTGTTATTATGATTTGATATGTGCGTTGGAGTCTCGGTCCTTGATTGAAGGATGACTTCAAGCGAGCCGCGGCGCTTGGAGCATCCGAGAGACCGTCGAATAAGGAGCTTGGAGTGAAGCCGGAGGAAGTAGACTTCAGGGCGAGACGCGAAGGATGTCGCTGCAGAGTCGTGCGCTTGGCGCATCCGAGGGACGTGGCCGGACGAAGATAACTTCAAAGGCGAGGGACTCCGAGGGATGAGAGTGAGCGAATGTAACCCGGGAGAGGGGTAGCGCTCTTAGGTGAAACTTGGTCATTTGGCTAAGTGTCGGATGGGATTTCCCGATATCAGTTGACTACCATGTTATGGTAGTCGACTACTCTAAGTCGACGGTGACTCGACTAGTGTTCGAGTCCGGTTCAAGTGCATCAGTCGACTGGTCGCAAGGGTTTCGAGCACAGAAGCGAGTCGAGCTCGCGAGCACTCGACTGATCGAGCATCACCGATCGATGACAATATCACGACCGATGATGCGCCGCTTGGATGAAATCCAATGGAAAGCGGCCAAGTTATTGGGCACGACTACGGGACGTCATCGATAGGGACATCAGTCGACTGCTCCTGTGTCAACGGGAAGAAACCCTCTTCCTCTATAAAGAGGAAGGGTGTGGGGCTTTGGGGGTCTAATGTTTCAACTCATAACATCTCCCAAAGTGCTCTAAGGGTTTTTTCACTCTTCTACTTGTGTTAATTCTCATTCTATTGTAAGAAGAGGGATTGTAAAGAGGTTACCTCCACCTAGCTTGGTGCAAAGGAGAGATCTAGTGGATTTGGCAAAGGAGTGATTCACCTTGGAAGAATCGGGATCGTGGATTAGCAGCGTAGCCGTGAACTACGTTACAACTTGGTGTTAGCATTGTTTGTTTCCTTTGCTTTGTCTTTCTTTGTTTGTATTTGCATATTCCGCTTGCGCTAATTTCTTTGTCAGGCGAGCAAAATTACATCATCAACGATTGGGGCTATTCACCCCCCCTCTGGCCACATCCACACTACTTGATCCTACAAAAGTGGTATCGAGCCGAGGAAAGCTTGTGAGGACTAACCGCCACAACAAGCACATTCAAAGGATGGCGGCTCAAACATTCACCCTCGAAATTTGAAGGAGAATTCTCTTGGTGGAAAAAGAGAATGGAGATATTCTTTGAAACCGATTTTGATATTATGCTTATAATGAAAAACGGTTTTGAGATGCCTAGGGACGAAGAGGGTGAACTAATAGAGAAGTCAAGGTGGACGAAAAAGCAAAGGGAAGAGCACCTTGCAAACTCAAAAGCCAAGCACCATCTCTTCAATGTGCTCCCCCAACAAGAGATCAACCGGATTGGGGAGTGCTCAAGTGCCAAGGAGATGTGGGAGAGATTGGTTGAACTTCATGAAGGCACTTCGGAAGCCAAGCTTGCAAGGAGAGACCTTTTCCGCTCCCAACTATCAAACATCAAATTAGAAAAGGAGAAAAGGTAAAAGGTAACATCATTGCATTCTAGGTTTAAAGAAATTTTGATTGGACTAACAAGTGTAGGAGAAAGACTTTCGAACCGGGATATGCTCATGAAAGCAATCGATGTTTTTCCTCGGTCATCGAAATGGAGCTCAATGGTGGACTCCTTCTACATGTCCAAGAACCTAGAAGTGAGCACCTTGGAGGAGTTCTTTTCAACAATGGAGCTCCACGAAACAAGGCTTGAAGGAATAGTTGAAGAGCCTAAAATTCAACCTTCAAGAGGGGTAGCCTTGATGACCCACAAAGGGAAGAAGAAGATGGAGACTCCCTCCTCCTCCGATGAAGCATCCTCCTCCTCCTCCATGGATAGCACGGAAGAAGCTTACATGGTAAGGAAGGTAAAACGTGCTTTAAGAAATTTTAAATTTAATAAATCTAATGATAGGAGGAGAAGACCAAGAGGAAAGGTGATTTGTTACAATTGCCAAGGAGAGGGGCACATAAGGGACAATTGTCCTCTCTTGAACAAGAGCAAGGAAGAAAGGAGAAAGAAGGAAGAAAAGAAGAAGAAGGGGAGCAAGAAGAAAAGGAAGAAGAGAAGAAGGCCAAGGAAAAGGGGAAGACCAAAGCTCTCAAGGCAAGGACTTGGGATGATCCCTCTTCATCATCATCATCATCATCATCCGAAGAAGAAGAACATATCTACTCCAACCTTGCCCTAATGGCGTTTGATGATCTCTCCACCTCCTCCTCCTCTAATGGTGAAGAAGCAAGCTCAAGTGGAGAGAGCTCAAGTGAAGAGGGAGCCTCCTCTACATCCTCATCATCGGAAGAGGATTTGGTAAGTGAGGTAACAAATCTACCCCCTAAGCAAATAATGTCCATGATTTCTAGCCTCACTAAGGATTTATTTAGAGCAAAGAAAAAGAATAAATGCATGCTTCAGCAAATTAAGGATTTAGAACAAAAATTAGAAAAAATATGTTTTAATGATAATGATGATGATGCATGCTCACATGATAACTATATGCCTTTGGATGTTAATGATGCATGCATAGAAGAAAATAGAGCTTTAAGGGAAAAAGTAGACCATTTGACCAAAGCCCTAGAAAATTTTACAATAGGCTCCAATACCCTTAACATGATAATTGGGAGCCAAAGGGCAAGCTTCAATAAGAAAGGCCTAGGATATAAGGAAAAGAAAAATGAAAATGTCTATAAATGTCTAATAGCTAGGGGTCAAGACAAAAAGAAGGTAATTGCTAGAAAATGGATCCCTAAGGAGTATTTAGTGAACCCCATAGGAAAGTACTTATTTTGGGTTTCTAAATTCATCCTAAAGGGTTAGAAAAACTCTAGGATAGTCAACCATAAGGATTTCACCTATATCATATTTTTGGTCGACTTAGGATGTCGAGACAATATTTTTGAAATAGTGTTAGGTGATGATAATGCATCTATAAATAGATAAATCATGTTTTAGGTGATATTTGCCTTATTATCATGATGTAATACCTAATGCATGATCACAATTTGATGAATACATTTGTTTCATGATCATACTATGAAATTCATATATATATGTCTTTATAATTATGTGGATTGTTAGGATGATACTTAACCTTGATAGAATTGCATGAAAATAATGGTTAAGTATATACAAATACATTTAGGATGCATCTCACATTCACCATAAGCTACCTTGATTGAAAACTTAGCATGAGTAAGATGTTAGGATGATACAAATGTCCACTAATGCCTATGACATTTAGATGAACATTTAAGGTATCAAAATAGCAATAATAGACCAATCATGGAGAAGACTTATGTTTAATTCATAGACATATTGTCCAAAGATCATGGTTGGATATTTCATATGTTTTCAAAACAATTTCTTATTTTAAAATCTGTGTGTTTATGTTTTGAAACAATTTAAAGCAAAACTAGGTGTTAAACTTGATACTAACTTGATCAAAAACCTAGTTGTTTTTAAAGCTTTTGGATTTTTGGCAAATACTTGAAGATATAATGATTTTTCATGGACAACTATTTTTCATTGATAAATATACTTACAAGAAATATGTTCCCTAAATTTCATGATTTTTTGAATTTTCTAATGTATTTCTGAAATCTACCTTGAAAATCTGAAAAACCCGAAATGCATGTGCCAGTCAACTGGTAGTCTGAACCAGTCGACTGGTAGCCTAATAACATGCCCAGTAATTTCTTTTATCCAATTTTAAGGCATGTTTTGGTCTTTGTTTCTCACTAGATTTGATGTCATGCTGTATAAACTTTGTTAATTATTTTTTATGGTGTCAAAGGGGGAGAAATGTATATGTTTAAGTAAGGGGGAATATATTTAGGGGGAGTTTCATGTATTAAGGGGAAGAGTTGCTAATCATGTTATTTACATGCTTTCTTTCCTTAATATTTTATCAAATGCTTTACCTAACTTAAATGGATTGTCACACATCAAAAAGGGGGAGATTGTTAGGGCAATCTCTTGTCATGATAAGGTTTTGATGTGTGTGACAAAGGGTTTAAGTTAGATTGTTATTATGATTTGATATGTGCGTTGGAATCTTGTAGGACTTAGTAATTCGCACATGAAGCCTTGGTGAGTTTCACCTCTCATGACGCGGTCCTTGAGTCGGTGAAGGATGGTTTTGCGGAAGTCGTGCGCTTGGAGCATCCGAGGGACCGCTGGACGAGGAGCTTGGAGTGAAGCCGAAGGAAGTAGACTTTAGGGCGAGACGCGAAGGATGATGCTGTAGAGTCGTGCGTTTGGTGCATCCGAGGGACGTGGCCGGACGAAGATAACTTCAAAGGCGAGGGACTCCGAGAGATGAGAGTGAGCGAATGTAACCCGAGAGAGGGGTAGCGCTCTTAGGTGAAACTTGGTCATTTGGCTAAGTGTCGGATGAGATTTCCTGACATCAGTTGACTACCATGTTATGGTAGTCGACTGCTCTAAGTCGACGGTGACTCGACTAGTGTTCGAGTCCGATTTAAGTGCCAACAGTCGACTGCCATAGATTGACAGTCAACTGCGAGACCACCAGTCGACTGATGAAGGCATCAGTTAACTGGTCACAAGGGTTTCGAGCACAGAAGCGAGTCGAACTCGCGAGCACTCTACTGATCGAGCATCAGTCGGTGATGCAATATCGATCGTGATGTTATCTGATTGGATGAAATCCAGCGTGGAAGCAACAGATTATTACAGCGGCTATAGGACCGGTCGGTGATAGGGACATCGATCCTCTTCCTCTAGAAAGAGGAAGGGTGTGGGGATTTGGGGGCCTAATGCTTCAACTCATAACATCTCCCAAAGTGCTCTAAGGGTTTTTCCACTCTTCTACTTGTGTTAATTCTCATTCTATTGTAAGAAGAGGGATTGTAAAGAGGTTACCTCCACCTAGCTTGGTGCAAAGGAGAGATCTAGTGGATTTGGCAAAGGAGTGATTCACCTTGGACGAATCGGGATCGTAGATTAGCGGCGTAGCCATGAACCACATTACGACTTGGTGTTAGCATTGTTTGTTTCCTTTGCTTTGTCTTTCTTTGTTTGTATTTGTATATTCCGCTTGCGCTAATTTCTTTGTAGACGAGCAAATTACATCATCTAACGATTGAGGGCTATTCACCCCTCCGGCTACATCCACACTACTTTGATCCTACATAGAATTTATTTAGTTAAGTGCAAATAGTAAAGTCCGGATGACGACCTGATTATAAATTGGACAAAAAGGTTATCCGTAGGCAGATAATGTCTTGAACCTAAGGTTAATTCTAGTACCCTTAGGTTGCATGTTTACTACCGACTATGTATTATGTAAATGTTCAGGTGAATAGTGAATAGTGTTAGTGTGTCGCTACGATCGGTGGTCCCACTTATAATCGGTTGACGACTCTCTACAGGATAGAGAGTGCGTTGATAAGTAAGTACGACTCTCTACATGATAGAGAGTCTGTTGATCAGTTGAGTATGACTCTCTACAGGATAGAGAGTGCATAGATCAGATTGTTATGACTCTCTGTAGAATACAGAGTCTATGGTGGATGTCTGTATGTGGGACATTGCATTCATGTCATTTGCATACACACTGGCGATGTGGTCTCCCTTGTAGTTGAGAGGGTCACCAGTCATCCTGCCTCCACTGTTACTCATAGGAGAAGTAACCGGTGTGAGGGCATAGCATTGCGGTGTCGCACTCTACCACTATAGACGGTGGTAGTGGAATTTGCGTCTCGTAGTCCTGCGTGTATGACACTTGACCATTCATGGGTAGTGATTGTCGGAGTGGCCAACAGCAGGGACCCCCATCGTGTAGCTTGCTCTTCACGCTTATACGCTACTCGATCATACTGCCGACTCGAGAATAGTGGTTGGTGTTGAGTTGGAACAGTTGTCATGCTCGAGCCACCGAGACCACACTGGGGTCGTGGTAGCTTTAGGATGAGCGGGCGTGACCATGCGTGCTGCATTGCCGTGACTTATGACATTTTTGCATATATATATATATATATATATATATATATATATATATATATATATATATATATATAAGCCGATATATATCACTATCGCTTGCCCGCCCGTTCGGCGCCGAGTGCGTCAAACCACCTTTGCCACGCCGGACTGGCATGATCGACGCCTTGGTCGTCAGCGGCGCGAGGCTCGGCGGGCAAGTCACCGCGATTCGGTAAATCGATCGCGGCGATGGCGGAACCGATCGGCCACAAATTCATCGGATTCGGCGCCGAATCACGGTTGGAATCCGGCGCCGCCGAGCTCGCTGAAGCGGCCGTGACCTAAGCGTCGATCGCACTGCGTGGCCGGAGAAGTCGATGATGGCGCCTTGCGATGCGTGATTGGCGGCAGGTCAGCGTGTCACGATATATATATATATATATATTCCGTATTTATGTCGTTATATGGTTTAGAGCAGACTTCCTGTATATATATATATTGTGGATATGTGCTCAGGTTAGATAGGTGTAGCATAGCAGACTTTCAGGTATGTCTGTATTTTATATTGGCCTTTGGTTAGAAGGTATATACATAGATATGTTATCATGCTAGTGTTACCTGATATACCTGTAGATTTTTCTATCGAATTACATGTGATATTGATATATACATGTTTTCCTATTATCTGCTGAGTTTTACTCACCACCATGGACCCTGGGTTTTTCTGTCGCCCAGGTAACAGGTAGAAGTCTTCGTGACGACTTGGAGCACCGCTGGCTAGCATCGTCTCATCTCAACTCCGAGAATTCAGATTTTTGGGTTTTCATTGGTGTTTCGATATGGAGTTGATTTATGTGCTATTTTATAGTGATTGGACGCTGTAAATGTTGTACCTTTCTTTTTCTGATTTTGTTATGGTGTTTCTGAGTTGGTGTTAGTCATATCGGTATGCATGTGTGTAGTTTGTGATGTTGTTGTATTATGTTGCCGCTGTGTTTTGTATATTTATTGTATTTACCTTTGTGTTATGTTTATTGTAGGCTCAAGGGTCTTGTATTAACATGATATGTTGTCGCGTCTGAGAGATCTTTGTCAGATTTGATTTTGATTCGATATACTCTCGGCGTTAAGTCCGCCTCCGACCCATCGTAAGGAGGAAATCGTGATAAGTCTTTGGCCCTTGACTAGTAAAGAATAATCGTAAAGGCCCACACCGTATTTGTGAAGGAATTCTAAGACACATGATTCGGATGTCTGTGAAAAACCAAAAAATTTAGCAGCCATAACCTTCCATGAACACAAAAAAAAAAAACACAATTGACTGTTGACTGTTACAGGTGTGCTTCTCAGCTCATAAAAACTGGTCCATCGGATAGGGGACAAAATTAAAACTAAGATATTGATTCATTCATAATATAATATAATTAATAAAATTTATACTATACAAATTTAAAAAAAAATTGAACTCGATGGGGACGGCTGTCCATGCTGAACCATGTAAGCTCCGCCCCTGCCACCAGGATGAAAACTGGAGCAATGATGTTCAAAGTGAACTACGAACAAGATATTTGCCTACCCTAAGATGTTGGTCATAGCATGATCTATTCCGTACCTACACGGAGTTGCTAGAACAGAAACAAGATTGATAAGTGAGTGATCGAGGAAGGCTATCCCCTTCAAATTAAGGGGATTATTTCTTTTCGAATTAAAATTTTAATCAAAACATAACTTTAATAGCATGTTGAAGAAAATTATAATAGATGAAATATAGGAACACAATTGGAATAGGTTACCTTGAGAACAATTTTGCCAAAATTTATCCAACCGAAAATATAAATTAATTCTAAAAAGAGAATAATTCTATTTGATAGATGCCTTTCACAGATTTTTAAGTCTCTGTTAGAAAAATGTTATCGAGCATAGGGAGGGACAGGAAGCCTATCCAATTTAAGTGAAACTGAATTAAATTAGTGTTTTGAGATTGCTCTATAAGTTCGATGCGTCAATGATTTAGCACCATGAGTAAAAAAAGAAGGAAAAAAAAAAATCTTTCCCTGTTCTTTCGTAAAGAAAAGACTTGGCCAAATCTCAACCAGATAAGGCTGCGTTTGACAGCGGTCCATCTTTTCCATTTTTTTGAAAAATATAAAATAAATTTTTTTTAACAATCAAATATTATTTTTTGTATTTTTTTTTCTAAAACATAAAAATTAAAAATTAAAAAAATCTCCATCAATCAAACGCTCTCTAAGTAACATCCTAAGTAATATAGATGTAAATTTTCAGGACAAATTCAGATGATTAATACAGTCGTATTAAAATTTGAAAAAGTAAATGGTCGATTTTTGAAGATGACGATCAGACTACTGATGATTTTATATTTCTGTACTAACTATCTGATATTTTATTAATCCCTCTTTATATAATGGACCGATGAGAGTCACTAATGTAGTGATTCACATAAGTAACATCAGATGTAACACGTGTTGTTTTCGACCGTAGGCATTTTCCAAGTAGCTCAGATCATTTTAATTGACGCTGGATTTCTACTGGTCAACCGCACATAAGCCAATCCCTAACGCTACGCTCAGACAACTGAATAAATCCAGCAAGACAAAACTTTCAACGTCAATGGATTGAGACCCGTAGTTGAAAATTCTCAGGACGTGGACTCAAGAAGAAAAATAAAATAAGCTAGCAGTAAAGCTTTGCTACATTTCCGCATGATATACCACATCAGGCATCATTAATGCTCTATTAATCGTCCCATTGAAACGGTCGTTGATTAAAACAACTTAAATATTATTATAAGTGGACAAATATAGAATATCAATATGGAATTTAAAATCTTCATCCTTGACCAACAATCAAGAAATATAACTTTTTATTTTTCTTCGTCATAACTGAGACACGACGATGAAAATAAATGGGGCGAACATAATTACAAATGCTCCATTAATACCATTTGTCATCCCTGTATTACTCAAGGACAAGTCACGCCAAGTTTTATACGTCTGATGAAAGACAAATAACAGTGTTATCAGAATGAGAGGGACCAAAATTATAAAATTTTATTTTTATTTAAATTCGTAGATAATATGGATATGAATTGGTATAGATGCATCATAAATTCGTTGATAATTCAAGGTTAACTACTTATCCTAATTCCTAATGGCATAGACAATTGGAAAATAGAGACAAAAAAAAAAAAATCCAACTTATATATTTATGTTTAAGTGCTTCGTAGTAGCTAGAAAAGATTTGTTAGCACGTACGTGATGAGATAAAAACACGTACGATTTTGATTATTCACAATTTGAAATGGTAGACTCGCAAAATAAAAAATAAAATAAAACTTTTTCCTAGGGAGGTTCTACCAGAGGATGAATCATTGACGAAGCAAGCCAAATTGATCATGCATAGAGAAGGTAGCTTTTCCTTGGGTACTTTTCTTTTTGTTAATTTTTTTTCTTACAGAACCATCATAAACTTTTGTCTATTGAATAATATTTATTGGGGATTATTTTATATATGCTTGATGATCCATCCTAACTTCTGTCGTTCGCAATAATATATCTTTTTTTTTTTCTTCTTTATTTTTCCAAACTCTTTTCCAACGCCTCTATGATATAACAGGCTAGCGACAGCAACCTTATTATCTTGCTGAACTTCGAACGCGGGGATAGTGTATAGCAATTTAAAACTAAATTGAGGATTCCAACTTGTAGTAATTCACATAATTTTGGAATAATTCTTCATATTTATGATTTCTCTACAGGTCAAGTGGTTTGACTTTTAAAATCAGCAATAATTCTAGCCTGCAACTTTCATAATTGTCTTAAAGTTCAACTTTTTCTCAATAAATTACATCTTAAAATGATCTACACATACCCTACCTTGATTATTTTCAAAAAGTAAAATTACAATTTTCTTTTATCTACAATATACAATATTTGCCTATGTATATTTTGGTTTCTTCTTCAGGCAAATGCATCACGATAAGGTGTCCTTATAGCGAGTGATCCCTCAACTCCCTCAATCAACGACTCACATAAAATGCGGCAATCAATGGCTTAAGTTGCCAACCTAATATAAGATTTGACAATGGGGAAGGGACTCCCGACAGCATATCAATTCCCGTCGACGGTAGAAAATTCCACTGCCCGTGTGCTGAACGCTTGACTTATCTTTTTCTTTGGATAATTTAATATCGCTTTGGTTTTATTTATATTTAATGCAGCGATAATGACTCAGAGAGCGTCGAGTGACTTTATTTTCTTCATTTCCATCTCATCAGTATTATTCTAACATGGGATACCTCTAACATATACATACTGTACACCACTGCATTCATCCAGTGACTTATATAAGGCAGGATTGTGCAAGGCTCGAGCAACCCCAATAATTGCATCCCTCTAACATCCCTCACAAATTTTTATATTTCAGGAGATAATTCATCTGCATGGCGAGAAGAGTGAAATGCTTAATCTCTCCATCTTCTCTGTGGTCATGCCCCATCCTTTTTCTCCTCTTGCTCTTTTCTTTTGCATATTTATCAGTCTCCCAGTTCGTGATTCCTCCTCCCAAGTAGCCGTCGATCAACATGCTCTCATCTCCTTCAAGTCTCTCCTCTCTGATCCATTCGAAGCATTGGCTTCCTGGGAGAACACCTCCATCGATTTCTGCCATTGGAGAGGAGTGGCATGTCATAACCTTGGAGGTCAACCTAGAGTCACAGCTTTAGAGCTGGAGTCACTCCACTTAGCAGGTCCAATATCTGCATCATTAGCCAACCTCACTTTCCTTGAGAAGCTCAATCTCCGTGAGAACCAACTTAAAGGTTCCATTCCACAGGAGCTTGGCCTTCTTTCTCATCTTCAAAGTCTTGATCTGAGCGTAAATTCTCTTGAAGATATGATACCGTTGTCTCTGTTTCAGAATTGTTCGAATCTTCAAAACTTCAACCTGAGTGTCAACAGTTTGCATGGGACCATCCCAGGCAACCTTAGTAAGTGTTTAGACCTACACTTCATTAGATTGGAAAACAATATGTTTGAAGGAGAGATCCCAAGTGATATCTATTCCCTCCCAAAGCTTCAGGAGCTCAACGTTTGGAATAACAGTCTCATTGGAAAAATTCCTCCTGAGATTGGGAACCTCTCGACCTTGACAATACTTTCATTAGCTGGCAACAAACTGAAAGGCCCAATTCCACCTGAAATAGGTAATCTTTCATCCCTTATTAAGCTTTACCTGTCGAGTAATCAACTTTCAGGTATCATCCCATCCAGCATCGGCAATCTTGGCAGCCTGACTATACTCTATCTGCAGTACAACAAACTCACCGGCACTATCCCACAAGAGATCGGGAATCTTGTCAATGTGCAAAATCTAACGCTGGCTGCCAACGGTCTTTCTGGGATCATTCCTAAAAGCTTGGGCCGCTTGAAAAATCTATATAGGCTTAATCTTGATGGTAATCAGCTAGAAGCAACAAGTATTGCTGAGTGGAGTTTTATTGATGCTTTAAGCAACTGCAGCCACCTTAGAATTTTAACACTGTACAACAATAGTTTAGGTGGTATGTTCCCCAAATCCATAGGCAATTTGTCAAAAAATCTCGACAAGCTTATTTTCTATAAAAACCAAATTACTGGAAGCCTTCCTGCAGAAATTGGAAATCTTAACTTATCAGAAATTAATATGTGGTCCAACCGTCTCAGTGGTACCATTCCTAAAGAACTGGGAAGCATCAGCAGGTTAGAAAAAATAGAACTGGGTGGCAACTTCTTTACTGGAGAAATCCCTATAGACCTTGGCAACCTTACCAAATTGTTTAGCTTAGTCCTCGCCAACAATAAATTGCATGGTTCAATACCTCTTAGCCTTGGAAAGTGCCCGTTAACTATCTTAAACCTTTCAACAAACAACATAAGTGGTAGCGTACCAAAAGAAATCCTCTCTATTCTCTCCCTTTCCATCATCTTCAATGTTTCA
This sequence comes from Wurfbainia villosa, assembly GCA_025175895.1. Classification (NCBI taxonomy): domain Eukaryota; kingdom Viridiplantae; phylum Streptophyta; class Magnoliopsida; order Zingiberales; family Zingiberaceae; genus Wurfbainia; species Wurfbainia villosa. Next base: position 7,162,692 of record CM045989.1, read on the forward strand.
AACAATTCGTTGACAGGAACACTGCCTTTAGAAATTGGACACTTGAGAAACATCATAACAATAGATATTTCAAATAACAGGCTGTCTGGTGGCTTGCCTGGTACAATCGGTGGATGTCAACTCCTGCAGTATCTTTGGATGCAAAAAAACCTTTTCCAGGGATCAATCCCGCCGTCATTCAGTGAATTAAAAGGCCTTCAAGTGTTGGACATTTCATGCAACAACTTAACTGGGCGTATACCATTATTTAACACTATGTCTTTTCTTAATCTCTCCAACAACTATTTTGAAGGGGAAGTACCAATAAGTGGGGTCTTCCAAAATTTGACTGCATTTTCAGTGTCAGGAAACAGTCAACTCTGTGGAGGCCTCCCAGAGCTCGGCTTGCCATCATGCACCCAGAAGAGCAAACATCAGACCAAAAAGTTAATTGTAGTCATTTCAGTATCGGGAGTGTTTTTTTGCATCATGCTTCTTGTGTGTTTGTTTGCAATTTGTCGTTGGCTTCAAAAGTCGAGAGGATTTTCTGATGTCAACTCGCAGATCATGGAGCAATACAGGAAGATCACTTTTGCTGAGCTGTTCAGAGCCACAGAAGGATTCTCACCTTCGAATCTAATTGGTAAGGGAAGCTTTGGATCTGTATACAAAGGGAACATAGATTGGGAAGACCACCAGGAAATTGCAGTTAAGGTACTCAACCTCCAACAAAAAGGGGCTTTGAAAAGTTTCACGTCTGAATGTGAAGCTTTAAGAAATATCAAGCATCGAAATCTCATCAAGATTTTAACATCATGTTCAAGTATTGACTTCCAAGCGAATGATTTCAAAGCCTTAGTGTTTGAATTCCTACCGAATGGCAGCCTAGAGAATTGGATCCATCCTAAAGCCAATGAGGGCACACTACAAAAGTTAAGCCTCAATCAAAGACTGAATATATCTATAGATGTGGCTTCAGCTTTAACATACCTCCATCATCATGGCGTAAACCCTATGATCCACTGTGATCTGAAACCAAGCAATGTCCTTTTGGATTATAACATGGTTGCCCATGTGAGTGACTTTGGATTGTCCAAGTTTCTTGTCAAAACTACAAGTTCATCAAGCCTGGGACACACAAATTCAGCCACATTGAAAGGGACCATAGGATATGTTGCTCCAGGTTTGTTTCTCAATTATCCTTTGATTCAAGAACATTGGCAGTCATCGAAACTAGCTAGTATTTTAATCTCCTTATTCTGGGTTCTGATTTTACTAAGAATAATCTCAACAAAAGAACAGCATGCTCCTAGTCAATACACTCTAATTCTGTTTATTTGTTTTTGTCTAGAACAAAATCACTGGTATAGATCATCATTTGTTACAATCCGTGAATATTATCTTTAGTATAATTATTTCACAGGAACCCACAACTTTGTGGAGTTCTACAATGTTTGAGTTTGCTGATATTCATGCTTCTCCGGATGATTTTTGTTTAACATTCTACATTTTTCATGATGCATACAATAGGTTGTGCTTCATGGCATTTTATTCTCTTACGAAATGTTGAACTTTCAACTGAATTTCTTATCGTCCGTCTAATTTGATCTCTCAAAAAATTTCTCACTGCTCTATATACATTTCAGAATATGGAATGACCAGTAAAGTTTCAGCTAAAGGGGATGTATACAGCTTCGGAATACTTCTGCTGGAGATGTTTACTGGAAAGCGGCCTACTAGTGATACCTTCAAAGAAGGAATGGACCTCTACAAATTTGTTGAAATGACACTTTCTACACGAATCGCCGAGATATTAGACCCATACCTCTTGATGGAAATAGAAGAAGCAGGTGGCACTGATGTATCAACAAATGAATCAAAAATGAGAATGCTAGAGTGTTCTACTTCAGTACTAAAAGTTGGCATTTTGTGCTCCAAGGAATCACCAAAAGCTCGACCGCATATGGAAGACGCCATGAAGGAATTAATCAACATCAAGGATGCATATCTAAGGTTGGCTGTTTAAAGTAGGTACGTAGCCTGAAATTTGAATAATGGTTCCAAGAAAGTGGGATCATAAATCTTGCAACATTCTATAAGTTATTATTCCCAAGCATTAGATTTTCACCCATGAGGTGAATTTTTTTTTAATATTCAACACTAGGTTGAAGCACAATTTAAGGCCAGAAAATTTCAAAAACCATGGTTATTGTATTTCACCACTGTTTTTTGAGGAAAACTATTCTACTTCTGTTATTTGAATGATATGATAAATTGTTAAAAGTCGTCTATTTTTTGGTAATGAAGATAACATATCTTGAAATAACTTTAGAGCAAAAAAGAAAACTTAACCTATCCAGATAGCATTGGTATATAATTTGTTAAGAGATTGCATAGTCAAAGGCTAAACCATTGTGAACAACATTGGTACATCATTTTTTAAACTTAGCAGTGACATATTTTATCATAGTAAATTTGTTTCTCCAAATCAATGTTTTTAAAACCAGATCAATGAGCAAATTTGTCAAGCCGTTGGATCATGTGGTTCACTCTATTGAGAAAATACCCTACTCCAATTAAAAAATCTAACTCCTTTGTTATCTCCAAGGCACAAGCTGAGGACCCAAAAGTTCAAAAATTTTAATATTTCTAGAGTGACAAACACGTATTATATTTTTGTGTTTAAGTCAAGAAAAATGTTTACTATGCCTCAAATTTCAACAGTCATTTTGTGCCAAAACAATGCTAAGTTCCAAAGTGCTTGCACAAATTAGCTTGAGCCTTATAAATTCAATATGATTTTTTAATAAAAGGATAGTCTCGAGCACGAAGCTTCCGCTATGCGGAGTCCCGAAGAAGAGTCTAATGTATGCAGTCTTACTCTGTTTTTTACAAGAGATTATTTTCAACACTCAAACTCATGACTTTTAGGTCACAAGACAACAAACTTACCGTTGCGCCAAGGCTTCCCTTCAAAGGGTAGTCCGATGCACGAAACTTCCGTCATGCGAGGTCTCGAAGAATGATCCATTGTATGCAACCTTACCCTATTTTTTGCAAGAGGTTATTTCCAGAACTCGAACTCGTGATCTCTAGATCATGAGACAACAACTTTATCATTGTGTCAAGACTACCCTTCAATATATTTTTCAAAATTACAAGCTCATGCTACGACTTGTATTGAAGCCAAAACCCAAAAAAAAATCCAAATCTTTTAATAATTCAACTGCAAGATCTTTACAAATCGACTTACAACCATTTTGTTTGAAAATAGTATCAAGTTTTATAATGCATGAGGATTGCAAAACAACTTGGCATTAAATTTTGTGAGGTAACAAGTTTTTTTTTTCTTTTCTGTTTTTCATGTTTCCACACAAATCGAAAGATGAGCTTGTGACTCCAGAAATCTTACAAAACTTAAATTTATAGGAGACAATCTGATTAGCAAAACAATTTGCAACCTAAAACTTGGCACAATGTTGGCATACAGTGGTGTCACAAGGTGAGTTGCAAATCAGTTTGTAACCAAAATTTGAGACACACTAAACTTTTCTACATTTTTGGCAATGATACTATTCGTAACATGTATTTGTACCTCAAAAAATGTTAAAAATTTTAAATATAAAAAATGCATTTAGGGAGTGCCTTAGAGATTATTAGCGAGTTAAGATTTAACAATCTAAGGCATATTTTGGTAAAACTTTACGGGCATTTAAAAAAATTGACAAATATTGAGGATAAAATAATTTTCCTCTACAGAATTTTATGTCTCACTCTTCTTGTTTCAACCGATTAACTTTATAAGACAAAAGTAGGAAGAAAAGAAAAAAAAATCAATTTCTCATGTTTTCTACTTATCTTGAAAGAAGGTAGATAATGGGAAGTAATTTATATTCATCATTTTTTTTTTGCCCAATTGAATGGAAAGGAAGTAAAATAAAATATGAATATCTACAAACATTTATTTCCTTTCAGCAACGGAATGGAGAGGAAGCTAATACATAATGGATTAATTTCAGTTATTTAGATGAATCAAATAATCATTATCTGTTATCTTTGAGCAAGATCTTCCTATGATAATATAATATTGCAGGAACAAGAAATGATATTATACCCTCTTTAAAAAAAAAAAAACTGCCCGCTATGAAATTTGAAAATACTCAAAGCACACTACTGAATGTAAATGCCCCTTACCAAACCAACAACTCTAAAATATTTCTAGAATTTTCCAAAATGTGCCCTGTGATTTTTTTTTTTTAAATTCTCAAAAGCTGTCTTATCTCTCGTGTGCTCCTTTTTAATTTGTCAAAAAAAAAAAAAAAGACTAAGCTTTACAAACCAAAATATTTTCTTTGTTGTTGTTCAAGCTGAAACTTTATTATTTTGGACATATAAGGGTACTATTAAATTCGTAAGAGCGACATCTACATTAAAAAAAATTACTCAAAAAATGAGTTGTTTTGATTCACTAAGCACTTATGGTGGGTAGATCCTTGACAAACTACATGCAGCGTAAAATGTTAGCTAAGACTATATATGAACTTCTAGAATGTTAATGAAGTCATCAACGACAAGGCATTTCTTGTTTGAGCATCATAGTTCTACTAAGCATTTGTGGTACGTAAGTATTTGACAGAATATATGCAGTATAAAATACAACTAAGATCATACTTAAATTTGTAGGACCTCAAGAAAGATATCTACAACAAGCCATTACCTATTGAAACCTTTCGAAATAGATCTACGGTGAGATATTACCTATTTAAGTAATATAGAGTCGTTAATTACCGCTTTCCAAAACTATCTTAAGAATTCAAATCTAGTCATGGTTTACATTTTATATTGCATATACATCATCAAATATGGTTGATCTAGCAAATCAAGCTAAATAATCTTGTATAACCTAACAGATTGAGGCATAAAAATTTTCATCCGATTGAACAATTTTTTGCTTGGATATTTCATATAATTGTAGTTTTCTTTCTCGTTAGAATTACTTACTGATGCTTTTATACCTCATCTGTTTTCGATAATAAAGAATTATAATTTGAAAATAATGTATGAGCTAAGTATCAACCTTGACCTATCCGGAAAGTATGATTTTACACCTGTTTATGAGAGACTGTTTATCCAGAAGGCCGAACGCAAAGGGCCTATATTAGTCATGGTCTAAACAGCGTGCGCTAACCAAATTTCCTTATCCCTTCTATGATTCGTTTCCTGGAATATCAAATATTGATCTAACAAGTAATTTTTAAAAGAATCAGAGCTTAGAAGATTTATCTCGAGTGTAAAATGCACAGGATTGCGGAAGATGTTCAATCAATGAAAGCGAATGAAAGAAAATCAAAAGCCAAAAGAATAGGTTGAACAAAAATCCAAAACAGGAATAAATAGTGATAGCGAAGTCAGAGCCGATTCTGAAATGGTGAAAATTTTAATGGCCTGGGCGAAACAATATCCACCATAAAGCCGTAGATAATAGATAGATATGAAGAGATGTGATTGAGATGAGATGAGATGAGCAATAAATACCTCAAGTGGAGACGAACTGGTGGAGAAATAGATTGATACAGACACCAAACTCGAATAAACAAAGATCAGCCTTTTGGATCTTGTCGGAGTGAGTCGTTAATGTTGGACGCGAAAAGAAAACACCAGAGGGATTTGCCTTCATTTCATAGCAGCGATGTTAAATGGTTGGTCAAAGAAGACAGGGAGGATTAAGATTTTTTTTTTTTTGGCATAATGTTTGGTAATAGATGCTTTTGATGAAATATTTCGATTCTATAAGTACGAGAAAATCACGCCTCCATAGGCACAATAAAAATACAAGAATATAATTTATCATGATATTATTTAAGGATGAATTTTAAAAAAAAATATTAGGACTATTTTAGGATTCAAAAATTTATTCGATAGGTGGAGTACGATTTCAATATTGAATCGTCATTCAGGAATAATACGATTACAAAATCGGAATTGAACTGTGAAAAAATTATAAGTGCTTTTTTTATTTATCTTTGATGATCGATAAAGGTCATTTGAGAATCGACCTTATCTGATTAAGCTGTTGATGAGACATTCCGAAAGTCTGTAAGACAGAGTCAGTCACTCGCAGAAACTAGTCGAATCGAAAATTCAAATACTCTCATATTAATTTTAAAAAAAATCACTAGAAAAAATCACGAGCACAGTTGGTTGTCATATGTATGGACATTTTATAAATGTGGTGTAGTCTAAAATAAAATAAAACATGAGTGATTCTAAAAATACAATGATAATTTATCAAACAGCGAATGTGAAATTTAAAATTATTCAAACAACGTTTCATACTTTCATATTTATCAAAAAGTACACCTTATTCTTTTTTTATCCCTCCCCGCCAAATGTGTATTTAGTGTTCAGATATTGTATGCATCTGAACCACAATTGAAAATTTCGAACTATCAAAATGTGGTGCTGGGAATTCAAATCTCATGACCACTGTGTTCTTGGGAATATAATTCTTAGCACCGCTTTTTTTTATCTGATTTCTAATTTATATCGGCCTGATTTCTAAAATATTACTGTAAATATCTAATAAAATATTGAATATTAAAAATTTTGGTCACGGATACACAGAGAGGTACTACTCAAACTCAATATACTTGGATTAGATCAAAGAAGAAGTGAATAGGACCATGGGTTTTGATCGAAACTCATTGATGGACCTAAAGGACTCCAAATTCTGAAATCTTGACATAAACTGAAAGATCTTACAACGTGAATTTTTGATACGTCGAGAAAACTTAATTTTAATCCTCCTACCTTCTAATTTTGCCTCGTGTCAAAAAAAAATAATGTTGGAAATTAAATTCCAACACCACAATAGAAATGCAAATCTCAGCATCATCACAGTGCTGAAATTTACAATTTCAACACCACTGTGGTGCTGGAATTGTAATTTCCAGTACTACAGTAGTGTTGCAATCTCAATACCACCACTGCAATGTAAATTTCAGTACCACAGTAGTATTGAAATTGTAAATTCCAGCACCACAGTAGTGATGCTGAGATTGTAACACTACAGTGGTACTGGGAATTACAATTCGAGCACCACAGTGGTGCTGAAATTGTAAATTCCAATATCACAGTGGTGGTGTTGAAATTGCAACACCACTGTGATATTGGAAATTACAATTACAACACCATATTGGTATTGGAATTTGCAATTCTAACATTATAGTGGTGATCTGAGTGATATTCAAGGTTTGGGTAGTGCCTCTCTATGTATCCGTGGTCAAAATTGTTAATATTCAAGGTTTTATTAGGTATTCACAGTAATATTCGAATAATCTTTGCTTGTAAACTCAAGATAATTTAATACAAATGAATTTGAGTTTATGTTATAATTCAATAAAGATCTAGCTAATGTATGATTCGAGGAAGACATTGATCTCTTCATACGTTAGTTATTAGTCAAGTCATGATTTATCTTTCTTCTTACGATTAATCCGAGATGAACTTATGTAGATTAGGCCGAATTTTAACATTTGCATCGAGGAAGACGTTGATCAATTATTGAATTGAAAATATATATATATATAATTTTACAAATGGACCAAAAAGTGCTTAACGAAAATATGAATTTTGGAAGTTTTATGATCTGAGTGAGTGGCAATAAAATATTTTATATAACTCAATATTAATAATGTCTCTACTTGAATAAGTTAGGAAAGAAGCAATGCACTTTGAATCTGGTTGTACCTAAGAATATTTTAGACCGAATTTTTTTATTAAATAATAAAAAAATATTAAGATTTTTTAATTTTTTAATAAATCGATTAAGTCAATTTTAAATTTTTAAAATATTTTTTATTTAAAAAATTAATTAATTTGGTAGTCTATTTAATTAATTGATTTTTTATTCATTCAATTTTTCAATTTTAATTATAAAATTTAGTCAGTTAGGTTGTTTAAAAAAAAATCATTTAATTTTGTTTCAAATAGTTCGTTTTGGTCTTCAATTTTAATCAAATGCTCAATCCTATTTAATTTTATAGAATCTTTTTTTTAGTCTCCCATTCTCAAATCGATTAAACAATAACAGAGTAATATTGATGGTACACAATTTACCAAAACTAATATAAATGATCAAATTGATTAATTAAACAATGGAAAAAAAATCAAAAATTAAAATACACATAATACATACATCATTAGTTAAGTGTAGTATTTTTTTTAAAAAAAATCTAAGCAAGCAGTTTTCACTAAATTTGAACACATTACATGAGAAATAAAACATATTTATTAAAATTGAAAGAAAATAAATTATATCTATCAATAACATTGCATAATCATCACCCATCATTTGTCTGTGTTATACATTTTTTAAATTTATTTTGTTTTACGAATTTGTGATTTAAAAGAGTTCTAAACATTCTTTTTTTGGATAATTATTTTTTTTAGGATTAAAAAATTTGAATTAATTTTTTATACTTATAATTAATTTATATATATTTTTTGAAGGAATTGTCCAACATCCATCATTTGTCTGTGTTATACATTTTTTAAATTTATTTTGTTTTACGAATTTGTGATTTAAAAGAGTTCTAAACATTCTTTTTTTGGATAATTAATTTTTTTAGGAGTAAAAAAATTGAATTAATTTTTTATACTTATAATTAATTTATATATATATATATATTTTTTGAAGGAATTGTCCAACATTGACTCCATTACCGACTTGAGGCATAGGCCGTTAATTAGCCTCTATTTTTTTAGGCCTCATGACATAATATATCTTAATAATTTAATGTTTATTTTATATTAACTTCTCTAATTAATTATTTTTTAATTATATATTTTATTTTTTAAAAATCAATACACTTTTTTATTCAACGTCGATATCTTATTTTTTAAAACTAGCTGACTCTTTCTATTTTGTATGAATCTCTCTACATTCTTCTCATCCCTTGTAATCGCTAGTTATCCCGATTTTAGAATTAGAAGTTTTAAAAGAATAATAAATCCAGAATTAAAATATAATAAACCTTTTAAAAAAAATTAAATCCTTTTCCTATGTATATATATCTTTTAGAATATCATATAACTTTAGCATTAATAATTTTTTTTTAAATTGAAATTAATAAAATCTTATTTATGATAACAATTTTATCAATTGAAAAAGATTTATTATCAAAATTTAAATATAAAAATATAATTAATAAATTTGTATTTAAAAAGTGACTATAAAAATTTATTTTCTAAAAACTAGTATTTAATTTGTTTAAAAAATATTTATTAAGGTCTCACTAGTCACTTCTAATGGTTGATAGAGACGATGGCCCTCTGACTCCTCCCTCAAGTTCAATCCTGTTTTAAATTTGGTATTGAAATAAATTTCCACTAAAACGAGGAGCGATGAAACCTTTAACGAATTGTGTGATTTAGACACAAATATTTAGAAGGCAAACGATTTGTGTGATTTAGACACAAATATTTAGAAGGCAATATTGGTCGTAGCATGCATGAACAATTTCATATCCACACTTGAGTTGAATAGGCCAAAAAATATAAATATTATTATTGCATTAGATCAGTTGAAATATATTATTTTATTTTATTTAATGACTATAGTGAAAATTGATTTCAATTTGTTATAATTTTTATTAAAAATATTAGTCCCAATGGTTATTCCAGTCGATAAATACAAAGAGATAACTCTTAAATAAATATAAATTAATTTTCGAAGATTTTATATCTACTCTGGATTATCGATCGATCTTCATCTTTATATTTGTCATCTGATATTCTAATTTATCTTTTCCACCGATAGAAACAATTGGAGAGGATCATTAATATGACGATTCTATATTTTTGAATAAAATAGGCAAAAAAAAATATTCAAAATTATAATAGATGAAATACAAAAGCACAATTGGTATTATAATAGAAATATAAATTAATTCTAATTAATAGATGCCTTTCGCAGATATTTAGGTCTGTGTTAGAAATATGTTATCGAGCATAGGGACAGGAAGGATATCCAATTTTAGCGAGAAAACGGACAGTGAGAATTGAATCTCAACTAATATCTTGAGAGCTCTATAAGTTCGATGTCGATGGTTTAACTAAAACCATTAGTAGAAAGAAAGACAAATAAAATTCTTTCCCGATTATTTCATAAAGAAATTTTTTTACCAAATTTCCACGAGAAAAGTAACGTCAGATGTAACACGTGCTGTTTTGGACGGTAGGCAATTTTCAAGTATTTTAATTGACGCTGGAATATTTCTTCCAGTCAACCTCCAATGTGCAAATACCTAACGCTACTCTCGAACAGCTGAACAAGTCCAGCCGGACAAATCTGTCAGTATCGATGGATTGAAAAAAAAAATTTGAAAATTCTTAGGAGGTGGACTCGTGGAGAAAAATAATTTGGGAATAATATAATACAGGCATGAAAAAAATCAATGAATAATGCATCATAATTTGGGGATCATTTTATACTAGTTTTGATTAAAACTGCTAAAATAATATTGGACTGGTGAAATAAAAAATATATAATTTAAGAAGAAAATTAAAATTAAGATTTTGATTTAATATTTCGTAAACGTCTAGCTAGGGCTCCTTTGATTATAGCAAAAATAACGGATTTTATTTTATTTTTTAAATTTTTTAAATTTTTTAATTTTTGCCTTATTTATATTCAAAGTAATCACGCACCTTGCAGTTCAAGAAAACATTCACATGGAACTGAAACAAGACTGGTGTTGCAAGCTTTTCCTTCTCCTCTTGTCATGTGTAGGCTTATCAGCTTCTCAATCCTCCACCGATCACCTGGCTCTTCTCTCCTTCAGGTCTCTCATCTCCGACGACCCAACTGGCGCGATGTCGTCATGGGGAAACGCTTCCCTCAGCTTGTGCCAATGGCGAGGCGTGACATGCACTTACCTCAATGGCCGAGAAAGAGTCACAGCTTTGAGTTTGATTTCCCTCCAGTTGTCGGGCAAACTGTCTCCATCCCTTGGCAACCTCACTTTCCTTGAAAGGCTCAACATCTCTTCCAACACACTCGATGGTCCTATTCCACGAGAGCTCGAAAATCTATCCAACCTCAAGCATATTGATCTCAGTCGCAACAAACTTCAAGGGGACATCCCCGGCAACCTTGGCTCCCTCACACTGCTCCAAAGTCTTTCCTTACATACCAATCGTTTCACAGGATCCATTCCTCCTGAGATTGGTAACCTGTCGAGCTTGACAGGACTTTACTTGAGCAGCAACCTTCTCAGTGGCACAATTCCCGCTTCAATTTCCAACCTCTCCTCTCTTACTATTCTTCATCTGAACAATAATCAACTCATAGGATCCATCCCTTCTTCCATTGGAAATCTTGTCAACCTCACCATACTCTTTCTGTTTAGCAATGATCTCTCCGGGTCCATCCCAACCGAGATAGGAAACCTTGCGGATCTGATCATTCTGTTCATGGGTGGCAATCAGCTTGTAGGCAGAATTCCCAAGAGTTAGGGTTGCTACACAATTTGGATGCATTAATCCTGTCTGGCAATATTTTTGAGGCAGAGAATGCTGCTGAGTGGAGTTTCCTGGATGCCTTGACCAATTGCACCAAACTTAGAGTGCTGATCTTGGAGAACAATAATTTAGGTGGAACGTTGCCAAAATCCATAGCTAATTTGTCCAATTTTCTTGATACGTTGTCACTCAGTGATAATCACATAGCTGGAAGCATTCCCACAGAGATTGGGAGGCTTGCTAACTTGACGAGAATTAATATGTCGTCCGACTATCTCGATGGTGTCATTCCCGTAGCACTGGGCAGCCTTTCCAAATTGGTAAACGTAGATTTGAGTCGAAACCACTTTGCTGGAGAAATACCTGCAACTGTTGGCAATCTAACTGGACTAACCACTCTTATTTTGGCTTCCAATGAACTCAACGGATCCATACCTAACAGTCTTGGGAAGTGCCCGCTAGAAATACTGGATCTTGCTGCCAACAGATTGACTGGAGCAGTGCCCAAAGAGATTCTCTTAATTTTGTCTTTGACCAAAGTTCTCAATATTTCACACAACTCACTATCAGGACATTTTGTTGGATCGATGTGGTTCGCTAGGGGGGGGGTGAATAGCGAAAAATCTTTTCTTTTTCTTTCGTTAAAACTCGAGAGATAATTAGTTAATTGCAGCGGAAATGTAAAAATAAAAAAAACAATCGACACAAGAGTTTTACTTGGTTCGTAGCCGAAGGCTACTACTCCAAGGCCCTAGTGGTCCTTGACCACGTACGGAGGGCAAAAGCACTAAAGGAACTCCTCCTCGTTAGAGGTAGGAGTTAATCGATACAAGAAGGAACCACAAAAACTTGAGGTAGAAGGACACTCCCCCTCTCCTCGTATACGATAAAAGCTCCGGAAATGTAAATGACAAGAAAAACTAATACCGACATACAAGAATAATAAGAGTTAAACCTAGACGTGAATGGAAGGACTTCTGTCTGGAGAGTTACAGAATTTGAGACTTTGGAGGCTTAGAATTGTTATTAAAACCCTAGGTTTGACCCTCCTTTATAGCCTTTGAGCCCTTTTCGAGTGGGTCTTCAACCAATCACAAATGGACCGACTTTGATCATTGACCATCATGATCGATGGCCATCATCACCGATCGATGGCAAGATCGCCGATTAATGACCTCGCATCGATCGATACACGATCGCCAAATGAGTCCTCCAAGCCGGGCAATCGATCGCTGCTGCCGCAAGTCAAAGTTAGCTCAACAAAAACATACTTCCGACGGTCTTGGCCGTCCGATCTCGACTCTAGACCACCTATGAGATGTCTTGGTCGGATCTACGCTAAGATCATCCCGTAAAGAGGATACGACCTCACTTACGCCACACACACGAGCTTACCTCGATACTTACGTGTTGCTTTTGCTAGGCCTTCCACTCGATTCCTCGGCCCCTCCGAAATCACTGAGTGTCGCGACCACCGCGCTTCCTCCGTGTCGCTAGCCTTCACTCCAGCTATAGCAATCTTCGCACACTTGATTGCTCGTGAGATAACGACATGAGCTTAACTTTGTATCGTTTGCTATAATCAAAACTCAGGTTCGACTTAGGTGCCTGCTGCACCAACAATCTCCCCCTTTTTGATTTATGGCAAACCCACATACAAAGTTAAGTAAATAGCAAGCATAAAGAATAATGTGCATTAAAACAAGAAGATTAAGTTGGAGTAGTAAGGATTTTCTTCAAGTACTCCCATTTTCTTGAAGTACTCCCCCTTGAGGAAACCTCCTCGAGGGTGAGTACTTGAAAAAGACTTTTAGTTCTAAAAACACAAAAGGAAATGAGAAAAGTAAATGGAATTACTTAACTCCAAACACAAAAGATAACGAGTTAAGTAAATGACATTACTTAACTTAGGCCTTTAAAGTTTTCAATTCCGAAGAGTTGAAACCTAAACCTTACTCCCCCTTAACTTAGGCCAGAATCAAAGTTAAAATTTGAAATTGAACCCTAACTTTGGCCCTTAACTTTGGCTCTTTCTCCCCCTTTTGACATAAATCAGGAAAAAGTGGGGGGGGGGGGTTTAAGAAAACCTTAAGTCCAAGCATGATGATTTTGAAAATAGTATGTGAAAATAATTCATCTAAATGTTCAACTCTAGTTTGACTTGATTGAAATGATATTATCAATAAGTCTGATTAGAGTTGGTTAATATTAGTTGCATATTTATACTCGAGTTCATATTGACGCACTTGATCTACATCTTGGAACACGAGTAGGGTCCTAACATCTCACGCCCATCTACGTGGCTAAGTACACAAACACATTAGTCCTATGTGTTGTGAGATGTACTGGCTCCTTAAATCTATAGGTGCATGATATCTAAGGTATGTCCTATGCTAGTTCCATCAAAATGAAAAATAAGAAATAGTAGTAAGAAAATATAGTTTGCAAGTTCTTATTCTATTACGCACATGCCCAATTTTCGTCTTAATAGACTAAATTCGGCTTCGGGTAGGGGTTTAGTAAATAGGTCTGCTAGGTTAGATTTCGATTCGACGTACTCGAGTTGTATGGCTCCGTTGGCCACATGTTCTCGAATGAAATGGTGTTTGACTTCTATATGTTTGGTCCTAGAGTGACATATTGGATTCTTGGTAAGATTAATTGAACTAATGTTATCTACGTGAAGTTTAGTATTCGTAAAGTCTAACTTAAAGTCGCGGAGAGTGTGCTTCATCCAAAGAAGTTGAGTGACACACTCACCCATCGCGATGTATTCGGCTTCGGTGGTAGATAAGGCAACACAATGTTGCTTTCTACTGCACCAACTCACTAGACTCGAGCCGAGTAGTTGACAACAACCACTCGTGCTCTTTCTATCGAGTTTACTACCGGCATAATCCGAATCGGAGTAGCCGATTAGTTCGAACTCGGTAGATCTAGGATACCAAATACAGACATTAAGTGTACCCTTTAGATATCTAAGGATACGCTTAACTAGGGTTAGGTGAGACTCCTTAGCACAGGTTTGAAACCTGACGCACATACTTACTGCGAATAGGATGTCGGTCGGCTCAAGCTTAAGTATAGAAGACTTCCTATTGCGCTCCTATAGTACTTTAAGTCAATGGACTTACTTTCTAGGTCTTCTCCTATGTTAACATTTATCGCCATTGGGGTTGTTTATTATCTTAGCGCTTGCATTCCAAATCTTTTTAATTAACTCCTTAGTGTATTTTTGTTGATATAGGTATATACCATCCTTAGTTTGTTTAATTTGTAGACCTAAAAAGAAACTTAACTCGCCTACCAAGTTCATTTCAAACTCACTTTCCATGAGTGAAACGAACTCGTTTAGTAAGGCTGAGTTAGAGGTTCCAAAAATTATATCGTCTACGTAAATTTGAGCTATGAATATTTCTTTACCTAAGGTTTTTACGAAGAGAGTTGGGTCAACTAAGCCTTGGTTAAACCCTTTTGACTTAAGATGGATTGAAAGTCTCTCGTACCAAGCTCGAGGAGCTTGTTTATGTCCATAGAGAGATTTCTTAAGTTTTAGAACATGGTCGGGTTTATCTAGATTTTCGAATCCGGGGGGTTGGCTAACATAAACTTCTTCTTTAATGTATCCATTTAGGAATGCCGACTTAACATCCATTTGAAAGCTTAAATCCTCGATGTGCGGCATAAGCTAGCAACATTCGAATGGATTCGAGTCTAGCCATCAGCATAGGTTTCATCGTAATCTAAGCCTTCGACTTGACTAAACCCTTTGGCGACTAACCTAGCCTTGTTTCTAACTACTTCACCTTTATCATCAAGTTTATTTCGAAACACCCACCTTGTTCCAATTATCGTTTTGTCTTTAGGTGGTGGTACTAATTCCCACACTTCATTCCTAGTAAATTGAGCTAGCTCTTCTTGCATTGCAATAATCCAATCGGGATCAAGAAGAGCTTGTTCAATTGATTTGGGTTCTATCTTTGAAATTAAGGAAATTTGACTAAGGTTCCTATAGGATGCTCTAGTTCAACTCCTAGATTAGGATCTCCTATCACTTGATCGATAGGGTGGTTAGTCCTGAATCCTAGATTGGGGTTTGTGTCACTTAATGCTTGATCAATGGGGTGACTTGGTTGAACACTAGTTTGGTTGGAGTCATCTATCACTTGATCAATAGAGTGACTTGGTTGACTTAGGATAGGATTAACACTAGACCTGATCTCCGGATCAGAGTTAGGTCTAGTATGAATCGCTCGCTAATTGGGGTCACGGGGTTTTGTAGGTTCATGTCCTTCATCGATACTACATTGATAGTCTCTCGACTCTAAGGGTGTCGTGGTTATATACTCTATAAGCTCTACTTGTAGTCGAGTATCCTAGAAAGATTCCTCCGTGGTTTTGGATGTAAATTTCCTAGGTAATCCTTAGTGTTTAGGATATGTACCTTACACCCAAATACCCTAAAGTACTTGATGTTAGGTATTTTATCGTGATAAATCTCGTATGAGGTCTTAAGGTGCCTCTTTACCATAAGGATCCTATTTTGACATAGCATGCGCTACTACCGCTTCGCCAAAACCTATCGGGTAGGTCGTATTCGTTCAACATGGTCCTAGCGGCTTCTTGTAGAGTTCGGTTTTTTCGTTCCACTAGGCCATTTTGCTGAGGGGTCCTAGGGCAAGAGAATTCATGGTGGTATCCGTTTAGGTTACAGAAGTCGGTGAACCTTTGATTTTCGAATTCACCACCATGATCGCTTCTAAGTCTTTTAACCTTAAGGTCTTTTTGATTCTCGATTAATTTGAATAGATTGATTAATTGATCTAGGGTATCATTTTTATGTTCGATGAACCTAACCCAGGTAAACCTGGAGTAGTCGTCAATTATGACTAAGCAATATTGACTTCTATTGAGTGACTTGGCTCCATGTGAATCGAATAGATCCATATGCAGGAGCTCAAGTACACTTGAGGTCTGCTCTGGTTAGTTAACTTGTGTTGTGTCCTAGGTTGTTTTCCTTGTTGACAAGCATTACATGATTTTATTAACCAAGTTGTTGAGGTTGGGTAAGCCTCTCGACTAACACTCGACTCATCTTGTGGATGAGTCTTGGGTGAGTGACCGAGTCGCTTGCCACAACCATGATTCCTCTTGCCGTGTCATAAGACACTTAGTTGAGGAGTTAGTTAAGTTGATTGTATAAATGTTGTTATTTCTAGTTCCTTTAAGAATTGTTTTAGAGGTTTCTGCTGGTATTAATTATGCATTCATTTTCTAGAAATATAACCTTATAGTTATTATCACACAATTGGCTTACACTAAGTAAGTTATATTCAAAATTTTCTACAAGTAATACATTTTGAATAACAAAATTCGAATTAAGCTCGATATCACCCGATCCGATGATTTTGAGCTTGCCGTTATTCCCAAAGGCTACCGATCCTTGTCGTTTGAATCGAAGCTTTGTGAATTTGAGTTGATCCCCGGTCATGTGTCGGGAGCAACCGCTGTCCAACATCCATTGATCCTACACACAAGGTGGTTGGATTGATGTTAGAATTATGTTAAGAAAATTGGTATTAAGTTGTTAACCCTAGGTCATATCACCGCAGTCTATATGATCAAGCATGTAATACTTATGTGTTTTTGAGATGACTTCCAATTAAGTTGATTAAGTGGATTTAGGTTCAAGTAATTTTATGTTAGATTTGGATTTAACCCTAGGCTTGTCAAGTTTTACCTTTTCAAGATCATGGCTTCGTGTCGTGGCGAGGCACAGGGGCCTTCTTTATCGGATCATCGACCACTTCCTTAGACAAAGCCATTTTCAAGAAAATGATGACTTGACTCACCTAAGATTATTTCCTAGTCTAATCAGTTATTTTTGAAAAGAGGCTCCCCGAGGCTCAATCTTTTTGAAGGCTTTTAGTTGGTTATGTTTTTGAAAAGAGGCTCCCCGAGGCTCAATCTTTTCGAAGGCTTTTAGTTGGTTATTTACGTGTTCTAAGTGAGTTCACGAAAAAAACAAAAAAAATCTAAGCATGCAATTTCTAAGTTAAAGCACAAACATATTTTGTCTGGCTCCCTAGACCGTTGAATCGGTTGGTCTATCCACATAGTGGATTTGGTCCTTGGGAATCCCAAAGACGGGTTGGATCCTAGAGTTGAAATCAAAGTGGTCTTAGGGACCCATGCTTGATACATTTTTATGTCTACTTACGATTGACATATACGACTATTAGTCGTGTTTGAGTTAAACCCTAGTCCAAATTTTTGTACATGGCCCTTTGAGATCCAAGTAGGAGGTCAAGTCCTTTGGATCCCAAAGTAAACCTTTCCAACGTATTCCTAAGATCTTCGACTTGACTTTTCAAGAGTGAGTTCTCAACTCGAGCTTTTCAACTCGAGTTGAGTCCTTCTCTTGAACTCGACTAGTCGAAGAGGTTAGGAGACCTCGTGTTTGAGGAGTTTAACCTCCTCAACAAGGGTCTCGACCTTGACTCGGACTTAGCTAACTTCCTAGACAAAAACCTAACCGTATTATGTAAAGTATTAAATAAAGTTCGACTTACCTTTAAGGGTATCTTTTGAACCGGATGCGATCCGTGGCTTGACTTGAAGGTAGTTTCAGTAGTCCGAGTCATCCTCGTGTTCGACTCAAGTTCGGTCTCCGTGTGACTCAATTGATTTCGCCATGAAGACGTGGTCTTCGCCTTCTTCGGATGACGCTTCTTCCCATGTCGCGCTGAGGGCCTTCTTGTGCTTAGGTGCTTGGTGGTTGAGCTTGGGGCACTCGGACTTGATATGTCCAAACCTGCACTCATAACACCTAATGTTAGAACTTTTAGGTTTACCTTGGTTGGGTCGAGTCGTGGTTCGCTCGTCCCTTGGCTATCCTTCGAGCTAGGTTCATTAGTTCACATCCAACTCCGGTCAACTTCTTCTTCTGACTCATCTTCCTCCTCGGTTGGTGGTGGCTTGTTTGCGATTTTCTTCTTCTTTGAACTCGCAAACAAGGCTATACTCTCTGCCCGGAAGTTGGATTGTTCATGTAATTCAAAATCAAAAGAGTTCATCTAACCTAATTTTAGAAAGGTCCTTGAGACCTTATAGGCATCAACCATGGATGCCCATAAGGTAGTCCTCGAAAAGAGTTTAGGACATACCTTATAAGGTCGCGGTTTTCGACCTTTTGCCCGATGCGTGTAGGTTGTTGACTATGTCTTGGACACGGGCGTGGAGTTGCGTCGCGGACTCGTGTTCCTCGCATTTTTAGTGTGTACAATTTATTGAATAACAAATCACGCTTTGCAAACCTTAGCTTGATCCGATCCTTCGTGTAACTCGATTAGTTTTGTCCAAAGATCCTTTGCGCTATGAAGGGGCCGACGCGATTTAGCTCCTCCTTGACAAAGCCGCATTGAGGATTTGTGTTGCCTTGGCATCGGCTTCGACTTGTCGTTTTTGTTGTAACGCGGTCCATTGATCATAATCCAAGGAGTCACCCACTTCATTAGTCGGAAGTGTGAAACCCGCTTGATTATGATCCACAGATTTGGGTTTTGAAAAGCATTCCATCCGACCTTTCCAAGAATCGGAAATCATCTCCGTTGTAAAAGCGGAGGTTTGGACGATGCTAAAACCTCGAGATGGGCCATTAGAACAAAAAACAAGGAGACTAAAAACCTAGCAACGAAAAAACACCGAAGTACCAAGACTTGCGTCTTGGATTAGTAGGGGAAATAAATAAAGAAACAAACGAAAAATAGAAAGTTAAGCAATGAAATAAGAAACTAAATAAAAAGTAAGTACTCACAACCTTCGATGTCCCGAAAGGCTACTAAACGTCGATTTTTGAGACGAAACAACTTGTTACGGGGTAAACCCCGTGAAGTGTAGATCTGCGAGGGCTTCCGATTTGGTAGGTAGATTGTGTCGGGTCAACTTGTACAAAAAGTTATGCCCGCTTGACCGTCGGCTACTCCAAAAGCGAATGCTTGCAAAACAAAATCAACGAAGAGTACCAAGACTTCGTCTTGGATTAGTAGTGAGAGAAAAATTTAAACGAAGCGAAAAACAAATCTGTAAAAAATGTTAGATTGGTGGTTTCACCAAATCTAAGCGCCCGCTCTCGATACCAATTGTTGGATCGATGTGGTTCGCAGGGGGTGAATAGTGAAAAAAACCTTTTCTTTTTTTTCGTTAAAACTCGAGAGATAATTAGTTAATTGCAGTGAAATGTAAAAATAAAAACAATCGACACAAGGGTTTTACTTGGTTCGAGCGAAGGCTACTACTCCAAGGCCCTAGTGGTCCTTGACCACGTACGGAGGGCAAAAGCACTAAAGGATCTCCTCCTCGTTAGAGGTAGGAGTTAATCGATACCAGAAGAAACCACAAAAACTTGAGGTAGAGGGGCACTCCCCCTCTCCTCGTATACGATAAAAGCTCCGGAAATGTAAATGACAAGAAAAACTAATACCGTACAAGAAATAATAAAGTTAAACCTAGACGTGGAATGGAAGGACCGTTGTGGGAGAGTTACAGGAGACTTTTTGGAGGCTTAGAATTGTTGTTAAAACCCTAGGTTTGACTCCTCCTTTTATAGCCTTTGAGCCCTTTCGAGTGGGTCTTCAACCAATCACAAATGGACACCAAACCGCTTTGAGGTGGAGTGATAAGCCTTGACTCCTCGAATCGATCATTGACCATCATCGATCGATGGCCATCATCACCGATCGATGGCAAGATCGGTCGATTGATGACCTTCAGCGATCGATACAGCAATGAGTCCTCCAAGTCGACAATGACTGATGCTTGTCGCAAGTCAAAGTTAGCTCACAAAACATACCGACGGTCTCGATGTCCGATCTCGACCTAGACCACCTATGAGATGTCTTGGGTCGGATCTACGCTTAAGATCATCCCCGTAAAGAGGATACGACCTCACTTACGCTCACACACACGAGCTTACCTCGATACTTACGTGTTGCTTTTGCTTCCGGCCTTCCACTCGATTCCATCGGCTCCCTCCGAAATCACTCGAGTGTCGCCCGACCACCGCGGCTTCCTTCGGGTGTCGCTAGCCTTCAGCTCCAGCTATAGCAATCTTCTGCACATTTGATTCAGCTCGTGAGATAACGACATGAACTTAACTTTGTATCGTTTGCTATAATTAAAACTCAGGTTCGACTTAGGTGCCTGCTGCACCAACACATTTGCCTTCAGAAATTGGACACTTGAATAATATTCAAACTATTGATGTCTCTTACAATCGACTTATTACTGGTTATATTCCTTCCACCATTGCTCAATGCCAGGTCCTTCAGAATCTTTACCTGCAAATGAATCTTTTCCAGGGATCCATTCCTTCAGAATTTAGCCAATTGAAAGGGATTCAAATTCTGGACATCTCCTAATGTTACTGAGTTCTCTGTGGTAGGAAACAAAGAACTTTGTGGTGGTCTTCCAGAGCTTGGTTTGGCACTATGCCCTACGAGGAAGAAACATCCATCTTGGAAGCTCGTTGCCGCTATTTCCATTGCTGGAGGAATCTTGTGTATTATCTCTCTCATTAGCTTCTATGCTGCTTGCCATAAGCAGTGGAGATTTTCTTCTATCAACTCGGACATCGAAGGGCCATATAGGAAGGTCTCTTTTGCTGAGCTTCATAGAGCAACAGATGGATTCTCACCTGCTAATCTGGTCGGAAATGGGAGCTTTGGGTCCGTTTATAAAGGTTTGACGGATTGGGAAGATCACCAAGAAGTGGCAGTGAAGGTGTTTGACCTAAAGCAAAAAAGGGCTTTAAGAAGCTTCACTGCGGAATGTGAAGCTTTAAGAAGTATCAGGCATCGGAACCTCGTCAAGATTATAACATCATGCTCGAGTTTAGACTTCCAACGGAACGACTTCAAAGCTCTAGTGTTTGAGTTCATGCCTAATGGAAGCCTGAGCAAGTGGCTATATCCTAAAGCAGATGAACAAGGCACACCCCAAATGCTAAGCCTCACCCAGAGATTGAATATATCAATTGATGTTGCTTCTGCACTGGAGTATCTTCATCGCCTTGATCCAACCCCTGTTGTCCACTGTGATATAAAGGCGACCAATATTCTCCTAGACCACGACATGGTTGCCCACGTTGGTGACTTTGGATTAGCAAGGTTTCGTAATGCAACCGTCAGAACAAGGGCTGAGACATCGACAAGTTCACTCATACTAAAAGGAACCATCGGATATGCTGCTCCAGGTATTGTTTCATTCATTTAATAGTAATGGTAAAATAACGAAAACATTGCAGGGGAAAGAAAAATACAAACTAAATTTTGCTACATTTTAACGATGAGGAATTTTGAATTAAGATACTCGTCTGAATAAATAGCCTTTCAGTTATTGTAGTCACATTGTCTCACGTACAAGTGTGATTCGTTGCAAATAGGGGTGTGCAATCGGTCGGTTAAACCGAAAAAATCGATCGAACCGACTGAACTTTCAAGTTCGGTTCAGTTCAATCGAAAATTCAGTTTTTTAATTAAAAAATATTGATTTATTCGATTTTTTCAGTTCGATTTCGAATTTGAACCGGAAAAATTCGATTTAATTAAACTGATCGATTTTTTTTGCCCAGTCGACTGATAACTCAAATTAGTCGACTGGCCGTAAAAAATCGGTTTTTTCGGTTTTTAATCGAAAAAATCGATTTTTTTTTTACAAAATCGGTTCGGTTCAGTGAAAAATTTCGGTTGGTTCGATTTAGTTAAAAAAAATTTCGATTTATTCGATTTTGGTCCTAATCGGTTCGGTTTTAACCGAATGGACACCCTAGTTGCAGACTCTGGTATATTTCATTTATTTATGATGAATTGCTAAGCTTTCATGTGGTCTTGTACCCATTGCAATTTGCAGAGTATGGATTGACCAACAAAGTTTCTGTCCAAGGCGATGTGTACAGTTACGAAATACTTTTGCTCGAGATGTTTACTGGAAAGACACCAACTGATGCAGCCTTCAATGAAGGTTTAAACCTTCATAAGTACGTTGAGATGGCACTTGCTCAACAAGCTGTCGATGTCATGGACCCCAAATTATTGTCTGAATGGGGAGAAGAAACGCATCGCCTTGACCCATCGACGAAAGAAATCAGAATGAGAGCAGTAGAGTGTGTTAGTTCAGCACTTAGAGTTGCATCCAGTGTTCCATGGAGTCACCGAAAGAGCGAATGAAGATGGAAGATGTAGTCAGAGAGCTCCACGACATTAGGGATGCATTTCTAAGGTTCTCTTAGGTAAGGTAATGTAACAAGCTAAATTGCCAACTATGAAGATGGCAATGTTCACGCTGCCTCCATCAAAAGTAGCCCCTGGTTTCAATTTTATGAGCATATTTACAAATATTCAGCCAATAGGCTATAGGATTTGCATTCAGAATATTTTATGTAACAAAGTGAGTATTTATCTTCCCTTTGAGTCCACCATTTTATAAAGGCAGCGTTCTACTTCTGTTGTTCCAGTTGTGCTGTTACAAGGATATATGCTCATGAGTCATGAATATCAAAAATTTCAAAGCTAACCACTTATATTAATTCCTAATAGCATAGACAATTGGAAAAGAAAAAAAATCCAACTTATTTATGTTTAAGTGCTTCTTAGTAGCTAGATTAAGATGATGTTTGACGAAATAAAATTGAAGAAACACCAATTCAAATACAAAACAATCGTGCATAAGAAATTAAATGACTGAGCAATTGTAATATGAGAAATTGTGCATAAGATATTGAAAACATAAAGTGCAGACAAAGCGAGAAAAGATACGGTTGAAAAGCACGGCTTTTGATTATTCACTGCTTGAAAAATGGAAGAGTGACAAAAAAGAACTTTTTTGGTTAAAAAAAAGGCATAAAAAGTCCTAGGGAGGATGAATCATTGGCGAGGGAAGCTTTGTTGGTGATGAACAGGGTTGAGTTTGTGGCCTCCTACAAGTTTTTCTTCATTGCGATTATCCCTTCTCTCCCATAAATTATACATTTTTTTACAGCTTGCGTGCCCACAAACAAATATCACCAATAGTAAATATATAAAAGAGCAGTCCGATATCCCAAAAATAAATCTATTATTCATTTTTTAAATATCGAGGGCATATAAGCTCCCACCAATTTTAAAAACATATTAAAAAATATTTCACAGGTCTCAAATCATTTTCAGAAATACATGAATGACAAAAGAATTGGGTGAAAACTTCTCCATACGCTTCCCTAAGTTCAACAAAGAAACAGTAGAAGCTTTTCCTTAGTTATTTTAATATCTATCCATCTAGTTTTTTCTTCCCGACTTTTTCCAATTTTTCTTCATCTGCACTTTGAATTAAATTGTATCTAATAATTTTGTAGGTCTGAGTTGAATTAAAAAAAAAATTGAATCTTTCAAATAATATCACCTAACTAAGCTTTAATTAATGTTTGTTCTTTTTATTTTGAGAGCTAAATAAGATTTAGAGCCAGTGTTTACTGATTATATCTAGCATATTTTAGAACACAGATTATTAAAATTTATATAAATAAATAATTAAAATACTTTAAATTTAACATGAGAAATATGAACATATTACACATAAATATATTGATGAATTATGCATCTACTCGCCAAAGAAAAAGTAACTAAAGAAATTAGAATACAATAAAATATAATTAAAATTTATGATTAAATTTTCTATGATTTTTTTAAACCCGAGTAAACGGTGAGCAAAACTAATTCAGAAATTATGTTCGATTTATTCAGAAATTTTTTTTCTTAATTTTTTTTTGACTATTTTAGTTAAATGGTTTGGTTTCAATTTTACATTTTGAAAATTTGTTAAATCGATTTTTTATTAAATAGTAAAAAATATTAAAAACTTTTATTTTTTGAAATAAATTGGTTAATTCTATTACAAATTAATTAACTGATTTAATTTGTATCGATTTGGTTTGGTCGATTTTAATAATAAAATTTGGTCAATTCAATTGTTTCAAAAAAAAAAGATTAATTTTGTTTCAGATAGTTTGTTCAATTCGATTTTAATCAAATGCTCAATCCTAACTAAGTATCTTTCTTCAGTCTATGACATTCTTAAATCAATTAAGTAATAACATAACAGTATTGAGAAAGAAAAATTAATATACATAACTAAATTAATTAATTATATAATGAAAATATATCAAAAATAAAATATATATTTTACATCATTAGGCCCAATTAAGTGGAGCAAATTAAAAAATCCTTATACCCCATCGCATTTACCGAGATTTACATAAATATCTCAAAATAGCGATTAAATTTAATAACGAAAATATTTTATTATAAATTTATAATAAAATTTGCGATGAATTGCTAAATCGTCGAAAATTTGTAATGAATTTCCAATAAAAATGTTTTTGTTGAAAACGTAAGAACATTTGTAACAAATTAAATTCCGTCGCAAATATCGTCGTTGTTTTATAACGAATTTGATTTTTTGTCAAAAATTTACAATGAAAAATCAATTTCATTGTAAAATTTTGCAACGAAATATAAATTCATCGCAGAATTTACAACGAAATTGGAATTCGATGCAAACTCTGCGATGAATTTTATTTTCGTTGCAAATTTTACAACGAATATAAAATTCGTTATAAATATTCTAACAAATTTTGTGATGAAATATGTTCATTGGATATTTTCAATTATTTGGCAAAAAAAGATTGACGAGAATTAGGAAATTTCCTACGAATTTAATATTCGTCGATAATTTTGCAATGAATTTATTTTTCGTCGCCAAATTTATGACGAAAAATTAAATTTGTCGCAGAATTTTGCAACGAAATAAGAATTCATCACAGAACTTGCAACGATTTAATAATTCGTTGTAAATTTTGTGATAAATTTAGTGACAAAAAAATTGCGTAGGATTTTTTAATTTATTTGGATAAAAATGAAGTAAAATTTACAATAAATTTATCTTTCATTGCAGAATTTGCAACTAATTTAAATTATCGTCGCCAAATAATGCGACGACTATTTTATTCATCGTAGAATTGGCAAAGAATATTTTATTCGTCGCAGAATTAGCGATGAATACAATATTCATCGCCAATTTGCAAATAGTGTTGCAATGAATTATAAATCGTCACCAAATTCCCCCTAATTAACATACTAGACCTCCCTTTCCCTTTGTCACGCGCTCCGATCCCTCCCTGATACGTCATCTCCCTTTCCTCTTCCATCGCCGGAGTAGATCCGGCATCACCGTGGCAGTTGCCACGAGGGAGCTACCGCGAGACCGCATCGTGCTCGTGGCTGCTGCCGCCGCGAGCACGCGGTAAGAGCGTCGCCCCTGCCGTGAGTGTGCATCGCGGTCGTTGCTTGCGGCAGCTCAGTCTACACAATTTAATTAGGCCCCTATACTGACACATCTCATGAGCTTTAATTCGCCTGCACGGTCGCGGTCGTTGCTTGCAAGGTCGCGACCCCCTATAGTGCGTGTTGACCTTGGGTAGCCGAGCTACATGAGCCAGATGGCTAATTAACATGATTTGTCAGATTAATATGATATTCAAATAAAATCCTTTAAAATTTTTAATGTGTAATAAAACACAAATTTAATGATTTATTTTTCTTAAGTTTTTCGTACAAGTATTTGTATTTCAAGTGATTCACGTGTTCGTAAAGTTTTCTGTTGTCAGCTAATCTGTTGCTTCTACCAAGAAATAATGTGTGATTTTATATATTTCTTTTACTGTAAAAATTTATTATTAGTTTGATATGTTCTAGTTTGTAATTCAATATCATACATAAAATAAATAAATACTAGAAGAATTTTTTTAAGTATAAATTTATTGTTCAATATTAATATCGATGAAAAATGATGAGAATTAAATTATTCCTTGATATAAATTTGGAAACAGGACTGTAAAATACCACAAAAATATATATATATATATAATATAATTAAATAAATAAAGTATGGTTAGAGATTTAATTAAATCTAACCTAGCTTTAAGGTTTATAGGTTTAATTTAACTGGATCTAGGTTTGACTTATAGGGTTTTAAACCCAAACCCATGATCCATTTACTTCTCTAAACATCCAGCCCTTTTATTTCCGCCCTTCTTGTTAAATACTGAAAATTTTAAAATATAAATTAATGGCCAAAAATTTAGAGAAATAATCTTGGAAAATTTTCGAGATTTTTAGAGAATTTTAGGAATTTTTTTCAGAATTTTTTTGGATTTAAACGGAGTTCATATGAGCTAATTACGGGGATAAAATAAATAGGCTTTGGAGGAGTCTATTTAAAAGGGGTTAATTGACGATATTAACCTAGGTTTTCTATTTTTCCCCGCCGCGACACCTTTCCTCCTTCGGCAGTTCCTCTCGCGCGACCTCCTCTCCGCCGTCGACGTTTCTCCCGCGCGACATCTTCTTCGCCGACGACCAGGCCACCTCTCAGCCGGCTTCTCTTCCTCGCCGACCTCAGCCGTGTGCGCCGGCCGCCGCGGCCACAGGATCGCCGTAGAGCCCTTCTCCCTGTGTCGCAACCATCGCCGCTGCCTCGGCGCATCGTGTGTTTCCCTTCGCCGTCCGACACCGCTCCCATCGTTTTTCTCCTCGCGGCAGACGGCGACAGCTAAATCTCCCTTTGCTGCTGCTCACCTGCATCGCACACTCGCCGACAATCTTGAGCGGGTGGAATCGACGACCATCGCTGCCACAACGGGTGTGTGGGCGGCTGGGATGTTTGGACGGCAGCGGTTGCACGCAATTCGGATCTAGGGTTGAGATTTCCATCGAAGTAGGTGAGCTGTCTATCCTTTACCTTGATTTTGGACGAGATCCATGTTCATTGTAGTCCCTAACAAATTGAGTTGGGGTTTTGGGTGGCTAGCAGCGGCAAACAAGGGGTGGTTGTGTTGAGTAGAATGGAATAGGGAAGGAACGCCGTCGTAGTCTTAAGTGTTGGTAAGTACGATTTTGGTGTTGTTCGGTTGATAAGGGATGGTTGGATGTACACTGTTATATTGTTGGTCTAGTGTTTGTTATGATTATGATGTTATATCTAAAGCTAATCAAGATTTAGGCTCGATTTGGGGATGGAGTTACTTTGGGTGTTGTACAAGTGTGATTGGATGAAAAGACCGTTATTAGGTGGTAGGTGATCGGGATTTATGAAAACTTTGAGTTAATTGGGTTATGAAGGAAATCGATTAAGTATTCGATTTGTCAGTGAATTGCATTTTTGGTGCTTAACAATGATTATGCTATATGCAGGTTTCGGTCACGAGGCAGGTACCCGATCGTGACGATTTCATTCTTGCAGACATTTTTATTCAGGCGGATATTTTGACTTATCTCCTTGATATAGTCATGTTGATATGCTAGTTAGGATAGCTTGCAATAATTTTTATGTTTATATGCCTAGTATGTTTTTGTGCCTACTGGATACATGCATTTGATAGGATATGATTATATCTTCCCTGTTTTACTTGGATCATAGTTACTTGGATTATGGATATGTACATATTGATTGTGCATATTATTCGAATAGGTATATTTTTAGTTGGATTTACATGCTTAGGTATCATGCACCATCTTGCATGATTGCATGCTGGCTGGGTGGGGTTCCTTTATAGTTGAGCCCGCAGCCAGTTATATGGCCTGCACACACTGCCACTCATGGGTTAGTGGTACATCAGGAGGGTGTGTGCAGTTGCTCTGTCAGGCTCCGCTGGTCCGCTCATGGGTAGCGATGAGGCATGGTAGCGGCGAGGATCCCTCCTCAGTCTATGACACGGAGATGAGAGCTTAGCTCCCACTCTGTTTAGGGGCGGGAGGATAGGTGTACTCGACGATCCTCGTCCACTCGGTCACTTAGGAGCAAATGATGGCGAGTGCACATTGTCATAGCCTCTACCGACTCGGCTTCACCATCAGCGTGTGAGGCGGCCGATCGGCGTCGGGTGGCCATGTCATTTGGATAGCATTTGTATTGTGTTTGTTGCATTTTTATTGATGCCTTGGATGTTGCATATGATTGCCATGCATACAGGATTCATATTTATATATGGTGATGACTTTATTACTTCTAGTCAGGCACATACTCTTGTATCAGGGTAGAAGATTCAGGTAAGTATAGTCCATTTATATTTCTTGCTTGCATACCCTATATGTGAGACTGTACTGGCATGATTCTTATTGTTAGCTATATCTTACTTTGCATATCGACTATATCCGCTAAATTCTTTGAACTCACCCCGTTGATTTATATCTATTTCAGGATAAAGCTGTCAGGAGAGTGCAACTGCCAAACTCCACTCGTCGTGAAAGTTTTGATTTGTTATTTGTTTCTATGGTATGGATATTTTGATTAGAGGACATGTTTAGGTTTGAAGTTTGATATTTGTATTCGTGGATTTTTGGTGTGCTTATGGACCTTATTCGGATGTTGTTTGGGTTGATTTTGGTCGAGTATTCCTGCCCAGATGGCAGAAGGGGTAAGTCTAGTTGTGATAGATTTTACTCGTTTATTTTGATTGATGGCTTGAGGCCAAGTTATTACCTGCGTGTGATGTTTGTATTCCGGTCGTGTTGACCGATGTATAGTGGCCGTGTAGGCCTTGTATGAAAATTGGTATTGTCACCTGTACAGGGGAGATGCTGTCGGATTTTTGTCTGGCGGGGACTCCCTCGGGGCGTGACAATTTATTTGGTATCAGAACGCCTAGGTTTTCGAGTTCCTAGGGGTTTTTGGATTTTTTGGAGTTCGCCATGTATTGACAGGTTTTTGCGAGGTAATCTGGAAATTTTGGATTGGTATGGATTTCCGATGATTTTATGTTTCGGAAATTCGAGGATTTTTGACGAGGTCAATATGGAATTTTGGCGACGACGGGACCTCTCCTGACGGTGAAATAGGTATGTTGGAAATTTTTATATGTTTTTTACTTCTAGTAACATTTGTATTAAATTAACAGATATGAGACGAGGTGGGCGTGCTTCTGCGCCAGGACGTGGTGTGGGACGGCCACGCTAGAGGACCCTGAGATCTTTCGCGACAGAGTTGCCAGGAGGATCTACTGAGGGTGAGCTTGTTGATCAGGGTCAGATTCCACAGGGTGCTGCGGGAGTAGTAGATCCACAGTCCTCGGCGGATCCTCCTCCAGAGATACCCACTGCAGGGGTATCCGATGTACTAGCGGGAGACCCTGCTGCTACACATCAGACACCCTCATCAGAAGGGCCTGCTACTATAGACCCGACAGGCCCATCAGTGGAGCCGGTCGGCCCTCACTCAATATCGGCCCCTACTCATCTTACTGATGTGGCTGCGGCACGAGCTCGAATTCCCGGACTAGCAAAGTCGATGAAAAGCCGGTTCACTTTATTCAGTGGAGAGACTGATCCGATCGTGGCTCAGTCTTGGATCGAGACGATGGAGCGTACCTTCTATTATATGGTCTGCTCTGAGTGGGAGAAGACAGAGTTGGCGGCCTTCCATTTACGAGGCGAGGCTGAGATTTGGTGGGACATGCAACGCTCGATTATTGGCGAGCAACAGATTACCTGGGCGAGATTTAGAGAGGCTTTTGAGAGTCAGTACTTCCCACGAGCATATCAGATGATGCGTCGTCAGGATTTTCTGAGTCTTCGACAGAATAATCACTCAGTGATGGAGTATAATACAGAATTTAATCGGTTAGCCAGGTTTTGTCCAGAGTTAGTTGCTGAGGACAGGTCACGGATGATGCAGTTTGTTCAGGGACTAGATGGGCATCTACAGGTCAAGATGGCAGGATTTGACAATTCTTCCTACCGAGAGGCATTGGATAGAGCTTTGTTGATCGAGTCGGCTCAACAGAGAGTTAATACTGACAGGAAGAGGAAATAAACCGAACGAACCACAGGTCAGACCCAGCAGCCACAGACTATTGGACAGCAGCAAAGTAGCCGTAGTCAGTCGGGTCAAAGTCACTCTGGGGCATCTAGCCGACCCCAGAAATCAGGACGATCTTCAGCTAGGCCCTCCCGGTCTTTTCAGCAGAGCCGGAGGCCGCCCACTAGTGACACTCACTGTACTCGTTGTGGATCGAGAGAGCATATCATCTCAGCCTGCACCTTGGGATAGTCCGTTTGCTATTATTGCAAACTACCTGGACACCTGAGCCGAGATTGTTCGTTGAAGGCTCAACATGTGGCTTCCGGGGTTTCTATCCAGGGAGGACCGTTGCGTCGATCAGGACTCGAGAGAGAGGCGACGGCCGGACCTTTACCGCGCCCACGGAGGAGCGGCTCCCCCTGCGGGAGTAAACATGGCATTCATGGATAGGAGTACACGATGCTCGTCACGATCTCCACGAGTTGATGCTCGGAGCCGCGATGCGGATGCGGTCGATCGGCTACTAATCTGATACCATTCGCGGCCGCGTCGCGTCTGATGCTCAGTGCGGCCTCGCCCAGTTGAGACCAATCGCGATTATTGGTACAATACGATCGCGCCTTCATACCGACCTACATATCGGCCTTTGTACGGCCACCACCTCCACCTCCACCGGAGACTGGGTGGATAAGCGATTACCAGAGAGGATGCTCAGAGAGCCAACGAATCCGTATTTCGCGGTACGGTTTCACTTTATGCATTTTCAGCTATTATGCTAATTGATACTGGTAATTCGCATTCATTCATTTCTCGTACATTTATGAGAGAGATTGGTAGACTACCTACTATTAGATCACAGAGATTAGTCGTTTCCCTACCGTCTGGTGATACATTAGATGTTACCCAGGAGGTCCGAGGTTATCCCTTAGATTTCGGTAACATCATCCTTACTATAGATTTGTTGGTACTGGACATGGTCGAGTTCGACATTATCCTTGACATGGATTGGCTGTTAGCATATCATGCCACAGTTGATTGCCAGACGAGGGTGGTCACATTCTGACCTCCGAACCAACCCTCGTGGGATTTCACTGGCATCCGGGACGACGACATAGCGATCATTTCTGTGATTCAGGCTCAGAAGCTATTATTGCACGGTTGCCAGGGTTTTCTATTATCTATAATCAATGTAGAAGACAGTAGTGACTCTCAGATCGCGGACATCCCTATTGTCCGAGAATATCCAGATGTCTTTCCAGAGGAGTTATCGGGCCTACCTCCCAGAAGGCAGGTGGAGTTCATGATTGAGTTAATTCCTGGGACGGCGTCGGCATCGAAAGCTCCTTATCGTATGGCTCCGAGAGAGTTGGATGAGTTAAAGGTTCAGCTCTAGGAACTTTTGGACAGAGGTTTTATTCGCCCTAGTGTATCTCCCTAGGATTCTCCGGTTCTCTTCGTGAAGAAAAAAGATGGTTCGATGAGATTATGCATCGACTACAGACAATTGAACGCTTTCACTATCAAGAATAAATACCCCCTACCACGTATTGAGGACTTGTTTGATCAGCTCAGAGGTACATCAGTCTATTCTAAGATTGATCTGCGGTCCGGATATCATCAATTAAGGGTTAGAGACTCAAACATTCAGAAGACAGCATTCCGTACCAGATATGGACACTATGAGTTTTTGGTAATGCCATTTGGGCTTACCAATGCTCCAACGGTATTCATGGATTTGATGAACCGTGAATTTATGGATTTCTTAGATCGGTTTGTCATTATTTTTATCGATGACATTCTGGTCTATTCTCGTTCCGAGGAGGAACACGCGCAGCATCTTCGTCTTGTTCTCGATAGGCTCCATCAGAAGCAACTATATGCGAAGTTCAATAAATGCGCGTTCTGGTTACACTCAGTCGGTTTTCTGGGACATGTGGTTTCTAGTCGAGGCATTTCAGTTGACCCCCAGAAGATCGATTTGTCATGATTAGGGCAGAAATCGATTCGGGAGGTTCGTAGTTTCTTAGGCTTGGCTGGTTATTACAGACGGTTCGTTGAGGGTTTCTCGAGCATTGCTATGCCATTGACATGCCTTACCAGGAAGGGCGTGAAGTTCACATGGACAGAGGTGTGCGAGACTAGTTTTCAGGAGTTGAAGAGGAGACTGGTGTCACCGATTCTGGTATTGCCATCAAGGGACGATGGTTTCGTTCTTTATACCGTCGTCTCTGCGAGGTTTAGGCGATATTGATGCGACAGGGTAGTCTCTTATGCTTCTCGCCAGTTGAAGGATCATGAGAAAAACTACCCAGTGCATGATCTAGAGTTAGCCGCTATTATCTTTGCCTTAAAGATTTGGAGGCATCATTTATATGGTATTACGTTTGAGATTCTTACTGATTATAAGAGTCTCAAATATCTATTTACGCAGAAGGAACTCAATCTCCGACAGAGGAGATGGATGGAGTTCCTGAAGGATTATGACTGTACCATTAGCTACCACCCAGGGAAAGCCAATGTGGTTGTCGATGCACTTAGCCGGAAGTCCCGAGGGACTTTAGCTTCCTTCCGAGTTTTGGTCACGAATTTGATTCAGGGTTTCTCTGAGTTGAGCCTTGAGGAGCAGGGACCAACAGAGCAGGGCGTTATAGTTACCATGGTTGCTCAGTCGTCTATCCGGACGAGAGTCCGGGAGGCTCAGGCTAGTGATCAGCATTTTCAGTTCATTGGTAGTCAGATAACTTCTGGACAGTAGACTGAGTTCACCCAAGATGACGAAGGTATTATATATTTCCGAGGCAGATTATGCGTACCTCAGTCTCACCCGGTCATGGAGGAGTTACTTCAGGAGGCTCATCGCTCTCGATTTGCGATCCATCTAGGCGGAACCCGCATGTATCGAGATTTAAAGCGTTTGTATTGGTGGAACGACATAAAGAAAGACATCGCGGATTTTGTTGCTAGATGTCCGATTTGTCAGCAGGTAAAAGCTGAGCACCGGAGACCAGCCGGATTACTTCAGAGGATTCCTATTCCTGAGTGAAAGTGGGATCACATTACCATGGATTTTGTGGTGGGTTTGCCTAGGACACGTCAAGGCCATGACGTGATTTGGGTAGTCGTTGACCGACTAACCAAATCCATGCATTTCTTAGCGATTCGGAAGACCGACTCTCTGGATCGTTTGGCAGAGCTATATTATCGGGAGATCATCAGATTGCATGGTGTTCCCTTGAGAATTATATCAGATAGAGATCCCCGGTTCATGTCCTTCTCGGTTAGCGGTCTGCGAGCCTTAGGCACAGCCGATTTAATGCATTCCATCCGCATGACGGATAAAGATCTGGCGGACCATTCAAACACTTGAGGATTTGCTGAGGTCCTGTGTTATAGATTTCGGAGGTAACTGGGAGGATCATTTATCGTCAGTGGAATTTTCCTACAATAACAACTATCATTCAGTTATCCAAATGGCCCCGTTTGAAGCATTGTATGGTAGACAGTGTCGTACACCCACCCTCTGGGAGGAGGTTGGGGAGGCCCAGTTGCTAGGACCCTAGAGAGCTCAAGATGAGGCGAGAGTTGGTCCGCACTATCGACGGATAGGAGAGAGGCGCAGGATCGGTAAGAGTTATGTAGATCGGAGACGGAGACCTCTGGAGTTCTCTGTTGGTGATCATGTATTCCTGTGAGTCTCACCCACGAAAGGGGTGAAGAGATTTGGACTTCGTGGTAAGCTAGCTCCTAGATACATCGGTCCGTTTGAGATTTTGGAGAGGATCAGAGCAGTCGCTTATCGTCTAGCGCTACCACCATCTTTAACGAGTATTCACGATGTGTTCCATGTGTCCATGCTGAGGAAGTATGTGCCAGACGCTACACATATTCTGTCAGATGTGTCAGATTCCATTCAACCTGATGCTACTTACGCAGAGGTTCCGGTGCGGATTTTGGATCACAAAGAACGATAGTTGCGGAACAAGGTTGTGCGACTTGTCAAGGTCGGGTGGAGTCACCACACCGACGAGGAGGCTACTTGGGAGCTTAAGGACAAGATCAGAGCTCAATATCCCCACCTGTTTACTTAAGGTACGTGAAATATATTTTTCAGTACTTGTGATATTTCTTACTCGTTATGCATATGAGTAGGAAATTTGGGGACCAAATTTTTATTAGTGGGGGAGAATATTAAATACTGAAAATTTTAAAATATAAATTAATGGCCAAAAATTTAGAGAAATAATCTTGGAAACTTTTCGAGATTTTTAGGGAATTTTAAGAATTTTTCTGGATTTAAACGGAGTTCGTATGAGCTAATTACAGGGATAAAATAAATAGGCTTTGGAAGAGTCTATTTAAAAGGGGTTAATCGACAACAATAACCTAGGTTTTCTATTTTTCCCCGCTGCGACACCTTTCCTCCTTTGGAAGTTCCTCTCGCGCGACCTCCTCTCCTCCGTCGACATTTCTCCCGTGCGACATCTTCTTCGCCGACGACTAGGCCACCTCTCAGTCGGCTTCTCGTCCTCGCCGACCTCAGCCGTGCGTGCCGGCCTCCGCGGCCACAGGATCACCGCAGAGCCCTTCTCCCTGCGTCGCAATCGCCGCCGCTGCCTCGGCGCGTCGCGTGTTTCCCTTCGCCGTCCGACGCCGCTCCCATCGTTTTTCTCCTTGCGGCAGACGACGACGGCTAAATCTCCCTTTGCTGCTGCTCACCTGCGTCGCACACTCGCCGGCAATCTTGAGCGGGTGGAATCGACGACCATCGCTGCCACAGCGGGTGTGTGGGCGGCTGGGATGTTTGGACGGCAGCGGTTGCATGCAATTCGGATCTAGGGTTGAGATTTCCATCGGAGTAGGTGAGTTGTCTATCCTTTACCTTGATTTTGGACAAGATCCATGTTCATTGCAGTCCCTAACAAATTGAGTTGGGGTTTTGGGTGGCTAGCAGCGGCAAACAGGGGGTGGTTGTGTTGAGCAGAGTGGAATAGAGAAGGAACGCTGTCGTAGTCTTAAGTGTTGGTAAGTACGATTTTGGTGTTGTTCGGTTGATAAGGGATGGTTGGATGTACACTGTTATATTGTTGGTCTAGTGTTTGTTATGATTATGATGTTATATCTAAAGCCAATCAAGATTTAGGCTCGATTTGGGGATGGAGTTACTTTGGGTGTTGTACAAGTGTGATTGGATGAAAAGACCGTTATTAGGTGGAAGGTGATCGGGATTTATGAAAACTTTGGGTTAATTGGGTTATGAAGAAAATCGATTAAGTATTCGATTTGTCGGTGAATTATATTTTTGGTGCTTAACAATGGTTATGCTATATGCAAGTTTCGGTCACGAAGCAGATACCCGATTGTGACGATTTCATTCTTGCAGACATTTTTATTCAGGCGGGTATTTTGACTTATCTCCTTGATATAGTCATGTTGATATGCTAGTTAGGATAGCTTGCAATAATTTTCATGTTTATATGCCTAGTATGTTTTTGTGCCTACTGGATACATGCATTTGATAGGATATGATTATATCTTCCCTGTTTTACTTGGATCATAGTTACTTGGATTATGGATATGTACATATTGATTGTGCATATTATTTGGATAGGTATCTTTTTAGTTGGATTTAAATGCTTAGGTATCATGCACCATCTTGCATGATTGCATGCTGGCTGGGTGGGGTTCCTTTATAGTTGAGCCCGCAGCCAGTTACATGGCCTGCACACACTGCCACTCATGGGTTAGTGGTACATCAGGAGGGTGTGTGCAGTTGCTCACAGTTCACCGGGTCCGCCATGGGTAGCGATGAGGCAATGGTAGCGGGCAGGATCCCTCCTCCGTCTATGACACGGAGATAAGAGCTTAGCTCCCCACTCTGTTGGGGCGGGAGGATAGGTGTACTCGACAAAGATCCCGTCCCACTTGGCCACCAGAGCAAAGTGATGATGGCAGAGTGTACAGTTGTCATAGCCCTACCGACTCGGCTTCACCATCGCGTGTGAGGCGGCTGACTGGCGTCAGGGGTGACCATGTCATTTGCACGGCATGCACTTTGCATGGATAGCATTTGTATTATGTTTGTTGCATTTTTATTGATGCCTTGGATGTTGCATATGATTGCCATGCATACAGGATTCATATTTATATATGGTGATGACTTTATTACTTCTAGTCAGGCACATGCTCCTGTATCAGGGTAGGAGATTCAGGTAAGTACAGTCCATTTGTATTTCTTGCTTGCATACCCTAAATGTGAGACTGTACTGGCATGATTCTTATTGTTAGCTATATATTACTTCGCATATCGACTATATCCGCTGAGTTCTTTGAACTCACCCCGTTGATTTATATCTATTTCAGGATGAAGCTGTCAGAAGAGTGCAGCTGCCAAACCCCACTCGTCGTGAAAGTTTTGATTTGTTATTTGTTTCTATGGTATGGATATTTTGATTAGAAGACATGTTTAGGTTTGGAGTTTGATATTTGTATTCGTGGATTTTTGGTGTGCTTATGGACCTTATTCGGATGTTGTTTGGATTGATTTTGGTTGAGTATTCCTACCCAGATGGCAGAAGGGGTAAGTCTAGTTGTGATAGATTTTACTCGTTTATTTTGATTGATGGCCCGAGGCCAAGTTATTACCTGCGTGTGATGTTTGTATTCCGGTCGTGTAGACCGATGTATAGTGGTCGTATAGGCCTTGTATGAAAATTGGTATTGTCACCTGTACAGGGGAGATGCTGTCGGATTTTTGTTTGGCGGGGACTCCCTCAGGGCGTGACACTTCTTCTGTTTTCTCCCAACAACGATTTCTTTCCCCTCGTGATTTTCTTCTCCTCGCGACTCCTTCTCTTCCACGCAATCTGATCTCGCGATTCAACTCTTGCAAGCTTTTCCTCGTCGCGCCAGACCTCCCTCTCTTCCCCTCCCACGATTTCTCTGCCTCGACTCCACCGTGCACCAGCTGCTACCGATGCCTCGCTGGTGGGAGATCCGGCTGGAGGAGACGACGATAATAAGTGTCGCCGGGTGTGGTTCGGGGGAGTGATCGGGGTGCCAGGGACCGACAACAACAGCGTTCGATTTGACTGAGAGCTGACCTGGTCGATCGTCACTAGAGATGGGGCAGGAGGTGTGTGGGCACCGAGTACGCCGTTGAACAGAGAAGCTGGGGAGGATCACCGCCGGAATAGGTGAGTCAGTGCTGTTCTTCCTCGATTTTGGACGAGATATAAGGTCAAGCTGTGATTTTGTTCCTTATTGAGCTTGATCCGTTGAATTGGGCAGGTGTTGGTGTCGGCGAACAGGGGAGACGAGACGGTGGCTGTCGGATAGAGGGGATTACTGCCGGTGGAGTTGCTAGGGCTGGTAAGTGGATCTATCCTCTTTCTTTTAGCTGTAATTGCTAGGTTTTGGGGCTGTGAATGTGTTGTTGGGTGGTGTTTCCTTTTGGTGAAGGGGGTGTGAAGTTATGGGAGTTGCCGACTATGAGTTTGGGGGAGCTATGCAATCGCTGTGATGATCGGGCTGTTGCTGTGAATAAGGTTTGTTTAGGGGTTGTTAGAGGGATGTGAAGCGGTGCCAACAGTGTTGGAAGGGGCTGTGAGGGTTGTGGGTGCGACTGTGAAGTGTTAGAGAGCCATGTCAATGGCGATGGCTAGGTTGTATGGTTGGACGATAAGCTTGAGAGAGCAGACTCACTATTTTGGCAATCGGTAGTTGAAGCCGGGGTGACCTATGAAGTGGTTAAATAGCTGATTGGATTGTGATCTATACGATTGGTGGAAAACTTGGTGGAATTTGTTGGTAATTTGAGGCCCGCTAGAGGGGGGGGGGGGGTGAATAGCGTGTAACCGTACGTAGATGGAATTCTTTCGCGTTTGATCGTCTACAATCTTGTTAGCACAGCGGAATAGTAATAACAAATAAATATAACAAGACACACAATCATATAACGTGGTTCGGAACCACACGGTTCCTACTCCACGGATTGAGCTCTAACGAGCTCTAGCGATGCCAATGCAATCACTAATCAAATAACTCCTTCTCGGAACAATCCGGAGGTGGAGAAACCTCGTACAATAGTGATTACAACAATAATCAAAAGCTACAAGCTAAGACAATGAAATACAAAGCAATACAAGTAAAGAAAACACTTTACAAATGCTCTTAGATGCTTGATCGCTTGGTTGCTTGATGTCAACTTGGAGACCCTGATTTGCAAAATCGCCTAAAAGCCTCAAGAAACCGATACTAAAATCCTTCCCGCCGAGCTCCTTTTATCCGCGCTGACTGGATTTCCGCTATCACCGACCGCCATAAGTCACCACGATCGATGCCATCGTCGTGAGACAACGGCTCGATCCACTGAAAAACTCCAACGGATCTCTTCGGCCGATCGCGCCAACATTGGCCCGATCGCTAACGCCGTAGTCGACCGCCTGGCTACGGAGCGCTCAATGCTTGACACTCGACCGGGCGATCGCCATCCTTGGCCGATCGCGAGCCATCATCGATCGCTCCCATGAGCAAGACGCTGAGCAATCCTTCTAACCTAGCAATGAACTCAGTCGACTCACGGCAGTCGAACCGGCCATAATGCCAGTCGACTGCCAACCTCAAGAATGAGGTTTTAACCCAAGTATGGTGCCCCCATACTTGCTAGACCACCCTTAGCCTAGACCTAAGCCTTCTAGCCACCTCCATCAGCCTCACGCCTCTCGGATCCCTCCAAGTCATCCATGACTTGTTCATCCATCGCGCTAGCTTCCAGGTGCTTCCATCGGCTATGTCATGCTAACGGTGTCTACACCGCCAAGGCACATTGGACTTTCCCTTGCCAACCCATGTTGGACTTTCCATGCCAAGACCCATGCTTGGACTTTCCATTTGCCAAGACCCATGCTTGGACTTCTCATTTGCCAAGACCCATGCTTGGACTTCTCATGCCAAGTGCTCAAGACTTGGACTTTCCAATTTGCCAAGTGTCCCACTTGGACTTTCCATTGCCAAGTACCCATGACTTGGACTTTACCTTGCCAAGACCCAACCTCGACTTTCCTATACTCACATGGTCAACCCCGTCAACCATCAAGTCAATTATAAATCGGGTCGATTGTATAAACAATCTCCTAACATATTAACCGACATTAATGTCAAACATCAATGCCAAAACACTTTGTTCAAATCCCTTTGTCAAACATCAAAACATCACTTGAGTCAAACTCGAGTCCATGGTCAATCGTGACCTGGGCCGATTGCACCAACAATCTCCCCCTTTTTGATGTTTGACAAAAACCAAATCAAATCATGAGTTAGAACACTAACTCAAATCCCTTACCAATTATCCCAAATTGGTAGACACTCACTAAATGTTCTCCCCCAAACATTCAAGTGAAAATGTAAATCAAATGTTCTCCCCAACATTCTCCCTTGACTAACATCAAAAGGTTTTCTCTCAAGGAGGTCAATGTCTCATGTCCCAATGAGATCTTACAATCCCCTCGATCAAAATACCTAGGATGCCTACCATCTTCCTAGTGATAAGTCCCATATCACTCAAGAGAGGCACTCCTATCTCACTCTCCCAATTTCCAAATTGGGTATCAAACACCCATCAATTTTCAATTGATAACATTCTCCCCATAAGAAAACATCCATCATCCCAAGATGGATACCTCCCCCTAAAGGCTTGCTCCCCCTTGACCATTGCACCAACAATGTCCTTGGGAAGTCCCTAAGCCAATAGGAACTCTAAACTATCAAAATTAAGGTTCTAAGTTCAACATAGAACTTTTACTCACTCTAAATTTGATACTTTGACCTAACATAACTCCTAATCCATATCCAATGGATTTTCACCCTTCATAATGCTTCCCAAAGCATATCCTAGGGTTAGGAGTGGTTAGGGACCTTTATCATGGCTGAACACGGGCTAAACAAACCTTGTTAACCCGAAATCAGACTGCAATGACTGAGCAGTTATCACGATCAAGCATTTCATCGATCCGACCGCCAATTAATGGCAATGATCGGTAATCAATTTTCCAAATACAATCGATCAATTCGTAAAATCATAACTAATTATACATATCGTAAAAATCATGCAATTTGATACGTATAATACTTATGACCAAAACAATGGGTAAAAATGTTTGAAAAAATAATTTACCCATAAAATAGTGAGTTTGATACAAAACTCAAAACCATTGAAATTTTCAATGTTTTGGCCCTATTTTGTATCAACTTCATCAATGGTGATTGCTATCAAAAGATAGACTTCACCAAGGTTTTCTAAATTGATTTTAAAATGATTTCAAAACCTTATTTTGGATCATATTCCTTGGGCTCTAAGTACATGACTTGTACACAAGCTTTCCTAATGATCCACCAATAAAATTAGATGAGTTTTGGTTCAACTAGATGCAAAAACTATGCACCTTGAACTCAACTCATATCCTAGCATCTCACATGTATCTAGGGTGTATAAATACACATACATGTCAATTGGATGTGAGATGTGAGTTTTGTTCTCCCTAAACTAGGGTTTCATGCATTTTTCTAAGGCAACTCTATTTGATTCCCTTATAAATGGGACTCTAAGTCATGCCATAGTCCTTAAATCAATTTTAATCAAATTAGATGCATAAAAATGATCATGGCATAATGATGACAAAATAAATCATGGCCAATGATCATGATGTCATGGCATATGATAAATTCTAAAAACACATGACATTTAATACCTTAATCCTAAGCATGATCATGACA
Organism: Wurfbainia villosa; assembly: GCA_025175895.1. Taxonomy (NCBI): domain Eukaryota; kingdom Viridiplantae; phylum Streptophyta; class Magnoliopsida; order Zingiberales; family Zingiberaceae; genus Wurfbainia; species Wurfbainia villosa. The sequence goes on from CM045989.1 coordinate 7,203,852, forward strand.
TTTAGATGATAAAAGTAAACATGATGTCATGTCATGGCATATGGCAAACAAATCATGGCATATAAAATATATAGGTATAATAACACCTAAATTTTAATATTAATTGCCTATTTGTTGGGATTAAACATATTTTGCCATATTAACCTAATCTCCCTAGTGTGCCAAAAACCCAAAAAGACACACTAACCACTAAACTTAAATTGTGCCAAAATGATCATTTTATCAAACTTCATAATTAATATTGGCACATCCTAAAGTCTTTTAGGATTAAAATCACAAACTATTTCCAAGGTAACCATAACCTTGAAAATATCCTAAAGTGTCACCTTTGTTATGGTTGAGTTAACTACCCATCCAATCAAGGTTGACACACCCTAAACCCACCTAGCGTGAATCAATCACGCTCTTAGGAACCCAAAACCGATTTGAGCTCCTTGGGTTAACTAGGTATTCCTTAGGGATAACCTCCCTAGATACCCTCCTAATGACTCTCCTAGGCTTGTTAGCCTTGGTCATTTGGGTCTTGCCATGGTTAACTTTAGGGATTGCCTCCCTAACAACCTTCTTAGTGGCCACCTTAGGTTTCCTAGAAACCCTAGCCACTAGGCATACCCTTTGGTCAACTCTAGGGATGACTTCCCTATTGACCTTGGTCTTCCTAGACCTAGTTTGTGTTCCATAGTCAAATGGAACACTATGATAAGCTACCTTAGGCTTAGGTTTGTGACCCAAACCTTGCTCGCCCTTGGTTGACTTTTGACTCTTAGGTCTTAAGTATTGACTTTGACTTTTTGACCTAGGAGTTTGACCATTAGACCCTTGAACTTGATTTTGTATATTTCTAAGGGTCTTTTCTAATTTCTCAAGCCTTGACCTCAAGGCTTGGTTTTCTAATTCCAATTGCCCAATTGATTTTTGATTGAGTTCTTGGGCATGAGACTTTTTAGGCATATGCCTAGTCCATTTGGGATTAAAACCTAGGTGCTCTTGCACCTTTCTAATGGTCTCCCTAGGTAAAGTTTTTCTAGAGTTATTTGACCTAGGTTTGTCCTTAGATAAGTTATTTTTAGGGACATTAGTCCCAAATTTCTCCCTATTATCTAAGTAAACATTCTTAGCTCCTAAGCAAAAATACTTATTCCTATTAGCATGCTTTTTATAAATTGCAAGTGAATTGAAATCCCTAGCATGCTTTTGCTTGTAAATTGAAGAGGGAGCAAAATTAGAAGTTACCCTAGGGTTTGCCTTAGCTCCCCCTACATATGATGCTCCATTTTGAGTCTTCTTGTCCCCTTTCTTGCATTGACTCCGGTAGTGTCCCGGTTGTCGGCACTTGAAGCATATGATATGCTCCTTGCTCTTGATATTTGGGGAACCGACATCCTTAACTTTTGGAACCGGTGGAGCTTTCCTAATCTTCTTTGGGCACTTGCTCTTATAGTGCCCGGTTTCCCTACACTCAAAACATATTATATGCATTTTATTATTAACACATATGTTTGAGTTACCTAGGTTAATGGAGACCGGAATTGGACTTTGGGCTTCTTCATCTTGACCGGATGTCGAAGCTTCTTCTTGATGTTCCGGTATGGAAGTTCTCTCCTCCCCCTCAATCCTTGAAGTGGATGCTTCTTCCACTTCCTTCACATCTTCCGATCCGGATGTTGATTCCCTATCAACCTCCGAATCCTCACTTCCTTGTGAGGATGATCTCTCTTCTTCACCCTCCTTATCTTCTTGAATTGATGGTGAACTTTCTTGAGCTTGAGAGGGTGAGCACTCTTCTTCTTCTTCTTCTTCTTGGACCATTGATGGGCTTTCATGGAGCTTTGCCAAATCGCTCCATAGCTCCTTAGCATCCATGCATTCACCTAGGCTACACAAGAATTCATTTGGAATTAAATCAAAAATAAATTTGATTACCTTCTTGTTTTTCTCGAATCTTTGGAGTTGATCTTCACTCCATCTCTTCTTCTTGAGGAAACCACCTTTTGGTCCTCTAGGATACTCAAATCCTTCCATTAATAGAGACCATTCCTCGAAGTCCCTCATCATCAAAAAATCTTCAATTCTTCTCTTCCAAGAATCGAAGCCTTCTTGTCCATATAATGAGTACGGGACCGGTGTGTTGATGTCCCAACCTAGCTTGTCTTGGAATTCCATCTTTACCCTCTAGCGTATTGCTCCCGGTTGTTAATCCGTTGAAGAGCCACCAGGCTCTGATACCACTTGTTGGTAATTTGAGGCCCGCTAGAGGGGGGGGGGTGAATAGCGTGTAACCGTACGTAGATGGAATTCTTTCGCATTTGATCGTCTACAATCTTGTTAGCACAGCGGAATAGTAATAACAAATAAATATAACAAGACACACAATCATATAACGTGGTTCAGAACCACACGGTTCCTACTCCACGGATTGAGCTCTAACGAGCTCTAGCGATGCCAATGCAATCACTAATCAAATAACTCCTTCTCGGAACAATCCGGAGGTGGAGAAACCTCGTACAATAGTGATTACAACAATAATCAAAAGCTACAAGCTAAGACAATGAAATACAAAGCAATACAAGTAAAGAAAACACTTTACAAATGCTCTTAGATGCTTGATCGCTTGGTTGCTTGATGTCAACTTGGAGACTCTGATTTACAGCAGCAAATCGCCCCAAAAGCCTCAAGAAACCGATACCAAAATCCTTCCCGTCGAGCTCCTTTTATCCTTGCGCGCGACCTGGATTTCGCTATCGATCATTGCCGCCATAAGTCACCGATCGATGCCATGTTGTCGTGAGACAACGGCTCGATCCGTTGGAAAAACTCCAGCGGATCTCTTGGCGATCGCCAACATTAGCCGATCGCTAACGCGCGTCAATCGCCTCGGCTACGGGCGCTGTGCTTGACACTCATTCGTCGATCGTGCCATCCTTAGCGCCGATTGCCCGAGCTATCGATCGCTGCTCCATGAGCGATGATCGTGAGCAATCCCAGCTCTAACCTGGCAGTCGAACTCAAGTCGACTCACGGCAGTCGAACCGGCCATAATGCCAGTCGACTGCCAACCTCAAGAATGAGGTTTTAACCCAAGTATGGTGCCCCCATACTTGCTAGACCACCCTTAGCCTAGACCTAAGCCTTCTAGCCACCTCCATCAGCCTCACGCCTCTCGGATCCCTCCAAGTCATCCATGACTTGTTCATCCATCGCGCTAGCTTCCAGGTGCTTCCATCGGCTATGTCATGCTAACGGTGTCTACACCGCCAAGGCACATTGGACTTTCCCTTGCCAACCCATGTTGGACTTTCCATGCCAAGACCCATGCTTGGACTTTCCATTTGCCAAGACCCATGCTTGGACTTCTCATTTGCCAAGACCCATGCTTGGACTTCTCATGCCAAGTGCTCAAGACTTGGACTTTCCAATTTGCCAAGTGTCCCACTTGGACTTTCCATTGCCAAGTACCCATGACTTGGACTTTACCTTGCCAAGACCCAACCTTGGACTTTCCCATACTCACATGGTCAACCCTGGTCAACCATCAAGTCAATTATAAACTGGGTCGATTGTATAAACAATCTCCCCAACATATTAACCGACATTAATGTCAAACATCAATGCCAAAACACTTTGTTCAAATCCCTTTGTCAAACATCAAAACATCACTTGAGTCAAACTCGAGTCCATGGTCAATCGTGACCTGGGCCGATTGCACCAACAGAATTTTTAGAAGACAGTCTATACATATGTAGGATATGTAATCTAAATTTTATCGGGCATTTGATTAATTGATTTGTGTAAGGGATCAGCTTAGAATTCCATTTGACGGTGGATCGTATCATTGAACTTAATCATAATGTTTGATATGTGCAGGATGTGGATACAAGATAGGACCGCGACCGTGAAGATTCTATTATCACGAGCTTCTTATTAGGTGGGTAATTCCTACCCTGGTCAGGTAGTTTAATGCATACAGATTTAGATGCATAATCATCTTATATGATCATGTTACCTTGACCCTGCTCTTATTATCTTATGCTTGATACTTTACCTTTGGCTATTAACTCCATTGCTGCTATCATGTTACATTTAATCATGATTAGGAGTTATATATATAGGTGATTAAGTAACCTAAAATTTGTTTAGTTTAGTGTGAATAGTAAAGTCCGGATGATAACCTGATAGTAAATTGGGCAAAGAGGTCATCTGTGGGTAGGTAATATTTTGAACGTAGGGTTAATTCTAATACCCTTAGGTTGCATGTTACCACCGACCAGGTATTATGTAAATGGTCAGGGGAGTGATACTTAGTGTGTCGCTACGGACCGGTGGTCCTAGCTTGTTATAATCGGATGAGTACGACTCTCTACAGAATAGAGAGTGCGTCCATCAGTTGAGTACGACTCTCTACAGGATAGAGAGTGCGTCGATTAGATTGGTATGACTCTCTACAAGATAGAGAGTGTTATGATCAGTTGAGTATAACTCTTTGCAGGATAGAGAGTGCGTTGATCTGACTAGTATGACTTTCTGTAGAATAGAGAGTCTATGGTGGATGTCTATATGTGAGACATTGCATTCATGTCATTTGCATGCACGCTGGTGACCAGGTCTCCCTTGTGGTTGAGAGGGTCGCCAGTCATCTTGCCTCTACGGTTACTCATAGGAGGAACCGGTGTGAGGGCAGAGCATTGTGGTGTCGCACTCTATCACTATAGACGGTGGTAGTTGGATTTGCGTGTCGTAGTCCTGTGTGTATGGCACTCGACCACTCATGGGTAGTGACTGTCGGAGTGGCCAATAGCAGGGACCCCCATCGTGTAACTTGCTCTTTACGCTTATATGCTACTCGATCATACTGCCCACTCGGCCGCTCGAGAGTAGTGATTGGTGTTGAGTTGGGACAGTTATCATGCTCGAGCCACCGAGGCCACACTGGGGTCGTGATAGCTTTAGGGTGAGCCGACATGACCATGCATGCTGCATTGCCGTATCTGATGGTGCTTTGCACATTACCATATATATATATATATATATATATATATGTGTGTGTGTGTGTGTGTGTGTGTGTGTGTGTGTGATTAATATATATATAGATGCAGTCAATATATATACGCTTATTGTGATGTTGCATTTGATTGTATTATGCTTGCTGCATTTGATTGTACATCATATTCATGCATGCTTCTTGCATATGTTATATGGTTGTGTCGGATACTGGTATATGTGTTGGACAGACCATTAGATACCTTGACCTGTAGCTTGAGTATATTGTGAGTTGATCTTACTCTTCCTGTTATGTATATGTTGGATATATGTTCAGGTTGGATCAGAGTAGCGTAGCAGACTCAGGTATGTCTGCATTTTACGTTGTTCATTTGGTTAGACGGTATATGCTTGTATTTATATACTATGTTGATATACCTATTGTACCTCTAGATTATGTTATTGAAATACATGTGATATTACATATATACATATTTTTCTATTACCTGCTGAGTTTTACTCACCACCACCACGGACCCTGAATTTTTCTGTCACCCAGGTAACAGGTAGAAGACTTCGTGATGGCTTGGAGCATTGCTGGCTGACATCTCATCTCACCTCCGAGGCTCCCGTGTTTGTTTTGGGCTTTCCATATATTGTGTTATGTATTTGAAGTTTTCGTGATGTACTATGTTGTAGATTCGGATTTTGTCGAGGTTTCATGTTATTGTGATGTGTTAGTCATACCGGTATGCATGTGTGTAGCTTATTGTATTATGTTTCCGCTGTGCTTTAAGTAGTTGCTGTATTTACTTTATATGTTGTATTGTTATGTGGGCCTACGGGCCTTGTATTAATCCGAAATGTTGCCACGTACAGGGGAGATGTTGTCCGTTTGATTTTCGGCTCGGCATGCTCTCGGAGCGTGACAAGGACAAATGGAGAGAGAAAGAAGTTGGATGTATAAATTTTTTTTACCAGAATATAAGGGTTTAATCGATGAATTTACTATTGGGCTGGAACAATTTTTGAATTTTACTAGTAGTATTGTTGAATTTATGGATGGAATAAATTAAGGTGTCCATGCAAAAAGTGTCATAATGATAAATTTTTTCAGTGTGATAAAGTTCAAGAACTTTTTTTATAGATTTTATTTTACCCCAAATTATTATAATTGGACATGTCATGGTGAATCGTTTATATCCGATGAAAAGGTTGGACGAAACATACAAAGAACAGTTAGCAAAAATCAAAGATATTATGATCAATTCAATCAATATCAGAGGATAATTGTTGATGCAATGAGTCATAATATGATTACCAAATCGAATGCTACAAGTTCAAGTTATCCTTAAAATTTTGAACACATGTATACCAGTTATTCATCGCCATTGGACGAGGTAAAAGTAACAGATGTTCATGGAAATGTAAACAATGAACCATATCTCAAATTTCAAGAAGTGTTGAGAGTTGCAGATGAACCTGTATGGTCTGGTTGTGACAGTCACACTAAATTATCTCTAACCGCAAGATTATTGAATGTTAAAGTTGAGCATAATATGTCCGAATATTATTTTAATGATTTCGTTCAAGTTATTGGAGAAGTATCGTCGCGTGATCACATAATGCCCACTGATTTTTACAATATGAAAAAATTTGTGAAAGATTTAGGTATTCCAGTGGAAAGAATTGATGTTTACAAAGATAGTTGTATGCTATATTGGAGAGATAATATAGATGTAGAGATTTATAAATTCTGTAATCAATGTAAGTATAAGCATAGCACGAGATTGGCTAGTAATAAGCGACGTAAATCATACAGACAAATGTTCTATTTGCCTTTAACTCCTAGATTGCAAAGGCTTCATGCATCAAAGGTCACTGTTAAACACATGACTTGATATGCAAATCATGAAACAGAGGAAGGGCTAATGTGTCATCCATCAGATGCAGAGGCATAAAATTTTTTTGATAGAATATATCCTGAGTTTGTGAATGAGACTTGAAACATTAGATTAGGTCTCTGTGCTGATGGATTTGCTCCATTTGACAAATCAGGAAGAACTTATTCTTGTTGTCTAATTATCTTAACTCTGTATAATCTTCCACCCAGTATATGTATGAAAACATCGTATATGTTTTTAACATTGATTGTTCTTGGCCCATATAATCCCAAGAAGTTAATAGATGTTTACATGCAACCATTGATTGCCGAACTGAAACAACTGTGGGATGAGGGAATTTTTACATATGATGTCCATACTAATAAGATGTTTTTAATGAGAGTTGCATTTCTTTAGACCGTAATTGATTTTCCTGATTATAGTATGTTATCGGAATGGAGTACTGTTAGAATTTTAGGATGTATAATATGTATGGAGAGATCAAAGTCATTCAGATTGAAACATGGAAAGAAACCGAGTTATTTTGATTGTCATAGATAATTTTTATCGTCAAATCATAAATTCAGAAGAAATAAAGAAGAATTTACTAAGAATATAATTGAAAGAACACCTCCACCATTGAGATTAACCGGTCAATTCTTATGACATAGAGTGCTTAACTTTCCATCTATTATTGAAGAACCAAATGTTACAATATATGACTATGGAAGTACGCATAAATAGACTAAATGAAGTATATTTTGAGATTTACTACATTGGCAGAGTAATTTGATTCATCACAATTTTGATGTAATGCATATTGAGAATAATATTTTTGATAATCTGATAAATACGGTGATGGATATTACAGGAAAAACAAATGACAATCTGAATACAAGAAAAAATATGTGTCTTATCTGTAAACAACTCGCCCTTGATGTTGGATGAAAATAGTAGGGGACCAAAACCAAAAGCAGTTTATACATTGAATAAGAATCAGAGACGTATTGTTTGTGAATGATTGAAATCATTGAGATTTTCTGATGGTTACGTCTCTAATCTTGGCAGATGCGTCGATTTGAAGGAATGCAAATTGATTGATTTGAAAAAGTCATGACTGTCATATATTCACGAAAAGACTAATTCCTATTGCCTTTAAGGAAATGTTGCCAAATTTTGTATGGGGTGCAATTACGAAATTAAGCATTTTCCTTCATGATATTTGCTCGACAGTATTGAGTCATTCACACATGGAGACATTAGAGAGAGACATTCCAATCATTTTGTGTAACTTAGAAAGAATATTTTCATCGTCATTTTTTTATTCCATAGAACATCTTTTGGTTCACTTGCCATATGAGACCAAAGTTGGAGGTCTTATTCAATTTCGATGGATGTACACATTTGAATGATGAACTTTTTATTTATTTTTTTATCAGTGTTAGTGCATTTGATTAATTTTAGTATAAATTAATTTCTAATACATTTTGTTTTATTATTATTAGATTCCTCTATCACTTGAAGAAATAGGTAAAAAATAAGGCACATGTTGAGACTTCTATTGTTAATGCATATATTGTGGAGGAAGTTACAACTTTTGCGTCATATTATTTTGAATCTCACGTTCAAAGGTGGAGAGCAAGAAGAAATGATGAGGGTCATGTTAATCTAAATTTGAAGTCATTCTCAATTTTTAACTACGTTGGTCGACCGAATGGATCTTGTATACGTAGATACTTAACTGGTCAAGAGTGGCGAGCAGTCCACACATATATTTTACTAAACTATCCAGAAGTAACATCGTACACTACAACAAAAATACTAAAAGACAACACCACAACGACAACAGTTTTTGAAGAAACCGTTGTGATTTTGATAAAAGACAATAGTTTTTGACAAAATTATTGTCTTTGAGCGCCCATATATCACAAAAGACAACGGTTTAACACTATCTGTTGTCGTTGAGTGTATTTTTTTTAATCAACAACACAATTTACAACGGTTTTCTAAAACTGTTGTCTTTAATAATTTTTATTTTTATCTTAACAATAGTTGGGACAACTGTAAAATATAGAAAAAAAAGGCGTGAAAGGGATAATACTATGTGGAGAATATATGGTTTAAGTGGATTTAGATTTGGCTTATAGGGTTTTAAACCCGATCCGCTTTACTGCCAAATCCGAATCATCCCCTTCGTAATGCACGCGAGCGTTTCTCTTCTTCTTGGATTTCTCTTCCTCTCTGCCATTTTCTCTTCCCGTTTCTCCCGATCGCGCGCGACCCCTCCTCTTCACCACCGTCATTCGAGCACACCTCTTCACTGCCGCCGGTGCTGATCTCCTCCCGATCCAGCCCGATCTCTGCTCAAGCTCTGGTTGTCGCCGCCGTCGCTTCTCCCCTCTTCATCGAGCTTCACCGGAGCAGCAGGCTGATCGACATCTCCTTTACCTGATCTTCATCGTAGCCGGATGCGTCAGTGTCACTCCGTCGACCGTTCACTTCCCCGAGCCTAGATGGACGACACCATCTCCTATCACTCGCCGCTGCCGGACAGCTTGCCGTCGCCCCTTCTCTCCCCGGCGATCCAAGCAGCAGTGAGCGTCGAAGACCTTAACCTAAGCAGAAGGCATCACCGCTGCATCTCGTCTTTGCCACGGTGAACTCTTTATTCCCATCGGTTCTATTTCTCACCGTGAATTTCTCCTCACCCATCGCCGCCCTTTGTTGTGCTTCACTGGAAGTTAACCCCGAGTCCAAGAGGGAGAGGCGCCGGTGAAGTTGAAATAGCTGGTGTGGATTGTGAGTTCAAAGGGGATGGTGGAAGTATGGATCGAAGCAGTGATATCATATTGAGGTGAGTTTCAGTATGGATCTTTGATTTTTCAATATAGGTAGGTTATTTGGTTTACGGTGGTTCACAGCAATATTAGTGTGGATTTGGTGTTGGTCAATGAGTTGAGTGTGTGCTCATTCAGGGTTCGATTGGATCCCTATTTTTCCTCGGTGCAAAATTGTTGAGGAAGGTTAATTGGGGTATGTTTGTTTATGCTCTGTGAGAGTTGTGAACGACTGTGAAGTTGTGAAGGGCTGTAATTGGTTGCGGGTATGCTTTGTATGTGTTAAATGTGAGATTATATGTTAAATTGAGTTGTAAATGGGTTGTGTGGGATGTGAGAGTTGTGTGTGTTTTGTGTGTGAGTTGGGAACGAGATGGGGAAGCTCAGTTCCGGTGAAGGGAGCTATGGATGGTAAGTTCCAATATGGGTGGTTATAAATGCATAATAGGTTGTTAAGTGGCCTAATAGTTGATAAGGATTAATGTGGAAGATTGATGGAGTTAATTAGATAACTAGATCAATCTAGTTGATCGGGATACGAAGTCGATGTAGGGTTCAATTTGATCATTTGTTGTATGCTTGCACTTAATCATAATGTTTGATATGTGCAGGACGTGGATACGAGACAAGACCGCGACCGTGAAGATATTACTATGAGCTTCTTAGAAGGTGGGTAATTTCCTACCCTGGTCAGGTAGATGTAATTGCATTCAGATTTAGTCATAGATATGAACATGTTAGGTGTTCATATTATCTTGACCCTGCTCTTATTTATCTTATGCTTGATACTTGTCGTTGGCTATATTTACTCAAAGGTTGATATCACATTTCCTTTATTATGATTTAGGATTATAGATGTGATGTAAATTGGTCTAGATGTTTAGTGGGGTGTAAATGTTAGAGTACGGGGGATGACCCAATTTATAAATTGGAAAAAAGGTCATCCGTGGGTAGGTAATGCCCTAAATGTAGGGTTTATTTACAATACCTGTATATTGCATACTTATTACCAATCTTGTGTTGTGTAATGGTTAAGTGAAGCGTGATTAGTGTGTCGCTACGGACCGGTGATCCCAGCGTGTTATGATCAGTCGAGTACGACTCTCTACAGGATAGAGAGTGCGTCGATCAGTTGAGTATGACTCTCTATTGGATAGAGAGTTATGATCAGTTGAGTACGACTCTCTACAGGATAGAGAGTCCGTCGATCAGTTGAGTATGACTCTCTACAGGATAGAGAGTGTATTGATCAGATGGTTATGACTCTTTGTTGAACAGAGAGTCTGTGGTAGATGGTTGTACGTGTGACAACACATTCATGTCATTTGCATGCATTCTAACGACATAGTCTCCCTTAGGATTGAGAGAGTCGTCCTATCTTGCTCTCCGTGTTACTCCCGAGGAGTAATCGTGTGAGGGCAGAGCATTTGTAGCCGCACTCTACCACTATAGACGGTAGCTGGAGTTGGAGTTGTTGTCCTGGGTGCGTGGCACTCGACCACTCATTGGTAGTGTCAGTCGGAGTGGCCAGCAGCAGGGACCCCCGTTGTGTAGCGAGCTCTTTACGCTCATATGCTACTTGATCATACTGCCCACTCGACCACTCTAGAGCAGTGGTTAGTGTTGAGTTGGGACAGTTGTCATGTCGTGTCACCTAGGCCACACTGGGGTCGTGGTAGCGAGTAGGGGTGCGCAGGCATGACCATGCATGCTGCATTGTCGTATCTTATGACGCTTTGCATATTACCATATATATATACATATATGCATGTATATATATATATATATATAGGGATGGTTGTGATTAATATATATATATAGATGCAGTCTATATATATATGCTTATTGTGATGTTGCATTTGATTGTACTATGCTTGCTGCATTTGGTTGTACATCATATTCATGCATGCTTCTTACATTTGTTATACGGTTATGTCGGATACTTGTATATGTGTTGGACAGACCATTAGATACCTTGACCTGTAGCATGAGTAGATTATGAGTTGGTATTACTCTTCCTATTATATATATGTTGGATATTTACTCAGGTTAGATCAGAGTAGCGTAGCAGACTTTCAGGTATGTCTGTATTTTACGTTGTTCATTTGGTTAGACGGTATATGCTTGTATTTATATACTATGCTGATATACCTATTGTACCTCTAGATTATGTTATTGAAACATGTGATATTGATATATATATATATATATATATATATATATATAGATATATATATATATATATATATATATATATATATATATATATATGTTTTTCCTATTACCTGCTAAATTTTACTCACCACCACAGACCCTGGGTTTTTCTGTCGCCCAAGTAACAGGTAGTCGACTTCGTGATGGACTTGGAGCACCGCTGGCTGACATCTCATCTCATCTCCGAGACTCTGGTGGTCGTTTTGGGCTTTCCGCATGGGTGTAGTGTATTTGGAGTTTTCGTGATGTACTATTGTTGTTGTATGTTTCTTTCTGGTTTTGTTATGGTGGTTCTTAGTTTTGGTGTTAGTCATACCGGTATGCATGTGTGTGGGATTGTATTGTTGTTGTGTTATTTCCGCTGTGTATTTGTTGTAGTTAGTTTGTTATGTTGTGGTTTGGTTATATTTTTATATGTGTTGTTGTTATTGTAGACCTACGGGCCTTGTATTAACCTGAAATGTTGCCACGTACAGGGGAGATGCCATCCGTTTGCTTTTCGGCACGGCATGCTCTCGGGGCGTGACAACTTTAGTGGTATCAGAGCCTCAGGTTCTGCAATGCCATACAATATTGTTTTTGTGTCGAGTCTTGGATTCTCGGGAGTCGATTTATTCGATTTTGGTTTTCTGAGATGAGATGGACAACGGCCTGAGCTCCAAGCAGCACGAAGTAAGTATTCCTGATGACTTATTTTCTAGTTGGATACTTATTTAGACTTGATTAACAAGTGTATACAGTTAGATATATTATACCTGTGCAAACTTGTAGTAGAGGTCGTTCACCAAGGTGACCAACCGGAGTTGCCGATAGGGTTTATACTCCCGGTTTTGTTGGCTATGCTTTTAGTGTATATAACAGAGAATAACCTATAGTTTGTTGGTTATTGTTCATAACCGTGGTATGAGTTGACCCCCGAAACGACCTGTTAAGTCTGTGAGTCTTGAACCTGTGTCGAAAAGGTGATTTACCTTTGAGAGCCGACTGATACCGAATCAGAAAATTGGGGTCAAGTCGTCACATTTCTTGTGGAAATCAGAGACTACAGTCTTATAGATTTTCACTAATTATGCTAGTCAGATCATTACCTATTGGGTAATGGACAAGACAAATAGACTATTGTTGATGCAGATAGCGGAAGGCTAGGTTACGGTATTTCATAGGGATTTTATCCCTGAGTTGTTCGTACTGAGTTGTATAACTTTGAGAGTACTTTTGAGTACTTAACTCATGTTATACCGAGAAAGAAGAGTTGTTGCATACCATTATCGGGATCAAGCTGGTATTTGATGATAAATGCAGAAAATAATCTTTGGGAAATAATATATCACTTGATCATGGTTTAGTGATGTTGAAAGAGAGTATTTCTCCGTGTCACTTTTAGTGACACATTGTAAGGAATTCTCGAGTTTCAAGAAAGGGTGATCGGTTAGTAATAGTGTATTGTGCAGAGTCATGAGACTTGCAGAGGTTACGTCACCTAATAGCTCAAAAAGATGAATGGATGATTTAAGTCACCCAGAGTTATTGGTTTATAGTTGGATTAGGATGCCAGGATCTTCTACCAAATCATGTCGGAAGACGTTGGATTGAGTCAAGAGTTTAGAAATGACTCCGTACAAGTGTTTAAGAATTAGAGACCGATAAGCTGATATTGTAGGTCAACTTATTAGAGTTAGAAGTTTCCAACTGTTGGATAAAAGGGAGCAAGATCGGAGTCATAGACTTTGAGCTATTTTCTGATTATAGAAGACCAACCGCAGATCATCAGGATGTTCTTGTGCATATCAACAAAATCAGAACAAAGACTCTGAAGGGATTATGTGTGTGCAGTGCAGATCACGAAGACACGTGAAGTCGAATTATCTATTGGATTAATTCATCTGTTGCTATCGTAAGCAACCAGTACATTTGAGGTGTATTTTGAAGACTCAGTTGAAGACTATCGATGGTATTCCGGGAGGAAGATGCACCATCTCGACAGCAGAGATCAGCACCGAAGATTGAGTTATCTCATCAGCAACAACCTACTACCTTAGGCGTGGTTGGAGTTCCTTGATACTCCCCTTCAGCAGAGATCAGCACAGAAGCAGCATCAGCAGAAGACATCTTAGAGATTCAGTAGACAACAACAGTTACCTCCAGATGTGATTTGCTTAGTACGGAGGAGAGAGTATACGACGATGGTCGTATCTATTCGGTATTCTACAGTTGCAGCTCGTAGGATTAAGTGATAGGATTGGATGATCTAGGAAAAATCCTCAGATCATTCATCGCAGAAATGCAACCGCTTTGTCGTGGACTGTTGGATATGATCTTTTTCTCTTCGGAGAAAGGCTGAGACCTGCGTGGAGCATTTTGGATCAGATCGACAGATATTTGATCGTTCAGGGTATTACTTTAGTTTACCCTCAAGGTTAATATATTGAGAGATGTTTGTAGTTACAGATATATGTGTCTAGAACATTATTAGTTCGGATTAGATGGATTTCATCGACTTGTGGGTCGGTGGTATCTTTATCGTCTAGTGAGATGTGGATCAACAATTAAGAAGTTAAGGGATGCCCTTAGACTTTGATAGACATATTTTTACTGTAGATATATCCTTATGGATGGTCAGATTGTTAAGATTATGGTATGATATGTCTCTCGGATGTGTGTATAATCCGAGAGCCTTCGGATGTAGTTTCGGATGAACTCCTAGGCTTGCCGTTGCATAGGCAAGTGGAGTAGGCGATCGGAGTGATTTCGAAGATAGAGTCGATATTGAATACCTCATACGAGGGATAATTTTGTTGGTGTAAGTGTTACTAAACACTAAGGGAATTGGAAGAATGTAAGTTGTGATTATAGGAGATGTTGGAGGGGATATTTATGACATATAATTATTTGACCGTTGTCTATTCGAATTTTTATTGTAGTGGTATTTCTAGTGAGTATATACATGTTATATTATATATTTTATATATCATAAATTATTATTCGTGTTATATTTATTTTTATGGTAGGATTTTCCAAACCCTATATTTTGAGCTTTCGGAGCATGAGTTTGATCGTTTTTGTAATAAATAATTTGCACCAAGGTTCAAAAAATATGCAAGTAGTCTATAATAATAAATTGGTAAAATCTTGACTCTAACACATAATTATTTGACTTTAGGTTCTTGATAATCATGCTCACATTGAGCAAGAATTGACAAACCATCTGTCATGGGGTCTAAAATCAATGGTGAAAACTTGACCGATATATTTTATAAACGAATATAATTTTCATACTCAAGAATATGAAATGGACAAAGCTACAATGAATAGTGGGGTTTATATTCTGTCATCTAACGATGGAGGTGTATGGAATGATTTTTATGGTTTGCTAGATGAAATTTTAGAGGTAGAGTACTCAGGCTCAGATTTGTGAGTTATTTTATTTATGTGTCATTGGTTTGACCTTATCAAAGGCATGAGGGTGTATCCACAGTTTAATTTGATTGAAATAAATTACAAAAAATTATACAAGAGGTATAAACCATTTGTGTTAGCACAATAAGTGATTCAAGTATTTTATGTTTCATATCTTAGTTTGAGACGAGACAAAATTGATTGGTGGGTCATTTGTAAAACAAAAGCACGAAAAAAAATTGAGGAAAGTTGGGAAGACATAGCAATAAGATGAAGTTGTCAATATATTTCAGATCGAAGAATATAATATTTCAACATTACGAGATCCTAGCGGCGTAGTAATAAATGTTGATGCAAGTGAAATGAATGAGGATGAAGATGAGGAATTTAATTTAGACGATGACGATGACGATGACGATGAGAAGGAGGATGAGAATGATGAGATCGAAGAGACGTATGATGAGGATGAAAATGATAATGAGGACTTCGATTTATAATTAAGGGTAACTTTTATTCAGTATCAATTATGTTTCTATTTACTGTTTAATTCTAAATTTTATATATTTGATATATTAATGAATTGACTTTTTTTTATAGGTTATTCAGTTGCTTCAAATATGGTAATTTTTTCCTTATTGTTCATATTACTAATTCGATATGAAAATGTAATTCCTTTTTTACTTTCATATTCTAATAATTATGATTGTTAATTTCGATGTGGCAGTCATAGACAGAGTAGCGATGGAAGATCACAGTCTTCCTCTGTCACGCCCTGAGAGTATGCCGAGCCCGAAAATTGGATAGTATCTCTCTTGTACGTGATACAATTCCCTGTTGATACATAGTCTTCCGGCCACAACCACACAACATACAAAAGTATATAATCAAAATCACAGTGGAATACACCAACAATAATAAAAAATAGAAAGACTCAAATACATATGTATCGGTACGACTTTGACACAACAAGAAAACATGATCGAAATCAAATATATAACAACATAACCGATTACCAAACAACAGAAACGATATAAGATAAAACTACAAAACATACAATCCAAAATATACAATATCAATATGGATTACAATCCAAATACATGAGGTGAAACTGGATCAGCTGGCGGAGCTCTGAGCATCCAAGGATTCTTTTACCTATTACCTGGGCGACAAGAAAATTCAGGGTCTGTGGTAGTATAAAACTCAGCGGTAATATGCAAGATAGTTAATGATCAACAACTAAGATATAAAGGGAAACAGATATACAAATGGAGATGAACAGATATATATAGATGGAGATCAATGGTATATAGTCGTGAAGGTAATGTCAACTAACTATCAGTGTGAATCTAAGCAGTGGATAAACAACCAATTGATCAACTGTACATAATGTAATGTACTGACATACCTGAAGATCTGCAATGATACAACTCGTATAACCTGAACACACATACTATCATATAACAAATATAACATGAAAGAACAACACTAAACATGTAATCAACACACTGCCCTACTAACCTATAAACAACAACATCATCAAACTTGGTCATTCCCATATAACATCATGATACTAGCCATAGGTGTACAACAATCCGGTCCAAGTCATACACTGGTATCCCACAAACAACAGTATAGATCATGCAAATAATATGCAAGATGATGTACAATCAAATGCAATAATCATAGCACGCACACACACACACACACACACACACACACACACACACACACGCACGCACGGACGCACGCACGCATGCACGTACGCACACATGCATGCATGGACAGGCCCACGAGCACGGAAACAAACACGGACACGGACACGGACATGCACATGCACACGCACATGCACATGCACACACAGAGTACCACGAGAATGTTTTAGAGCTTGCTAATTATACACTCCGAATACATCACCAATCTCGAATGATGAGCCTCTAACTCTTTCTAATTCGAATGCAACTATGTAACCACTATCCTCCTCAGAGACGGAGACTTACTTTTATACCAAGAAAAATCTACTGTCTAAAATCACACACACACACACACACACATACACACACACACACCCACACCCACACCCACACACACACACACACACACACACCAATCTCGAATGCAACTCTTTCTAATTCGAATGCAACTATGTAACCACTATCCTCCTCAGAGACGGAGAATTACTTTTCCACCAAGAAAAATCTACTGTCTAAAATCTACTCTATTGCACAAAACTGGAAGTGCCAATCTCCCTTGTTGCAACAATCCATGTTCCAGCAACTCTATAGTAGCTAGCCAAAACCCTATGAGCATACCTACTCCATACATCGACAAATCAAGATAATAACTACTAAAGTCATGCCATGTATATGACAGCCTATCGCGTAGTTCCTTAACTGGCGTAAGCATGAGATACGTCTCATTCAACAACATCGGAATCGCTCCGATCCCCCGAAATGATACATCCGTGTACAATATTCTTCCATCAACCCCGGAAGGATTAATTAATACTCGTGCAAAAGTTAACCCCCGTATAGGTCCTGAAACCTAGTTTTACCAGCTTTCAACCAAGTGAATCTCACCACCTTCTTGGTCAAACAAGTTAGTGGTATAATTTCGCTAAAGCATCCTATTCACATCTATGGAAATAACCAAATACATACAAGGAAACCTTCATCTATGGTGACCGAGTGCGCAACTCCAACTACCACCATCAAGAGTGGCCAAGTTACGCGACTATAACAACCACAACTGATCCAATCGTGTCCAGAATACACTATCTCTCAAATCCCTAGATGACTAACTCGTTAAATACGTCTAACAACCTTATCAACAACTCATCAAATTCATACTAAGTATGACATGTCATCCTCCATACACTTGCATCCTTCTTAAATCTAACTGATGATACATCAATCATCACACAGACAATGATAATTGTATGATACTAAGTCACTACAATATCAACGCACCAATCTTACATCAACCTTAGAGTCTACACAGGTGTCTTTAGCTGATCTAATCAAATCATCTATCCACAATAAAGGGTATTTATTCTCAACATCTACTACATTCCATCATCGATAATCGATGTATAACCTCAAAGGTTCGTCTCTCTCTTAACAAAGAGTTCCAAATCTTCTCAAGAAGAAAAATTGGGACAGATAAATCTCTCATCCAATACCTCCTATAATCACAACTTTCATTCTTCCAATTCCATAGTATTTAGCAACACTGATACCAATAAAATTATCACTCGGTATGAGATCTTTAATATTAAGGCTATTCCAGAAATCACTCCGATCGTATACTCCACTTTCCTATGCAGTGACAAGCATGGAAGTTCATCCGAAACTACATTCGAATACTCTCGGATTATACGCACATCCGAGAGACCTATCATATCATAATTTCAACAATTTACCCATCCATGAGGATATGTCTACAGTAAAGGTATGTCTATCGAAGTCTAAGGACATCCCTTGACTTCTTGGTTGTTGGTTAACATCTCACCTGACCGTAGAGATACCACCGACCTACAAGTCGATGTATAGAAGCCCTTCTAATCCTATCTAAGAATGTCACGCCCCGAGAGCATGCCGAACCGAAAATCAAACGGACAACACCTCCCCTGTACGTGGCAACATTTCGGGTTAATACAAGGCCCGTAGGCCACAACAATAACAACATATACATATAAGAACATAACAACATAACGAAAAACACAGCGGAAACAACAGGACCACAATACAATCCCACAGAGTGCATACCGGTATGACTAACACCAGAACGTAAAGAAACCTCATCAAAACCCGCACTAACATGTGCGTACATCACACAACTCAGAATACATAACCAAAACATACGGAAGACTCGAAAACTCGGACTCTAGGAGTTGAGATGAGAAGATGCCACCACGGTGCCCAAGTCCATCACGGTCACTACATTGCCGGCGACGTAAAACCTGTGGTCCGCGAGGGGTGGTGAGTAAAACTCAGCAGGTAATAGAAAAACATGTATATATGTCATATCACATGTATTTCGACAACATAATCTAGAAATACAATGTATATCAAGATAGTATATAAATACAAGCCTATACCGCCTAATCAATGAATAACATAAAACATGCGACATACTAAGTCGCCACGCTACTCGATCCAACTGAACATATATCCAACATATATATATATACAACAGAAGAGTAGATCAACTCAAAAATAAACTCTAGCTAGTCAAGGTATCTAGTGGTCTATCCAACACATACCAAGATCCGACATACAATCAGATAACATATGTAAGAAACATGCATGAATATGATGTCCACCCAAATGCAACAAGCATAAGACAAACAAATGCAACATCACAATAATCAGATATATATATATATATATAGATCAGTATCCATATATATATATTAATCTCAATCATCCATATATATATATATACATGCATATATGTATATATATGGTAATATGCAAAACGCCATCGATATCGGCTGCAAAGATGCATGGTCATGTCGGCTCACCCTAAAGCTACCACGACCCGGTGTGGCCTCGGTGGCTCGAGCATGACAACTGTCCCAACTCAACACCAACCACTACTCTCGAGTGGCCGAGTGGGCAGTATGATCGAGTAGCATATAAGCGTAAAGAGCAAGCTACACGATGGGGGTCCCTGCTCTTGGTCACTCCGACAGTCACTACCCATGAGTGGTCGAGTACCACACACGCAGGACTACGGCACGCAAATCCAACTACCACCGTCTATAGTGATAGAGTGCGGCACCTCAATGCTCTGCCCTCACACGGGTGACTCCTCCTATGAGTAACCGTGGAGGCAGGATGACTGGCGACACTCTCAACCACAAGGGAGACCTCGTCGCCAGCGTGCATGTAAATGCATGAATGCAATATCTCACATACCGACATCCACCATAGACTCTCTCGTTCTGAGAATCATACTAACTAGATCACGCACTCTCTATCCTGAGAGTCGTACTCAATCGATCATAATACTCTCATCCCGTAGAGAGTCATACAATCTAAGCGACACACTCTCTATCCTGTAGAGTTGTACTCACTAATGGACACACTCTCTATCCCGTAGAGTCATACTTATCTGATTATAACAAGCTAGGACCATCGGTCCGTAGCGATACCCTAAGTATCATTCCTCTGACCATTTACACAATACAAGTTCCGTGGTAACATACAACCTAAGGGTACTAGAACTAATCCTAGGTTAAAGACATTATCTACCTACGGATGACCTTTTTACCCAAAGTACAATCAGGTTGTCATCCGACTTTACTATTTGCACTTAACTTAAACAAATTCTAAGTTATTTACATCATCTATATGTATAACTCCTAATCATGATAAAATAAACATGATATCAGCAATGGAGTTAATAGCCGACGGTAGAAGATCAAGCATGCGATAAAAAGAACAGGGTCAAGGTAATATGAACACCTAACATGCTCATATCAATGACTAAATCTGAATGAAATATAACTACCCGGACCAGGTAGGAAATTACCCACCTGCTACTAAGATTCCTCTGAGTAGCTCGACCTCCAAATAGGAAATGACAAGCTTATCCCCGTTTGTCTTCATCACCTGCACAAAAAGGCAGTTTAGAAGCAACCACCATATCTGTTAACAAAATAACATTAGTATACATCCAAAACATTCAGGTTTGGACTTACCAAGCCTAACTTCCTTCACAGCTTCTTGTTCCATGTTTGAAATAGCAACTTATAAACCAACCAGATGAATTTAGCCGTAGCTGCCATTTATCATCACAATAAATACTACCACCAACAAGATTACTCAAGTCTAATTTCATATTCATAGCATTCAAGCTAAAACTTACTGAATCTTGTTTTGCTTGCCCACAGCTCCTTCCTTTGCTTAGGGTGATCTATTACGAATCATGCCGTTAGGTTGAGACAACCCCAACTCCAATAGTCCAGAAATCATCAACCCGAATTTAACGTTGCATAACCAAACAACAATCTAATACCCCTACCACCATTCATTCAACCACCATGCTTACCTCTGTCTCACTTCAATGATCAATTTACCCCCCATTGATGTTGCTCACTGTGAGCAAAGTTGTTGATGGCGTAAACGGCAAACTCACAAATATGGCAAAACTCGAGATCCGGATAAGGCAGGATGCACCGATGTGGCTGTGGGTGCCAACCGTCGCGTGCAAGGGCGCCTACGGTGGAAGGGAGAAGAGGGAAGACGACCGACGATGAGGGGGCAACAACCACAAACGGTCGAGAGGGAAACACCGGAGGAAGGGAGCAGTAGCTCCCACTCGAATTCGAAATCTCCTCGTGAGATACCGATGATGGCCAGAGGTGCTCGTTGTCGTCAAGATCAGGAGGAAGATAATACCGACGTGGCGATTTGGATCGGAGAAAGGCTTGCAGCGAATGAAGCTGTCGCTGGTCAATGATAAGAACGCGAGCAAGGAAAAAGGGGGTCAGTGCTCCTTGCTGCTTGAATCGACGGAGGACGACACAACGGCGGCTGCGCTGGGAGAGGTGGCGCGGCGTCGGTGGTAGAGGAGTCGGGTGATGGTGCTGCCGCTGTGTCCGGGGTGGCAATCGGCTGTCGTCGAAACAGAAGAAACAGAGAGGGGAACACCGCCGGTGCTCGAGTGAGATTGTGAGGGGGAACGCCGGCAGCGACGAGTAATCGACATCACTGCCGGTTTGCGATGGGCACCTCCTAAGGCGGACCAACACGCCTCTCCGGCGACGATTGGGAAAAGCCCTAGAAGTCGAGACCAAGAAACCGGGCAATGAATCCAACCCTAGATCCACTCGCCGCCGACTCGCCGCCGCCAACGCCGACTCGTGGCGGCGCAGACCGGTCGAGGCGTGGGAGAGCTCGCAGGTGGGGCATCGACGATCGAAGAGCGAGGCGAATGATTTGGCGGCGACGACAAAGAGAAGGAGAAGGGCACGCGCGTCGAAGGCGAAGAGGAAAGAAATCGCATCGGCGCTCCACATTCGGTCACGAGGAGAAAACCACAACGCATATTAACGCTCGGCGTTAATAAAGATACCGGATCGGATTTAATTTTATTATAGGGTTGGATTTAAAACCCAATAGGAATTAAACCTTGATTCCAATTAAATAATTACCATTAAGCCTAAGTTAAATTTAACTAAATCCCTAACCATGCTTTATTATTATTATTATTTTTTTTTTTTCCGGTATTTTACAAAGAATGCTCCAGACATAGATACAAGTAAACTACCAGTATCTCTCACTATATCAACAAATAGGGTAAATTAAAGTAATACTCCAAATGATCAATCCTTCGATCCTCTATATCTCCTCTCGAGCAAAGATGTAGACTTATCCAACTTCTGCTCTTGGTGATTGAGCTCATGTAGGTGCAAAAGACTACTCTGAAGAAACTGAAATCAATTGTTGAACTAAGGTACAAACCCAGAATGACTACAATGGGGATGGTAAACACTGTTATACTGGTAAAGAGTACACCACCGACCGTAAGGTACTGAATAATTGTCAACATCGTAGCATGCTCTATACTCTGCAAATGGTATAACTGCAACTAGAGAATATAAAATAGATACGACCATCGTCGTATACTCCCTCCTCTGTACAAAGTATAACCACGCCTGTAGAGGTAATAGTTATTGTCTGCATGAGTCTTCTAAGATGTCTTTTGATGATAGTACTGAATAAATCACATCTCCCAGATGGAAGTATCACGGAACTCTAACCGTACTTGAAGTAGTAGATCGTTGTTGGTGTGATAATCCAATCTTTTGTGATAATCTCTGCCGACGAGATAGTGAATCATCCTTCTGAAAGCAATGTCGATGGTCTTCAACTGAGTCTTCAAATAACACCTCCTCATATGTACCGGTTGCTTACAATAGCAACAGATAAACTGATCCAATGGATAATCTGACTTTACGTGTTAAATACGGGAAATTTAAAATATAAATTTAATGGCCAAAATTTAGGAAAAATAATCCTGGGAATTATTTTGGGATTTTTGGAGAATTTTTCCAGAATTTTTCTGGATTTAAATGGAGCTTGTACATGGTAGTTTCAGGGATAAGAAAAATAGGCTTTTAAAAGGCCTGTTTGGATTATCTGACCTAAGGTTTTAAATAGAAAACCTAGGTTTTTCTATTTTCCCCAATTTTTTTCTTTTTCTCCGTGCGTCGCAAGCGGTTTCTCCTTCTCCTCGCGTCTACTGCCACTGCCCCTTGCCTCCTTCTCATCGCCGCCGCTCGACCTCACCCCGTCGCCGTCGCCACGGGCTACAGCCTCTCCCATGCGCGACCTCCCATCGCCAACTGTTTCCTCCACCAATCAAAGGTGCTCAGTGTTCTTCTTCTTAAACTTCATTGCTCGAGCTCGCACTGCCTTCCCATGCCCTAACCATCGCCGCCGCTTGAGGTCGCCCCGCCGCCGTCACCATGTCGGCCGCCGCGAGGTTGATCTGAGGCTGATCATGTCTTCTATTTTTCCCCGATCTCGTACCATCGGCCATCGTTGCCTCCCCGAGCTAGTTTTCTGTACCCTCGAGTGTCGCCGGGGTGACTCGTTGGTCGCCATCCCTGCCGGAGGTACCCGTTGTGTGCTAGCCCCATCGGATGCCAGTAGCAGCTAGCCCGATCGCAGCTTCCTTCTGTCTCTTCGTCATCGCTGTTTTCATCGCACGCGCACTGGATTTGATGTGCTACTATATCTGATCAATGTTGTTGTCGACTGGATTGCCACGGTCAGCTCTATAATCACCGCTTCCTTGCATCGTGGGTTCTGTTCAGCGATGGTGCCTTTGGAGATTCCAGTTTGATTTTGATCTTGGGTATGTTTGTGTTTCTCTTGTGCTCAGACTCGCCGCAACTTCTTAGCTGGATGTTCATCGCGTGCTACATCAGAACAGGGATTTAGAATTTGGTAAGTTTCGGTTTGAATCTATCGTGATAGATACACTATGGTTATAGTTGTTTGTCATTGAGTTACTAATTAAATGTTATTAGAAGAAGTGGTTTATGGGTTGTTAGCTGTGAGGCTTAGGATGGAAATGGGTAATCTAGAAATGGTTGTAAACGGTTATGAAGGCTAAAAGGGGTGTTGATTATGGTGTATGAATTAGGGAGTTTAATATGGAAGGTGAGTTAATATGGAAATCCTAATGGGATTTAGTTTGATGTACAGGTGAGAGTTTCTAATTCGTAATTGATAAAAGAATGCGAATATAGGAATTGTATAGTAGTAATTTAATACGTTGTGTGTGTTTGGATTTGATGATAATTATGATGTTTGCAGGTTTCAATCACGAGACAAGTCCACAGGCGTAAAGATAATTGGTGTTCTTCATAGCAGACGGGTATTTTGACTTATCTTTTAGATATAGTCAAGTTGATATGCTAGTTAGGATAGCTTGCAATAATTTTCATGTTTATATGCCTAGTATGTTTTTTTTGTGCCTACTGGATACATGCATTTGATAGGATATGATTATATCTTCCCTGTATTACTTGAATCATAGTTACTTGGTTTATGGATATGTACATATTGATTGTGCATATTATTTGGATAGGTATATTTTTAGTTGGATTTACATGCTTTAGTATCATGCACCATCTTGCATGATTGCATACTGGCTGGGCGGGGTTCCTTTATAGTTGAGCCCGCAGCTAGTTACATGGACTGCACACACTGCCACTCATGGGTTAGTGGTACATCAGGAGAGTGTGTGTAGTTGCTCTGTCAGGCTCCGCTGGACCGCTCATGGGTAGCGACGAGGCAGCGTGGTAGCGGGCAGGGATCCCTCCTCTGGTCTATGATACCGGGAGATGAGAGCTTAGCTCCCCCACTCTGTTTGGGGCAGAAGAATAGGTGTACTCCGACAGCATCTTGTCCACTCAGTCACTCAGGAGCAGTGATGGCAGAGTGCATAGTTGTCATAGCCCTACCCACTCGGCTTCACCATCGCATGTGAGGCGGCTGACTGCGTCAGGGGTGACCATGTCATTTGCACGACATGCACTTTGTATGGATAGCATTTGTATTGTGTTTGCTGTATTTTTATTGATGCCTTGGTTGTTGCATATGATTGTCATGCATACAGGATTCATATTTATATATGGTGATGACTTTATCTCTTATAGTATGGCACATGCTCCTGTATCAGGGCAGGAGATTCAGGTAAGTACAGTCCTTTTGTATTTTTTGCTCGCATACCTTTTTTATATGAGACTGTACTGACATGATTCTTATTGTTAGCTATATCTTGCTTTACATATCGACCATATCCGCTAAGTTCTTTGAACTTACCCCGTTGCTATTTATCTGGATTGATGGCCTGAGGCCAGGTTATTATCTGCGTGTGTAGTTGTTTTGTTCCGGTCATGATGACCGATGTATAGTGGCCGTGTAGGCCTTGTATGCAAGTTCCGTATTGTCACCCGTACAGGGGAGATGCTGCTGGATTTTTGTCTGGCGGGAACTCCATCGGGGCGTGACATTACGTGTCGTCGTGTCCTGCACTATATGCACATAATCCCTTAGGAGTCTTTCTTCTAATTTCGCTGATGTGTACGAGAACACATTGATGATCTGCAGTTGGTCTTCCATGGTCGGAAAATAGCTCATGACCCATGACTCCGATCTTCCTCCTTTTGTCCAACATTCGGAGGCTTCCCATTCTAACATTTGACTTGCAACGTTTGCTTATCGATCTCCAACTCTTAAAACACTTACTAAAGAGTCATTTCCATAAATGACTCGGTCTAATACCCTCCGGTAAGATCTGATAAAAGATCTATACATTCTAATCCAAATGTAAGCTAACAAATCTTGGGTGGCTTAAAACATCCCTTCACATTCTTGAGCATTAGGTAGTCGTAACCTCTGTAAGTCTAACAACTCTGCATGGTACTCCCATTACCAATCAATCATCCTACTTGATGCTTAAGAATTCCCTGACAATGAGTCAAAGAAAGTGACGTGGAGAAATACTCTCTCACAACATCACTAAATCGTGATCAAGTGATATGTTATTCCCCGAAGATTATTTTCTATATCTTCCACCAAGTACCGATTTGATCCCGAAAATGGTATGCAACTCATTCTACTTTCTCTGAATAACTCGAGTTGAGTACTCAAAAGTACCTTCAAAATTATACAGCCCAACACAAACAACTCAGGGATCAAAATCCCTATGAAACGTCATACACTAATCCTCTACTATCTACAATAACAATAGTATACACACCTAGTTCATTACCCCCACAGGTAATGATCTGACTAGCATAGTTAGTGAAAATTTTTAAGACTGTAATCTTTGATCTCCACAAGAAATGTGACTGTCACGCCCCAAGAGTGTGCCGTGCCAAAAAGCAAACGGACAGCACCTCCCCTGTACGTGGCAACATATCGGGTTAATACAAGGCCCGTAGGCCCACAACAACATAACATATATATGGACAATACCAAATAATACATCCACAACAACACAAAAGGTGCGCACCGGTGCGACTCTAACATACTACACAAAAACAACATACAAACTAATAGCCAAATACAATACTGATTATACATGGCCATAATACAAAACAACAGCGGAAGCAAATACGTGGAAAACCCCAATTGTTCGATGTGAGATGGGATCACCATGAGCTCTAACGTCCCAAGGAATCTTCTACATATCTCAGGCATGTGAAGCCCGGTCGAGGGTGGTGAGTATAAACTCAGGGGTAATATATAGAAAGTGCATGAACATATAGGGTAAAGAGATCTACAAGTATATATGTGAAGATCTACAGGTATACAACATGAGTCCAATAGACATACAGTCCTATCCAAATCTAATAACAAGTAACCACAGTATAGTCATACTCAATGTATATACTAAACTGATCAATCAACATAATGTGTACCAACGTACCTGACGGTCTGCAACACCATATGCTATATCATCCTGAACAGGTACACAATAACATAACCCATATAACGTACCAGGTCAATCCCATACCTGACCAACGCTCAGACATATGCACAATATATAATCACAGATAATAACATCCCAGTCCATACCACACTATAACATGACACTAATCAAATGCATACAACAGTCTGGACCAACACATATATCATGCTCAACACATAGCAGTATAAAATATGCAAATGGCATGTATCATGATGTACAAACATATGCAGCAAACAAATGCAGCATCTCACAGGCATATGTAAAACATATATCAAATACATGCATACATATATATTAGCAATGCATATGCAGGACCCGCCCAACCACGACCCAAGATGACCCGTGGCACGCATGATGACGACTAGCCCGACTCCAGCTGCCACTACTCTCGAGTGACCGAGTTGGGTAGTATGAATGAGTAGCATATAAGCGTAAAGAGCTAACTACTCCCCGGGGGTCCCTGCTGCTGGCCACTCCGTGACTACCCATGAGTAGACAAGCTCCGCACACAGGACAACTGCACGTCACAACAACCACCGTCTATAGTGGGCGAGTGCTAACACCACTCTGCACAGTGGCCAGGTGCGCATCTCCAGCTACCACCCTATATAGTGGCCGAGCGCGACACATCCAAATGCTCTGCCCTCAACCCTGCTACCACTACCCCGAGTGGCCGAGGAGGCAGGATGACTGACGACCCGTCTCAACCACAAAGGAGACCCAGTCAACAGCATGCATGCAAATGTAATGATGCATAGCTCCATAAAGGTATCCTCGCAACACTCCCTATCCCACTGGGAGTCCTGGTCAACCAAAAGTCAACTATGCAAGGACTACACTCCACAAGACTCTCTCTATCGCACAAAGAGTCATACTCATCTGACAGTCAACCACGCTAAGACCGCTAGTCAATAGCGAGATACTATCGACCATCCATATAACCATACACAGATATACGATCCATAATGAATATACAATCATGCTAGGACCTCTAGTCCGTAACCACATACTGACAACCACACACATTTATCTATGCACAGACAACTAAATCCACCATAGATGCACAACTAATATGTGTACGATACAACAATCAACTCCATAACCCAATTCATCACCTAACCCTAGTGATGTAACACAGTAACCCAATCTGAGGTCACAAAGATAACCCTAACCACCTGTACTTACTGAACATCCATCAGCTAATACATAATAGGATTTATAGTTCCTATCTGAGCTGGATAATCAATGAAGTACCAGAGTATATATCTCAAAGGTTAAGGCAGTACAAGCATATGATTAAATAAGAGTGGATTTAAGGTAAACAGGTATAAACATAAATCCAAAATCATGCACTAGAATTTGATCAAAACTACCGGACTAGGTAGATATTACCCACCTGCTATATAGCTCGTATCAGCCATCCCTACTACGAGCAGCATCACTAATCAAAGTCCTGAAATCAACATCCTGTAGTCAACAAGTAAACATCGACAAAGTCTATCATAAGTCCAATGATGGTATCAAATCCCAAATCGAACTTACCTAGCTCGATTCATTCGTACCCAGTAGATCTGAAACAAGGTCTTCAATCGTATAGGAACAATCCCTATGCAGCTCACTATCATGTAGATACACCCTGTAACCATTGTCCAACGTAACTACATGAATATCATCCCATCACAAGAGCACTAAATTTGAACTCACCTCACTTCACTTCCACCTCACAACCGGTAACCCAGAAATCATAAGCTTCCCATTGCTCCATCCTCACATCAATTATTCAATGTCATAGTAGGAACCACCGGAATTCACCAAAACATGAGTGAACATAATAGGTCAGATGGTTGGTTCGCCAATTCGAGGCCTCAAACCACCCCCACAAACACTACAAAAAAATGAGGCATTTGGATCGGAAATTTAGAAGCGGTTGGGAAAATGATGGTAAAGGAGGGGCTTTTAGAAGCGATTTTCTTAACCGGTGCTAATACCGCTTCAATTGATTTTTTTTTGAAGCGGATGATTTTTCGATTCTGTTGCGTATGTTTAGAATCGGTTAACAAATGGCTCTATATAAATTTTATAGGAGCGGTTATTAACCGCTCCTATTGCTTTAGGAGCGGTTATAACCGCTCTTAATACCGCTTCAATATACCATTTTTTGAAGCGGATAATTTTCCGATTCTGTTTAAGATATTTAGAATCGGTAATTATAACCGCTCCTAATACCGCTTCAATTGAACATTTTTTTTTAATTTTTCCGATTCTGTTTAGTTTATTTAGAATCGATTTGTATAATAATTTTAGGATCATTTAATAACCGATCCCAATTCTTTAGGAGCGGTTAATAACCGCTCCTAAAGGTTTATAAAAAGAGGTATTATTGTCTATTCTCTCAAAACCCTAAGCAGCCGTACGTCTTAGATTAGAGGGGTGGTCGTATCTTAGATTTTATTTTCCAAAAAATCCTAGCTAGCCAGTTTGGATTTAAGGAGTGTATTATTTTCCAATTTCATCTCTCTGTTTCAGCAGTCTTCTCTATTCTAGCGGTCCATCAAATCAGTTGCGCCCTAGTTTCATCTGGCCTTCTACTTCTTTGTCATAAGCCTTTGATTTTGTTTGTGGAGGTAATTTCTTTGTTTAATTTTTATTATGTGATAAATTTTTTAAGTATTAATGGTGACAACATTATAATCGATTAGAGTTTTTTTATGAATCCTTTGATTTATCTTTTTTCAAGTTATTTGTATTGTTTTTCAAATTTATTATTATATTTTGTGTATTATATTTTGTTTATTATGCTAAGCTTTATTTTCATATTTTTTTCCTCTAAATTGAATAATATAAAAGATTTCTCATGATTTTTTTATTTTATGAAATCATTCTATTTATATATTTGAAAATTTATATTTAGGAATTGTATTTTTATGTTTGTTAAATTCCTTAAAATTGGTATGTGTTTATCTACAAATGTTTATTTAATTTTGATATATCATATTTCAATGTGTAAATGTTTAAAAATTATTGAACAGGATCAAATCATGCAGAAGGAATGGATGGCTACCCCACATGGCAGTCTTGAGTATCGAGTGGGAATTCTATATTTTTTACGTTATGCATTTGGTGATGCAACTCAAGAAGTGACAAGACCATGTCCTTGTTGCAAATGCATAAACTCATTGAGTCATGATCGAGAGACAATACATGAGCATCTGATGATAAATGGTATCTTACAAGATTATCGAATATGGAATTTTCATGGAGAAAATCTAATTGTACAAGATCATGATAACAACCAACTTCGAGATTTAGCGCAACAAGTTCCTGAAGTAACTAGCCATGAACCCTTCGTAGAAGAAATGTTGAATGATGCATTTGGAATGCATGAAGGATCTGCAAGTAATGAAAGCATCGGAGCATTGACTAGTCATATACCGATGGAGTCTAGTGTGAAAGATTTTTATCGACTAATAGAGGAAGGGAAACAACAACTATATACCGGATGCACAGAGTTTTCTAAACTGACATTCCTTATTGAGTTATTTCAATTAAAAGTTAGTGGAAAATGGAGTGATAAGTCATTTACAGCATTGTTGGACTTCCTTCGTCGAGTACTTCCAGCTGAAGCTCAAGTGCCTAAGTCTTTTTATGAAGCAAAGAAATTAATTTCTAGTTTAGGACTTCATTATGAAAAAATACACGCTTGTCCAAATGATTGCATGATTTATTGGGGGGAAAGTGAGAATGAACAGGCTTGCAAAGTGTGTAACCTTTCAAGATGGAAAAATTTACAGAAATCATCTAGGAGGTCATATAAAGGTGGAAAAAAACGTCTTGTGGTTAATATTCCAGCCAAAGTCTTTTGGTATTTTCCATTGAAACCAAGATTGCAACGATTATTCATGTCATCCAAGACGTCTGAAAGTATGCAATGGCATTTCAAAAAATGAGTTTTGGATGGAAATCTAAGGCATCCAGCTGATTCTCGAGCGTGGAAGGAATTTGATGAACGACATTGTGAATTTGCATCTGATCCTAGAAATGTACGCTTGGGACTTGCTGCTGATGGTTTTAATCCATTTAAAAATCAAAGCACTGCACATAGTACTTGGCCTATTGTTTTGATGCCTTATAATTTGCCACCTTGGGAATGCATGAAGCCTCATTCTATTATTTTATCCACCCTTATTCCAGGTCCAAAAGCACCTGGAAATGATATCGATGTGTATTTACGTCCTCTATTGACTGAATTAAAAGATTTGTGGGAAAATGGAATTGCCACATTTGATGCTTGTAACAAAGAAATGTTTCAAATGCGGGCTGCATTAATTTGGACAGTTAGTGACTTTCCTGGTTTGGGATGTTTGTCTGGATGGAATACATATGCCAAGAATGCATGTCCAACTTAGCCGATAAGAGATGCAATTGTACCTAAAACATGGCAAAAAGTGGTCATTCAGAGGCATCGTCGTTTTCTACCACTAGATTCAGAAATTCGAACAATGTTAAGTTATGGGCAACCAGAACAACGCGAGTTAGATTTGGCTCCATTATCTGGATCTGACGTTCTACGAATGACCTTAAACAAGAATGTGATTTTTGGTAAGAGTAATGCATCAAAACCAAATGTGAGAATGAAAACAGGGTCAATTGAACAAATGTGGAGAAAACAAAGCATATTTTTTAGTCTGCCATACTGGGAATTTAATTTGATCCGACATAATTTGGACCCTATGCATATTGAAAAAAATGTTTGCGACAACATTATTGGAACACTTTTAGATGATTCCAACAAGAGTAAAGATAATTATGCTGCACGTAGAGATTTAAAGATTTTGGGTATTATGAAACAACTATGGCCCCGAACACAATCAGATGGTAGAGAGTATTTGCCACCTCCATGTTATTCTATGTGTAAAGCTGAAAAAAAGATATTTTGTTCAGTATTGAAAGATATTCGTGTCCCTGATGGTATGTCATCTGATATTTCAAAGTGTGTGGATGTTGGACGTTGCAAGATTATGGGCTTGAAAAGCCATGATTGTCATATCATGATGGAACAATTCCTTCCAATTGCTCTTCGTCGGGTGTTGTCAAAAAAGGTAACTGCTCCACTTATTGTTTTGTGTGAATATTTTAGAACAGTGTGTGCAAAGTCCCTACAAGAAGAAGAATTACAGAAGGCTGAAGAAGGAGTTGTTTTGGTTTTATGTCAATTGGAGAGAATATTTCCACCATCTTTTTTCACAATAATGGTTCATTTGGTGGTACATTTAGCGTATGAAGCCAGAATTGCTGGGCCTGTACATTATCGATGGATGTATCCAATAGAAAGGTACCTGGGAAAACTTAAAAATTTTGTCAGAAATAAAGCACGACCAGAGGCCAACATTGCAGAGGCATATTTAGCAGATGAATGTGTTGTGTTTTGTCTATATAGAGGGTAACATCTCATTCAACAATCATGGAACACGACATAAAGAGACACCAAATATTGACTTTCCCACACTTTCGATGTTTCCACAAGTAGGGCGACCAACAAAAGGACTTCAAGTACTTACCTTGGATGACAAAACTTTAACTCAAGGTCATAGATATATTCTCTCTAATTGTACAGCCTTGCAACCATATCGTGAGTAAGTATTACATGTTGAATACCATATTCTATATCATTTTTTTCATAATGTTTTAATTTTTCTAATTATATATTAGTGTTGACATTGAACAGTGAATTAAAAAATGAACTGAAGAGAAGACATAGATATGGTCGTCGCCCAAGTAATTCTCAATTAGATGATATGGTTAGAATGCAATTTCCAGAATGGTTTGCAAATGAGTAAGTAATATTTGTTATTTATTTTTTATTACAGATTCATAATAAATAGACTTGTGACTTTTTTCTTTACAAATTATATGTGTACCTTACAGGTTGATCGAGTAAATGAACGGATTGATGACTTAGATCTTAGGGTGCTTTCACGTGGTCCAAATCCAGTAGCATTTAGTTATCATGGATTCAACATAAATGGTTTTGCATTTCGCACGGTAGAATCTGAAAAAAACAAAAAAGTGCAAAATAGCGGAGTCATGGTGTCGGCGATGCATGATGATGATCATGAGTCAATCTATTATGGTCAACTAACTGATGTCATCTCACTTGATTATGGTGGTTGTGGACGAATTGTTCTTTTTCGATGTGATTGGATTAACACTATTACCGGTTTGAAAATTGATCCATTTGGATTTACAATGGTGAATTTTTCACGCTTGGTACATACGGGAGAACTTGATGGGCATGAACCTTTTATTTTGGCTACGCAAGCTCAAATGGTTTATTATGTTCGTGATCCAAAGGAGGAGGATTGGTATTGTGCCATTCGTCACACACCAAGAGATACGTACAACATTGGCAATGAAGATGATATGGATACAATGTGTTTTATTCATAATAATTTATATAATATGGAATCGATATTAAGTGATGTAAATAAAGTAGATGTTGAATTAATTAGAACTGACATTGAGGGTTCAATAGTTGAGGTTCTTGCGGTGGTGAACAATGAAACAGATGATGAATACTTTGGTTGATTTTTGTATTTTCTTTCATTATGTTGAAACTATATTTAGAATTATGAAACTCTCGAAGATGTTCAGTAAATTTTCATCCTCTATTTTTGTTACTGTATTGTTCGTATTCTTTGCAACTCGAACACTGCAAAGATGCTCTTTCTCCATTATCAGATTTAGATGAGTTTATTCTTCCACTCTTTTCAAGATGAGAAGAAGATTTTGAAATTTGATAGGCTTGGATTTTAATTAGCACTCTTTCTTTTTCGTCCATTTAGAAAAAAATGGTACCAAAAATACAGATTTGGAAAAGAATGAATCAAAGATTAACTTTTAGAAGCGGTCATTTTTGACCGGTTCTATTTGGGACCTTTAGAAGCGGTTTCTGACCGCTCCTAAAGCGATAAAAATACTGAGTTGAACAGAATGAATCAAAGATTAACTTTTAGAAGCGGTCATTTTTGACCGCTTCTAAAGGCCGGTACCGGTTTCCCTACGAAAGGTTATTGACAACCTTTAGAAGCGGTATATTTTGATCGGTTCTATTGGTAACATTTAGAAGCGATAAATTTTGACCAGTTCTATAGGCAAAACCTTTAGGCGGAATATTTGACGATTCTATTGGATACTTTTCAGAGCGGTTTTAGCTCCTAAAGGTCATCCTTTAGGTTAATTTCCTATTCTTGACGAAATTTTTTCATATTCAGCGCTATATCTCGTCTCGACTCCTCAAATCCGTCACTTGCATTGTCATCGCAGCATTTGTCATACGCCATTTATCCATATTGTCACTTGTTGTCCGTCATTCGTGTTATCGCCCGTAGAACAGTATCCGCAGCATTTACATCCGTAAGTAGCATGCAACTATTGAAACACCATATGTACAATTTTCTATTTCGGATTTAATTTGCTTGTTTAGCGTGCTTGTGTGCGAGTGCTTTAGATACAATTTAAGTATCTCCTTTGTAGATGGATATTTGAGTTCAGGTTTTTTATTGGTCTTTGCATGCGGATTTTGTTATTGGATCATCTGGAATAGATTTTATAGATTCTGAAGCCTCCACGTATTTGGAAGCCAAGTTGTATTAATAGCTTCATCATTCTCTTAATATTTTCAACTTGAGTTGCATGAACTTTGGTTATGATTCTCAATAACCAAGATCTCTATGCTTCTCATGGTCCATCTATGGGTCTTTTAGATGTTGTGTTAATTATCCATATTACAGTTAGCATCCATACACGTATACTCATTTACAATGAAAATTAATTGTATTAGCACCTTATTAATTCTCATATACTTTTCACTTGAAGTTTCAATATATTCATCATTTTCTTGATACTTCCAATTTGACATGCATTTTATGCGGCTTGTGTTTATGATTCTTGATAACCAAGGCGTCGTATACTTCTCATTGTCCATTATGGATAACGTCTTTCATCTGGATCATTGCTTGGGCCTTAGTGATTTCGTCTTTGAATTGTTAGTTGCAAAATGCATCTAGAACACAATACCATAAGAAATTATGCTTTATTCATTTTCAATCTCTCTATGGTTTTCGTACACACATCTATCCAGTGGGTGATAGAGTCTTAGTTAAGATCAAGTCTTCGAGGAGCAAACTGGAGGAATACTTACTACTCGCTCAGACAAAACCTCAAAGTGGTGAGGTAGTTCTTTGTTGGAGAAGGAAGAACAGTTGGGAAAATAGAAATAAAAATTGGAATTGAGGTATTCCTTCTCTTGATTTTTTATGTTAATTTAATTTGGGTTAGTGTAGATTGTGGCTTGAACAATATAAAGGAAATGGCTTTCTCGATGCTAGTCAAACATCTTGTTCCACTAGCCGATGGGCACATAGAATGATTGAGACAGATAAAACAAGAACTTCTTCCATATGTGTGAGAGTTCCTAATGTGTGTTTTGTTTTAAGTTGATTTATTTGAGTTAGATCATTATATCAATTCCTAATGCGAATATCCCAATTTCTATGTTTAAGTAGGTTTTTTAAAAACACAGAAAAGCTCGTTTACGTGTTTATAAAAGATTTGTGTATACATATGTAATAGATATTGTTTGTATTTCCTTTATGTTCTTTTACAAATCCTGTTATTTTAAGTTATCTATCTGAGCTTGGTAAGAACTCAAAACAATAGATATTGTTTGTATTTCCTTTATGTTCTCCTATTTTTGTTTCCATTTAAGTTTCATTCAAATTTGGATTGTTGGTATAAACTTTCATCCTTAGTGGGTGTGTGTGCTCACATTTTATTAACTATAGATTTTGTTAATTGTTCATCATGAAAATATCACCAGTTGATTATGCTTTTCACCTTTTGGCAATCTTTCAATTGTTGTCACTTTGATTTCTTATTAGTTTGTTTAGCTTACCATATTATATGCTACTCT
This sequence comes from Wurfbainia villosa, assembly GCA_025175895.1. Classification (NCBI taxonomy): domain Eukaryota; kingdom Viridiplantae; phylum Streptophyta; class Magnoliopsida; order Zingiberales; family Zingiberaceae; genus Wurfbainia; species Wurfbainia villosa. The sequence goes on from CM045989.1 coordinate 7,240,127, forward strand.
TATGCTACCTATGCAATGGGAAATAGGATAATTTTTCTATTAGTTTGTAACTGATTTCTATATTATTTTTAGGTAACTTTCAAAAATGGCAAACAAAAGAATGCGAAAGCTACTCCAAAATAGTCAAAGACGATCTAGGGGAGAAGAATCAATTAATAGAAGAGTTGATGATGAAAATGAATCACAAGACACAACATCCCATTCACCATTAGAGATACAAAATGATACACAAAATCATGAGGTTAATGAGCAAGGTGGAAAATTTTTTTGGATATGAATAGTGATTAGTTTTTGCAACACCAAGTGAAAATTATATTTTTCAGAGGAAAATGAGGCCATGTCTTCATCCCAAGCTCAACAAAGAAGACGTGGAAAGACTATTATGAGAGATATTCATGCTTTACATCCTGATCATGTGCTAGTAGTGAAATTCAATGAAAGGGGACAACCTTACGGTGATTTACAACCGACACTTGCAAATTTTATTGGGACTATTGCGGAATGGACTTGCGTTGCCTCTAAACTTTTTAGATTGGAGAAAAATGCCGACAAATCGCTTGAATGATGCATGGGACCTTGTTACTGTAAGTTGACAAGTGTTAATTTCAAATTTGAATTTAAAGCATGCACATATTTAATTTTTTGTTTATAGGCACGTTTCTGTATCCCCAATCGCCATAGAAAAGTTATAATGCAAATGATGGGAACCGCATGGAGACGGTGGAGGACTGAAGTGAAAGCTACATCTTATGATTCTAATACTCCACTAGAAGAGCTTGTTGTCTGACCCATTCCTCATGGGTTGACATTTCAAACTTGGGAAGTTTTATGTAACTATTGGAAGTCTACTGAGGTACAATTAGTATTAATTGTTTTTTACATATGTTTATAGATGTTATAATTTATTATAAATTTTTGTGTCAGAGAACTTCAAAAATCAATAGAGAAAATGCAAACAAAAAGAAAGGGACCCATGCACAAGGACGCACTAGTATTCCATCGTTGGAATATAAGTTTGTAAGAATCAAAATTATTTTTTTTCTTCTTTCTGATTAGTTTCTCACTACTCATTTATTGTTTTAAACTTTAATTCTCTTATCCTTGGTGTTAAATGTGAATTTATTACCCTGTCAGTCTCATGAGAATGGCAGAAAACCGAGTCGTATTGAAATACAACAATTAAGTCGAAGAAGTAAAAAGAAAGGAGGTGCTCCTATTGACGATGAGGCAATACGAGTTGAGGTAAGAATAATATATTTTACTCCTTAAGTTGGCTTTTAATTTTTTTTTCATTCTATTAATATTTTATTTTTTTGTTAGAATTTACTTAAAGAGGCTGTGGATCGTCACCTCCAAGATAAACCTGAAGGAACACAACCAATAGAAGTACACGAGGAGGCATTTCGGTAACAATTTACTTATAATTTAATTTATTTTTTTATAGAAGTTAAATATGGTTCAATTTTAATTATGTTTTTTATATATATAGTGAGGTTTTTGGACCCGAGCACTGGTCGTCGAGTTAGATGTTTAGGAGTCAGTGCGCTACCTAGCCAAGTGTTCCCAGAGCAATGTAAACGCAACTCAATGTACTGGCAAGATTATCACTCTAATTCAGATTTAACAGATAAATTTAGGGAAATGGGAGAGAAAATTAAAGAAATGGAGTTGCGAGAAGCACAACGACAGACGGAAATAGAGGAGATGAGAAGACAGATGCAAGAAAACAATGGGCTTCAAAAATTTTGCACGAGTAATGCTAAATATGATGTCTGAAGTCGGGGCTCTCGTGGACTGAATTTTTACGCACAAGTAATAACATTTCTCACACAAACAAAATAAAGGCAAAAAGTATTTTATAATTAAGTACATGATATCAAATTTATTTATTTTTGTAGATGGCTTATATTTACAAATATTATGCAACAATTTCCATCATTGCGGAAGAAAATAGATATAGATCCTCCCCATCACGAGAACAGGATGACTAGAGAGAATTTTGAATGCAATCGTGAGGTTGGTTTTTAAATACATATGTTTCTATTAGAGTATTTAATATTTTTATTTTTTAAATACATATGTTTCTATACTTGCCATATCTGAACCCAACTCCTTTTGGCAGTATTGCACTGCCACAATGTTTGAAATGATTTTTAACTAATAATTTGTTTTCTATGAAATGGGGTTAACTTGCCTCTGAAGAACAATATTGTAGTTCAACAAACTAGGATTTGAATCAATTTTGGTGAACTAGATAGAATTAGCCTGTTCTTGTGTTTTATTTAATTACTTTGTTTTATTTTTCATGTAAACATTATATCAGGTATAGGATTTTCAGAATTATATGAATTGATGATATTACATTATATCAAGTATATGGACACCAATAATATTATATGAATGGGTTCTCCAAGGCCTCCCTTGCATTTTTCTTCCCAAGAAACTTTTGAATGGTTCTCCAAGGCCTCCCTTGCATTTTTCTTTCCAATTCTCTAAAAGAGCAACTGCCTTTCTTAAAAATAACTATCCTCTAGACCTCTACTGATTTCTACACGTAGATAAAGCCTGCCCTTGTACATACTTACCAAAGATCTTCCTAGAATATAATATGCATTTTAAATATTATCGGACCTTGAACTCGTGTTCTCTAGAGGACTTGTGCACCTCTTGGATATGCCCAAGAGGGTAACCTAATTTATTAATAGTCAGACGTGCTAACAATGAAAATTATCTAGGCACTTACCAGTTTGAGATCTATTCATAGAAAAAAAATGAATGTTCATCTGTGAGTTCATTCCTGCAAAATGATATTTGAAGAAATGAGCTTTGAGCACATAACTAGAAGAAAAAGGATTATGTTTTTGTCTCCACCCCTGATTTCGTGCAGCAATTCTTATGCTAGTTGATACTAAAGTCTCTGTAGATGAAATGTTTTCAAGGGTTGCTATGAGACTGGAAGCCTATGTCCTTAATTATCAAGTCATGTAGTTATCAATATGCATGAAGATGATAAGGGAGTAGTTAGAATTGTATAATGTTATCTTCCATTAAAAGGAAACTCTAACTGTTCTGTTAATGAGAAATTAATTACTGGTATCATTTTGTTAAATCCGGGTTGGAGAATCTTCTCGTGCTCTGATAACAGTTTTTGTTTACATTTTGTTACTCCAGAATGTTTGTTTCCATTCGTTCAATGATACCCAGTTATGCATTAAAATGGCTGTTGAAAATAATGAATTGACAAAACCCTGCTTCCTATTTGATAGCTGGTAACTTAGAGATATTAATACAAGCAATTGGCAAGTGGTAATCATTTAGATATTAATTCCATGTATGTTACTTGTATATCATCAATTCTACATTGTCAATCATTATTGATTAGTTCATGTTTTGTGTGTTGCATGACAGAAATATTTTTCATATGGAAGTATGAGCCAAAAGTGCCGACTAATATCCTTCATTATATGATAAGCCATTTCTACTGATCTAAATATTCTTTCTAAAAGAAGTTTAATGACCAAATATGCCTCCGGATATGTGCCATGTAGGGTACCAAGTCATGCTATATTACTGCCTGCCTATGCTTTTCCAAAGCTTGAAAGCAACACATTAATTTGAATTAGGCCTGAACCATCGCTACTTCATTCCAGGTCAATACTAGAAGATGTATCATCAAGGCTTTATAACTCCTCCATTATCCCAGAACTTCCAAATAGGATAAACTAGGGGAGTCATCTAAATGATTATGATGCAAATAGAAATGCTACAAGAGGTGGTAATAATGGCAAATATTCTCTGATACCTGTTGAAAAGAAATTACCATTCAAAAAATAATAATAACTCTAATGTTTTTTTTCTTTGTTTTAGGTACCCGTTGTATGCTAAGGCTGCTTGTTTCAATCAACAGCGACTCATATATAGCGACCTATTTTGGAAACATGGACAAGATGGTATCAGCAATGAGAGCAGTTAATGGGCGTCACAAAACTTTGGCTTTGAGCAGGAGGGATTTTGCAAACTTCACTGCTAGGGGGCTGAAAGGGGTGGAGCTGGCTGATGCTTTATGGAAGTCTCACAGAGAAGATCTTGTCATGGGAAGGGGAACTGCTTACTGCATTGTTTTTGTGATTCTATCTCATAAAAAATGAAAATTTGATCGTGAACGAAAGGATTTTTGACATGTAAACTCCAACTGTTCTTTTGAAGACTAGTGAGTAACTAAACATTTTGAACTTAAACATGAATATTATGTGTTAGTTTGATAATACAATAAATTTGTTTTGTGAAGTGAAATGTGAATATTGTAAATTGATTTAATTTGGTATTGTATCAATATGATATGAGATCATTGTTCAAACTCGATATTAGAAGCGCTTATAATCTCTCTTAAAAATATGATTATAGAATCGGTCGTAACCGTTTCTAAAATTATGCTTGAGATATATATACATTAGGAGCGGTTTTTAACCGCACCTAAACCTTTGTTTATTGGATCGTCATACAAACACATTAGGAGCGGTTAAAACCGCTCCTAAAACTCTGTTTATTACATCGACAACAGACACATTAGGAGTGGTTTTAACCGCTTTTAAAATGTATGTTTATAGATGCGGTCATAAGTGCTTGTGATGTTTGTATAATAGGAGCGGTTGCAAACTCTGTAGAATCGGTTTTTAACTGATTCTATAGGTCTCCAACACAAGCGGTCACAAGCGTTTGTGATGTTTGTACAATAGGAGCGGTTGAAAACTCTTTAGAACCGGTTAAAAACCGTTTCTATAGGTCTCCAACACAACCGGCTCTTTATTTTGAACCACCGGTTTATTTTACCGCTTCGGTTGTCTTTAGCATCGCCATTATCTACAACGGTTATAAACCGATTCTAATTATTTAGAAGCGGTTGATAAGTGGTTCTAAAGGCTTTTTAAAACCGCTTCTAAAGGGTTTTTTTTTGTAGTGAAAGCTATGATAGCATTTTCCCCAACTGCAACATAGAGAAAAACCAAGCACATACATATAGACCACAACTTTACAGATCTAATCGTGGCTAACCTATATAGTGATGAAGATGACAAAGGATGGAACCGGGACAACGATCTGAGCTCATGCGGCGGAAGAGTATCACGGTAGCAACGTGGATCTTGCCAACACTAAGCTCACCGACTGACCAACCGTAAGAAAATCTGGCGGCAAGAAGAAGCAACGACAGTGACGAGTTGCTGCCGATGGTGATGGTGGTAGATCCAGCTCTCGGGATCCGAAGCAGAGGTAGAAAAAGAAGGCACCGGAGACAAGACGACGTATCAAGCAGTTGTTAGGTCAGCAGCGTCGCGCGAGGATCATAGTCGATCACAATCGATGTTGGCCGTAGAGCCCCCCGCGTCGAACGTCGGCGATGGATTGAACTCGATGAGATGAGGCCGATCTACTCGATCGGGGAAAACACAAGAAATCGGCAACTCGATCACTGAGTTGGGCTCGCTCGAAAAAGTGCCGGTGAGATCCGCTGTCGGTAGAAGGTCGGCGGCAATTGGTTCTCGAAGCGAGGAGGAGATCAGCCGTGGCGACAACGAGCAGCTCCGGCAGAGTCGGCGATGGTGAGCTCCGGCAGCGACGACGAGGCTGCGGCAGTGAGGAAGAGGGGAAATCACGATCGGGGAAGAAAAATGCAATGGAGAAGGAGAGGGATCGCGACTGGAGGAAGAAATTGCGCGATGAAGAGAAGAGGGAAGAAATCACAATGAGGGAATTGACCAGGTTCGGGTTCGACGACTTTTAAAAGTCGGTCAACGACTTGAGCTAACTCAAGTCCAACCACAACCAACCTAGGTCTAACCCAATCCAGTTCAAGCCCAATTCCAGCCCAATCCGAAACCAGCCCATTGGACTCAATCCAACTAGCTAATCAACCTCATTAGCCCACTAATTAAGCCCAATTAATCCACTAATTAAATCCAATTAATTAAAGGGTTTAATCCATAAATTTTTTTTTCCGTATTTTACAGTGACTACCTGACCCTTGCCTTCCAACTCGGTATCAGTCGACTCTCAAAGGTAATTCACATTTTGAAAAGAAGGTACATGTCTAATAAACTCAACATGTCGTTCCTGTGGTCAACTCAACCATGGTTACGAATAGCAACTAACACACTACATGTCATTCCTGGTTATAAACAACTAAATGCATAAACAACAAAGGATATGAGATAACAATTAGCATACCTTAAACCTCGCATCTCGGAGATGTCCCACAATAGCTAGATCCCAGAATTCACAAAACCAAATCGAGTAAAATAAAGCTCGACATCCGCATGAAATAAAATTCGAAAGTGGACTTCGCAACATAGGGCTCTGATACCAATAAAATTGTCATGCCCCGAGAGTATGCCGAGCCAAAAAATCGAACAGCATCTCCCCTGTACGTGATACAATTCCCTATTGATACATAGCATTCCGACCACAATCACACAACATACAGAAGTATATAACCAAAATCACAGCGGAATACACCAACAATAATAAAAAAATACAAAGACTCAAATACATGCGTATCGGTATGACTTTGACACAACAAGAAAACATGATCGAAACCAAATACATAACAACATAACCGATTACCAAACAACGGAAACGATATAGGATAAAAATCCAAAATATACAACACTAATATGGATTACAATCCAAATACACGAGGTGAGACGGTATCAGCTGGTGGAGCTCCGAGTATCCAAGGATTCTTCTACCTGTTACCTGGGCGACAAGAAAACCCAGGGTCTGTGGTGGTGAGTATAAAACTCAGCGGTAATATGTAAGATAGTGCATGATCAACAACTAAGATATAAAGGGAAATAAATATACAAATGGAGATGAACAAATATATATAGATGGAGATCAATGATATCCAATCATGAAGGTAATGCCAACTAACTATCAGTGTGAATCTAAGCAGTGGATAAACAACCAACTGATCAACTATACATAACGCAATGTACTGGCATACCTGAAGATATGCAACGATACAACTCGTATAACCTGAACACACATACTACCATATAACAAATACAATATGAAAGAACAACACTAAGCATGTAATCAACACACTGCCCTACTAACCTATAAACAACAACATCATCAAACCTGGTCAGTCTTATACAACATCATGATACTGGCCATAGGTGTACAACAGTCCAGTCCAAGTCATACACTGGTATTCCACACACAACAGTATAGATCATGCAAATAACATGCAAGATGATGTACAAGCAAATGCAGCAATCATAGCATAAACAAATGCAACAATACAACAAGCATATATATATAGACTGTATTTATATATACTATGCGTGCACGCGCGCACACACACACACATAAATATATATATATATACAAATGCCCTCACACATGGCACAATGCAAATGCATGGTCATGCCTGCGCACCCCACTCGCTACCACAACCCCAGTGTGGCCTAAGTGGCACGACATGACAACTGTCCCAACTCAACAACAACCATTGTTCTCGAGTGGCCGAGTGGGCAGTATGAATAAGTAACAATAAGCTAAAGAGCTATAAGCTACACAACGGGGGTCCCTGCTGCTGGCCACTCCGACTGACATTACCCATGAGTGGTCGAGTGTCACACACCTAAGATAACTGCACGCGACTCCAACTACCACTATCAAGAGTGGTCGAGTGTGGTACAACAAATGAATTGCCCTCACACTAGTTATTACTACCACGAGTAACTGTGGAGTCAGAATGACTGACGACCCTCTCAACCACAAGGGAGACCAAGTTGCCAATATGCATGTAAATGACATGAATGCACAACCACACATACATCCACAATACACTCTCTACCCAACAGAGAGTCGTATACAACTAACCATCGACCGTGCTAGGACTTCCAGTCCGTAGCGACACACCGTCGACAACCCACACTACCATATACAGACATATGATCCGTAATAGTTATACAACGAAAGATAAGATGATACAACCACTAACTCTACATTAAGGATACCATCCACCCCTGGATGATTGTTTCTGATGACATGAGTCTAATCGACATCTATACTCAGTTATACCCTCCATGGTTAAGCATCTAAAGACCTACATACCACAACATCGATAATTTATAGCAACGATGAACGAAATATGACAACAACAATAATATATCTTAAAGTACAAAGACTTAAGTATCAAGCACAGAATAACATGAGTGGAGTCAAGGTACAATATTAACCATATAGAAACTCATGCACTAGGAATAATCAACTACTTGACCAGGGTAGAATATTACGCACTTGAACTGTAGAATATCCAAACAAATCTCCATGCTCAAAAGACTATCCCGAATCAAAGTCCTGCAATTATAGAACACAAAGAATAACTAAATGTTAGCATAACCCTAATGCTAGAATAATTCCCTACATCACATTCTAACAAAGTATCCACATAAATCCATCCATCGGATATATAGCAACTACACTTCTTCCATTAACTATTAATCAATGAATCCAATAATAACCGGCTATAGATCTAACATTACATCTATAATAATCTAAATCCGAACTTACCAGGTTTAGCTTCACTTCACAGTTTCTTAATCCAATTTGTGAGAAACCTGATCTGCCCAATCAGTTTAACTTCAAGCAAAACCCATTAGATTAGCTAAACCTAACAATCAAGCCAATCAATTGTATAGGTTTGTACTAAATTCAATTAATCAAAACCCCACACGTCGTTACCTCCATTCTCTGCCCAAGGAGGTAAAGTGGCATTCTCGACCGAGGAAGGGAACAAGTAACCATGACAACAATCTAGTCGCAAGAGATAAAAACCAACACTAATGTTGTTCTAGGCCGGAAAGGAGAGGCAGCGGCTAGCACCCACGGCATAAGCCCAACTGGAACAGGGGAATTGGTCAGCAATAGAAATGATGATAGTGCTAGAATCGCCGAACTGACAGAGACTTGGAAGACAACGATCTGCACACGATCGCCCTTAATGATAACTGATTGGCAGTAGTAGACAGCCCGTCATCGCATGATCTGGCTGGGTCGACAGTGATGGGGCAGCAACCACAAACGGTTGAGAGGGAAGCACCGAAGGAATGGAGCCGCAGCTCCATCACGACTGGGCTTGCGACGAGGGCACAACAACGATCAAGTTCACGATGGCGACTACAGTGGTTGGAGGAGCTTGCCACGGTGAAGGCATCGTTGATCTAGCCTCTCGATTTGGTGGTCGATGATGACAGATGCTTGAAAGGAGGTGTGGACCTTGACGAAGGTGTCAATCGCAAGGGATCGACGACAATAGGAAGGCGATGACAATGAAATGACCCGACGAGCTAGCTCAGGCGGCGACGAAAAGAGTGTCGCATGCGGGCGACTGCAACCGTGACTGGCCGGAAGGCCTACGCTGGCTGCGGTGCATGCTGCGACGGTGGCGATGAAAGGGGCAATGGGCGGTGGCAACAGGTGCGCACACGGGGAGAAGACGACGACAACTCGATCGCGATGGCGACGCGGCGTTGTGACTACGGACTACGGCGTCGGGTTACATGAGAGAGGGGAAAACGGAAAGAAATTGGAAAAATAAAACCTAGGTTTAGGTACTTAAACATTAGGTTAATGATACTTATTAATTCCCATAAACAGGTTCTACCAAAGCCTATTTATTTTATCCCCATAAAAGATTATAAAACTTCTGTTTAAATCCAAAAAAAATTCTAAAAATTCCTAGAAAATTATATAAGATAATTTCTTAATTAATAAGGGGTATTTTATTTTTCGATATCTTACATCCTCTGCTTCAGCCCCTCACAGTTTGATTCTCTTGCAGAAAATATGCCCTCGACCCTTTCTCTAGTTGCAGGATCTTCTAGTTCTCAACAAATCTCTGCTAATGTATCTTCCCCAATACAATAATCACTCATTGAGAGGGAAGATATGCGAGAGTTGATATCCCCGCGCGGAGATTTATAAGATAAGAAGAATTTTCAAGAAAAAGTATGACAATCATATCAGAAACATATTAAATCATACAAAAACCAAAGATAAAAAAGCCACACTGCAAAATTGAGGAGAATTAGAATAAGATTGTTGAATATTGGGCATCAGAGGATAGAAAATGAAGTAGTGAACAAAATAAGAAAAATCAACTTTTAATTATGGTGCTTTATCTATGACGTATGTGGGTGGGTCAATCAATATCAATGAACATAGACATCGATTGGTGAGTTTTTTCAAATCCTAATTTTTGAATCTAATACGCACTAATTTATTATTTATAATGATATTTGTTTAGGCCCAGAAAATGGGGACTAAGCTATTATTAATAGACACTTTCACACATACATTCCAAAAGAAAGATAAGACGTGGAGTGGGGAGAAAGCTAGAATAATGAAGGTTTGTAATTTAAAAAATTTAAATTTTTATGTTAGTATTTAACTTTTTTTCTTTCAAAACAAGAGAAATACGATGAACTTGTACAGAGAAATTATTAAATATGGAAATTTAAAATACTAAATTAAATAGCCAAAATTTAGGAAAATAATCCTAGGAATTATTTTGAGATTTTCATAGAATTTTAGAAATTTTTTCAGATTTTTTCTGGAATTAAACGGGGTTTATACGGGATATTTATGGGGATAATTAAATTAAGGGGGAAGGTTAGGGATTTATTAAAACCTAATCTAGGTTAATTTCTTATAAAAGGGGGTAATCCAGTTTATCGCGCTCAACTTCTTCTTTTTCTCGCGATTTACCCACCCCGACCCCTCCGCCGCATCTTCTCCACGCGCAGTCATCTCTACGCCGCAACCTCGATTTTCCTGATCCCTCTTCTCCTTCTTCTCTTCATTGCCACACCGCCGCCTTTTTCTCCGCATCCGATCTCCGTGTGACGCATCGGCCGACTTCCCTTCTACGCGCGTGCCACTCATCTCCTTTTCCTTGTGCTCGCACTAGTCGCCATCGAGCTCGAGCATCCGAGCGGCTCATTCGCTAGCTCGGAGGTACAACGCCAACAACAACTAGCCCGATCGCAACTTCCTTCTTTCTCTTTGTCATCGTCGTCTTATTCGCACGAGCACTGGATTTGATGTTGCTGCTAGATCTGATCAAATGTTGTCGCCGACTCGATTGCCACGGTCAGCTCTGTAATCACCGTTTCCTTGCATCGTGAGTTCTGTCCGACGATGGTGCCTTCGGTGATTCCAGTTTGATTCCGATCTTGGGTCCGTTTGTGTTTCTTTTGTGCTCAGGCTCGCCGCAACTTGCTTCTAGGGCTGTGATTTTTGTCGGAGCTAGTGGCGTTTTGGGCAGTGGATTTTTGTCGGCGAACAGGACAGTTGGGGAGAAACTGAATTTTTGGTATATCTCTCGTTTCCCTCTTTTTTTATTATTCTGTCTAGTGTAATTGGTATGGATTGTAATCATTGAATGAACGTGGGTGCATTGTTGAGTTCATATGGGATGTAGGAGGGTGGATTGGAGCGGTGGCAGGTTGATCAGTTGAGTAGGTTGGACGGAGGATGGCTAGGTCGTGGGTTTCGGTTGGAGGGTCAGAACTTTGTGTCTTGGCTGAGTGAGAAGGGATTGTTGTGTGTTGTAATAGTTGTGCGTGTTCTATGAGTGGGTTGGGAACGAGCTGGGGAAGCTCAGTTCCGGTAAAGAGAGTTGTGGATGGTAAGATAAGCTCAATTGAGGATGAATCGGGTGATTGGGGTTTCTAATTCGTATTCGATAAAAGGATGCGAATATAAAAACTATATAGTAGTAATTTAGCACGTTGTCGTGTGATTGAATTTGATGGTAATTATGTTATATGCAGGTTTCGATCACGAGACAGGTCTACGGGCGTAAAGATAGTTGGTATTCTTCATAGCAGGCGGGTATCTTTGACTTATCTTCTTTTATATATTGTCATATTGTGGTGCATTGTTTACTATAGCTAGTAGTAGTTTTCTATGCTTATCAACTGCCCTGGTATGTCACTACCTAGTACGTGTTGTAGTCGTGTCATCTGCTTATTATATTATGCTCTATCACTTTGATACTTGTTATTTGTTTATTTAGTACTAGAGTAGTGACATACCTTACATACTGGGCATTGGATGAATAATGAATATAACTTGCATGTGTACATAGACTTATGTACTTAGGTTATTTGATATGGTCTCCTATTGGTACATACCATAGGTAGTCATGGATTGATAGGTGTATCGTGCATTAGTGACATGCACCATCTTGCATTATTGCATGACCGACGATCATCGACTCCTCAGTAGGAGGTGATGCTACTTAGTAGTTGAGCTCATCGTCAGTTACATTATCTACACACACAACCACTCGTGGTGTAATATATCGAAAAAAAATTAAAATAATATAATGTCATATACTAATGATATAATTATAAACGAGATAAATAAATTTATTTATTTATTTATTTTTAAGGAATTTAGTTATTTAGTTTGAGGATAAGATTTTGATAGATTGGACTACGTCTAATCATATTATCTAATCCGTTGATTAAATTAATTAATATATGGTTATTAAATCCTAGGTTAGGATTTATAAGGAAAAAAGAGAAATTAGGGATTTCTCATCCCGTTTTCCTCTTTTCCTCCTCGTCTTCTAGCGAGCCCAATCCAGCGTCGTTGCCTCTTCTTGCATCGTCGTGTGTGCCCCCCTTGCCCAGTCTACCGTCACGATCCACCCACGCAAGCACAACGATGAATTCCATCGCCGGCGCCTGCAGCGAGCTCTTCCAACTGCCGTAGGCATGCATTGCGCGTCCGCCGCCGCCGTATTCAGCGATCCCCTTTTCCTTTTCTTGCGCCTACCGACACACACCACAGACACCTGGCCACTGGCCACCCTGTCCCACTCCGCGGAGGATTTCGATCGTGCATCGCTCTCTGCCACTGCCATCGCACTACCAGCCAACGACGTCGCCCTTGGCGTTGCCGGCCTCACCACCAGACAATGTCGACCTCGTAGGACGATCACCAACGGAGTCGCGACAACTGCGCGACTGTCGACCTGCGGCAACCACACTGCCACTGCGTTGATTCCACACCATAACCGTCGGAGTAGTTACTTTCGGCGCTGCCAGGAACCTCGTCGTCGACTCCCGCTCAGCTACGATCGAAAATCCGATGATCGCCGATTGAAATCGAGGAAGGAGAAGGTTCGGCTTTAGCGTATCAATTAAGTGAGTGAATTGATAGGATGTTGTTCATTTGTTTTTGGTTTATCAGATTTAATTAATTTATTTGCTATGATTTATTAATCAAAAGTTGTGATCAATTGATTTAGTGGGCTAGGGAAAAAAAATGGATATCTTTGAGTTAATTAAGGGTGGGTGATTAATCTATTAATTGAAATCAATTAAATTAGCTTAAGTTTGATTAAATAGTTCGGGTTAAATTGAATTGTTGTTTGACTAATAAAATCTAGATTAATTAGATCTTGATTAATCAGGTGATGTGAAAGAGGGGTGTTGTTAAACTATGAGTTAAGGTAATTGATATAATTAATTAGTTAATTAAAATAGAGTAATTAATTAATTGAATGGATTAATTATAACAGAGTTGGAAGCTGAAGCAAATCCTCGGATTGGAAGATAGCTGGCATTCGATAGTTAGAGGTTTTGGTCACGAGACAGATCCACGAGCTTAAAGATAGTTGGTATTTCTTTATATCAGGCGGGTATTTTGATTTATCTTTTAGATAATGTCATATTGATATGCTTAGTTGGTTATACCTTGCAATATTTTTTATGTTTAACTGCCTTGTATGTTATTGTGCCTACTTGATACATGCATTTGATCAGCTTTTAGTTATACCTTCCCTGTTTTATTTAGGTCATTGATATGTCCTATTTGTTGTGCATATTATTCGAAGTCATATTTTAGTTGGTGTTACATGCTTTAGTGTCATGCACCATCTTGCATGATTGCATCATGGCTGGACGGGGTTCCTTTGTAGTTGAGCCCACAACCAGTTACATGTTTTGCACACAAAACCACTCATGGGTTAATGGTACATCAGGAGGGTGTGTATAATAGCTCTGTTAGGCTCCGCTGGTCCGCTCATGGGTAGTGATGAGGCAGCGTGGTAGCTGGCAGGGATCCCTCCTCTGGTCTACGACACCAGAAGATGAGAGCTTTGCTCCCCCACTCTGTTTGGGGCGGGAGGATAGGTGTACTCCGATAGCATCCTATTCATTCGGTCACTCAGGAGTAGTGATGGCAGAGTGCACAGTTGTCATAGCCCTACCCACTCGGCTTCACCATCGCGTGTGAGGTGGCTGACTGGCGTCAGGGGTGACCATGTCATTTGCATCGCATGCATATTGCATGGATGACATTTGTTTGTGTTTGCTGCATTTTGGTTGCTGCCTTGGTTGTTACATATGATTGACATGCATACAGGATGCATTATGTATTTGGTCGGACGACCTTATTTCTGCTAGTATGGCTCATACTTCTATGTCAGGATAGGAGATTCAGATATGTACAGTCTTTCTGTAGCTTTTCCTTGCATTTTTGCTATTATTGATCAGGAGACTGTACTGGCATGATTATTATTGTTAGTTATATCTTACTATGCATATCGACTATTATCCGCTGAGTTTATTAAACTTACCCCATTGCTTTATATTTATTTCAGGATAAAACTACCAGGAGAGTCCAGCTGCCAAACCCCCTCGTCATGATGGTTTTTGTTATTGGATTTATGGTTTCAGTTTTTGACTAGAATACATGTTTAGGATTTGTGTTTTGATTATGTACTTGTGGATGTTTTGGGTGATATTTGTTATGTTCTTATGGACTTCTATTCGAACTTTTATTCGGTTGGTTTGGTTGAGTATTCCTGCTCAGATGGCAGAAGGGGTAGGTCTAGATGTTGTAGATCTTTTATTTACATTGGTTGTTGGACTGAGGCCCATTTATGATATATATGTGTGGTTTATGTTCCGGTCATGTTGACCGATGTATAGTAGGCCGTGTGGGCCTTGTATTCAAGATTCGTATTGTCACTTGTACAGGGGAGATGCTGCCGGATTTTCGTCTGGCATGGACTCCCTCGGGGCGTGACAATTTATTTGGTATCAAAGCCAGGTTCCAATTTCCTTAGGGTCTTTGGGTTTTCGGAGTTAGCCACATTTGGCAGGTTAACTTGAGTATTTTCGGATTTGTACGGATTTCCGATGATTTTTATGTTTCAGAAATTTGAGGTATTATTGATGAGGTTAATTTGGGGATTTGGCGGTGACAGGACATCTCCAGACGGCTAACAGGTGAATAAATTCTAGAGATAAATTCTCTAGATTTAGTGCATGATGATATGATTACGTTACTTATGTGGTTTAGGGTATATATGCGCTTGATACTCTATAGTGTATTGCTTTGATTTTGTATTGGCATGACCCCCTTTAGATATACCCTAATTAATTTTCAGCCATTGATTTCCATTAGTATGACTATGCTGTTGTTTATTAGATATCGTTGTTATGTGTATACTTGGTTAGGTGTTATTGCGGTGGATACAATGATTAAGACTAGTAGAGATAAAATAACTTAGATGAGGTTATTCCGTAGGAGCAGATCTCAGGAATGAAACATTTGTAAAAAAAAAACCCTAGGTGTTGGAACCCTAGGCGTAATAACCCGGATGTGCTTATTGGTATATGTTTATCCATTTACTATTTCAGTTGATATGGTGATCGGACTAGTAGAGGTCGTATGATTAGGATGCGATTAATCCTTAGACGGTATATAACATTGTTCATATCTCGGCTGCCAACTATATCTGTCACGCCCCGAGAGCATGCCGAGCCGAAAATCAAACGGACGACATCTCCCCTGTACGTGGCAACATTTCAGGTTAATACAAGGCCCATATGCCCACAATAACAACAATATATATATATATCAAAACAACTACTCAAAAATACAGCGGAAACATACCACAAAAATACCACAATCTCACACATGCATACCGGTATGATTAATACACCACAACAACACGAAATCTCGACAAAATCTAAATATACAACATATACATCACGAAAACTCTAAAATACAATGCACAACGGACGGAAGGCCCAAAACAAGACACGGGAGCCTCGGTGGTGAGATGAGACGATGTCAGCCGGCGGTGCTCCAAGTCACACGGTCTTCTACTCATGCATGTAAAACCTGTGGTCCGTGGGGGGTGGTGAGTAAAACTCAGCAGGTAATAGAAAAACATGTATATATGTCATATCACATGTATTTTCAACAACATACTCTAGAAGTACAACAGGTATATCAGCATAGTATATAAATACAAGCATATACCGTCTAACCAAATAAACAACATAAAAATGCATATATACCAAGTTCGCTACGCTACTCGATCCAACTCAACATATATCCAACATATATATATATAATAGAAGAGTAGATCAACTCACAATATACTCTAGCTATAGGTCAAGGTATCTAATGATCCTCTAACACATATACCAAGATCTACACAATCAGATAACATATGCAAGAAGCATGCATGAATATGATGTACAATCAAATGCAAAGAAGCATAATACAATCAAGTGCAACATCACAATAAGCATATATATATAGATCAGATCTATATGTATATTAATCTCAACATCCATATATATATATACATACATATATGTATATATATGGTAATATGCAAAGCGCCATAAGATACGCAAGAATGCAAAGATGCATGGTCATGCTCGCTCACTTAAAGCTACCACTTTACCCCAAGCAGGGCCTAGGTGGCACGACATGACAAATGTCCCAACTCACACCAACCACTGCTATAGAGTGGTCGAGTGGGCAGTATGATCAAGTAGCATAAGAGCGTAAAGAGCTCGCTACACAACGGGGGTCCCTGCTGTTGGCCACTCCGACTAACACTACCAATGAGTGGTCGAGTACCACGCACCCAGGACAACTGCCTGCAACTCCAACTACCACCGTCTATAGTGGTAGAGTGCGGCACAACAGATGCTTTGCCCTCACACCAGTTACTCCTCAAGGAGTGCTCTGGGAGGCAAGATGACTGACGACTCTCTCAACCCCAAAGGAGACTATATCGTCAGAATGCATGCAAATGACATGTGTATGCTGTCACACGTACATCCATCTACCACAGACTCTCTGTTCAGCAAAGAGTCATACCCATCTAATCAATACTCTCTATCCTATAGAGAGTTATACTCAACAGATCGACGCACTCTCTATCCTGTAGAGAGTCGTACTCGACTGATCCTAACTCTCTCTCCAATAGAGAGTCGTACTCGACTGATCATAACTCTCTCTCCAATAGAGAGTCGTACTCCACTGATCGATGCACTCTCTATCCGCTAGAGAGTCGTACTCAACTAATCATATCAAGCTGGGACCACCGGTCTGCAACGACACTCTAATCACCCTTCACTTAACCATTACACAACTCATGGTTGGTAACAGTATGCAACATACAGGTATTGGAAATAAATCCTACATTTAGGGCATTACCTACCCATAGATGACCTTTTTCCAATTTATAAATTGGGTCATCCCTCGTACTAACATTTACACCCTACTAAACATCTAGGTCAATTTACATCACATCTATAACTCCGAAATCATGATAGGGTATATGTGATATCAACAATTGAGCATAAATATATCCAACGATAAGTTCAAGCATACGATAATAAGAGCAGGGTCAAGGTGATATGAACACCTAACATGCTCATATCTATGACTAAATCTGAATGCAATACATCTACCCGGACTAGGTAGGAAATTACCCACCTATTAAATATCTCCGCTATAATGAAATCTTCACGGTCGCGGTCCTGTCTCGTATCCATGTCCTTCAACCGTTGCAATCAACCACAACTTCATGATTCCTTCCAATGAATCCAATTAATCTCATCAACATTCCTGTTAATCCTATACAACATTTCCAGCCAATAAAATACTCTTCTATCAACACAAACATATCATTAATTCAAACTAAACCACAACAATAATAATGATATGTATTCATAAATCATCTAGACCCAACTCACCTTGCTTATCCTCAATTACTAAAACCTCTGGATCCCATATTGAAATTTCTGAATCTAGGATGATTGAACTCATCCTGCCGGAATCCCCTAAACCTGGTAATGATAAAGAACAATCCATTCAACCAAAAATCATATTAGCTACAACTAAATCATATCACAACCCAATCATACCACCATTGCCTCAATCCAGATGAATTGAAGAAAACCTCCAAATTCTAACACCTGCAATAGAAATCTAATGATAAGGTCCTCCATCGCCATTCACCACAATCGATCTAATTCTACCTCATTAAATCCACAATTAAGAAAATGATTGCTAAGGGAATACGAGATAGGAAGCAAATCACAGAATCGGTGAGGAAGAAAAGGATCAGATCATTAATACCCCTTTACTCTTGCCCGCTCACTCCAAAATCCCTTTGGCCGAGCTCCTCCCTGTCTTGGCGACAGACGTTGCAACACTTATCAGTAGGCGCTATGACTCGTGAGCAGGAAAGGACGGCGCTGGTGAGGCAGAAAGGGAGGAGTGGCGACAACAACTCTGTCGCTCACGGCGAAGACCTAGGCAAGGAGCAAGCGATCCGACCCTGCAGCAACGATGGCCAAAGGTGGTGGTCGTCGGCGGTCGAGGGCAGCGCGGGCGGACGCGAGGTGGTCGCCTGGCCGCGAGGTCGGGGATGGTCGCGGGCGGCGGCGGCTGTCCGACGACGGGCAGCGTTGAGTGGCGCGGAGACACAGCGGCGGTGGCAGGGCTACGACGGCGAAACGAGGAACCGAGAGGGAACTTTGCCGATTCAGCGACCAACGCGATCGGAAACTAGGGATCGGAGGAAAAGGAGAGGATCACGCGACGAAACAGAGTAAGGGAGATGGAAATCGTGGCGTGAAGAAAACAGAAGAAATCGAGGAAATAGGGATCGACAAAGAAGAGAAGTCGATCGGGCGGAGAAGAGAGAAACGGTCCATCGGGGAAAAACGGAACCATGGAAAAATAAACATTTCGCACGTAGGTTAATTAAACCTATTAATTCCTCAATAGATAGTCTAAACTGACTTTATAAAAGCCTCCGTTTAAATCCAAAAAAAAAATTTCTAAAAATTCCATAGGGTATTCTCCTGATTACCCAACATTATTTTATTAATATTATTATTATTTTTTTCGGTATTTTACATTCTCCCCCACTAATAAAAATTTGGTCCCCAAATTTCGTACTAACATGCAAGAATTTACTTCAAGCAAGTTTCCGAAAGGACCACATACCTTCCTCAAGTGACCAGATGAGACTATCGAGCTCGGATAGTATCTTTCAGCTCCCACATAGCCTCCTCATCAGTATGATGTTGTCATCCAACCTTTACGAGTCGGATGGTTTTCGTCCCACTCCTGTTGCTCCTTGCGACCCAGGCTCCACCCTGAAATCTTCTCGTAAGTCGCATTAGACTGAGGTAGAATTCGGAACCTCTTTCAAAACATAATCAACATGCGACACATATTTCCTCAGTATAAAAACAGGAAATACGTTGTGAGCACCCGCAAGTGTCGGAGGTAAAGCCAACCGACAAGCTACAACTCCATAATCCGCGACACAAGATCTGAATAGATCCTCCAACGCTAATGTCATGCCTGCATACCCATCATCCCACGGATGAAATGTTGCACTAAGCCAAGCTCGTGCCCATAGTCCGGGTGCACTCCAAAATCGCAAGGTAAAACGTGGGTCTCTATCAGATATAGTACTCAAAAGTACCCCACGCAATCCGATAATCTTCCGACAATTCAACTCTGCCGGATGATCCAACGAGTACATTCTACGCATAGGCAGAAGGTGAGCTGACTTGGTTAGTCGATCCATGATCGCCCAAATCGCATCACATCCTTTACGAGTTCTAGAAAATCTCCCAACGCAGTCTATTGTACTGAGCTCCCACTTCCATTCTGGTATCGAAATTGTTTAGAGCAATCCAGTGAGTTTTTGATGTTCAGCCTTCACCTACTGGCATACTAAACATCGAGCAGCAAAATCTGCTATAACTCTCTTTATACCATTCCACCAGTATAAACATTTCCAATCTCAGTACCTCCAAGTACCACCAAGGTACATAGCCCATCTCGGATGATGTGCTTTCTGTAGCAACTCCGGAACCCACTATCTTTATCAGAGACGGGGAATTATTTTCTCAAAGGAGGAATCCATCAACCATTCAAAATCCACTCTACCACACACTCTGTAAGTGCATGGAAGACTATAGCGTTGTTGCCATTGTTCAATTTGTTCGCGTACCTCAAAGAACTCTATAGTGGCTACCAGTAGCTAGTCAAAACTCCATGAGCACTTCTGCTCCATATCACTACAAATCCAAATAATAACTACTAAAGTCACGTCATGTATATGACAGACTATCTCGTAGTTTCTTAACTGACGTAGGCATAAGATATGCCTCATTCAACTGTATCGGAATCATTCCGATCCCTGAAACGATACATCCCCGTACAACCTCCTTTTATCCACTCCGGACGGATTAACTAATACTCGTGTAAAAGTTAACCACCGTCTAGGTCTTGTAACCCATTTCACCAGTTTTTGACTAAATGATTTCCATCATCACCTTTGTCAAACAAGTCCGTGGTATAGTAATGCCAAGCATTCTATCCACATCTACGGAATTAACCAAAACATATAAGGAAAACCACCATCTACGGTGGTCGAGTGCGCAACTCCAACTACCACAATCAACAAAGGGTCGTTACAACCCAACAACTGATCCAATCGTGTCCAGGATACACGATTCTCAAATCCAGTGGCGACTAAATCGTTAATTAGTCTAACAACTTAATCAAAACTCATACAATTCATATCAATTATGAAATTGTCGTCTTTACACACTTGCATTCCCTTTACTCTACATTGATGATATATCAATCATCACAACGACAATGATAATTGTATGACACCATGTCAATACAATATCAACACTCCAGTCGTAAACCGATCCTAGGGTATACACAGGTGTCTTTAGCTGATCTAAACAGATCATTTATCCTCAACGGAGGATATTCATCATGACAACTACTGTATTCCATCATCGATAATCGATGCATACTTTCAAAGGTTTATCTCTCTTTCAACAAAGAGTTTCGGATCTTCTCAAGGAGGAATACTGGGATAGATAAATATCCCTTCCAACATCTCCTATAATCACAACTTACGTTCCTCTAATTTCTATAGTGTTTAACAACACTGATACCAACAAAAATATCACTCGATACGTGACCTTCGATACCAGACTATTTTCGCAATCATTTCGATCGCCTACTCCACTTGCCTAAGCAACGACAAGTCTTGGAGTTCATCCGAAGCTACATCCAAAGGCTCTCAGATTATACGCACATCTTAGAGACATACTATATCATAATCTCAACAATTTGACCATCCGCAAGGATATGTCTATAGTAAAAGTATGTCTATCAAAGTCTAAGGGTTTCCCTTGACTTCTTAATTGTTGGTCCACTTCTCACCTGACGGTAGAGATACCACCGACCTTAAGTCGATGTAAATGACCCCTTCTAATCCAAACAAAGAATGTTCTAGACTAAAATACCCGTAAACTACAGGTATCTCTCAATATATTAACTCAGAAGGTAAACTAGAGTAATACCCTGGGCGATCAAATATCTGTTGATCCGATCCAAAAAGGTTCCCCGCAGGTCTCCGCCTTTCTCCGAAGAGAATAAGATCAGATCCAACAGTTCGCGACAAAGCGGTCACATTTCTACGATGAATGATCCGAGGATCTTGCTAGATCGTCTGATCACATCCCTAAATCCTACGAGCTACAACTGTAGAATACAAAATACATACGACCACCGTCGTATACTCTCTCATCTGTACTAAGAAAATCATATCTGGGGGGTAACTGTTGTTGTCTGCATGAGTCTTCCATGATGTCTTCTGCTGATACTCCTGCATAAGTCACTTCCTCTGGAGGGAAGTATCAAAGAACTCCAACCACGCTTGAAGTGGTAGATCGCTGCTGATGAAATAACCCAATCTTCGGTGTCGATCTCTGCTGTCGAGATGGTGTATCATCTTCCCGGAATATCCCGGATAGTCTTCAACTGAGTCTTCAAAGTACACCTCCTCCACTGTACTGGTCGCTCACCATAGCAACAGCTGAACTGATCCAACATATAATCTGACTTCACTTATCTTCGTGATCTGCACTGCACGCACACAATCCCTTCGAAGTCTTTGTTCTGATTGTGCTGATATCCACGAGAACATCTTGATGATCTGCGGTTGGTCTTCTATAATCGGGAAGTAGCTCAAAGTCTATGACTCCGATCTTGCTCCTTTATCCAACAGTCGGAGACTTCTGACTCTATTAAGTTGACCCGTAATATTTGCTTACCGGTCTCCAACTCTTAAACCCTTGTACGGAGTCATTTCTAAACTCCTGTCTCAATCCAACATCTTCCGGCAGGATCTGATAGAAGATCCCGACATCCTAATCCAACTATAAGCCAATAACTCTGGGTGGCTTTAATCATCCATTCATCTTCTTGAGCTATTAGGTGATCGTAACCTCTGCAAGTCTCACGACTCTACACAGTACACTATTACTAATCGAACACCCTTTCTTGAAGCTCAAGAATTCCTTACAATGTGTCACTAAAAGTGACACGGGGAAATACTCTCTTCCAACATCACTAAATAATGATCAAGTGATATATTATTTTCCGAAGATTATTTTCTGCATTTAATACCAAATACCGGCTTGATCCCGATAATGGTACGCAAATAACTCTTCTTTCTCGGTATAACATGAGTTAAGTACTCAAGAGTACTCTCAAAGTTATACATCTCAGTACGAACAACTCAGGGATAAAATCCCTATGAAACTCCATAACCTAGCCTTCCGCTATCTGCATCAACAATAGTCTACAAGTCTGTTCATTACCCACAGGTAATGATCTGACTAGTACAGTTAGTGGAAATCTCGAAGACCGTAGTCTCTGATTTCCATAATAAATGGCCTGCTTTTCCGACTCGATCACGGCTCAGGTAAATCACCTCCTCGACACATGTTCAAGACTCACAGACTCAACAGGTTATTCCCGTGGTCAACTCATACCACGGTTACGAATAATAACCAACACACTATAGGTTATTCCCTGGTATAAGCATCTAAATGCATAGCCAACATAACCGGAAGTATAAACCCTAAAGGTCACTCCGGTTGGTCGCCTCGGTGGACGAGTCTGCACAGGTGTCATAACTATACTGTATACACCTACTGATCAAGTTTAGATAAATATCTACTAAACCATAAGTTATCAGGAATTCTTACCTCGTGCTGCTTGGAGCTCAGGCCGTTGTCCATCTCATCTCAAAAATCAAAACCGAATAAATTGACTCCCGAAAATCCAAGACTCGACACAAAAATAACATTGTATGGCATCGCAGAACCTTGGGCTCTGATACCAATAAAGTTGTCACGCCCCGAGAGCATGCCGAGCCGAAAATCAAACGGACGACATCTCCCCTGTACATGGCAACATTTCGGGTTAATACAAGGCCCGTATGCCCACAATAACAACAATATATATATATCAAAACAACTACTCAAAAACACAGCGGAAACATACCACAACAATACCACAATCTCACACATGCATACCGGTATGACTAATACACCACAACAACATGAAATCTCGACAAAATGTGAATATACAACATATACATCACGAAAACTCCAAAATACAATGCACAACGGACGGAAGGCCCAAAACAAGACACGGGAGCCTCGGTGGTGAGATGAGACGATGTCAGCCGGCGGTGCTCCAAGCTGTCACGAAGTCTTCTACCTGTTACCTGGGCGAAAGAAAACCCAGGGTCCGTGGGGGGTGGTGAGTAAAACTTAGCAGGTAATAGAAAAACATGTATATATGTCATATCACATGTATTTTCAACAACATACTCTAGAAGTACAACAGGTATATCAGCATAGTATATAAATACAAGCATATACCATCTAACCAAATAAACAACATAAAAATGCAGACATACCTGAAATCTGCTATGCTACTCTAATCCAACCTGAACATATATCCAACATATATATATATATATATATATATATATATATATATATATATATATATAACAGGAAGAGTAGATCAACTCACAATATACTCTAGCTACAGGTCAAGGTATCTAATGGTATGTCCAACACATATATCAGTACCCGACACAACCGTATAACATATGCAGGAAGCATGCATGAATATGATGTACAATCAAATGCAGCAAGCACAATACAATCAAGTGCAACATCACAATAAGCATATATATATAGACTGTATCTATATGTATATTAATCTCAAACATCCATATATATATATATACATACATATATGTATCTATATATGGTAATATGCAAAGCGCCATAAGATACGGCAATGCAGCATGCATGGTCATGCCTGCTCACCCCTACTCGCTACCACGACCCCAGTGTGGCCTAGGTGGCACGACATAACAACTGTCCCAACTCACACCAACCACTGTTATAGAGTGGCCAAGTGGGCAGTATAATCAAGTAGCATAAGAGCGTAAAGAGCTCGCTACACAACGGGGGTCCCTACTGTTGGCCACTCCGACTAACACTACCAATGAGTGGTCGAGTACCACGCACCCAGGACAACTGCCCGCAACTCCAACTACCACCTTCTATAGTGGTAGAGTGCGGCACAACAGATGCTCTGCCCTCACACCAGTTACTCCTCAAGGAGTGCTCTGGGAGGCAAGATGACTGACGACTCTCTCAACCCCAAGGGAGACTATATCGTCAGAATGCATGCAAATGACATGTGTATCTTGTCACACGTACAACCATCTACCACAGACTCTCTGTTCAGCAAAGAGTCATACCCATCTAATCAATACTCTCTATCCTGTAGAGAGTTGTACTCAACAGATCGACGCACTCTCTATCCTGTAGAGAGTCATACTCGACTGATCCTAACTCTCTCTCCAATAGAGAGTCGTACTCGACTGATCATAACTCTCTCTCCAATAGAGAGTCGTACTCCATTGATCGATGCACTCTCTATCCGCTAGAGAGTCGTACTCAACTAATCATATCAAGCTGGGACCACCGGTCCGCAGTGATACTCTAATCACCCTTCACTTAACCATTACACAACTCATGGTTAGTAACAGTATGCAACATACAGGTATTGGAAATAAATCCTACATTTAGGGCATTACCTACCCATAGATGACCTTTTTCCAATTTATAAATTGGGTCATCCCTCGTACTAACATTTACACCCTACTAAACATCTAGGTCAATTTACATCACATCTATAACTCCTAAATCATGATAGGGTATATGTGATATAAACAATTGAGCATAAATATATCCAACGATAAGTTCAAGCATACGATAATAAGAGCAGGATCAAGGTAATATGAACACCTAACATGCTTATATCTATGACTAAATCTGAATGCAATACATCTACCCGTACCAGGTAGAAAATTACCCACCTATTAAATAGCTCCGCTATAATGAAATCTTCACGGTCGCGGTCCTGTCTCGTATCCATGTCCTTCAACCGTTGCAATCAACCACAACTTCATGATTCCTTCCATTGAATCCAATTAATCTCATCAACATTCCTGTTAATCCTATACAACATTTCCAGCCAATAAAATACTCTTCTATCAACACAAACATATCATTAATTCAAACTAAACCACAACAATAATAATGATATGTATTCATAAATCATCTAGACCCAACTCACCTTGCTTATCCTCAATTACTAAAACCTCTGGATCCCATATTGAAATTTCTGAATCTAGGATGATTGAACTCATCCTGCCGGAATCCCCTAAACCTGGTAATGATCAAGAACAATCCATTCAACCAAAAATCATATTAGCTACAACTAAATCATATCACAACCCAATCATACCACCATTGCCTCAATCCAGATGAACTGAAGAAAACCTCCAAATTCTAACACCTGCAACAGAAATCTAATGATTAGGTTATAGGGTATCCTTTAGCTGGTTCACCTATCTCAACCTTCCAACCACCGGACTGTATCGAGGTCCTCCATCCCCTGCCATTCACCACAATCGTATCTAATTCTACCTCATTAAATCCACAATTAAGAAACAGAATGATTGCTAAGGGAATACCCGTAGATAGGAAGCAAATCACAGAATCATTTGCACATTCGTTTGCGGTGAGGAAGAAAATGATCAGATCATTAATACCCTTTTACTCTTGCCCGCTCACTCCAAAATCCCTTTGGCCGAGCTCCTCCCTGTCTTGGCGACAGACGTTGCAACACTTATCAGCAGGCGCTATGACTCGTGAGCAGGAAAGGACGGCGCTGGTGAGGCGGAAAGGGAGGAGCGGTGACAACAACTCTGTCGCTCACGGCGAAGACCTAGGCAAGGAGCAAGCGATCCGACCCTGCAGTGGCGATGGCCAAAGGTGGTGGTCGCTGGCCGCATGCGCAGGGGCGGCGGGACGCGAGGTGGTCTGCCCTGGCCCGCGAGAGGTCGTGGATGGTCGCGGGGCAGCGGCAGTGGCTACGATGGAGGTCGGGCAGCGTTGAGTGGCGCGGAGACGCAACGGCGGCGGTAGGGCTGCGACGGCGAAACGAGGAACCGAGAGGGAACTCTGCCGATTCAGCGGCCAACGCGATCGGAAACTAGGGATCGGAGGAAAAGGAGAGGATTGCGCGACGAAACAGAGGAAGGGAGATGGAAATCGTGGCGTGAAGAAAACAGAAGAAATCGGGGAAATAGGGATCGACAAAGAAGAGAAGTCGATCGGGCGGAGAAGAGAGAAACGGTCCATCGGGGAAAAACGGAACCATGGAAAAATAAACATTTCGCACGTAGGTTAATTAAACCTATTAATTCCTCAATAGATAGTCTAAACAGACTTTATAAAAGCCTCCGTTTAAATCCAAAAAAAAATTTCTAAAAATTTCTAAAAATTCCATAGGGTATTCTCCTGATTACCCAACATTATTTTATTAATATTATTATTATTATTTATTTTTTTCGGTATTTTACAATATCACCCATTCGTGGTTGAGAAAAGTTTACGGTAAAGTTTACCTATAGGGGCTTTATATATTAGTGGTCAATCGTGCCTTTAAATCATGGTTGAGATGACCTATCGTAAAGTTATACTTTTGCATTATTCGTTCGGAGTTAGTGATATTTATATGACATCTGTAGCTAGATAGCTACTTTACATCTTAAGTACCCACGAGATCAGTTCATGGTAGCATGTTGTAGCATGCATGATTAAACTGGTAGAAATGATATAATTTAGGCTTAACCCTCTTGTCGTGCTTGTTAGTAGATGGGTTGTCCTTATTGGCCTTGATAGACGTTTCCTGTTAGATGGGACGAAACCTTATGATTAATCATCTCAACGTGATTATTAGTGAACTTATGATTTTTATCGACCTTGATAACCGTTTATGTTAGAAGGGTTGGAACCCTAGACTTAACCATCTCGACGTATTTATTTATAAGTCGATGATCTTTATCGACTTTGGTAAATATTTCGTATTAGAGGTGTTGAAACCCCCGCTTGACCGCCTCAATGGGCTTAATTGTAGATCGATAATCTTTGTCGACGTTGATAGACGTTCTATGTTAGATGTATTGGATAACCCTAGACTTAACAACCTAGGATAATTGACTTTCCCTACGACCCAGTAGTGGTAGCATGTTGTTGTGTGCAGTCAATAACTAGATATCTATATACGCTGTCTGCCCACGAGACTCATTCGTGGTAGCATGTCGTTGTTCGCAGACATTGAGTCTTTCTACTGCCTGTCTACCCACGAGTCCCATTTGTGGTAGCATGTAGTTGCGCGTAGATAGTGCTTAGTATATTGATTGTCGACCCACGAGTTCCATTAGCGGTAGCTCATAGATAGTTCCCTTTGTATTACCTCGAGAGCCACAAGGCTTTGTCGTGGTATCTGGATGTGCATTGCTTGTAGATTGCATTGGTTGTGTGTGTTTTGCGGGTATATTTGTTATACTGCTAACCAGGTTGGCTGCAGACTGATATTGGTACTCTGAGGGTTGGGTTACTCTAGTTGGTTTCCTTTGACTTTCATTATGTGCATTATGATTATGCACTATTGTGTATCCATCCACTGAGTGGTTGTACTTACCCCCTCCTCACGTATACTCTAGGTTAACTGATGGAGGACGTGTCCTGTTGACTTACCTTCATGTCGCTCAGAGAGTTCCTTATCGTGCTTGTCCCACTGCATCGTCGAGATGCCGCTTTATTTACTTTATCGGTATTGCATTTTGTTTATGCACTTTGGATTTTATCGCAATTTGATTTGGTGTCATAAAACTATTTTACTTTAATTGATATATGTTTAGTCATGCATGCATGCAATTAATAAAATACTTATATTTCTATTATTATTTCGCGATTTTTACAAGATCTAGTCTATGTATTTCTGAATATTGTCACTAAGGGGCTCCTCCATCATTTGGATGATGAATATGCCCCTGGGGCATGACAATTTTATTGGTTTGTGGGTTTTGTGTTTCGAGGATTTTCTTTTCCTTGGATTTTTGGGAGTTCTCGTGTTTTGGGACCAAGCAAGCGGAAAGATATCTCTGAGCTATAGGAAAAGTAGTCATCTTTAGTGGTCATTGTACTTTCCTTATGTAATAGGAAGTTGTCATTATGTTCTTCTTAGATACTTACATATTTGCTCATTGTAGGAAATGCTACCTAGTGAAATTTCCTCTACTCATGGTTATGGACGAGGTCGACCTCGGAAGCGACCTATTGATGCTACAAGACCTACCCTTGAGGTTGGAAAACGTAGACTCTTTAGAGGTGTCGACTGATGTCGAATTAAGAGGCTAGGGTTAGACTCGCTAGCCACCCATTTGGAGGTCAAAGAAGTAACCCCTCAGAGAGTATCAGTCCCTACTACCAGTGATTTATTCATAGATAAGGCGTGTATATCTACACTGACCAAAACGATGAAGGGTTGTTTTACCTTATGTTAGGGGATATCGGTCTATGGATTGCTCATGCATAGATGGACAATCTAGAAGATTCGTTTGGATACATAACTTACAGGGATGCAGAGAAGATGGAGCTTGCAGTGTATCACTTACAAGATCAGCCAACACATGGTGGAAAATGCAACTGATGATTTCGTGGAGCAGAGTATCACTTTGATACTATTCCAAGAGACTTTGAGAGAGAGTATTTTCTGATCTCTGTTGGTATAAGTTGTTATCGAGAGTTTTTGAATCGTAAGCAAGGTGATCGAAGCGTCATGGATTACAGTGGAGAAATCTAATCGACTTTTAGAATTTCTCCTCATTAAGGAGCTTAGGACTATGATCGTATGTTCCAGGTTGTCCATAGTCTTGCAACCCAGATTCGGATTAGGATGTCTGAATCCTCCATTTGTACCTGTCGAGAGACACTAGGTGGAGTCATACTGATCGAGATGACTCAGTGAGCCGATGGGTATGGTATATAAGGTATCATTCTGGTTTATCCTATTCTAGTTGATATACGGATAGTTCACATTCCTTTATATATCGATAATTCTTAGTAGAATTCTGATACCTCAACCTTGTAGGTTAATTATAATAACACTGTTAAGGAAGACTTTAACATCTCGTTATGAAGTAAGGGAGTAACCCTTGGATTTGATAGTCATACCTTGCCTTGAGACTAGACTACCATCCACTTGGAGTAAGGAATTCTGATATATATATATATATAAAGCTTAGCACAAGGGTACTAGATCTCACACTTGCTGAAGTTGAGAAGACTAGTAACCGACTGAGATATGGATCAGAGTTGTGTAGTGGAATCATGGTGGGCTCATAACCCACAGAGAAGAGCACGGTCTGACAAATGGAATATTAAGATATTAGAATAAGCTGGAAGAGTGGTAAGACACTTAGACTTACATAACAGTTGAAGTACATGGAAGTAGGTACTTAGTTTATTTACATTGTGAAGGCTATCATATCATATTCTAAAAATAAAGAATGTCGATCATCTATTGAATTGAGATTCGTTAGTAATGGAATTCTAATAAAGAAAATTTCTTAGAGTGGATGAACGACATGCAAATAGGATATCCTTATTAGGATATACCAAATTTGTATTAGTGGGGGAGAATGTAATATATCGAAAAAAAATTAAAATAATATAATGTCATATACTAATGATATAATTATAAACGAGATAAATAAATTTATTTATTTATTTATTTTTAAGGAATTTAGTTATTTAGTTTGAGGATAAGATTTTGATAGATTGGACTACGTCTAATCATATTATCTAATCCGTTGATTAAATTAATTAATATACGGTTATTAAATCCTAGGTTAGGATTTATAAGGAAAAAGAGAAATTAGGGATTTCTCATCCCGTTTTCCTCTTTTCCTTCTTGTCTTCTAGCGAGCCCAATCCAGTGCCGCCGCCTCTTCTTGCGTCGCCGCTCGCACCCCTCCTTACCTAGTCTGCCATCACAATTCGCCCACGCGAGCACAACAATGACTCCCATCGTCGGCGACTCCAGTGAGCTCTTCCAACCACCTTAGGCACGCCACGCGGGTGGCCGTCGCCGTATTCAAGAATCCCCGCCTTTTCTTGCGCCTCGGCCCGCACACACGGCCAGATGTGTGACCACGGTCATGGCCGCCACCGCCCCACTCCGGAGGATTTCGACCGCGATCGCTCTCATTGTCGTTGCATGCGCAACGGGCGTTGGCCTTGCCGCTGGCCTCACCGCACGTGGTCGACCTCGTAGGACGATCGCCGACGGAGTCACGACAACTACGCGACTGTCGACCTGCGGTAACCGCACTGCCACTGCGTTGTTTCCACCCCATAACCGCTGGCGTAGCTACTTCTGGCGCAGCCAGGAACCTCGCCGCCAACTCCCGCTCAACTACGACCGAAAATCCGATGATCGTCGGTTGAAATCGAGGAAGGAGAAGGTTCGGCTTTAGCGTATCAATTAAGTGAGTGAATTGATAGGATGTTGTTCATTTGATTTTGCTTTATCAGATTTAATTAATTTATTTGCTATGATTTATTAATCAAAAGTTGTTAACAATTGATTTAGTGGGCTAGAGAAAAAAATGGATATCTTTGAGTTAATTAAGGGTGGGTGATTAATCTGTTAATTGAAATCAATTAAATTAGCTTAAGTTTGATTAAATAGTTCGGGTTAAATTGAATTGTTGTTTGACTAATAAAATCTGGATTAATTAGATTTTGATTAATCGGGTGATGTGATAGAGGAGTGTTGTTAAAATATGAGTTAAGGTAATTGATATAATTAATTAGTTAATTAAAATAGAGTAATTAATCGGTTGAATGGATTAATTATAATAGAGTTGGAAGCTGAAGCAAATCCTCGGATTGAAAGATAGTTGGCATTCAACAGTTAGAAGTTTCGGTCACGAGACAGATTCACGAGCTTAAAGATAGTTGGTATTTCTTTATATCATGCGAGTATTTTGACTTATCTTTTAGATAATGTCATATTGATATGCTTAGTTGGTTATACCTTACAATAATTTTTATATTTAACTGTCTTGTATGTTATTGTGCCTACTTGATACATGCATTTGATCAGATTTTAGTTATACCTTCCCTGTTTTATTTAGGTTATTGATATGTCCTATTTGTTGTGCATATTATTCGGAGTCATATTTTAGTTGGTGTTACATGCTTTAGTGTCATGCATCATCTTGCATGATTGCATGCTCGCTGGACAGGGTTCCTTTGTAGTTGAGCCCGCAGCCAGTTACATATTCTGCACACACAGCCACTCATGGGTTAGTGGTACATCAGGAGGGTGTGTATAGTAGCTCTGTCAGGCTCCGCTGGTCCGCTCATGGGTAGTGATGAGGCAGCATGGTAGCGGGCAGTGATCCCTCCTCTGGTCTACAACATCGGGAGATGAGAGCTTTGCTCCCCCACTCTGTTTGGGGCGGGAGGATAGGTGTACTCCGACAGCATCCTGTCCACTTGATCACTCAGGAGCAGTGATGACAGAGTACACAATTGTCATAGCTCTACCCACTCGGCTTCACCATTGCGTGTGAGGCGGCTGACTGGCGTCAGGGGTGACCATGTCATTTGCATTGCATGCATATTGCATGGATGACATTTGTTTGTATTTGCTGCATTTTGGTTGCTACCTTGGTTGTTGCATATGATTGACATGCATACAGGATGCATTATGTATTTGGTCGAACGACCTTATTTCTGCTAGTATGGCTCGTACTCCTATGTCAGGATAGGAGATTCAGATATGTACAGTCTTTCCGTAGCTTTTCCTTGCATTTTTGTTATTATTGATCAGGAGACTGTACTGGCATGATTATTATTGTTAGTTATATCTTACTATGCATATCGACTATTATCCGCTGAGTTCATTGAACTTACCCCGTTGCTTTATATTTATTTCAGGATAAAACTACCAGGAGAGTCCAGCTGCCAAACCCCCTCGTCATGATGGTTTTTGTTATTGGATTTATGGTTTCAGTTTTTGACTAGAAGACATGGTTAGGATTTGTGTTTTGATTATGTACTTGTGGATGTTTTGGGTGATATTTGTTATGTTCTTATGGACTTCTATTCGGACTTTTATTCGGTTGGTTTGGTTGAGTATTCCTGCTCAGATGGCAGAAGGGGTAGGTCTATATGTTGTAGATCTTTTATTTATGTTGGTTGTTGGCCTGAGGCCCATTTATGATATGTATGTGTTTTTTATGTTCTGGTCATATTGACCGATGTATAGTAGGCCGTGTGGGCCTTGTATTCAAGATTCGTATTGTCACCTGTACAGGGGAGATGATGTCGAATTTTTGTCTGGCGTAGACTCCCTCGGGGCGTGACACGTGGGTTAGTGGTATTTCAGGTGTGTGTAGTTGCTCTGTCAAGGTGCCACGGTGGTCGCTCAGGTGATTAGTATTGCGATGTGGTAGCAGACAGAGATCCCTCCTACGAGGAGATAAGACGAGGTGATTGTCCCCCATATACATATATGGGGTAAGAGGGTGATACTCCGCCAGCATCCTGTCCACTCGGTCACATAGGTGTAGTGACGGCAGAGTGCACAGTTGTCACAACCCTACCCACTCGACCGACACACATGACATGTCGGTGGCTTGACTGGCGTCAGGGGTGACATAGGTGATTGCATCATGTGCATACGTTTTTACTATATGCATTGATTGTTGCACTTTTTGTTGTTGCATATGATTGCCATGCACATACAAGAGATATTACGTTGGTTGTTTTGGTGATTCTACATATACTTGTGTGGATGTATTTTATGTCAGCTTAGGTGATTCTGGTATGTACAATTTCAAGTATATATTTTTGTTGAGAAACTGTACTAGCATGATTATTATTGCTACTTATAATTTACTATGCATGACTATTAGATATCCATTGAGTTTTACTCACTCCGTTGATATCTCTTTTATTTCAGGATGAAGCCTTCCGGAGGGTCCAGTTGCTAGTCCTCTGATCTGACGACCCCGTCATTTGGTTTTTTCATGCTTCCGCATGTTTTTTTTGTCTCTAGTACTCTATGTTTCAAACTTGTAGTATTTTATACTCGTGGTTGTTTGGTGGTACTTGTTTAAGTCTTTGTAGACTTTTTGTTTTGATTTGTTTTGGTTATATGTGTGGTTGTGCATTCCTGCTCAGATGGCAGAAGGGGTAAGTCTAGAGGTTTTAGACCTTTTATTTACTTTGGTTGTTGGACTGAGGCCCATATTCTATTTTCATTGTGTTTTTATGTTCCGGCCATGTTGGTCGATGTATAGTGGGTCGTGTGGGCCTTGTATAAAGGTTTCGATTGTCCGTAATACATGGGAGGTGTTGTCTGATTTTCATCGGACAAGTACCCCTCTCGAGGTGTGATAGAAATTCGAGTGCAAGTGATGGTGCAGTCGAATCTGAGCCATCTATTGGAAATATAAATCTATAGCTCAAAGCGATTGACGGGTCGAAAAGTGAAAGAATAATTGGACTGGATTCTTTGAGTCGAATTTATAAAGTTCCTGGTGCTTCTTCTTCATCCTCACCGGCAGTAAGAGCATAAATAAATCAATTGACCGAAGAGGTAAGCCATTTGAAGGAGTTACTAGCGCAAAAAGAAAATGAATCAAGACAAAGAGATTGAGAAGTAAAGGAATTAAATGACCAGATGAACGAATTTCACAGACAATAGATATTAATCATGCAACATCTTCAATTATCCTCTGGTTCAAGTTAACTTCCTTCTTCTCGATCTCCTCCTACATATGCTTGTAATAATGACAATGAAGATGAATTTTTTTATGATGATGGTGATGATGGTGGTTATGTTTGAATTGTTAACTCTAAATCTTTCCTGACTTATCCCATTTGATATCCTTGTATTATATGTTACATTTCGTATGATGAATTATGTTTGTTATCTGTAATGACTTGGTATTGAATCATTTTGAGTGATTATATGTTTATGAAGTTTTATATATGATTAGTTTATATTGTTGGATAAGTTTGTTGTAAAATAGGTAAAAGCATGTAGGATTTAATATGGTTTTTTTCCTATTTTTCCATATTTGCGACGAAAATAAGATTCGTCGCAAATTTGGCGACGAAAAAAAAAAATTCATCGTAGATTTTGCGACAAAAATAACTTTTCATTGCAAAAATGAGTATAAGTCAACTGATGATCGACCAATCGACTAACCAGTCAACTAAAAAATATTCTATGATCTAATACGGTTTTATCAGTCGACTGTCAAAGCTAACAGTTGACTGGAAGAATCCATTAGTCGATTGATAATACTGTATCAGTTCACAGAACCTTTTTTAGTCGATTGGTCAGTCGACTGACGTTAAATATTTTGCAACGAAAACTCAATTTGTCATGGATTAGGCGACGAAATTTGTTTTCATTGCAAATTAAGTGCCATCAGTTGACTAGAAGTGTAACGACCGGACCCCTATTGGCGAAATTTGGCGACCCCTATTGGTCGACGACCGTCGCCCCTATTGGCCCGTCGTTACTCACCTGGACTTCCCACCCCTGGAAGTGGGTTTTTGCCTTCCCCAGGATTCGAACTCTAGACCTCCATGCTAAGTACTAAAGTTTATGAATTCTGGTAACCAAGTGATCCAGGAGGACTTGGTTACCAGGAAACAAGAAGACTTGGTTAACAGGAATACTGGGATATATAAATATCCCTTCCAATATCTCCTATAATCGCAACTTACGTTCTTCCTATTTCTATAGTATTTAACAACACTAATTCCAACAACACTATCACTCGGTATGTGATCTTCGATACCAGAATTATTTTCACAATCATTTCGATCGCCTACTCCACTTGCCTATGCAGTGGCAAGCCTAGGAGTTCATTCGAAACTATTTCCGAACACTCTCAGATTATACGCACATCCGAGAGACATATCGTACCATACTTCCAACAATTGGACCATCCGTAAGGATATGTCCACAATAAAAGTATGTATATCAAAGTCTAAGGGCGTCCCTCGACTTCTTAATTATTGATCCACATCTCACCAAATGGTAGAGATACCACCGACCCACAAGTCGATGTATAGGACCTTCTAATCCACACTAGGAATGTTCTAGACAAAGATACATGTAAACTACAAGTATCTCCCAACATATTAACCCAGAGGGTAAAACTAGAGTAATACCCTGAACGATGAAATATCTGTCGATCCGATCCCAAAGGCTCCATGCAGGTCTCGGCCTTTCTCCGAAGAGAAAAGATCAGATTCAACAGTCCGCGACAAAGGTAACCAAGTGATCCAGGAGGACTTGGTTACCAGGCTAAGTACTAAAGTTTATGAATCCTGGGTTTTTGCCTTCCCCAGGGTTCTCTTTTGTTTGGATTGTTACCTTTTTCTTTTTCCATAATATAGAGTTATTATCAAATTTCACAGAACTGCAAAGTCTTCTTCTAAGTTAGAAAATATCTCCTCTCCACATATGTGATTGTTGCATCATGTATCTAAATACCACATATGTTGTTGAATTTTATCCTTTTCATGACAAACTATCAAAAGAGAAACTTCTTCTTTTTTTGTAAAGTTAATCTGATCTCCATATTATTTTTTTTTTCAAATTAGTATAACATTTTGATTTATAATGATTATACCTATGACATTTGAAACATTCAACATTGGACTTATCTGTTGACTTTGTTTTGTTAACTATTGAATGATGGGCTCCACATCCTCTATCTCTTCTTTGAAAATAACTTTTTTGATATTGATTTTGTTGATGGTTCTCATGATGATTGTTGTTTCTACTTCCTCAATCTCGACCTCTGCCTCTTCCTTGTCCTCTATCATTTGTTGAGAAATTTTCTGATGAAACCTCCAATATTTACTCCTATTTCTCATGTTGAATAATTTTATGTTCATGAATCGACAATGAACTTTGTAATTCATCAATTAAAAGTAGACTTACATCATTCTCTTCTTCGATTGAGCAAATTAAACAATAAAATTAAATTTTGGTGTCATAGATCATAAAATTTTCTCGACAATGAAAACATCCTCTATCCTATCCGTTAAAATTCACATTTTATTAATGATTGTCATCATTTATAGAAAATAATCAATAACTAATTCCTCTGATTTCATTCTAAGCATTTCAAACTCTGAATGAAGTGTCTGAAGCTTATCTCTTAGCCTTGTCGTACCTTGGTACTTCTTCTTCATAGAATTTTAAATATCTTTAATGGTATTTTACATAAAATGATTTCCAAGATTGGGCAATCAATTGCTTGGAAGGGATAATTATTTGCTTTAAGATCCTTCAATTTCAACGTTTCATACTTCATCTCCTTGTGCATATGTTAAAATAACACCTTCTGTTGGTTCTGCTACACCTTCTGTTGGTTCTGCTACTCCAGAGATCACAACCATCTAATATTCTTTGGACCTTAATAAATTCTTCATGAGCATTCTCCAATGATTATAGTGACCATTAAATCGAGGAATGGTTAGTTGTACAAAACTTTCAAAAATCATGACTCTCCTTTAAACTTGGCTATGATACCACTATTAGAAAAAAAATAATAGCAATGACAAAATAATCTTGCACAATAATAAATAGTCGAGGACAAAAAAGAATGATAAAAGAAATTTTCCCAATTCATTTTGATGACAAATAAATCGTCTATTTATAGGCTAATATATAACTTAATCACTAACTCACTAAATTCACTAACTCCTTAACATTAACCACTAACTTCATGATGCTAGTGCAAATAAGATTCATATATCTCCACAACCGTATGATATTATCCACTTTGAACCTAAGCACTCATAATTTTTATTTTTGGATTATACCAAAAAAAATCTCATACTAATAGAAATATACTTTCATCTTATAAGCCCATAAACTTTTCATGTCTTTCTAATGTGGAACTTTAATTGTTCTCCTAATAATTCCAATAATTTTCCCCTCAAACGAAGAATCATATAAGCTCCCCTCAAGTTCATCCATCATCGTAGGACTTCTGTTGTTTGGTCTTCGATCCTCAACTCACCAAGTCTTCATGTTAACTGTCTAGTCCTTCTTGTCACGCCCCGAGAGCATGTCGAACCGAAAATCAAACGGACAGCATCTCCCCTGTATGTGGCAACATTTCGGGTTAATACAAGGCCCGTAGGCCACAACAATAACAACATATACATATAAGAATATAACAACATAACGAAAACACAGCGGAAACAACACGACAACAATACCATCCCACAGAGTGCATACCGGTATGACTAACACCAGAACATAAAGAAGCCTCGTCAAAACCCGCACCAACATGTGCGTACATCACATAACACAAATCCATAATGGAATACAAATGATAACACCAAAAATCCGGACTCTCGAGGTTGAGATGAGATGATGCCAGCCAGCGGTGCTCCAAGTCCATCACGAAGTCGGCTACATTGCACTGGCGACATGTAAAACCTGTGGTCCGCGGGGTGGTGAGTAAAACTCAAGAGTAATAGAAAACATGTATATATGTAATATCACATGTATTTCAACAACATAATCTAAACAGCAATGTATATCAAAGATCGTAAATAAATACAAGCATATACCATCTAAAATGAACAATGTAAAATGCATACATACCTCAAGTCTACTTTACTCGATCCAACTCGAACATATATCCAACATATATATAACAGAAGAGTAATACCAACTCACCATACTACTCTGGTCCAAGGTACCTAATGGTCTATCTAACACATATACAAATATCCGACACCACCGTATAATAAATGCAAGAAGCATGAATGAATATGATGTACAAACAAATGCAGCAAGCATAGTACAAACAAATGCAACATCACAATAATCATATATATATATATAGACTGTATCCATATATATATATTAATCTCAACCATCCATATATATATATATATATATATATATATATATATATATATACATGCATATATGTATGTATATATATGGTAATATGCAAAGCGCCATCAGATACGGCTATGCAGCATGCATGGTCATGTCGGCTCACCCTAAAGCTACCACGACCCCAGTGTGGCCTCGGTGGCTCGAGCATGACAACTATCCCAACTCAACACCAACCACTACTCTCGAGTGGCCGAGTGGGCAGTATGATCGAGTAGCATATAAGCGTAAAGAGCAAGCTACACGATGGGGGTCCCTGCTGTTGGTCACCCGATACCACTACCCATGAGTGGTCGAGTACCACACACGCAGGACTACGGCACGCAAATCCAACTACCACCGTCTATAGTGGTAGAGTGCGACACCTCAATGCTCTGCCCTCACACCGGTTACTCCTCCTATGAGTAACCGTGGAGGCAAGATGACTGGCGACCCTCTCAACCACAAGGGAGACCTCGTCGCCAGCGTGCATGAAAATGCATGAACGCAATGTCTCACATACAGACATCCACCATAGACTCTCTATTCTGTAGAGAGTCATACCAATCTACTCGACCAACTCTCTATCCTGTAGAGAGTCGTACTCGACTGATCATGATACTCTCTATCCTGTAGAGAGAGTCATACTAATCTACTCGACGCACTCTCTATCCTGTAGAGAGTCGTACTAATCTACTCGACGCACTCTCTATCCTGTAGAGAGTCGTACTCATCCGATTATAACAAGCTAGGACCACCGGTCCGTAGCGATACCCTAAGTATCATTCCTCTGACCATTTACACAACACATGTTCGGTGGTAACATACAACCTAAGGGTACTAGAGCTAACCCTAGGTTAAAGTCATTATCTACCTACGGATGACCTTTTTGCCCGATGTACAATCAGGTTGTCATCTGGACTTTACCATTTGCACTTAACTTAAACAAATTCTAAGTTACTTGCATCACCTATATGTATAACTCCTAATCATGATAAAATAAACATGATATCAGCAATAGAGTTAATAGCCAATGGTAAAGGATCAAGCATACGATAAAAAGAACAGGGTAAAGGTAATATGAACACCTAACATGCTCATATCAATGACTAAATCTGAATGAAATACAACTACCCGGACCAAGTAGGAAATTACCCACCTATTTTGACGACTTGTCTGAGAATACAAGTTGTCTCCACATCTGTGAACCAGCCTCATATCAAAGTCCTCGCGTTGTTTCCATCTCAACCACTTCTTAATCTGCTTTAAGAGTCTGGTCTCAATTTAATCTAAATAAATCAACATCATCATGTAATGAACAGGTACTATCATCACTACATAATTATAGCATATCCAGATCAGTTTACCAAACAGAACGGATACACAACTATGTACAACCAAATCTTACTTACCTAGCCGAGCTTCCTATGTACTGCTTCATGATCTCAACTCTCTCGTAATTGAACTAAATCCATCACATATGTACATAAATTGGGATTCAGCCAACCTACAACATTTAGTCCGTCCACAAATAATTTAACATATCAATCCACAATATTAGCTGTGAATATACCAATCAGGCAATCAATACTTACTAGCCTAGCTCCAAATTCCGAATTTCCCTTCACTGCCTATCACTCTGCAAGGTGTCACAAGGTGTCACAGCAAACAGTCTTCGTCAATTCTCCAAATCAATTTACCTGCACGGCTACTCATCCTAGCAAAAATCAGAAATCGAGTTGGAGCTATAGCAAACACAAAATGGGGGATTCTTCGGTCTAGCCTTCAAACCACCGCAAGCTACAGGGGTAGGGGCTGCCGACGAAAAAAAAAATGGGTGAACGAAAAACTTAACAACCCTAGGAACTCCAACGGCGGCAGCAATCCAACCAACTAATGATTACAGTGAATACAACTATGACGGCGACTCGCGCTCGGCGACGACGCCAGTATCTACCGGAGGCTCAGTGGTTGAGCAGAGAAAAGGGCGGGAGATCCCGACGCGAATCGCAAGAAGGGCAACAACAACTGGTTCGGCGAGGCGACAACGAACTGATCTCGCGGTAAGATGAAAACAGCGATGATGAGAAATCGAAAGAGAACAAGAAAACTAGTGAAGCCCCTCACCGACGGCTGTGGTCGGGTGCGCGAGGAAGAAGAGAGAGTCGGACGACGACACCGGCTATCGATAGGATCTCCAACGGCGACAAGGCGGTGGAGATCGACATCACTCGAGAGGAAAGGGATCGCGATTTGGGCAGCACGCGATCTGGAGGAACGACCGGTGATCGAAGATGAAGTGGCGGCGAGTTGGCTCGGTGGCCACGAGCGGCATCCCTTGCGCCGAGGCAACCTCGATGGTTGGAGGAGTTCGCTGCCGCCGCGATCGGGAGCAGGACTGGGGTGGTGGTCGGGTGGCGATGAGCGGCGCAGAGACGTCCGGTTGGTGCGGCGACGAAGAAGAGGGGATTTGGGAAAAACGAGATCGCGATGAGGAGGGGGGAGAGTCTCGGTGAGGAATAAGGAAGAAGAGAATTCGGGGAAAAGAAGAGGAGTCGGGGGAAAAGAATCGATGGGAAAATGGAAATCATCGGGTTAATTAACCCCTTTAATTCCCGTCTAAACAGGCTTTATAAAAGTCTATCCGTTTTATCCCCATGAAATATCCATAAGACCTCCGTTTAAATCCAGAAAAATTTCTAAAAATTTCTGAAAAAATTCCACAAGATGTTTTATCAATTACCGAGGAATATATATATATATATATATATATATATATTTGGTATTTTACATTCTCCCCCACTTATAAAAATTTGGTCCCCAAATTTCGTACTAACATGTAAAAATTTACTTCAAGCAAGTTTCCGAAAGGACCACATACCTTCCTCAAGTGAACAGATGAGGATATCGAGCTCGGATAGTATCTTTCAGCTCTCACGTAGCCTCCTCATTGGTATGATGTTGTCATCCAACCTTTATGAGTCTGATGATTTTCGTCCCACTACTGTCGCTCCTTGCGATACAGGATCCACCCTGGAATCTTCTCGTAAGTCGCATTAGACTGAGGTAGAATCGGAACCTCTTTCAGAACATGGTCAACATGCGACCCGTATTTCCTCAGCATAACAATAGGAAAATATGTTGTGAGCACCCGCAAGTGTCGGAGGTAAAGCCAACCGATAAGCTACACCTCCATAATCCACGACACATGATCTGAATAGATCCTCCAACATTTGAATGTCATGCTCAGACAGTCCATCAGTCCGCGGATGAAATGTTGCACTAAGCCGAAGCTTTGTGCCCATAGTCTGGTGCAGACTCTTTCAAAATCGCGAGGTAAATCGCGAATCTCTATCCGATATGGTACTTAAAAGTACCCTACGCAATCTGATAATCTTTCGGTAATACAA
Source organism: Wurfbainia villosa (assembly GCA_025175895.1). NCBI lineage: Eukaryota > Viridiplantae > Streptophyta > Magnoliopsida > Zingiberales > Zingiberaceae > Wurfbainia > Wurfbainia villosa. The sequence continues at coordinate 7,282,159 of CM045989.1, forward strand.
TTCTGTCGGACGATCCAATGAGTACGACCCACGAATAGGTAGGAAGTGAGCTGATTTGGTCAGTCGATCCACAATCACCCAAATTGCATCATGTCCTTTACGGGTTCTAGGCAACCCCGTAACGCAATCAATTGTGACATGCTCCCACTTCCATTCCGGAATCGGAATTTTCTAGAGCAATCCAACGAGTTCTTGATGTTCAACCTTCGCCATCTTGGCATACATCGAGCAAAGCAAATCTTCGCTATAACTCTCTTTATACCATTCCACCAAGATAAACGCTTTCAACTCGTGATATCCGAAGTACCATAACGGTACATAGCCATCTCTAATGATATGCTTCGTAGCGACTCTTCCAGATCAACCTGTCCGAACACACTATCCTTATCAGAGAAGGAGAATTATCATCTCAAAAGAGTAGTCCATCAGCCATTCAAGATACACTAAACACACACTGTAAGTGCATGGAAGACTATATCAATCAATTGTTGCAACTGCAATCTCGCGCTCCAAAGAATCTCCATCAGTAGCTACCCAATAGCTTGTTAAATTCAATGAGCACTTCTGCTCTATATAACTACAAATCCAGATAATAACTACTAAAGTCACGTCATGTATATGACAGACTATCTCGTAGTTTCTTAATTGACGCAGACATAAGATATGTCTCATTCAACGCATCAATCGCTTCGATCCTCAAACGACGCATCTGCGTACATCATCCTTTTTATCCACTTTGGAAGGATTAACTAATACTGGCGTAAAAGTTAACCACCACCGAGGTCCTGTAAACTGGTTTCATCAGCTTCCGACTAACTGATTTCTATCGTCAGCTTTGTCAAACAAGTCCATGGTATAGAAATGCTAAGACATTCTATCCACATCTATAGTACTAACCAAAACATACAAGGCAAACCACCATCTACGGTGGTCGAGTGCACAACTCCAACTACCACAACCAACAGTGGCCAAGTTATGCAACTCCAACAACTACAAAAGGATTCTATCGTGTTCAGGATACACGATTCTCCAATCCAGTGACGACTAAATCGTTAATTAGTCTTACTTAATCAAAATTCATACAATTCATACCAAGTATGAAATTATCATCTCCACACACCTGCATCCTCTTTTACTCTAAGCTGATGATATATATTAATCATCATAACGACCATGATAATCGTATGACATCATGTCACTACAATACTCCAGTCGTAAATCAACCTTAGAGTATACACAGGTGTCCTTTGCTGATCTAAACAGCTCATTTATCCTTAACGCAGGATATTTACTTTCAACAATCATCGCATTCCATCATCGACAATCGATGCATAATCTCAAATGTCCATCTCTCTTTCGACAAAGAGTTCTGGATCTTCACAAGAAGAAATACTGGGATAGATAAATATCTCTTCCAACATCTCTTATAATCACAACTCACGTTATTCCGATTCTTTTATAGTGTTTAACAACACTGATACTAACAAAAATATCACTCGTTATGTGATCTTCGATACCAAACTATTTCCGCAATCATTTCGAACGCCTACTCCACTTGCCTAAGCAACGGCAAGGCTAGGAGTTCATCCGAAACTATATCCGAATGCTCTCGGATTATACACACATCCGAGAAATATATCATATCATACTTGTAACAATTTGACCATCCGTAAGGATATGTCCACAGTAAAGATATGTCTATCAAAGTCTAAGGGTATCCCTTGACTTCTTAATTATTGGTCCACTTCTCACCTGACGATAGAGAGACCACCGACCCACCAGTCGATGTATAGAAACCTTACTAATCTGAACTAAGAATGTTCAAGACACAGATACCTGTAACTACAAGCATCTCTCAATATATTAACATTGAGGGTAAACTAAAGTAATACCCTGAATCATCAATTATCTATCAATCCAATCCCAAAGGCTCCATGCAGGTCTCGGCCTTTCTCCGAAGAGAACCAGATCAGATCCAACCGTTCGCGACAGAGCGGTCACATTCCTGCGACGACTGCCGCGGGGATTTTTCCTAGACCATCTGATCTCATCACTTAATCCTACGAGCTGCAACTGTAGAATACTGAATAAATACGACCATCGTCGTATACTCTCTCCTCTATACTAAGCAAACCACATCTGAGGGTAACTGCTAAATCTTCTAAGATGTCTTTTGTTGATGCTGCTTCTGTGTTGATCTCTGTTAAAGGGGAGTATCAAGGAATTCCAACCACGCCTGTAGTAGGTTGTTGCTGATGAAATAATCCAATCTTCGGTGCTAATCTCTGCTGTCAAGACAATGCATCTTCCTCCTGGAACACCATCGATAGTCTTCAACTGTGTCTTCAAAGTATACTTCCTCCACTGTACTGGTTGCTCACAATAGCAACAGCTGAACTGATCCAACGGATAATCTGACTTCGCGTGTCTTTGAGGTCCGCACTGCATGCACATAATCCCTTCGGAGTCTTTGTTCTGCTTTCGCTGATAACATCAGACAGTTCTAAATCTGCGATGGGTCTTTTGTGATCGGAGAATATCTCAAAGCCTATGAGTCCGATCTTGCTCCTTTTATCCAACATTCGGAGACTTCTAACTCTATTAAGTTGACCTGCAATATTTGCCTACCGGTCTCCAACTCTTAAACTCTTGTACGGAGTCATTTCTAAACTCCTGTCTCAATCCAACGTCTTCCGGTAGGATCTGATAGAAGATCTCGGCTTCCTAATCCAACTATAAGCCAATACTCTGGGTGGCTTAAATCATCCATTCATCTATTAGGTGGTCGTAACCTCCACAAGTCTCACGACTCTGCACAGTATTCTGTTACCAACCGATCACCCTTTCTTGAAGCTCAAGAATTCCTTACAATGTGTCACTAAAAGTGACACGGGAAAATACACTCTTTCAACATCACTAATCCATGATCAAGTGATATTTTATTTCCCGAAGATTATTTTCTGCATTTATCACCAAATACCGGCTTGACCCCGATAATGGTATGCAAATAACTCTACTTTCTCGGTATAACATGAGTTAAGTACTTAAAAGTACTCTCAAAGTTATACAACTCAGTACGAACAACTCAGGGATAAAATCCCTATGAAACTCCATAACCTAGCCTTCCGCTATCTGCATCAATAATAGTCTACAAGTCTGTTCATTACCCATAGGTAATGATCTGACTAGCATAGTTAGTGGAAATCTCTAAGACTGTAGTCTCTGATTTCCATAATAAATGTGATGACTTGGCCCCTATTTTCCGACTCGATATCAGTCGGCTCTCAAAGGTAAATTACCTTCTCAACACAGGTTCAAGACTCACAGACTCAACAGGTCGTTCCCGTGGTCAACTCATACCATGGTTACGAATAATCACCAACATACTACAGGTTATTCCATGGTATAAGCATTTAAGTGCATAGCCCACATAACCGAGAGTATAAACCCTAAAGGTCACTCCGGTTGGTCGCCTCGGTGGACGACCCTTACTACTAGTCTGCACAGGTGTCATAACTCTATTGTATACACCTACTGTTCAAGTTTAGATAAATATCTACTAAACCATAAGTTTTTCAGGAATTCTTACCTCGTACTGCTTGGAGCTCAGGCCGTTGTCCATCTCATCTCAAAAATCAAAACCGAATAAATCGACTCCCGAGAATCCAAGACTCGATACAAAAACAACATTGTATGGCATCGCAGAACCTTGGGCTCTGATACCACTAAAGTTGTCACGCCCCGAGAGCATGCCGAACCGAAAATCAAACGGACAGCACCTCTCCTGTACGTGGCAACATTTCGGATTAATACAAGGCCCGTAGGCCACAACAATAACAACATATACATATAAGAATATAACAACATAACGAAAACATAGCGGAAACAACACGACAATAATACCATCCCACAGAGTGCATACCGGTATGACTAACACCAGAACATAAAGAAGTCTCGTCAAAACCACAACTAACAATATACATCACATAACACAAATCCATAATGGAATACAAATGATAACACCAAAAATCCAGACTCTCGAGGTTGAGATGAGATGATGCCAGCCAGCGGTGCTCCAAGTCCATCACGAAGTCGGCTACCTGTTACCTGGGCGACAGAAAACCCAGGGTCCGCGGGGGTGGTGAGTAAAACTCAGCAGGTAATAGAAAACATGTATATATGTAATATCACATGTATTTCAACAACATAATCTAAAAGTGCAACAGGTATATCAGCGTCGTAAATAAATACAAGCATATACCATCTAACCAAATGAACAATGTAAAATGCAGACATACCTGAAGTCTGCTACTCTACTCTGATCCAACCTGAACATATATCCAACATATATATAACAGGAAGAGTAATACCAACTCACCATACTACCGGTCAAGGTACCTAATGGTCTATCTAACACATATACAAATATCCGACACCACCGTATAATAAATGCAAGAAGCATGAATGAATATGATGTACAAACAAATGCAGCAAGCATAGTACAAACAAATGCAACATCACAATAATCATATATATATATAGACTGTATCCATATATATATATATTAATCTCAACTATCCATATATATATATATACATGCATATATGTATATATATATATATGGTAATATGCAAAGCGCCATCAGATACGGCTATGCAGCATGCATGGTCATGTCGGCTCACCCTAAAGCTACCACGACCCCAGTGTGGCCTCAGTGGCTCGAGCATGACAACTGTCCCAACTCAACACCAACCACTACTCTCGAGTGGCCGAGTGGGCAGTATGATCGAGTAGCATATAAGCGTAAAGAGCAAGCTACACGATGGGGGTCCCTGCTGTTGGTCACTCCGACAGTCACTACCCATGAGTGGTCGAGTACCACACACGCAGGACTACGACACGCAAATCCAACTACCACCGTCTATAGTGGTAGAGTGCGACACCTCAATGCTCTTCCCTCACACCGGTTACTCCTCCTATGAGTAACCGTGGAGGCAGGATGACTGGCGACCCTCTCAACCACAAGGGAGACCTCGTCGCCAGCGTGCATGAAAATGCATGAACGCAATGTCTCACATACAGACATCCACCATAGACTCTCTATCCTGTAGAGAGTCATACCAATCTACTCGACGCACTCTCTATCCTGTAGAGAGTCGTACTCGACTGATCATAATACTCTCTATCCTGTAGAGAGAGTCATACTAATCTACTCGACGCACTCTCTATCCTGTAGAGAGTCGTACTAATCTACTCGACGCACTCTCTATCCTGTAGAGAGGCGTACTCATCCGATTATAACAAGCTAGGACCACCGGTCCGTAGCGATATCCTAAGTATCATTCCTCTGACCATTTACACAACACATGTTCGGTGGTAACATACAACCTAAGGGTACTAGAGCTAACCCTAGGTTAAAGTCATTATCTACCTACGGATGACCTTTTTGCCCGATGTACAATCAGGTTGTCATCCGGACTTTACCATTTGCACTTAACTTAAACAAATTCTAAGTTACTTGCATCACCTATATGTATAACTCCTAATCATGATAAAATAAACATGATATCAGCAATAGAGTTAATAGTCAATGGTAAAGGATCAAGCATACGATAAAAAGAACAGGGTCAAGGTAATATGAACACCTAACATGCTCATATCAATGACTAAATCTGAATGAAATACAACTACCCAGACCAGGTAAGAAATTACCCACCTATTTTGACGACTTGTCTGAGAATACAAGTTGTCTCCACATCTGTGAACCAGCCTCATATCAAAGTCCTCGCGTTGTTTCCATCTCAACCACTTCTTAATCTGCTTTAAGAGTCTGGTCTCAATTTAATCTAAATAAATCAACATCATCATGTAATGAACAGGTACTATCATCACTACATAATTATAGCATATCGGTTTACCAAGCGAGCGGATACACAACTATGTACAACCAAATCTTACTTACCTGGCCGAGCTTCCTTCGCTTCATGATCTCAACTCTCGTAATTGAACTAAATCCATCACATATGTACATAAATTGGGATTCACAACCTACAACATTTAGTCCGTCACAAATAATTTAACATATCAATCCACAATATTATGTGAATATACCAATCAGTAATCAATACTTACTAGCCTAGCTCCAAATTCGAATTTCCCTTCACGCCTATCACTAAGGTGTCACAAGGTGTCACACGTCTTCGTCGATTCTCCAAATCAATTTACCGCACGGCTACTCATCCTAGCAAAATCAAATCGAGTTGGAGCTATAGCAAGAAACACAAAATGGGGATTCTTCGGTCTGGCCTTCAAACCACCGCAAGCTACAGGGTAGGGGCTGCCGACGGAAAAAATGGGTGATCGATCAACTTACCAACCCTAGGAACTCCACCGGCGGCAGCAATCCATCCAACTCACGGCGACAGTGAATCCAACTTGCATACGGCGCCGACCCATGCTCAAGCGACGGCGTTGTATCGGTACCGGAGGCTCACCGTGGTTGACAAGCGAAGAAAAGGCTGCGGGAGATCCCGACGCGAACGCAAGAAGGGCAACAACAACCTGGTTCGAGCGGCGACAGAGGCGACAACGAACTGATCTCGCGGTAAGATGAAAACAGCGATGATGAGAAATCGAAAGAGAACAAGAAAACTAGTGAAGCCCCTCACCGGCGGCTGTGGTCGGGTGCGCGAGGAAGAAGAGAGTCGGACGACGACACCGGCTATCGATAGGATCTCCAACGGCGACAAGGCGGTGGAGATCGACATCACTCGAGAGGAAAGGGATCGCGATTTGGGCAGCACGCGATCTGGAGGAACGACCAGTGATCGAAGATGAAGTGGCGACGAGTTGGCTCGGTGGCCACGAGCGGCATCCCTTGCGCCGAGGCAACCTCGATGGTTGGAGGAGTTCGCTGTCGCCGCGATCGGGAGCAGGACTGGGGTGGTGGTCGGGCGGCGATGAGCGGCGCAGAGACATCCGGTTGGTGCGGCGACGAAGAAGAGGGGATTTGGGAAAAACGAGATCGCGATGAGGAGGGGGGAGAGTCTCGGTGAGGAATAAGGAAGAAGAGAAGTCGGGGAAAAGAAGAGGAGTCGGGGGAAAAGAATCGACGGGAAAACGGAAATCATCGGGTTAATTAACCCCTTTAATTCCCGTCTAAACAGGCTTTATAAAAGTCTATCCGTTTTATCCTCATGAAATATCCATAAGACCTCCGTTTAAATCCAGAAAAATTTTTAAAAATTTCTGAAAAAATTCCACAAGATGTTTTATCAATTACCGAGGAATATATATATATATATATATTTTTCGGTATTTTACACTTCTAATCTAGTATATAGTTCTCTTGATCTGGATATAATTAGAGCTCTCATTTTCTTTGTTCAGGGCTCATGGCTTAATATAAACTATTGATTCTAATATCAATTATTGGTACAAATAAAATTCATATATCTCGACAATAGTATGATATTGTTCATTTTTAATCTAAATCCTCATGATTTTATTTTTAGGTTATGCTCAAAAGATCTTATACCAATGGAGATAACTTTTTATCTTATAAGTCTATAATCTTTTTTATATTTTTTTAATATGAGATTTTAATTGTTCTTCCAACAATTCCAACACATAATATAATTATTATCTTATATTATTATCTTATCTACTGACTCAATTACTTCAAATACATTGAACATGGATATATTTTTATAACCACTAACTTTTATCATTAACTAAACATGATAATATTTTGTCAAATCATCAACTAACTAACTTCTAACTAAATTAATATTAAATTTTATCTACATGTTTTGTCAACTCATCTTAGTCATCTTTCATCATTGATTTCACAGCTAGATGAAAAAAGATAAATTACAAAAGATATTTTTATTCAATAAAAAATTAACACGGAAATCAATTTGTGCCCTAAAGATTATAAACGAGTTACCATAGGCATATTTTGATAACGAATATGATTTGAAAACTTTATAAGCATTTTAAAAATTTTAACAAATTTTGGGGGTAAACTGAATTTTTCTCTAAAGCATTATATGTCTCGCTTTTCATAGTTCAACCGATTAACTTTAATTTAAAGTAGAAAGAAAATAAAGCAAATTAACAAAAATAATAACTTCTGATTTTTTTTAGTTGTCACTAAGTATTTAAGTCTTTTGGCTTGACTAATTCTGAGATGGATGACTTAATCTCACATAAGTTTTATATTGACCATCTGAGTAAATCGAAAAGTATTCACAATGGACAATCCAACAGTTCAGCGCTCGTAAATTATCACTTTATTTAGGAGAAATTTTTTACAAATATATTGTAGTTGGAGATCGATCCTTAATGTCTAATTTTACACTGCTTGTGCTCTGCGTGTTTTTTTACTTCTCTGGAAAGAAAGTAGCTAGATAATGGGAAGCAATTATCGGCATCACAAAAATTTTGTGCAATTGAGTGAAAAAGAAAGAAAAATAAAATTTAAACATCTACGAACACTTATTGATTTCCATTATATATAATGGATTAATTTCAACTATTTTGACGAATCAAATTATCATTATATGTTATCTTTGAGTTAAGATCTTCCCGCGATAATATAATATTGCATGAACGAGAAATATTATTATACCCTCGTTTTAAATAAAAAAAAAAACAGAAGAGAAAGGCAAATTTCATCACCCACATTGCTAATTTCCAAAACTTCCCAATATGAAATTTCAAAATGCGCCCAAAGCACACTGCAGCATGTAGTCCATAAAATGGCCCCTCACCAAGCAAACAACTCTAAAATATTTCTAGGATTTCCTAAATGTGCCCTTTGATCTTTTTAAATATAATTCTCAAAGGGTGTCTTATCCCTCACTTGCTCCTTTTTAATTTTTCAAAAAATTATATCAGACTTAACACGTTTTTTATTTGTTATAATTTAGGTCTCCTAATTCTATCCAGCTAGTATTGAAAAAACATAGACAAATTCTTCAGAATTTTCTACGGGACAAATCACATCGTATGTAATAATATTTGCTCCAGGACACAAAATAAATTCAAGTCTTGATCAGTTGACCATCTTACGAGCTCACTTGTCATTCGGTAGGTTCTTCAATATCGATGGATTGAGGCCAGTTGCTGAAAATTATAAGGACGTTAACTCTAGAATAAGACAGAGTGATATTTATAAAAATGATATGAGTCGATTTTGAAAGAGATTTAAATTTTTTTTTTTTTTTAATTCAGATGATCTTCACATATCTTGATCATCATGTTAAAATCTATAAAATTCTCTGTTATTTATCTCTTTCATAATAATCATAGGACAAATCGATAGAAACTGTTAAATTTACAGTTCCAATCTTTTCCATATGCAGAAGAATAAAAATAAGCTAGCAGCAAAGTTACGCTACATTTCTGCAAGATATACCACATCAGGCATCATTAATACTCCATTAATCCCTGTTGTCATCCCTTTATTAGCACAGTGTCTCCTGATTTTCTCAGGGACAAATCACATCGAGTTCTATAGGATTGATAGAAGACAAATAACTGTGTTCTCTGAATGAGAGGGGAATTATAAAAAAATTTATTTTTATTTAAATTTCCATGATCAAAATTAAGTTATGGCTAAAATAATTAGGGACAAATAGGCACTCTTATTTTGGGGCATTTGTTTGCCAATAGAGGTGATAATAAATCAATGGATATATGTTCCATTTTTGGTCTATTTTTTAAAAATAAAATAGATAATTTATATATAAATTAACTTTTTTGACAGTATTGATATCTGATAACAAGTATTTATTTTATTTTAAAATTTGTAAATTTTATTTCCATATATTATTGAAACTTTCTTTTTAAAAGGATTCTTTTGGCCATTTAATTAGCTACGTACTCGGTCACTAAATGGAATATTGAACTAGCGCTTGAACATATATTCTGATATATAATTAATCTGCAAAGATCCACGTACAATCATAATATATATATATAAAAGTGAGCGGTTCATCTGCACACTCAGTTAATACGCACTCGTCCACACCCAGGCACAGTAAACACTATTTTTACTGTTCACTTTGCACGTGTAAATAGTAAAAATACTGTTCACGATGATTGTCCCTACACAGGTGCACAGTGACCGAGCGCACAGGCGAAGATCTCTGTATATATACACACACGGATGAAGCAGTTAATCCTCTCTCACCTATCTGGGTTTATTAAACCAACTTAAATCGGATTGAATAAACGTGAGATGGAATTTGGAATATATATATATATATATATAGTCCCAGGTCGATCTGCAAGTGAATTTTCTTCTTATACATATTTCTAAGCGTTCTTGAAGATGCATGCTAAATTTGAATTTTACAGACTTTCATTCCTTGTCCATGTCCTTGAATTATATATAAAAAAGAACAAATAAAAAATAAAAAACTGGCAAGAAATCATATGAAAATGGAAATTGTTTTCATATTCAAGATTGACCACCAAGTGGAAAGGTTGAACAGACTCAAGTGGCTGAAAATTAAATTCGGCCAATCTCGCCGACTGAGTAAAAATTTATTTGCCATATTAAAAAATATATATATTTCATGATATTTTTTATTTCTTCGTTTTTAGCTCCTGGTGCCGGCCCCAGTGAGCTAGCCCAGCAGGTCCGAATTCTACCTCTTAAATTTACATTTTTTATTTTACAGATTATTTGTTCATAAATTTTAATATTATCGAAATTTTCAAAGCTTGTTATGTCGGCCAAAAAAAAAAAAGTCATCGGTTTATAAAGTCATTATATCATCTCCCACCCTTATAAGGGAAAAAAAACACAATATTAATAATTCAATATTTTATAAATATGACTTTTGAAAGTTTTATGATGTTAAGTGAGTGGCAATAAAATATTTTATTTAATTCAATATTAATAATGCCTCGACTTGAATAAGTGAGGAAAGAAGGAAATGCACTTTGAATTAAATTGTATCTAATAATTTTGTAGGAGGTACGAGTTGAATTAAAAAAAAATTGAATCTTTCAAATAATATCACCAACCTAAGCTGTCATGTCCCGGGGGAGTCTTCTTTAGATGAAAATCCGATAACATCTCGTCTCTACGGTGACAATATCAACTTTTCATACAAGGCATACACGACCACTATACATCGGTCAACACGACCGGAACAAAAACTACACACGCAGATAATAATTAAGGCCTCAGGCCAACAAATCAAGTAAATAAATGAAGTCTATCACATCTAGAATTACCCCTTCTGCAATCTGAGCAGGAACATACAACCAACTAATTGAATAGTCCATAAGGACACCATAAATATTCTCAAACTTCCACAAGTACATAACCAAAACATCAGGACCTAAACATATCTTCTATACAAAATCCAAAACCATAAGACCAATAAAACCTATCCATTTCGACGAGGGGGATTGACAGCTGGACTCTCCTGACAGTTTCAACCTGAAACAGATGTAACGCAACGGGGTAAGTTCAAAGAACTTAGCGGATAATAGTCGATATGCAAAGCAAGATATAGCTAACAATAAGAATCATGTCAGTACAGTCTCATATAAATAGGATATGCAAGTAAGAAATACAAAAGAACTGTACTTACCTGAATCTCCTACCCTGATATAGGAGCATGTGCCTGACTAGAAGTAATAAAGTCATCACCATATATATAAATATGAATCCTGTATGCATGACAATCATATGCAACATCCAAGGCATCAATAAAAATGCAACAAACACAATACAAATGCTATCCATGCAAAAATGACATGGTCACCTCGACGCTACCACCGCCTCACACGCGATGGTGAAGCCAAGTGGGTAGGGCTATGACAACTGTGCACTCTGTCATCACTGCTCCTGAGTGACCGAATGGACAGGATATTGTCGGAGTACACCTATCCTCCTGCCCCAAACAAAGTGGGGGAGCTAAGCTCTCATCTCCCGGTGTCATAGACCAGAGGAGGGATCCCTGTCTGCTACCACGCTGCCTCATCGCTACTCATGAGCGGACCAGCGGAGTCTGACAGAGCAACTGCACACACCCTCCTGATGTACCACTAACCCATGAGTGGCAGTGTGTGCAGGCCATATAACTGGCTGCGGGCTCAACTATAAAGGAACTCCGTCCAGCCAGCATGCAATCATGCAAGATGGTGCATGATACTAAAGCATGTAAATCCAACTAAAAATACATATCCAAATAATATGCACAATCAACAAGTGCATATCCATGATCCAAGTAACTATGATCCAAATAAAACAGGGAAGATATAATCATACTGATCAAATGCATGTATCTAGTAGGCACAAAAACATACTAAGCATATAAACATGAAAATTATTGTAAGCTATCCTAACTAACATATCAACATGACTATATCTAAAAGATAAGTCAAAATACCCGCCTGAATAAAAATGTATGTAAGAATGAAATCGTCACGACCGAGGACTTGCCTCGTGACCGAAACCTGCATAATGCATAACTATTGTTAAGCACAAAAATGCAATTCACCGACAAATCAAATACTTAATCGATTTCTTACATAAACCAATTAACCCAAATAAATTTCCAATTCCACTAATTTATCTAACCCTTTCACCTAATAACGATCTTTTCGTCCAATTACTCTTGTACAACACCCAAAGTAAATCCATCCCCAAATCGAGCCTAAATCTTGATTAGCTTTAGATCTAACATCATAATCATAACAAACACTAGACCAAATATTTAATAGTGTACATCCAACCATCCAATATCAACCGAACAACACCAAAATCGTGCTTACCGACCCTAAGATCCCACCGGCAGCCAATCCTTTCCCCAAATCAGATCCTCAACTCAATTTCCTAAATTCATAGCCCCTAATTCAACCACATCAATCTACAAATAATAAAAAGAGGAAAGAAACCTTACCAGCCGTGGGAAACCTCACCGGCAGCAAACTTTCCCCCAAATCTATCTTGTTTGCCGGAAAAACTAATACCAATGCCCAAATCCAATCCACTGTCAACCACAGAAAAATACCGCAGGGGTTAAACAAAAACACAAGGTTGACCCCTTTACCTTGCTCCGGCGACCACCGGCGCTAACCAATCGTGCGGAGGAGAAAGCTATGGTGACAGGGGCGAGTGGAGAAGCGCGCTCTTGCAGAGGAGGCGGCCGTCGCTCGTGGCGAGGAGGCCTGCGGCTATGGCCAGGCTATGACGGCGAGCGCGAGGGCGGCCACGAGCAATGACGACGACGCGTGACTCGAGGTCGAGCAATCGGCGGATCGTAGCTGCTGGCTGTCGTGCGGGGGAGGAAGAGAAGAGGCTCGCGGCGGCTCAGAGGCGAGGAACCGGTGGCCTGGGCACCGGGAAGGCGACGGTCAGCGGCGAGGAGGGCGGTGTCGGCTGCCGGTTGCGGTGGAGGTCGGTCGCAGATCTGTGCGCTTGGCCGACAATGATGAAGAGGACCGACGGCGATGAAAGGGGGTAAGGGCAGGCAAACAGCGCTGTACGCGGGGAGAAGGTGACACGGGCGGTGGCTGCTCGCCACGACTCATGCACCGGCGACAAGACGGAGAGGGGTGCGCGTGGAGAAGGAGACGGCAGAGGGCGTCGGTGTGGCTGCAGACGCGAGGAGAAGGAGAAACCGCTTGCGGCGCACGGAGAAAAAGAAAAATCGGGAAAATAGAAAAACCTAGGTTTTCTATTTAAAACCTTAGGTCAGATAATCCAAACAGGCATTTTAAAAGCCTGTTTTTCTTATCCCTGTAACTACCATGTACAAGCCCCGTTTAAATCCAGAAAAATTCTGGAAAAATTCCTAAAATTCTCCAAAAATCCCAACATAATTCCCAAGATTATTTTTCCTAAATTTTATCCATTATATTTATATTTTAAATTTTCCGTATTTAACATTCTCCCCCACTAATAAAAATTTGATCCCCAAATTTCCTACTCAAATGTATCTCGAGTAAGAGATACCACAAGTACTGAAAATATATCTCACGTATCTTAAGTAAATAAGTGGGGGATATTGAGCTCTGATCTTTTCCTCGAGCTCCCAAGTAGCCTCCTCGTCGGTGTGGTGACTCCACCCGACCTTGACAAGTCGCAAAACCTTGTTTCGCAACTGTCGTTCCTTGAAATCCAAAATCCCTACCGGAACCTTTGCGTAAGTAGCATCAGGTTGAATGGAACCTGACACATCTGACAGAATATGTGTAGAGTCTGACACATACTTCCTCAACATGGACACATGAAACACATCATGAATACCTGTCAACAATGGTGGTAGTGCTAGTTGGTAAGCGACTACTCCGATCCTCTCCAAAATCTCAAACGGACCAATGTACCTAGGAGTTAGCTTACCACAGAGGCCAAATCTGTTCACCCCTTTCGTGGGTGAGACTCGCAAGAATACCCGGTCACTAATTGAGAACTCCAGAGGTCTCCGTCTCTGACCGGCATAACTCTTCTGACGATCCTGCACCTCTGTCATCCTTCGTCTGATAGTCCTGACCAACTCTGCCTCATGCTGAGCTCTCTATGGTCATAACAACTGGCCTTCCCAACCTCCTCCTAGAGGGTGGGTGTACAACATTGTCTAGCATACAATGCTTCAAACGGTACCATTTGGATAGTCAAATGATGGTTGTTACTGTAGGCGAATTCCACTAATGGCAAGTGGTCCTCCCAATTGCCCCCGAAATCTATAACACAGGACCTCAACAAGTCTTCTAGTGTCTAAATGGCCCGCTCAGACTGTCTATCTATCTGCGGATGGAATGCAGTACTAAAACGAAGCTGCGTGCCTAAGGCCTGCTGTAGACTCTGCCGGAACCGAGACGTGAATCGGGGATCTCTATCTGATATAATGCTCAAAGGAACACCATGCAATTTGATGATATCCTGACAATATAACTCTGTCAAATGATCTAAAGAGTCGGTCTTCCAAATCGCTAAGAAGTGCGCGGATTTGGTTAGTCGGTCCATGACTACCCAAATCGCATCATGACCTTGACGTGTCCTAGGCAAACCCACCACAACATCTATAATAATACGCTTCCACTTCCATTCCAGAATCGGAATTTCCTGAAACATCTGTTTCTTAAACTAATGCAACTCCGGAAACCATTATCCTCCTCGGAGTCAGAGACGGTAGTCCATCTACCATCCAAAATCCACTCCACCATACACTCTGTAAGTGCATAGGAGACTATCGCGACCAAACTTCCTTGTTACAATCGTTCGTGTTCCAGCTACTCTATAGTAGCCATCCAGTAGCTGGCCAAAACTCCATGAGCATTCCTGCTCTTCACCTCTACAAAACAACATAATCACTGCTAAGTCCACGTCATATATATGACTTATCTCGCAGTTCTTTAACTATAGTAAGCTTAGGATACGTCTTATTCAATAGCATCGGAATCGCTCCGATCTCCGAAATGATGCATCCATGTACACTGTTGGGTTTCCGGCACCGCGGCGTGTGTGTGTTCGATCATGTTTCGTAAACATGAACACAGCGGAAGCAATAAAAATAATAAATCTACATTTATTACAACACACACAACACACGCATGCATATTACAACAAGTGTAGACATAACGTAAATTTAAATTTGCAATAAAGAAATTTATCTCGTTATACCTTTATTATGGCGTGTGGCGGGAGCGGCATCAGCAGGAGCGATCCTCGCTAGAATCGTCTCTATCCGTATCCACGCCCGAGTTCCTCGGGATGACTTACGCTAAGCCACGAGCCGTCTTCGTGCGGGTTACTAGCCTCGTGTTGAAGGCGGCGTGATCGAGAGATGATCACGATCCGAATCAAATTCGGATCCTGTCGAGTTCTCAAAACTTCGCTTCTCCGGAGAGGTATTCGTCAAGCCAATTGGCCGAATCGCCTTGTCCTCCACCTCAGAGGATTACGGAGATCGAATCCCGGTAAGTTAGCGGCTGTCGGGCTCTAACCGTCGTCCAAGCGGCGCTCCGGCGAGAGGAGAACAAGCTGTCAGAAAACTGGACAGCTTTGGTGGAGAGTAGCGCCGGCCAAAACAAGGAAGCCAAGTGCTCACCTTTTCACGAGGCCTAGGAAGATCACGGAGGGTCGCGGAGGATCACCGGCTGAAGCTTGGGCGCGGCAAGGACTTGGGCGGCACACAAGAGCTGGCGGCAATGGAGTTGGCGAACTCCTTGATATGGGGTTGGCGGCAACTAGGCTAGGGTTTTTGATTAGGGCTTAATTATCCCATAAGCCCTATTTTATAGAGAACTAATTCTCTTAATGGTTATTGGATCATAACCATTAGGCCCGTTAACCCGCTCCATTAAGATAAGTTAAAATAAACCAAACCATGATGGTTTATTTTAAGTTAAAACGAAACGAACCAACTTTTGGTTCATTCGTTTAAAATAAACCAAACCCTTTGGTTTATTCTCCTCCATTGGATTAGAACCAAACCATTTTGGTCCATCCATTATGTCTTCATAAGACACGGCTCATCCACGCTTCCATTGCGACTGAAACGATTTCATGCTCGCTTTATGTTTGGTCCAACCAAACCTAGTTTCTCTCGGTCTGAGAATCCCATTCTCAAGCTCGTTTTAAATCCTTTGGATTACGCTCGTTGTGCGTGTGACCAAATAGGTTCTCGGTTTATGTTGGTCTATAATTAACCATTAATTATAGAGCGATCATGAGTGGCACCTAGTAGTACATCATGATCCCCAATTAAGCAGAAAGATCAGCGGTTGATCGAACTATTTACGAAACCCTTGGCTCGAATGATTCGTGCCCCATTCCCTTCACTCATCTTATACCCACTTGGTTCGGGACATGGTCTATTGTGCCGGTCCCACTAAGGTGACTCACGTCACACCTAGCCCAAGTATCATTTCCTCGTCCTGATTCTAGTTACTCCATGTATCGAAGAGTACCTTACTCTAAACATGTAATGCTTTGGCCAAAGACTTTAGTAACAATCCGAGAGGCCATGGGTATACATCTCCTGCAAGGAGTGGTGAATCCTTTATAGGCTATTCAAACACCTTGATCACTTGACTTATACCCAATCATCCGGGTCCACATCTCCTTAGAGATGTTTGCTTAAGATGTCAAAGCATAAGTCTTCCATGATCAAGATGACTTGAATCAAGTCAAAGGAACATCGCACTTAAGCCACGTAAGAACTTCATTGACATATCTATATATGCAGAGAACCATATGAAGTCTTACGGTGGTCACTCCAATGAACTAGTTACCATAACTAGCATCCACGATTAACTCGGACATCACAATGTCTCCGGCCCGGTGAGAATCGGTGCTTGGATACACCAAGGAGTATACCTCGTGCTAGTCTCGACAGAATTGATGGTGTCCAAATCCATCAATTCATCGACTAGGGATAATTTCGATACATCACAATTACACATGTAGAGATACTCACTAGTTGTGATCCAATCACAAATTCTCTCATCTTGTAGAATCGTATCGTGGACATTGATAAATGAGTTTAAGATCCAATCAAATACATAAAACATGTATACTCAAATAGTGAATCTTCATTTATCATATAAATGGTTCATACATAAAGCGATTGCCTTAGGACATCTCTCATATATTACTAACAGACTCCCACTTGGCCTAATGCCAATCGCTCACGGTATCCAATACCATAAGCTCGAACATGACCCTCAAACTTACTTTGAGGTAATGCTTTAGTCAAAGGATCCGCTAAGTTCCTTTCGGTTGGAATTTTCTCGATTTGTATTTCGTTCCTACTGATGATCTCTCTGATAAGATGATAGCGGCGAAGCACATGTTTGGATCGTTGATGAGACCACATCAAGTTGAGATGAACTTCTTGATCAAACGCTTCCTTTGCTGCTTAAGGCTGCAATGTATTACGCCTTAGTGGCGAGAATCCGCTATAGTGTCAAGCTTGGAACCTTTCCAACTTATTGCGCCTCCATTCAGGTGAATACATACCCGGTAAGACATGGAATCATCCTTATGCATGCGGATTTTACATCCGTATACCCACGTATCACCATGTACCCTTCTCCATATATTAGGAACGATCCTTAGTTCTTCTTAAGTACTTAAGGATCGTCTTAATGACCACCCAATAATCCATTCTGGATCGGTGGTATCTGCTCGTGACACTCAGAGCATACGATACATCGGGCCTCGTACATAACATAGCATACATGATAGATCCTATTGCGGATGCATAGGGAATCTTACTCATGCAAATCCTCTCATCTTCTGTGCACGGACACATAGACTTCGAAAGGTGTACCCCATGTCTGATGGGTAGGAAACCTTTCTTGGATTCCGACATGCTAAACCTCTTTAGCACTCGGTCTATATATGTAGACTGCGAAAGACCAAGCAACCGTTTCGATCTATCTCTATAGATCTTAATCCCGATGATGTAGGTTGCTTCTCCCAGGTCTTTCATGGAGAATGTCTTGGATAACCAAACCCTGAGTGTAAGATTGAAACATCATTTCCTATAAGTAATATGTCATCAACATATAATACTAGGAACACGACTGCACTCTCACTAACCTTCTTGTACACACAAGGTTCGTCTGGATTTTGTGAGAAATCAAACTTTTTGATGGTCTCATCAAAACGGATATTCCAGCTCCTGGATGCTTGCTTCAATCCATAAATGGACCGTCGCAATTTGCATACCTTGGTTTTATCAACCGATGTGAAACCCTCAGGCTGTATCATATACACGTCCTCGAGCAGGTTTCCATTAAGGAAAGCTATTTTCACATCCATATGTCATATCTCATAATCATAATAAGCTGGATTTAAGCATAGCTACAGGCGAATAGGTTTCGTCATAATCAACACCTTGCTTTTGACGATATCCTTTCGCCACCAATTTAGCCTTATAGGTAATCACATTACCATCCATGTCGGTTTTCTTCTTGAAAACCCACTTGCACCCTATAGGCTTTATGCCTTCAGGTGGGTCAACCAAGTTCCAAACTTGGTTTTCATACATGGAATCCATTTCCGACTTCATGGCACCAAGCCACTTATCCCTTTCTGAACTTGTCGGCACTTCTTCATAACTGGTAGGCTCCTCATCATCAATGAGTAACACGTCGTTCGATTCACTTACGAGAAATCCATATCTCTCAGGAATATTGCGTGTTCTACCAGATCTACGAAGATGTGGTGTTACAATAGGTCCAGTCGATTGCTCATCACTATGAGTTGTCAGCTGTTGTGCTTCACCAGGTATCTCATCAATGTCTATTTGAGTCTCTCGAGCCTCCTCAAGCTCGACGACACTCCCACTGTTTTCTTGCAAAAGAAACTCTTTCTCTAGAAACACAATATGCCTTGAAACAAACACCTTTTGTTCCACAGGATGATAGAATTGGTAACCCCTTGTTTCCTTAGGGTATCCAACAAATAGACATTTATCAGACTTAGCATCCAATTTGTCCGTCTGATCCGCTTCACATAAGCAGACAACCCCATATCTTCAAGTAAGATACATGAGGTTTCTTACCATTCCATATCTCATATGGAGTAGTTGAGACTACCTTGGTAGGCATTACATTTAACAAGTAAAATTTATGCAAGTGCATAGCCCCAAAAGGACTTGGGAAGAGTCGCATGATTCATCATTGACCTGACCATGTCCAACAAGGTCCGGTTACGCCTCTCAGATACACCATTATGCTGTGGTGTATAGGGCGGAGTCCATTGAGACAATATACCATTGTCTCTTAGGTAATCAAGAAACTCTTGACTCAAGTATTCACCACCTCGATCCGATCGAAGTATTTTAATACTCTTGTCATGTTGTTTCTCTACTTCATTTCTGAATTCTTTGAACCTTTCAAAGGCTTCAGACTTGTGTTTCATCAAGAACACATACCCAAACCGTGAGTGATCATCGGTGAAGGTAATGAAGTAGCTATAGTCTCCTAATGCTTGAGTTGACATAGGTCCACATACATCAGTATGTATTAGACCTAGTAACTCTCCCACTCGTTCACCTTTTCCAGTAAAAGGTAACTTAGTCATCTTGCCTTTTAAGCATGATTCGCATGTATCGTATGAATCCAAGTCAAACGATTCCAGAATTCCACATCGGTGTAATTCGGACATGCGTTTCTTGCTTATATGGCCAAGACGACAATGCCACATGTAGGAGTCTATTTGATTATCCTTTCGAGCACTCTTGTTGCTCGCTTCGATATTGCAAATGTCACTGGATACGTCCAACGTATAAACACCATTGCTTAAAGTTCCAGTCCCATAAAGAACCCCATTCAAAGTTATGTAACAACAATTGTTACTAAACGTCAAATGGAAACCATTTCTATTTAAACAAGAAATAGAAATGATGTTCTTTATCAACAAAGGAATATAAAAGCAATTGTCGGTTCTAAGACAAGTCTGTGGGAGTTTTCAACAAATGCGTTCGATGGCGAGTGCGGACCTTTGCTCCATTCCCAACACGTAAATTTGACTCTCCTTGACGAGTCTTCTTATTCCTTAGCCCATGTATGTCATTACATATATGTGAGTCACACCCGTATCAATACCCAAGTGTCTAAGGAAATAGAATGACAATCAATAAAGAAGATTTGAAGAAGATGGGGCATCCGATGCCTTATCCTTCTTCACGGACTCAAGATAAATCTTGCACTTTCTTCATGATGGCTCTCCTTGCCATAATGATGGCAAGTGCCCTTTTATTCTAGTTCGCCTTTTAGCCTTTTTCTTCTTCCCCTTCATTTGTTCCTTTGACTCCTCTTAGAATCTTTCTTGAGGAATCAACTAACAACACCGTCCCCTACTCATGCTTCTCGGAAGACTCCACAGTCTTCAGATGTTGGCGATACCACAGATGAACCTCCTTGCATCTCAGAGGTGAAGAGGAGCTTAGAGACTTCGAACCTTTCGAATCTCACTTGCTTATCAAACAACTCATAAAGATGAAGGACTACGATATGAGCATCCATATGCTCATTCTGCTTTCGTAGCTTGGGTTCCATCGCGGCTAGCATGATGCAACTCATTTGTTCAGAATCACTCACATGTTTCTGATAGGCCAACAATTGGTCCAGAGTTGCATCGTCACTAGGACGGGCGGGAAGAGGCGCTTCGAGGACATACGCAAGCTTTTCCACCTTGAGAACAATTCTCAAGTTTCTAAGCTAGTCCAAGAAGTTCGGCCCAATCAATTTATTCGAATCCATAATGGAACGCAAATTAAAAGACAATTTTAGAAATACAACACGAGCATATATGAGAAAGATGATTTTAAAATGCATCAATATACATTTATAAATCCCATTCATTTTTCGAATTTCAAAAACCCCAAAATCACTTCGGGAGATCGTAGGTCCATCTCCGAATTGGCTGATATCCATCATAGTTATGAACAACCTTGGAGAGAGTCCAACAAGCCATTCATAACTACGACGGTAGGTATCATCTATACCGATTGCATATCCCGTATATGCAACTATCACAATGTGCTATCAACTAATTGAATGTTCACACATAAATCGGTTTGTTAACACATTAACAAGTATGCATCATATGCATAGCACACAACTTCACCTCCCTTTACATCGACCTTGGAGAGAGTCCAACAAGCCGATGCTCCAGGTTAAAGCCAACCCATTAATCGAGAAATAGTTTTAATATGGTTAGAAGCATTCAACCAATTAGCCCAGCTTGGAGAGAGTCCAACAACCAAAGCTAACGATTGACCTACGACTCTTACCATATTAGTATTAAACTATTCCATGGTTTGAACATGTTGAGTTAGCGGGCTTGGAGAGTCCAACAACCCAAACAAGAAACGGAACTCTGGTTCTAACCATATTAATGGAAGGTGTAGGCTTTAATATTGTTTAAGGGTTTTATGTCTCATCCTCTTTGCATGCAAATAACTATTATCTACATGGCATGACATACATGGCATACATCTACATGTCACGACACGCATGGCATAATGTTATGCATCTAATGCAATTACATGGCATACAATTATGTCATGTATATAATTTCCTTATATGTCATAACTATTTATGGAAATAAAATATGTTTAAGATTTGATTCTCCAAATCAAATCATAATTAAATTAGAAAATAAATTTCCAAATCTAATCACATATTTTATTCATGGAATTATTTGATTAAGGAAAATCTATTTAGGAAACCAATTTCCTAAATCATTAAAACTACTTATGGAAATAAAATATTTTAAGATTTGATTTCCCAAATCAAATCATGATTAAATTAGGAAAAAAATTTCCAGAATCTAATCAAATATTTTATTTATGGAAAATATCAATCTCCATAAATACTTCCAACTTTCCAAAAGTGAAAGATTTCCATAAATACTTCTAGAATTTCCAAAATTGAAAAATTTCCATAAATATTTCTAAATTTCCAAAATTAGAAAATTTCCAGAAATACATTATGACTATCGCAAAACCATTTTTACGATTATGTCGAAACACAACCTGGGCTCGATACCATCATTGGGTTTCCAAGATCACATGGCGTGTGTGTGTTCGATCATGTTTCGTAAACATGAACACAGCGGAAGCAATAAAAATAATAAATCTACATTTATTACAACACACACAACACACGCATGCATATTACAACAAGTGTAGACATAACCGTAAATTTAAATTTGTAATAAAAGGAAATTTATCTACGTTATACCTTTCGTATGACGTGTAGCGGGAACGGCATCAACCGGAACGATCCTCGCTAGAATCGTCTCTATCCGTATCCACGCCGAGTTCCTCGGGATGACTTCGCTAAGCCACGAGCTTCGTCTTCGTACAGGTTACTAGCCTCGTGTTGAAGACGACGTGATCGAGAGATGATCACGATCCGAATCCAAATTCGGATCCTAATACGAGTTCTCCAAACTCGCTTCTCCGGAGAGGTATTCGTCAACCAATTGACGAATCCTTCGTCCTCCACCTCAGAGGATTACCGGAGATCGAATCCCCGGTAGTTTAGCCGCTGTCGGAGCTCTAACCGTCGTCCAAATGACGCTTCGACTAGAGGAGAAGAAGCTGTCCAGAAAACTGGACAGCTTGGTGGAGGAGTAGGCGCCGGCCAAAACAAGGAAGCCAAGTGCTCACCTTTTCACCGAGGCCTAGGAAGATCACCATAGGGTCGCCAGAGGGTTCACCGGCTGAAGCTTGGACGCCGGCAAGGAGATGGACGGCGGCACAACAAGCTGGGCGGCACACCTAGGGTTGGCGCCGAAATCTCCAAGGATGAGGTGGGCGGCAACCTTAGGGCAAGGGTTTTGGATTAGGGCTTAATTATCCATTAATCCCTCTTTTATAGAGAACTAATTCTCTTAATGGTTATTGGATCATAATCATTAGGCCCGTTAACCCGCTCCATTAAGATAAGTTAAAATAAACCAAACCATGATGGTTTATTTTAAGTTAAAACGAATCGAACCAACTTTTGGTTCATTCGTTTAAAATAAACCAAACCCTTTGGTTTATTCTCCTCCATTGGATTAGAACCAAACCATTTTGGTTTATCCATTACGTCTTCATAAGACTCGGCACATCCACGCTTCCACGCGATCAAACGATTTCATGCTCGCTTTATGTTTGGTCCAACCAAACCTAGTTTCTCTCGGTCTGAGAATCTCATTCTCAAGCTCGTTTTAAATCCTTTGGATTACGCTCGTTGTGCGTGTGACCAAATAGGTTCTCGGTTTATGTTGGCCATCTATAATTAACCATTAATTATAGAACGATCATGAGTGGCACCTAGTAGTACATCATGATCCCCAATTAACCGAAAAGATCAACGGTTGATCCAGAACTATTTCTGAAACCCTTCATTTCGAATAATTCGTGCCCCATTCCCTTCACTCATCTTATACCCACTTGGTTCAGACATGGTCTATAGTGTCGATCCCACTAGGTCGACTACGTCACACCTAGCCCAAGTATCATTTCCTCGTCCTACGGATTCTAGTTACTCCACATGTATCGAAGAGTACCTTACTCTAAACATGTAATGCTTTGGCCAAAGACTTTAGTAACAATCCGACGAGAGGCCATGGGTATACATCTCCTCCTCGCAAGGAGTGGTGAATCCTTTATAGGCTATTCAAACACCTTCGATCATTTCGACTTATACCCAATCATCCCGGATCCACATCTCCTTAGAGATGTTTGCTTAAGATGTCAAAGCATAAGTCTCCATGATCAAGATGACTTGAATACCGCAAGTCAAAGGAACATCGCACTTAAGCTACAGTAAGAACTTCATTGACATATCTATATATGCAGAGAACCATATGAAGTCTTACGGCTAGTCACTCCAATGAACTAGTTACCATAACTAGCATCCACGATTAACTCCGGACATCACTATGTCTCCAGCCAGTGAGAATCAGCTGCTTGGATACACCAAGGAGTATACCTCGTGCTAGTCTCGACAGAATTGATGGTGTCCAAATCCATCAATTCATCGACTAGGGATAATTCCGATACATCACAATTACACATGTAGAGATACTCACTAGTTGTGATCCAATCACAAATTCTCTCATGCTGTGAATCGTATCATGGACATTCAGTAAATGAGTTTAAGATCCAATCAAATACATAAAACATGTATACTCAAATAGTGAATCTTCATTTATCATATAAATGGTTCATTCATAAGGCGATTGCCTTAGGACATCTCTCATATATTACTAACAATGCTACCACGAATGGGACTCGTGGATAGACAGGTAGTATATAGATATCTAGTTATCGACTGTAGGCATTAGCATACTACCAATAATAGGTCACGTGGGCAGTCGATTATCCTAGGTTGTTAAGCCTAGGGTTATCCAATACATCCAGCATAAATCGACTTTCAACGTCGACAAAGATCATCGATCTATAATAAAACCCATTGAGGCGGTCAAGCGAGGGTTTCAACACCTCTAAAACGAAATGTTTACCAAAGTCGGTAAAGATCATCAACTTATAAATAAATAATTCGAGATGGTTAAGTCTAGCGTTCCAACCCTTCTAACATGAACAGTTATCAAGGTCGATAAAATCATAAATCCACTAATAAACATGTCGAGACGAGTAATCATAGGGTTTCGTCCCAGCTAACAGGAAATGTCTATCAAGGCCAATAAAGACAACCCCTCTACTAACAAGCACGGCAAGAGGGTTAAGCCTAAATTATACCATCCTACCAGTTCAATCATGCATACTACAACATGCTACCACGAATAGATCTCGTGGGTACTTAACCTGTAAAGTAACTATCTAGCTACAGGCGTCATACGAATCCGATTATCACCAACTCCGAACGAATAACGCAAGAGTATAACCTTACAGTAGGTCATCTCAACAATGACTGGGAGGCATGATTGACCATAAATATACAAAACACCTACCTATAGAGAGACTCTACTGCAGACTCTCTCTCTCAACCAAGAATGGAGGATATAGTAAGGATTAATCGCATACAAACTCTACTAGTCCGATCACCATATCACTGAAACAGTAAATGGATAAACATATATCATTAAACACATTCGGGTTATTACACCTAGGGTTCCAACACCTAGGGTTTTACTAATGTTGTTTCATTCCTGATATCCACTCATATAGAATAACCTCATCTAAGTTATTCTATCTCTACTAGTCTTAATCATGGTATCCACCGCAAAAACACATAACCATATAAACACATAACACGCTGTCTAATAAACGACAGCATAGTCATACTAATGGAAATCAATGGCTGAAATTAATTAGTATATAACTAAAGGGTCATGCCAGAACAAAGTCAAGGCAATACTCAATAAAGCATCAGGTGCCTATATATACCCTAAACTACGTAAGCAATGTAATCATGTCATCAGGCACTAGGATCTAGAGAGTCAAAGAACCTATATGTATACCTTCTACGAATTTATCCATCTTATTCAACTAGTCCAATCCTAATACTAGTCCAAATAGTAATAGGTAAACATCTACCAATAATATCTAATCATTTATATCACAATGGTAACTAGCTACGTATAGCAGTAATAGCAATTAATAACCATATGCAGTCTAATAGATATAATGTTAAAACAATTACTAGACAAAACATGATACTACCTAAGTAAATCGCATAACCAATATAACCAATACAAATATGTACTAAATCTAGAAAATTTTCTAGAATTTATTCACCTGTTAGCCGTCTGGAGATGTCCTGTCGCCGCCAAATCCCCATATTGACCTCGTCAATAATACCTCGAATTTCCAAAACATAATAATCGTCGAAAATCCGTACAACTCTGAAAATATCCCAATTAACCTACCAAACTTGGCGAACTCCAAAAACCCAAAGACCCTAAGGAACTCGGAACCTACGCTCTGATACCAAATAAATTGTCACTCCCCGGGGGAGTCTCCGCCAGACGAAAATCCGACAGCATCTCCCCTGTACGGTGACAATATCAACTTTTCATACAAGGCCTACACGACCACTATACATCGGTCAACACGACCGGAACAAAAACTACACACGCAGATAATAATTAAGGCCTCAGGCCAACAAATCAAGTAAATAAATGAAGTCTATCACATCTAGACTTACCCCTTCTGCCATCTGAGCAGGAACATACAACCAACTAATTGAATAGTACATAAGGACACCACAAATATTCTCAAACTTCCACAAGTACATAACCAAAACATCAGGACCTAAACATATCTTCTATACAAAATCCAAAACCATAAGACCAATAAAACCTATTCATTTCAACGAGGGGGATTGACAGCTGGACTCTCTTGACAGTTTCAACCTGAAACAGATGTAACACAACGAGGTAAGTTCAAAGAACTTAGCGGATAATAGTCGATATGCAAAGCAAGATATAACTAACAATAAGAATCATGCCAGTACAGTCTCATATAAATAGGGTATGCAAGCAAGAAATACAAAAGAACTGTACTTACCTGAATCTCCTACCCTGATATAGGAGCATGTGTCTGACTAGAAGTAATAAAGTCATCACCATATATATAAATATGAATTCTGTATGCATGACAATCATATGCAACATCCAAGGCATCAATAAAAATGCAACAAACACAATACAAATGCTATCCATGCAAAGTGCATGTCGTGCAAATGACATGGTCACCCCTGACGCCAGTCAGCCGCCTCACACGCGATGGTGAAGCCGAGTGGGTAGGGCTATGACAATTGTGCACTCTGCCATCACTGCTCCTGAGTGACCGAGTGGACAGGATGCTATCGGAGTACACCTATCCTCCTGCCCCAAACAGAGTGGGAGAGCTAAGCTCTCATCTCTCGGTGTCATAGACCAGAGGAGGGATCTCTGCCCGCTACCACGCTGCCTCATCACTATCCATGAGCGGACCAGCGGAGCCTGACAGAGCAACTGCACACACCCTCCTGATGTACCACTAACCCATGAGTGGCAGTGTGTGCAGGCCATGTAACTGGCTGCTGGCTCAACTATAAAGGAACCCCGTCCAGCCAGCATGCAATCATGCAAGATGGTGCATGATACTAAAGCATGTAAATCCAACTAAAAATACCTATCCAAATAATATGCACAATCAATAAGTGCATATCCATGATCCAAGTAACTATGATCCAAATAAAACAGGGAAGATATAATCATACTAATCAAATTCATGTATCTAGTAGGTACAAAAACATACTAGGCATATAAATATGAAAATTATTGTAAGCTATCCTAACTAACATATCAACATGACTATATCTAAAAGACAAATCAAAATATCCGCCTGAATAAAAATGTCTGCAAGAATGAAATCGTCACGACCGAGGATCTACCTCGTGACCGAAACCTGCATAATGCATAACTATTGTTAAGCAAAAAAATACAATTCACCGAAAAATCGAATACTTAATCGATTTCTTACATAAACCAATTAACCCAAATAAATTTCCAATTCCACTAATTTATCTAACCCTTTCACCTAATAACGATCTTTTCGTCCAATTACTCTTGTACAACACCCAAAGTAAATCCATCCCCAAATCGAGCCTAAATCTTGATTAGCTTTAGATCTAACATCATAATCATAACAAACACTAGACCAAATATTTAATAGTGTACATCCAACCATCCAATATCAACCGAACAACACCAAAATCGTGCTTACCGGCCCTAAGATCCCACCGGCAGCCAATCCTTTCCCCAAATCAGATCCTCAACTCAATTTCCTAAATTCACAGCCCCTAATTCAACCACATCAATCTACAAATAATAAAAAGAGGAAAGAAACCTTACCAGCCGTGGGAAACCTCACCGGCAGCAAACTTTCCCCCAAATCTATTCTGTTCGCCGGAAAAACTAATACCAATGCCCAAATCCAATCCACTGTCAACCATAGAAAAATACCGCAGGGGTTAAACAAAAACACAAGGTTGACCCCTTTACCTTGCTCCGGCGACCACCGGCGCTAACCAATCGTGCGGAGGAGAAAGCTAAGGTGACAGGGGCGAGTGGAGAAGGCAGCGCTCTTTGGCAGAGGAGGCTAGCCCGTCGCTTGTGGCAGAGGAGGCCGGCGTGCATGGTTGTGGACGGCGAGCGCGCAGAGGGCAATCGCGAGAGCATCGACGACGGCGTGACCTCGAGGTCGGACGGCAAGCAGCGACGATCGGGATCGTAGCTGCTGGCTGCCGCGCGGGGGAGGAAGAGAAGAGGCTCGCGGCGGCTCAGAGGCGAGGAACCGCGCCGGCACCGGAAGGCGATGGTCGGCCGGCGAGGAGGGCGACGGCCGGCTATGGAGGCCTGGCCGCAGATCTCAAGGCTTGGCCGACGACGGCAAGAGGACCGACGACGGCGATGAAAGGGGCAAGGGGCAGTGGCAACAGCGCCGACGCGGAGAAGGTGGCGCGGTGGCCTCGCTCACGACGCATGCGCTCGAGCGATCAAGAACGGAGAGGGTGCGACGAGAAGGAGACGCAGAGGGCGCTGGTGTAGCAGACGCGAGGAGAAGGAGAAACCGCTTGCGGCGCGCGGAGAAAAAGAAAAATCGGGAAAATAGAAAACCCTAGGTTTTCTATTTAAAACCTTAAGTCAGATAATCCAAACAGGCCTTTTAAAAACTTGTTTTTCTTATCCCTGTAACTACCATGTACAAGTCCCGTTTAAATCCAGAAAAATTCTGGAAAAATTCTTAAAATTCTTCAAAAAATCCCAACATAATTTTCAGGATTATTTTTCCTAAATTTTAGCCATTATATTTATATTTTAAATTTTCCGTATTTAACATAAGCTTTGATTAATGTTTATTCTTTTTTTTTAGAGCTAAATAATATTTAGAGCCAGTGTTACTGATTATATCTAGCATATTTTAGAACACAGATTATTAAATTTTATACAAATGATTAATTCAAATACTTTAAATTTAACATGAGAAATATGAACATATTGCACATAAATATATTAATGAATTATGCATCTACTCGCATAAGAAAAAGTAACTAAAGAAATTAGAATACAATAAAGTATAATTAAAATTTATGATTACATTTTCTATGATTTTTTTAAACCTGAGTAAGAGGTGAGCAAAACTAATCTAGAAATTATGTTCGATTTATTGGGAAATTTCTTTTTCTTAAAATTTTTTGACTATTTTAGTTAAATGGTTTGGTTTCAATTTTAAATTTTGAAAATTTGTTAAATTGATTTTTTTTATTAAATAGTAAAAAATATTGAGATCTTTTATTTTTTTTGAAATAAATTGGTTAATTCTATTACAACTTAATTAACCGATTTGATTTGTTCGATTATAATAACAAAATTTGTCCAATTCAATTGTTTCAAAAAAAAAAAAAAGATTAGTTTGTTTGAGATAGTTTGTTCAATTTGATTTTAATCAAATGCTCAATCCTAACTAAGTATCTTCCTTCAGTCTCTTACATTCTTAAATCAATTAAGTAATAACATAGCAGTATTGAGGAGGAGAAAAATTAATATACATAACTAAATTAATTAATTAATTAATAAAAAGATATCAAAAATAAAATATACATTTTACATCATTAGGCCCAAGTGGAGCAAATTAAAAAAATCCTTATCCTCCACCGCATTCCCCAAGATTAAATACATTACATAAGAAAGAAAAAAACACATGCATCTATCAAAATTAAAAGAAAATGGATTTTGAATTAGATGGAGCATAACAATTAACAAAAAAAAAAAAATATATACATCTTGAATCTCATGACTCAATCAAATGAAGAAGATGTAATTATAAATTGTCAAAGGAGGTAGATTGTATCATCGATTCATCATCGATCTATGTTGTAAATTTTCTAACTTATTTTGTTTTACGGTTTATGATTTAAAAGAGTTCTAAAAGTTCTTTTTAGCTATTTGGATAATTAGATTATTTAAGATTAAAAATTTACAATTAATTTTTTGAACTTATAATTAATCTATAATTTTTTTTAGAAGGACCCTCTAGATGGTTAAACCGATCATGCTTAAGTATTGAATCAAATTTCCATTAATTAAAATGAGGAGCGATGAAATTAACCTTTGACAATTTGTGTGATGCAGACAAATATTTGCAAGGCAATATTGGTCGTAGCATGGTTTGACCTATTCCATACCTACATTTGAACAGAATAGGAAATTAAAAAACTTGATAAGTCAGTACTGATAGAGGAAGGCTATCGCCTTCCCATTAAGGGTGATTAATTATTTAATCAAAAGTTGACTTTAATATATATGAATATATCATGTCGGAGAAAATTATATATGACAGATGAAATACAAGAGCACAATTGGAATTATAAAACCAAGATATTATATAAAATTTTCAATACTAGTCCTAAACTCCAGAAATATAAATTAATTATAAAAAAAAAAGAGAATAATTCTATTTAATATATGCATTTCACAGATTTTAATTTGGATCTCTGTTAGAAAAATGTTATCGATCGAGCACAGGGATAAGAAGCCTATCCAATTTTAGTGAGAAAACGGACAATGAGAATTGAATGGCGACTGAATTAATTAAATTTGTAATATTTCCAAATTGCTCTATAAGTTCGACGTCAATGATTTAGCACCACTAGTTAGAGAGAAAAAAACATTCCTTTTTATTTCATAATTAAAGAAAAAACTTAGGCCATAATATTTCCACAAGATAAGTAGCATCAGATGTAACACGTACGTGTTGTTTTCGTTACTGTAGGTAATTTTCAAGTATTTCAGATCTGAATTTCTACTGGTTAACATCAAATAAACAAATTAAATAAATCCTTCAGTGTCGATGGGTTGAAAATATATCAAATATATATTTTCATACATTTCCATGAGACATCAAATATATCATTAATTAATTTCCCATTAATTCCTGTAGCAATCCCTTTATTAGCACGGTGTCTCCTGTTAATTTTTCTCAAGGACAAGTTGCGTCGAGTTCTATTCACTTGATGGAAGCAAATTAGCACGGTGTCTCCTCTTAATTTGTTTTATTTAAATTTGTAGATAATATGGACATGCATGAATTGTTCCTGCAGATGCATCAAAACTTTTGTCTAATATATATAATCGGGAATAATACCTATTTATACAGGTATATGATAAAAAAAATCAATGAATAATGCAGCATGATTTTCTTGTCACACAAAAAAATGTATTTTTTTTTCCAATTTATTTCCCTGCACTTTTCCATCGTCTCACTTTGACCTAAGTTAATTAATAATAAAACCTTCTAAATTGTAGCTTTCGAGTTGAATTGTATCAGTTATTATTATGATAATGTTCGTAGCTTAAACATCACTTCTGGCATGATACGGAAAGAGATAAGATTTCTTATGAGAACGATGTGTTGGTAGAGCGAGGACATCCATGCGCATACATACATCACTAACTCATGAGGTTTAATCGTTTATTAAAATCTAATTGTGTTAACTTTCCGAATTTAAATAAAAAATTTCAATATGATTGAATTGATCATTTTAAAGATTAATCAGACGAAAAATTTGTATACTTGAATTATTTTTAAAAAAAAATTCTCTTTTCTAATAAAAATAAAAGGGAGAGCTATTATTTTTATTATTATAAAATATCCTATTCTACAAAATATTAAAAGACTATTTTAATTTTTATCAAACAGAAAGTTTTCCAATCCTAATCAAAACTACCTTAATATTGGTAAAAAAAAGCTTTAACTTAGTCAAAATTACTCTAACATTGATTAAAATTATTTTAACTCAATTAAAATATATAATTTTAAACTATTGTCATTACAATTGTTACAATAGGTAGTAATTTTGATTAAAAATATTATAATATATAATAATTTTTTTATTGATATTAGAATAATTTTGATCAAAATTATTACGGGTCACACTAGTTTTGATTAAAACCGCTAAAATAATATTAGACTGGTCAAATAAAAAAGTATAATTTAGGAAAGAAATTTAAATAAAGATACTCTTTTAATATTTCTTAAACGTTAAGGGCTCCTTTGATTATAGCAAAAATAATGAACTTCATTTTTTTAATTTTTTCCCCTATTTATATCCAAAGTCATGATACACTTTGCAATTCAAGAAAACATCGACATGGAAGGGAAACAAGATTGGTGTTTCAAGCTTTTGCTTCTCCCCTTGTCATTTGCAGGTTTATCAGCCTCTCAATCCTCCACCGATCTCCTGGCTCTTCTCTCCTTCAGGTCTCTCATCTCCGACGACCCAACTGGCGCGATGTCCTCATGGGGAAACGCTTCCCTCAGCTTGTGCCAATGGCGAGGCGTGACTTGCACTTATCTCAATGGTCGAGAGAGAGTCACAGCTTTGAATTTGAGTTCCCTCCAGTTGTCGGGCAAACTATCTCCATCCCTTGGCAACCTCACTTTCCTTGAAAGGCTCAACATCTCTTCCAACACACTCGATGGTCCTATTCCACGAGAGCTCGAAAATCTATCCAACCTCGAGCATATTGATCTCAGTCGCAACAAACTTCAAGGAGACATCCCCGGCAACCTTGGCTCCCTCACACTGCTCCAAAGTCTCTCCTTACATACCAATCGTTTCACAGGATCCATTCCTCCTGAGATTGGTAACCTGTCGAGCTTGACAGGACTTTACTTGAGCAGCAACCTTCTCAGTGGCACAATTCCTGCTTCAATTTCCAACCTCTCCTCTCTTTCTTTTCTTCATCTGAACAATAATCAACTCACAGGAGCCATCCCTTCTTCTATTGGAAATCTTGTCAGCCTCACCATACTCTTTCTGCATTTCAATCATCTCTCCGGGTCTATCCCAACTGAGATAGGAAACCTTGCCAATCTGAACTTTCTGTCCATGGGTGCCAATCAGCTTGTAGGCACAATTCCTAAGAGTTTGGGGTTGCTGCACAATTTAGATCAATTAATCCTGGCTGGCAATATCCTTGAGGCAGAGAATGCTGCCGAGTGGAGTTTTCTGGATGCCTTGACCAATTGCACCAAACTTGGAGTGCTGTTCAGCTGTTCTTGGAGAACAATAATTTTGGTGGAACGTTGCCAAAATCCATAGCTAATTTGTCCAATTTTCTTGATACTTTGACGCTCGGTGAGAATCGCATAGCTGGAAGCATTCCGGCAGAGATTGGGAGGCTTGTTAACTTGACAAATCTTTATATGCCATCCAACCATCTCGATGGTGCCATTCCTGCAGCACTGGGTAACCTTTCCAAATTGGTAGTGTTAGACTTGAGTCGAAACTACTTTGCCGGAGAAATACCTGCAACTGTTGGCAATATGACTCGACTAACCACTCTTATTTTGGCTTCCAATGAACTTAACGGATCCATACCTAACAGTCTTGGGAAGTGCCCACTAGAAATACTGGATCTTGCTGCCAACAGATTGACTGGAGCAGTGCCCAAAGAGATTCTCCTAATTTTTTCTTTGACCAAAGTTCTCAATATTTCACACAACTCACTATCAGGACATTTGCCTTCAGAAATTGGACACTTGAATAATATTCAAACTATTGATGTCTCTTACAATCGACTCACTGGTTATATTCCTGTCACCATTGCTCAATGCCAGGTCCTTCAGAATCTTTACCTGCAAATGAATCTTTTCCAGGGATCCATTCCTTCAGAATTTAGCCAATTGAAAGGGATTCAAATTCTGGACATCTCCAACAACAACTTTTCTGGAAACGTACCAGCTTTTTTTGGGAGTTTTTACAATATGACTTATCTTAATCTCTCCTTCAACAATTTACAGGGTGAGCTGCCGAAAGACGGAGTATTTAGTAATGTTACTGAGTTCTCTGTGGTAGGAAACAAAGAACTTTGTGGTGGTCTTCCAGAGCTTGGTTTGGCACCATGCCCTATGAGGAAGAAACATCCATCTTGGAAGCTCGTTGCCGCTATTTCCATTGCTGGAGGAATCTTGTGTATTATCTCTCTCATTAGCTTCTATGTTGCTTGCCATAAGCAGAGGAGCTTTTCTTCTATCAACTCGGACATCGAAGGCCCATATAGGAAGGTCTCTTTTGCTGAGCTTTATGGAGCAACAAATGGATTCTCACCTGCTAATCTGGTCGGCAATGGGAGCTTTGGGTTCGTTTACAAAGGTTTGACGGATTGGGAAGATCACAAAGAAGTGGCAGTGAAGGTGTTTGACCTAAAGCAAAAAGGGGCTTTAAGAAGCTTCACTGCGGAATGTGAAGCTTTGAGAAGTATCAGACATCGGAACCTCGTCAAGATTATAACATCATGCTCAAGTTTAGACTTCCAACGGAACGACTTCAAAGCTCTAGTGTTTGAGTTCATGCCTAATGGAAGCCTGAGCAAGTGGCTACATCCTAAAGCAGATGAACAAGGCACACCCCAAATGCTAAGCCTCACCCAGAGATTGAATATATCAATTGATGTTGCTTCTGCACTGGAGTATCTTCATCGCCATGATCCAACCCCTGTTGTCCACTGTGATCTAAAGGCGACCAATATTCTCCTAGACCACGACATGGTTGCCCACGTCGGTGACTTTGGATTAGCAAGGTTTCGTAATGCAACCTTCAGAACAAGGGCTGAGACATCGACAAGTTCACTCATACTAAAAGGAACCATCGGATATGCTGCTCCAGGTATTGTTTCATTCATTTAATAGTAATGGTAAAATAATGAAAACATAGCAGAGGAAAGAAAAATACAAACTAAATTTTGCTACATTTTAACAATGAGAAATTTTGAATTAAGATACTCGTCTGAATAAATAGCCTTTCAGTTATTGTAGTCACATTGTCTCAGGTACAAGTGTGATTCGTTGCAAACTCTGGTATATTTCATTTATTTATGATGAATTGCTAAGCTTTCATGTGGTCTTGTACCCATTGCAATTTGCAGAGTATGGATTGAGCAACAAAGTTTCTGTCCGAGGCGATGTGTACAGTTACGGAATCCTTTTGCTCGAGATGTTTACTGAAAAGACACCAACTGATGCAGCCTTCAATGAAGGTTTAAACCTTCATAAGTACGTTGAGATGGCGCTTGCTCAACAAGCTGTCGATGTCATGGACCCCAAACTATTGTCTGAATGGGGAGAAGAAACGCATCTCCTTGACCTATCGACGAAAGAAATCAGAATGAGAGCAGTAGAGTGTGTTAGTTCGGCACTTAGAGTTGGCATCCAGTGTTCCATGGAGTCACCGAAAGAGCGAATGAAGATGGAAGATGTAGTCAGAGAGCTCCACGACATTAGGGATGCATTTCTAAGGTTCTCTTTGGTAAGGTAATGTAACAAGCTAAGTTGCCAACTATGAAGATGCTTCCAGCAAAAGTAGCCCCTGGTTTCAATTTTATGATCATATTTACAAATATTCAGCCAATAGGCTATAGGATTTGCATTCAGAATATTTTATGTAACAAAGTGAGTATTTATCTTCCCTTTGAGTCCACCATTTTATAAAGGCAGCGCTCTACTTCTGTTGTTGCAGTCGTGCTGTTTTATAAGGATATATGCTCAAGAATATCAAAAATCCAACTTATTTATGTTTAAGTGCTTCTTAGTAGCTAGATTAAGATGATGTGTGACGAAATGAAACTGAAGAAACACCAACTCAAATACAGAACAATCGTGCATAAGAAATTAAATGACTGCGCAATTGTAATATGAGAAATTGTGCATAAGATATTGAAAACATAAAGTGCAGGCAAAGCGAGAAAAGATACGGTTGAAAAGCACGGCTTTTGATTATTCACTGGTTGAAAAATGGGAGAGTAACAAAAAAAAAAAGAACTTTTTTGGTTAAAAGAAAAGGCATAAAAGTCCTAGGGAGGATGAATCATTGGCGAGGGAAGCTTTGTTGGTGATAAACAGGGTTGAGTTTGTGGCCCTAGCTACTATTAGTTTTTCTTCATTGCGATTATCCCTCCTCTCCCATAAATTATACATTTTTTCACAGCTTGCGTGCCCACAAACAAATATCACCAATAGTAAATATATAAAAGAGCAGTTCGAGATCCCCAAAAAAAAATCTATTATACGTTTGTTAAATATCGAGGGCATACAAGCTCCCACCAATCTTAAATATATATTAAAAAAATATTTCACAGGTCTCAAACCATTTTCAGAAATACATGAACGACAAAAGAATTGGGACGTGGAAACTAAATAGGGGTGAAAACTTGTTCTCCATACGCTTCTTCCATATGTTCTTAATTCCAAGTTCAACAAAGAAACAGTAGAAGCTTTTCCTTAGTTATTTTAATATCCATCCTAACTTGTCTTTTGCGATAATATATCTAGTTTTTTCTTCCTGACTTTTCCAA
The DNA here is from genome assembly GCA_025175895.1 of Wurfbainia villosa. Lineage (NCBI taxonomy): Eukaryota > Viridiplantae > Streptophyta > Magnoliopsida > Zingiberales > Zingiberaceae > Wurfbainia > Wurfbainia villosa. The sequence goes on from CM045989.1 coordinate 7,319,006, forward strand.
ACTTTTCTCCATCTGCTCCATGATCACCAAACAAGCTAGAGCGATATATAGCAACCTTGTTGAACCTTTCACCCTCAATTTGAACACCGAAATAGTGTGTAGCAATATAAAATTTATATACAGGTCAAGCAGTTCGACTTTTAATATTCGCATTGTGTAAACGACTCGTTCATCACGCGCAAAAGTTCAGCAATACTTCCAACTTGCAACTTGAAGGTTTGAAGTATGCATGCCGAATCATAAATCACAATTGTCTCGGAATTCAACTTTCTCTCGACAAATCACATCTTGAAATGATCTACGTATAGTAAACCCTTCTTGCCTATATTTGAATAATTCGGTTTCATCTTCAGGCAAAGGACATCATGATGACGTGTCCTTGTATCGAGTGATCCCGACGGCAGATCAATTCCTCTTGGATAATATCGCTTTGACTTTATTTATATTTAATGCAGCGATAATGAATCGGTGTGCACATAGTGACTTTATTTTCTTCATTCCATGTGAATTATGACTAAAATTTGAGACACACTAAATTTTTCTATATTTTTGACAATAATACAAGTTGTAACATGTATTTGTAACTTCAAAATTTTTAAATTCTAAAATGTAAATCAATTTGTGCTCTAAAAAAAATATAGAACCGTCACATTAGTGGTTCTCCATCGTTGTCCTTACGCACAGTGAGAAAGACGCTGTTATTAAACAGATAAACGAAGTCATCTAGAGACTAATCATCATCTCCAGAAATCGATTTATTGTCCTTTCAAATCTTAACACGGTTGTTCTAATCATTTAGATTTATCTTGGAGACTAATTTGTACCCTAAAAATTATAGGCGAGTTAGCTGAGGCATTTAATTTTTTGATAATGGCGATTTAAAAACTTTATAAGCATTTTGAAAAATAATAATAATAATAAATTTCAAGGGAAAATGAATTTTATGTCTCACTTTTCTCATTTCGACCAATTAATTTTGTAAGACAAAGGTGGAAAGAAAAGAAAGTGAATTAACAAAATAATAAGAATTTCTCATGTTTTCTACTTCTCTCGAAAGAAAGTAGATAATGAGAAGTAATTTATTTTCATCATATTGTTTTTTGTCCAATTGAATGAAAATGAAGGAAAATAAAATTTAACATCTACAAATATTTATTTATTTCCCTTCGACAACGGAATGGATATAGAGAAAGGTTGTATATAATGGATTAACTTCAACTATTTTCATGACGAATCAAATTATCATTATCTATTATATTTCAGTAAATCTTCCTACGATAATATAATATAATATAATATTGCATGAACGAGAAATATTAATTATTATACGCTCATTTAACAAAAAAAACAGAAGAGAAAGACAAATTTCATCACCCACATTGCTAATTTCCAAAACTGCAGACTATAAAATTAAAATGCCCAAAGCACACTGCTGTGTGTAGTCTCTAAAATGCTCCTCACCAAACCAACAAATCCAAAATATTTCCAGAATTTCCTAAATGCGCCCTTTGATTTTTTTTTTTTAATTCTCAAAGGGTGTCTTATTTCTCACATGCACCTTTTTAATTTATCAAAAAATTGAGTTGGCGTTACGAACCAATTGATTTTTCAAGCTGAAACTTTATTTTTTGGACAAATAAGGGTATTATTAAATTTCTGAGAGAGATATCAAAAGACTGATAAGAAATCAGATGAAAGTGAAAATTATTTTCGCGTTAAAAAAAAAATGAAATCTACCTTTTAGTTGTGAAAAAGATAAATTAAGAATTTATATAGCAAGTGCAAAGAAAGAATCTCAATAATCCAGAATTATAATTTTTTCATAAATTAATTTTTGCCCATTTAAAAATTATATTTTTGCAAGAGGACTAAATTGTTTTCGTGTTCAAGATTGGCCACCGAGTGGAAAGTTTGAATAGACTCGAGTGGCTTAAAATTAAATTCGGCCAACCTTCGACTGGGTCAAAATTTATTTGCCATATAAAAAATTGTATTTAATGATATTTTTGAGATTTTTAATTTCTTCAATTATTCGAACACTGACTCCTCGTGCCGACCACAGACTCAAACCAGCAGGTCCGAATTTTACCTCTTAAATTTACATATATATTTTTTTTTACAGATTATTTTTTCGTAAATTTTAATAGTATCGAATTTTTAGAAGTTTTTTTTATGTTGGCAAATAAAAAAAAAAAAAGAGTCGGGTTATAAATTCCTTAAGCCCTCTCCCACATTTACAGTGCAAATTGAAATTGACAACTCTAAGCCACATGATTCTGCTGTCTGTGAGAAACACAAAAATTTAGCATCCATAATATTCTATAGAAAAAACAAACACACACACACAATTGACTGTTACGGGTGTGCTTGGCAGCTCATAATCTGGCCCACCGGGATGAAGACTGAAGCAATGACGTTCAAAGTGAACTACGAACGAGATATTTGCCAACACTTGAGTAGGCAAATCTGTGTGATACATACTGAGATATTGGTCATAGCATGATCTATTCCATACCGACACTCAAGTAGCTAGAACAGAAACAATAACCAAAAAAAAAAAAAAAAAAAAAAAAAAAAAATATATCTATATATATATATATATATATATATATATATATATATATATATATATATATATATATATAATCGTCATATTAACGATCTCCTTCGATTATTCCTATAATTGGAAGAGATAAATCAGGATCTCATATAGCAAATGCAAAGAAGGGAATTGATTGATAGTCTAAGACGATGAAACTCTATAGAATTAACCTCTGCTCATTTAAGAATTACCCTTTGCACTAATTAATTGGGATAATAAAAAATCTTAATCAAAACATGACTTGACTTTAATATCATGTTGAAGAAGATTATAATAGATGAATAGGCTACCCTTGAGAACAATTTTGCCAAAATTTATCCAACCAAAAAAAAAATTCACAAAATAGAATAATTCTATTTAATAGTTGCCTTTTCACATATATTTGGGTCTCTGTTAGAAAAAAATTATCGAGCACAGGGACAGGAAGCCTATATATCCTATCCAATTTTAATTAATGAGAAAACAGACGGTGAGAATTGAATGGCGACTGAATTAAATTAGTAGAAAATGTATTAAAATTGTAATATTTTGAGATTGCTCTATAATTAAGTTCGATGTCGATGATTTAGCACCATGAGTAGAAAAATAAAAAAAATAATAAAAAAAAAAACTTTCCCTGTTATTTAATAAAGAAAAGACTTGGTTAAAATTTCCACAAGATAAGTAACATCAGATGTAACACGTGTTGTTTTCGAGCGTAGGCATTTTTCAAGTAGTTCAGATCATTTTAATTGACGCTGGATTTTTACTGGTCAACATCAAATGAGCAAATCCCTAACGCTACGCTCAGTCAACTGAATAAGTCCAGCAAGACGAATCCTTCAGCGTCAATGGATTGGGACCAGTAGTTGAAAATTCTCAGAACGTGGAGTACTCGAGGAGAAAAATAAGCTAGCAGCAAAGTTTTGCTACATTTCCGCAAGATATACCACATCAGGCATCATTGATGCTCCATTAATCCCATTTGTCAACCCTTTATTACTCAAGAAAACACCGTTCTCTGAATGAGAGGGACCAAAATTATAAATTTTATTTTTATTTAAATTTCCATATAAATAAATTCGTAGATAATATGGATATGAATTGATATAGATGCATCATAATTCCATAGATAATTCAAGGTTAACTGCTTATCCTAATTCCTAATGGCATAGACAATTGGAAAAGAGACCCAAAAAAAAAATCCAACTTATTTATGTTTAAGTGCTTCGTATAGTAGCTAGAAGAGATTTGTTAGCAACCTTATTATCTTGCTGAACTTTCGCCCTCGACTTGAACACAGGTATAGAGTGTAGCAATTTAATATCATAATGAGGATTCCAACTCGTAGTAATTCACAAAATTTTGGAATAATTCTTCATATTTATGATATCTGCACAGGTCGAGTGGTTTGACTTTTAAAAACAGCATTAATTAGTATGCCGAATCATAAATCATAATTGTCTTAAAGTTCAACTTTTTGCTCAATAAATTAAATCTTAAAATGATCTACACATACCCTACCTTCATTATTTGCAAAAAAAAAAGTAAAATTACAATTTTCTTTTATCTACAATATACAATATTTGCCTATTTTTGGTTTCTTCTTCAGGCAAATGCATCGCGATAAGGTGTCCTTATACCGAGCGATTCCTCAACTCCCTCAATCAATGGCTCACACAAAATACGGCAATCAATGGCTGAAGTTTCCAACCTAATCAGATTTGACAATGGGGAAGGGACTCCCGACAGCATATCAATTCCTGTCGAAAATTCCACTGCCTCTGTGCCGAACGCTCGACTTATCTTTTTCTTTGGATAATAGAAAATCGCTTTGGTTTTATTTATTTAATGCAGCGATAATGAATCAGGGATCGTCGAGTGACTTTATTTATTTTTTTTCATTTCCATCTCAGTATCATTCTAACATGGAAATACCTCTAACATATAGATACTGTACACCACTACATCCATCCAGTGACTTATATAAGGCAGGATTGTGCAAGGCTCGAGCAACCCGAATCATTGCATCCCTCTAACATCTCTCACAAATTTTTATATTTCAGGAGATAATTCATCTGCATGGCGAGAAGAGTGAAATGCTTAATCTCTCCATCTTCTCTGTGGTCATGCCCCATCCTTTTCCTCCCCTTGCTCTTTTCATTTGCATATTTATCAGTCTCCCAATCCGTGATTCCCTCCTCCCAAGTAGCCGTCGATCAACATGCTCTCATCTCCTTCAAGTCTCTCCTCTCTGATCCATTCGAAGCATTGGCTTCCTGGGAGAACACCTCCATCCATTTCTGCCATTGGAGTGGAGTCACATGTCATAACCTTGGAGGAGAACCTAGAGTCACAGCTTTAGAGTTGGAGTCACTCCACTTAGCAGGTCCAATATCTGCATCATTAGCCAACCTCACTTATCTCGAGAAGCTCAATCTCAGTGACAACCAACTTAAAGGTTCCATTCCACAGGAGCTTGGCCTTCTTTCTCATCTTCAGAGTCTAGATCTGAGCAAAAATTCTCTTGAAGATATAATTCCGTTGTCTCTGTTTCAGAACTGTTCTAATCTCCAAAACTTCAACCTGAGTTTCAATAGTTTGCATGGGACCATACCAGGCAATCTTAGCAACTGTTTAAACCTACAAATCATTAGATTGCATACAAATATGTTTGAAGGAGAGATCCCAAGTGATATCTACTCCCTCCCAAAGCTTCAGGAGCTCAACATATGGCATAATAATCTGAACGGAAGAATTCCTCCTGAGATTGGGAACCTTTCAAGCTTGACCATACTTTCATTATCTGGCAACAAATTCAGAGGCCCAATTCCTTCTGAAATAGGTAACCTTTCGTCCCTTGTTGAGCTTTACCTGTCAAGTAATCAACTTTCAGGTACCATCCCTTCCAGTATCGGGAATCTTAGCAACCTAACTATACTCTATCTGCATTTCAACAGTCTCACTGGCACTATCCCACTAGAGATAGAGAATCTTGTCAATATGCAAGTTCTGCTGCTGGCCGCCAACCATCTTTCTGGGATCATTCCTAAAAGCTTGGGCCGCTTGAATAATCTAGATACGCTTGCTCTTGATAGTAATCACCTAGAAGCAACAAGTATTGCTGAATGGAGTTTTATTGATGCTTTAAGCAACTGCAGCCACCTTAGATTTTTAACACTGTACAACAATAGTTTAGGTGGCATGCTCCCCAAATCCATAGGCAATTTGTCAAAAAATCTCGAAGAGCTTAGCTTCTATCAAAACCAAATTACTGGAAGCCTTCCTGTAGAAATTGGAAATCTTAACTTATCAGTAATTCGTATGTGGTCCAACCGTCTCAGTGGTACCATTCCTAAAGAACTGGGAAGCATCAGCAGGTTAGAAAAAATAGATCTGGGTGGCAACTTCTTTACTGGAGAAATCCCTATAGACCTTGGCAACCTTACCAAATTGTTTACCTTGGTCCTCGCCAACAATAAATTGCATGGTTCAATACCTCTTAGCCTTGGAAAGTGCCCGTTAACTATCTTAAACCTTTCAACGAACAACATAAGTGGTAGTGTACCAAAAGAAATCCTCTCTATTCTCTCCCTTTCCATCCTCTTCAATGTTTCAAACAATTCTTTGACAGGAACACTGCCTTTAGAAATTGGAAACTTGAGAAACATCATAACAATAGATATCTCAAATAACAGGCTGTCTGGTGGCTTGCCTAGTACAATCGTTGGATGTCAACTCTTGCAGTATCTTTGGATGCAAAAAAACCTTTTCCAGGGATCAATCCCGCCGTCATTCAGTGAATTAAAAGGCCTTCAAGTGTTGGATATTTCATGCAACAACTTAACTGGGCGTATACCATTATTTAACACTATGTCTTTTCTTAATCTCTCCAACAACTATTTTGAAGGGGAAGTACCAATAAGTGGGGTCTTCCAAAATTTGACTGCATTTTCAGTGTCAGGAAACAGTCAACTCTGTGGAGGCCTCCCAGAGCTCGGCTTGCCATCATGCACCCGGAAGAGCAAACCTCTGACCAAAAAGTTAATTGTAGTCATTTCAGTATCGGGAGTGTTTTTTTGCATCATGCTTCTTGTGTGTTTGTTTGCAATTTGTCGTTGGCTTCAAAAGTCGAGAGGATTTTCTGATGTCAACTCGCACATTATGGATCAATACAGGAAGATCACTTTTGCTGAGCTGTTCAGAGCCACAGAAGGATTCTCACCTTCGAATCTAATTGGTAAGGGAAGCTTTGGATCTGTGTACAAAGGGAAAATAGATTGGGAAGACCACCAGGAAATTGCAGTTAAGGTAATCAACCTCCAGCAAAAAGGGGCTTTGAAAAGTTTCACGTCTGAATGTGAAGCTTTAAGAAATATCAAGCATCGAAATCTCATCAAGATTTTAACATCATGTTCAAGTATTGACTTCCAAGAGAATGATTTCAAAGCTTTAGTGTTTGAATTCCTACCGAATGGAAGCCTAGAGAATTGGATCCATCCTAAAGCCAATGAGGGCACACTACAAAGGTTAAGCCTCAATCAAAGACTGAATATATCTATAGATGTGGCTTCAGCTTTAACATACCTCCATCATCATGGCGTGACCCCTATGATCCACTGTGATCTAAAACCAAGCAATGTCCTTTTGGATTATAACATGGTTGCCCATGTGAGTGACTTTGGATTGTCCAAGTTTCTTGTCAAAACTGCAAGTTCATCAAGCCTGGGAAACACAAATTCAGCCACATTGAAAGGGACCATAGGATATGTTGCTCCAGGTTTGTTTCTCAATTATCCTTTGATTCAAGAACATTGGCAGTCATCGAAACTAGCTAGTATTTTAATTTCCTTATTGTGGGTTCTGATTTTACTAAGAATAATCTCAGCAAAAGAACAGCATGCTCCCAGTCAATACACTCTAATTCTGTTTATTTGTTTTTGTCTTGAACAAAATCACTGTTATAGATCATCATTTGTTACAATCCGTGAATATTGTCTTTAGTATAATTATTTCACAGGAACCCACAACTTTGTGGAGTTCTACAATGTTTGAGTTTGCTGATATTCATGCTTCTCCAGATGATTTTTGTTTAACATTCTACATTTTTCATGATGCATACAATAGGTTGTGCTTCATGGCATTTTATTCTCTTACCAAATGTTGAACTTTCAACTGAATTTCTTATCGTCCGTCTAATTTGATCTTTCAAAAAGTTGCTCACTGCTCTATATACATTTCAGAATATGGAATGACCAGTAAAGTTTCAGCGAAAGGGGATGTATACAGCTTCGGAATACTTCTACTGGAGATGTTTACTGGAAAGCGGCCTACTAGTGATACCTTCAAAGAAGGAATGGACCTCTACAAATTTGTTGAAATGACACTTTCTACACGAATCGCCGAGATATTAGATCCATACCTTTTGATGGAAATAGAAGAAGCAGGCGGCACTGATGTATCAACAAATGAATCAAAAATGAGAATGCTAGAGTGCTCTACTTCAGTACTAAGAGTTGGCATTTGGTGCTCCAAGGAATCACCAAAAGCTCGACCACATATGGAAGATGTCATGAAGGAATTAATCAACATCAAGGATGCATTTCTAAGGTTGGCTGTTTAAAGTAGGCACGTAGCCTGAAATTTTAATAATGGTTCCAAGAAAGTGGGATCATATATCTTGCAACATTCTATAAGTTATTATTCCCAAGCATTAGATTTTCACCCATGAGGTGAATTTTTTTTTAATATTCAACACTAGTTTGAAGCAAAATTTAAGGCCAGAAAATTTCGAAACCATGGTTATTGTATTTCATCACTCTGTTTTTTGAGGAAAATTATTCTACTTCTGTTATTTGAATGATATGATGAATTGTTAAAAGCCATCTATTTTTTGGTAATGAAGATCATATATCTTGAAATAACTTTAGAGCCAAAGAGAAAACTTAACCTATCCAGATAGCATTGATATATAATTTGTTAAGAAATTGCATAGTCAAAGGCTAAATCACTGCGAACAACATTGGCACATCATTTTTTAAACTTAGCAGTGACATATTTCATCATAGTAAATTTGTTTCTCCAAACCAATGTTTTTAAAACCAGATCACCGAACAAATTTGTCAAGCCAATGGATCATGTGGTTTTACTCTTTTGTCAAAATACCCTCCTCCAATCAAAAATTCTAACTCATTTGTTATCTCCAAGGCACAAGCTGAGGACCCAAAATTTCAAAAAATTTTAATATTTCTAGAGTGACAAACACGTATTATATTATTCTGTTAAAGTCAAGAAAAATGTTTACTGTGCCTCAAATCTCAGCAGTCATTTTGTGACAAAACAATGCTAAGTTCCAAAGTGCTTGCTATTTTACAAATTAGCTCGAACCTTATAAATTCAATATGATTTTTTAATAAAAGGATAGTCTAGTGCACGAAATCCCCATCATGCGGAGTTCCGAAGAAAGGTCTAATGTACACAGTCTTACTCTATTTTTTGCAAGAGACTATTTTTAGGACTCGAATCTGTGACCTCTATATCACAAGATAACAATTTTATCGTTGCGTCAAGACTCCCCTTCAAAGGGCAACTCGGTGCACGAAACTCCCGCCATGCAGAACCTCGAGGAAGGGTTTATTGTATGCAGTCTTACCCTATTTTTTTTGTAAGAGATTGTTTTCAGGACTCGAACTCATGATCTCTAGATCACAAGACAATAACTTTACCATTGCACCAAGCCTCCCCTTCAATATGATTTTTTAATATTTTTCAAAATTACAAGCTCATGCTACGACTTGTATTGAAGCCAAAACCTAAAAAAAATCCAAATCTTTTAATAATTCAACTGCAAGCTCTTTACAAATCGATTTGCAACCGTTTTGTTTGAAAATAGTATCAAGTTTTATAATGCATGAGGATTGCAAAACAACTTGGCATTAAATTTTGTGAGGTAACAAGTTTTTTTTTCTTTTCTGTTTTTCATGTTTCCACACAAATCATAAGATGAGCTTGTGACTCCAGAAATCTTACAAAACTTAAATTTATAGGAGACAATCTGATTTGCAAAACAATTTGCAACCTAAAACTTAGACACAATGTTGGCATACAGTGGTGTCACAAGGTGAGTTGCAAATCAGTTTGTAACCAAAATTTGAGGCCCACTAAACTTTTCTACATTTTTGGCAATGATACTAATCGTAACATGTATTTGTACCTCAAAAAATGTTAAAAATTTTAAATATAAAAAATGCATTTAGGGAGTGCCTTAGAGATTATTGGCGAGTTAAGATTTAACAATCTAAGGCATATTTTGGTAAAACTTTACGGGCATTTAAAAAAATTGACAAATATTGAGGATAAAATAATTTTCCTCTAAAGAATTTTATGTCTCACTCTTCTTTTTTCAACCGATTAACTTTATAAGACAAAAGTAGGAAGAAAAGAAAAAAAAAAATCAATTTCTCATGTTTTCTACTTATCTTGAAAGAAAGTAGATAATGGGAAGTAATTTATATTCATCATTTTTTTTTTTTTGCCCAATTGAATGGAAAGGAAGTAAAATAAAATATGAATATCTACAAACATTTATTTTCTTTCAGCAACGGAATGGAGAGGAAGCTAATACATAATGGATTAATTTCAGTTATTTAGATGAATCAAATAATCATTATCTGTTATCTTTGAGCAAGATCTTCCTATGATAATATAATATTGCAGGAACAAGAAATGATATTATACCCTTTTTTTTAAAAAAATAAAACTGTCCGCTATGAAATTTGAAAATACCCAAAGCACACTAATGTATGTAAATGCCCCTTACCAAACCAACAACTCTAAAATATTTCTAGAATTTTCCAAAATGTGCTCTGTGATTTTTTTTTTTAAATTCTCAAAAGCTGTCTTATCTCTCATGTGCTCCTTTTTAATTTGTCAAAAAAAAAAAGACTAAGCTTTACAAACCAAAATATTTTCTTTGTTGTTGTTCAAGCTGAAACTTTATATATTATTTTGGACAAATAAGGGTACTATTAAATTCGTAAGAGCGACATCTACTTTAAAAAAAATTAATCTAAAAATGAGTTGTTTTGATTCACTAAGCACTTATGGTGGGTAGATCCTTGACAAACTACATGCAACGTAAAATGTTAGCTAAGACTATATATGAACTTCTAGAATGTCAATGAAGTCATCAACGACAAGGCATTACTTGTTTGAGCATCATAGTTCTACCAAGCATTGGTACGTAAGTACTTGACAGGATATATGCAGTATAAAAATATAACTAAGATCATACTTAAATTTGTAGGACCTCAAGAAAGATATCTACAACAAGCAATTACCTATTGAAACCTTTCGAAATAGATCTACGGTGAGATATTACCTATTTAAGTAATACAGAGTCGTTAATTACCGCTTTCCAAAACTATCTTAAGAATTCAAATCTAGTCATGGTTTACATTTTATATTGCATATGCATCATCAGATATGGTTGATCTAACAAATCAAGCTAAATAATCTTGTATAACCTAACAGATTGAGCCATAAAATTTTCATTCGATTGAACAATTTTTTACTTGGTATTTCATATAATTGTAGTTTTCTTTTCTCATTAGAATTACTTACTGATGCTTTTATACCTCATCTGTTTTCGATAATAAAGAATTATAATTTGAAAATAAAGTATGAGCTAAGTATCAACCTTGACCTATCCGGAAAGTATGATTTTACACCTGTTTATGAGAGACTGTTTATCCAGAAGGCCGAACGCAAAGGCCTATATTAGTCATGGTCTAAACAGCGTGCGATCACCAAATTTCCTTATCCCTTCTATGATTCGTTTCTGGAATATCAAATATTGAGCTAACAAGTAATTTTTAAAAGAATCAGAGCTTAGAAGATTTATCTCGAGTGTAAAATGCACAGGATTGCGGAAGATGTTCAATCAATGAAAGCGAATGAAAGAAAATCAAAAGCCAAAAGAACAGGTTGAACAAAAATCCAAAAGCGTAATAAATAGTGATAGCGAAGTGCGGGGATCCGCCATAAAACCCTAGATAATAGATAGGTATGAAGAGATGAGCAATAAATACCTCAAGCGGCGACGAACTGGTGGAGAAATAGATTGATACAGACAGCAAACTCGAATAAACAAAGATCAGCCTTTTGGATCTTGTTGGAGTGACGCTAAAAGAAAACACCGGAGGGATTTGCCTTCATTTCATAGCAGCGATGTTAAATGGTTGGTCAAAGAAATAGGAGGATTCCAACGGGATTGAAGTCCAAGAGATCTTCGTCGCCGTAAAAAAAAAAAAAAAAAAAATTTAAAAAATATTCATATTTTTTTACCGTTCAAATTCGAATATATCTTCAACGTTAAAAACGTACTTCGTCTCTCAATAAATTCTTAAATCTCAGAATCACTTCGAATAATTTTTTTTTAAATTTGTTATTGAATAATATCACAGTAAAAAATCAACTGTATTTTTATATGGAATATTTCGATTCTATAAATATGATAAAATCACGAGTACAGTTGGTGTAATCTAAAATAAAATAAAACACGAGTGATTCTAAAAATACAATTAATTCTGTCTAACACCCTCTGCTTGTAAACTCCAGATAATTTAATACAAATGAATTTGAGTTTATGTTATAATTCAATAAAGATCTTGCTAATGTATGATTCGAAGAAGACATTGATCAATTATTGAATTGAAAAAAAAATTATATAATTTTACAAATTGACCAAAAAGTGCTTAACGAAAGTATGACTTTTGAAAGTTTGATGATCCTGATTGAGTGGCAATAAAATATTTTATATAATTCAATATTAGCAATGTCTCAACTTGAACAAGCGAGGAAAGAAGGAAATGCACTTTGAATCTGGTTGTACCTACCGAATTTTTTATTAAATAATAAACAAAATATTAAGTTTTTTTAATTTTTTAGTAAATCGATTGAGTCAATTTTAAATTTTTTAATATTTTTTTATTTATATTTAAAAAATTAATTAATATAATAGTCTATCTAATTGATTGATTTTTTATTCATTCAATTTGTTGATTACAAAATTTAGTCAGTTAGGTTGTTTAAAAAAAAATCGATTAATTTTGTTTCAAATAGTTCGTTTTGTTCTTCAATTTTAATCAAATGCTCAATCCTATTTAATTTTATAGAATCTTTTTTTAGTCTCACATTCTCAAATCAATTAAACAATAACAGAGTAATATTGATGGTACACAATTTACCAAAACTAATATGCATGATCAAATTAATTATTTAAACAATGAAAAAAATATCAAAAAATAAAATACACATAATACATACATCATTAGTTAAGTGGAGTGATTTTTTTTTTAAAAAAAAAAATCTAAGCAGTTTTCACTAAAATTGAAGACAATACGCGAGAAATAAAACATATTTATTAATATTGAAAGAAAAATAAATTATATCTATCAATAACAATGCATAGTCATCACCCATCATTTGTCTGTGTTATAATTTTTTTAAATTTATTTTGTGATACTATTATTATCTCTTTTCTATGAATTGAGTAAGAATGCTCACGTGTAAGACACTATCTGAACCAAGTAATCGGTTCGGCAAGGGAAGTGAGGTAGAATGGTTTGGACACGCCCGTCTGGGGCAATTGGAACGAGGGACAGTTTGAGCTAGTTGGCACGACGGGGCGATCATGGAGATCATTCTGGTACGGGGTGGATAAGAATCGACTCGGTTTAACATGCCCAGAAGCGGTTTGGGGCGAAAAAAAGAGGAATTGGTTCGGGCTACAGGGAAGAGTCTAATGGCTACGCTACACGTGAGCCGTAGGTTTAAGTATGTTTCGTCGAAGGCAAATGATTGAAAGGGACAGACTAGTATATTTCCCAAAATATAGATAAGAAGTTGTTACACAACAGAAGGGGAGCCCCACATAATATTCCGAGGAGCCTTCGCTCCTCGTGTCCAGGGCCGTAACTTTCAAGAGGCCAAAGAGGCAACCGCCTCAGGCCCCGACTTAGAAAGGGGCCCATAGAAAAAAATTTTAAAGACTTAATCGTAATTTTTAAAATATTATAGAGTTTTTTATAATATTATAAAAAATAATTAAAGTATATAGTAAACCTACTCACTTTCACAACCGATTAAAAAACTTTCACTTTTTATGGAAAAAATATTTTAAAGGGCTTAATCATAATTTTTAAAATATTGTGAGGGTTTTTTATAATATTATAAAAAAATTAAAAGGTACAGACTGATCTCTTCCTCCTCATTCATACTTCGTAATATCTTTTTCCGTCGACCTCTTTAATTTTTCTCTCTATTTTTAATCCTAAAATTTTTATTAAATTCTAATCCATCTCCCTATCAATTTTTTATCGTCGTCGTCATTGTCAGTATCATCACCGTCGCAGACATTGCTTATCGTTGTACAATTGGACCGTGATTGCTAGTATCGTCGTCGTCTCACTTCATATTAAATTGATCATCGAGGATTTGAGGTGGAGTTAATCTTGAATGATAATTTATTTTCTGTAAGAAATATGACTTTGTTAATTATGTTATTCTTAATCCTAATTCCTAAAAATATATTTTACATTTAAATAATTCAAATAGAATCGATATTCTTAATCTAATTCCTAAGAATCTATACATTCAACTTTCTCAATTTTAAGTAGAATACTTCATCCGTATCATCCTGCTAATAAATAAATTTCTTTGATAACTAAATTTAACTTTAGAATTTATACAACCATCCTACTAATAAATAAATTTCTTTGATAGCTAAATTTAACTTTAAAATTTATAGAAAATTAGTTATTTAATTAAAAAATTGATCGAGTGACTTGTTTGATTTCAACGAAGTGTAAGAGAGAAATTGAAAGTCAATGACATAATTTATAAGTAGGTTTAATTTTAAAGAGCACTTGAAAATGATTTTATAGATATTATACCGAGTAAATTATCATTATTAATTTTAAATTACTCTTTTTTTTATTATCATAAAGTTATTATTATTTTACAATGCAATGTGCATTTAAGGATTAATGTTATTTTATACCCAAATGATTCTTAATTTATTTTTTTACAAAAATATGCAAAAATATATTAGCAAGAGCCAAAATTGAATTTATTTGATTTTAAGAAATGATATTTTATTTTTATTTTTAATAATTCAAATATTCAAGAGACAAAGGAAAGGAAGAAAAGTCTATGAAAGCGACTAGTATTTATATAATTATTTTAAATATTTATTAACTTTTTATTGATGTAATATATTATTTCTAATTTATTTATGTATTTATTATATTTGTTATTTATAAATTAAATTTTATAGTAATTTATCATAATAAAAGGGTCTATTTTTTTATTATTCGCTTCAGGTCCCGTTTAACACAGGTACGGCTCTGCTCGTGTCTGTAACAGAATGATTCTCCAGATGGGCAAGGTGGCCACGTGTACGATGAGGAAAGCTTGCGATGCAACAACTGGCCAGAGGGAGAGAATAAAAGGGAGAAGCAGGGCAGAAGAAAAGGGATCCGTATTATTCCAACCAGCAAGAGACGAAGACATATTTTGAAGGGGAGAGCAACTACATTCGCCGGAGAAGGAGCTAAGGAGAGTAGTGAGCTCCATCTTCGTTACACTGTTTCCCTGTGTATTGACTTGATTGTAAGAGGTTTTCTTCTCCACCTCCAGAAGTTCTTTCCGCGAAGGAGGAAGTTCATAGTGAAAGTGTTTTGACACAGTAGCCGGTGGGAGAGCTCACCCCCGTAGAGTAGGAATCTCTATTTCGAACCACGTTACATCTTGTGTCTTTATTTGTTGCTTGTGTTGGCTTGCGTTTCTCTGCTTCACGTTTCATTTTACTGTTGCGGCCGAAGAGAACCCCCCTAAGCTTCCTTCGCGTTCCATCGTATTGAAAGGAAGTCAACAGATCTTCTTCCCCGTCACCGCATTAGTTGGCCCCGTCTGTGGGAACACTTGAGCAAGATGTAGAGATGCATCCGGAAGAGATACAACACCCAGTAGCCTCCACTGCGGAGGAAAATCCCATCACAATACTACCGTCACAATTGAGAGTCATGGTGGACAACGCTGTTGTTGAGGCCCTTGCCAGAGAAAGAAGAAGGACGGGATACCTTCATCCTCATTCTGGAGAACCTTCCTCTCGTGGACCTCCACCAGAGATGCCCCCTCCACCTCGTACAACCACTAACATCGAAGCATTGCCTGGAGAGGAGCTAGGGGGGCGAGTACATCAGACCACTTTGCCATTAACTCAGAATCGACGAGAAGAGCAGGGCGAAAGCCAGTCAACTAGGGCTCTAGAGATTTACGAGCCCAGCCCTTTCACCATGGATATCCTTTCCGAAGTCCCGCCGTCATACTTCAGGAATCCCCAAGTAGACAAGTACGACGGCACAACGGATCCAAAAGAACACCTATCACAATTTGCTGGAGCGGTCTCGCTCCACTGCTATACCGACACCCTCAAGTGTCGAGTCTTCCGGACCACCTTAATCGGCTCGGCACAAAAATGGTTTAACACCCTGCCCCCCAGGGTCTATTACTTGTTTTGCCGATTTTCAGGGGATGTTCCGTCAAGAGTTCGCCAGCTGCAAGACGTACAAGCACGATGCTTTCATCCTGCTGCACATTATGCAGGGGCCCTCAGAATCGCTTAGAGGGTATCTTCATCGGTTCACTTCCACCGCCAGAAGCATCCCTTCAGCAAGGTCGGATGCTTTCAGAGTGGTCATTCTGCACGGGCTGAGGGAGGGTCCCTTCCTCAGCTCACTTTTGAGGAAGCCCGCCAACAACTACTAGGAGCTGTTAAGACGTGCGGAGAAATATATCAACGAGGAAGAAGGACTGAAAGTTCGGAAAGCCGAACGAGCCTTCACAATGGTACATGCCGAAAGAAATCGCCCCGCAGCCCCTCGAGCACCTCCCAGATGGGAATATGCATGATCTTTTCTACCGGAGGCTCCCAGGTCTCGGTTACTTCTACAGGGCGCTCTCCCCACACAACCGTTGCATATTATGGCTGCCGATGCAGTCCCTCCCCCGAGGACTTAAAAGGAGCGGGAGATGGAATTCTACGACCAGCAAAGTCTTTTACAGTGGCCCACGAGGTACAGGGGAGTACCTCGCAACCCTCCCACCCCGTTCTTTTGTCAGTACCATATGGAGTACGGCCATGCTAGTGGCCGATGTTTCAAATTGCAGGAGGAATTGGAGCGCCTCCGAGCCGCCTATCCACGCGCCTGCGGCCTCGGGACCGGAGGACGACCTAATATGACTCGTTCGGGGCCATATAACCAATGACCACAGGTTACTTTTCCTCCGGACCCCCAGACTCCGACCCAGGAGGCTATCTCACAAGGGGGTCCATCAGGTGAGAGTCCATCATCTGATATGAATAACGCCCCCACACGAGGGGTTATTCACGTTATTGCGGGAGGACCCACTGATGGAGATTCCAATCGAGCGCGAAAATCATACGCCCGTCTCATGGAGAGCTTGGCTATAATCACTGACCAGGTTGTCCATGTTGGTGCAATCGGCCCAGGTTGACTCGAGTTTGGCTCGAGCAGTACCTTGATAGTATTTTGATGATAGAAAAAACTCATGACATGGGATTGTCATGGGAAAGTCCAACATGGGATTGGCATGGAAAATCCAAGCATGGAGCTTGGTGTGGAAGTCCAAGGGGGAAGCCTTGGCATGGGAAAGTCCAAAGCATTGCGAAGCCGTGCGCTTGGTGCTTGGCATGGGAAAGTCCAAAGCATTGCGAAGCTGTGTGCTTGGTGCTTGGCATGGGAAATCCAAAGCATTGCGAAGCCGTACGCTTGGTGCTTGGTGAGAAATGCATTGCGAAGCCGTGCGCTTGGTGCATTTGGGAAGTCTTGAGAACTTGGCAAGTTCACTAGGCTCGGGTCCTTGAGTCGGTGAAGGATGACATTGCGAAGCCGTGCGCTTGGTGTATCCAAGGGACCGCCGGACGGGGAGCGAATGGAGTGAGCCCAAAGGGAAGCATACTTCTAGGGCATGAGACGTGAAGGATGGCGTTGCGAAGCCGTGCGCTTGGCGCATCCGAGGGACGTAGGCCAAGGGAAGAGAGCTTCGGTGGGAAACTCCATGTGGGATAAGGTGGACTTGGCCAAGTGGCTAAGACTGAGTGTCGGAGGCTCAAACATCGTTATGTTTGAGGTTGTTGCCGACATCGGTCGGTAACATAGGTGCCGATCGCTTCGGTCGTATGGGTTCGACCGGTGTTCGATAACCAAGTTCTGGTGATCGGATCGGCTAGGGAGGGCAATGATCGTTGGGACATCGATCGACTGCCAAGGGACGACAGTCGATTGATGACACTGTGCACAGGCACAGAATGGAGTCGAGCTCGCCAGCACTCGACTGATGGATGATCAGTCGACTGATGGGTGCCATCAGTCGACTGATGTGTGATCCATTGAAACTTAACCAACGTGGATCTGACCGTTGTGAGACAATGGCTACGGGACCAGTCGACTGATGGTCACGATCAGTCGACTGATGGGCGCGAAAATAGCTTGATGCAGGTTATAAATAAAGCACGAGTTGGAGGATTTCGCCAAGGATTTTTGGGTGATTTTGGAGGGGAATTGCTGTTGCATTCCAGACCTTCAAGAGCAAGCAAAAGCAAGCAATAAGAAAGCGATCAAAACAATTGTGTAAAAGTTCTCTTTTGTATTGTCTTTGTATTTCTTGTTGTATTTCATATTACCTGTTGTAATAGCTTGTGAGAGGTTTCTCCACCTCCGACGTGTAGTCGATAAGGAGTGTTGTTAGTGTCGTGCGCATAACACGAGCTCGTTGAGCTCACCCCGTGGAGTAGGAACCATTCGGTTCCGAACCACGTATATGCTTGTGTATTGATTGTGGTTGTGTTGTTGTTATTTCTATTGTTATTCCGCTGCATATATTAACGACAATTGTAGACAAGCACATAAGAACGAACGAATTACGACATCCAATGTAAGAGGGCTATTCACCCCCCTCTAGCCGGCCAATCGATCTCCCCAACATGCATCACACGGACCGGAAGATCTCGGAGACATTCTGCTGCCTCACACGGATGCTTTGGTAATCCGTATTTCCCTGGTCAACTATGAAGTGGCCAGGGTATTAGTTGGTTCGGACAGATGCAGCTGGGAAATGCCCAGCTAGAAGACGTGGCCACACTCCTCTTCGGGTTTGCGAGATATGTGGTCCACCCCACAGGGCAGATTTCCTTGCCCCTGACTCTGGGCACAAAGCCCAGCCAAAAAATCAATATAGTTCCTTTTCTCATTGTGGACGCTTCGTCCACCTATAATGCAATTCTGGGTCGCCCTTTCCTTTCCATTTTTCAGGCGGTGGCTTCTCCGTATCACCAAAAGGTGAAATTTCCGATCGGGCAGCTGATTGGAGAGGTCAGAGGCAAGCAGAAGGTTGCAAGGAGTCAAGATGCATTACAAATGGTCAGGGATGACCAAAAGAAGGCCCGAACTGATGACCTCAAAGGGAAAGCCATCGTAATTTCGAACGTTTGTGTGCTGGAAGAATCTCCCCCCAAGGTGGACAAAATAGAGGAAGGAGAGCTAGTGGAGATAGCTCCCGGAAAGGCCACTTGGGTGGCACAGCAGCTGGAGGCCAAGGAGGAGTTGGTGGCCTGTCTAAAGAAGAATGAAGACATCTTCGCCGGAGATGTGCATGACCTTACGGGAATCGATCCTCGCGTTGTTGAACATCACCTCAACATTACCAGAGGAGTCCGACCCATCTAACAGAAGCGGCGACATTTTGGACCCTAGAAGGAAAAGGTGATAGCCGAAGAAGTAGAAAAATTGTTAAAAGCGGGTCATGTGAAAGAAATTCAATTCCCCGAGTGGGTCTCCAATGTAGTCCTAGTCCCCAAGCCTTCTGGGTAGTAGAGGATGTGTATTGACTTTCGTGATTTAAATAAAGCGTGCCCTAAAGACTGCTACCCCTTGCCTCGCATTGATCAGTTGGTGGACTCTACGATAGGATATGAGGTGGTGTTCTTAATGGATGCTTACCAGGGATACCATCAAATACCACTGGCTAAAGAAGATCAGAAGAGGGTTAATTTTGTAACAGCAGGAGGGTTATATGCTTATGTGGTAATGCCTTTCGGCCTAAAAAATGCGGGGGCTACATACCAACGTCTCATGGATAAAATCTTTGCGAAATAAAAAGGGAAAAATGTGAAAGTTTATGTGGACGACATCTTGGTCAAATCGAAAACCACTCGGGATTTGGTTAAGGATCTAGACGAAACTTTCGCTACCTTAAGGCGATATAACATGAAGCTGAACCCTAAAAAATGTCTGTTCGGGGTGAAGAGCGAGAAGTTTTTGGGATATGTAGTGACTGAGAAGGGACTGCAGGCTAACCCGGAGAAGGTGCAGGCATTGTGCAACATGAAGTCACCCACCAATCTGTGAGAGACTCAAAAGCTAGTGGGGAGAATTGTTTCCCTGTCTCAATTTATAGCCAGATCAGCGGACAAGGAGCTACCTTTCTTCAGGATTTTGCGCAAGGCTGCTAAATTTCAATGGGATGATCAATGCGAGCAGGCTTTCTAAGAGCTGAAGAAGTATTTAGCTGGACTTATGTTGTTAGCCAAGCCAGTGGCAGGAGAGCCATTGTGGATGTATTTAGCTGTCTCAGAAGGAGTCATTAGTTCAGTCTTGTTGAAGCAAGAGGGTTCTCATCCACAGCCTATCTATTATACCAGCCATATCCTGAAAGGGGTTGAATCTCGTTACACTGAGCTGGAGAAGCTGACATATATTCTAGTCTTGACAGCCCGCAAGTTGAGGCCATACTTTCTAGCTCATCCTATTAATGTGTTGACTCACAGTGAATTAGGCAAGGTGGTTACTAAGCTCAATTTTTCTAGGAGATTGACTAAATAGGTGGCGGAACTAAGTGAATATGACATTCACTACCAACCCCGAACCGTTATCAAGACTCAGACTCTCGCTGATTTTCTAGCTGAGGTACCTATTGGTTCAAAGAACATCTCGTCGACAAAAGAAGGGGGATCAGAGGCATGGAATGTATTTGTGGACGATTCTTCTGGATCTGTAGGTAGCGAGGTAGGAGTCATGTTAATATTCCCTGAGAAAGAAGAAACTTGCATAGCCGTGCGCCTAGGATATCGGGCATCTAATAATGAAGCAAAATATGAAGCTATTTTAGCAGGGTTACAAGCCGCCAAAGCTGTAGGAGCAACCTTCGTTATAATCCACTCTGACTCCCAATTGCCGGTATCACAACTTCAAGGCGCTTTCACGGTTCGGGAAGAAAGATTGCAAAAATACTTGAAAGCTTTCAAGAATGAAAATGCTCATTTTCACCAAGTTCTTTTAAAGCAGATTCCAAGGGAGAACAATGGGAAGGCGGATGAATTGGCTCGGTTGGCTAGCGCGATGGAAGGGTGAAGCCACTTGAAACAGTTTGCGTGGAAGTCCCTACTTCTCTGGTGATATACAATGTGGAGGAGACCGTACCTGAACCAGACCTGATCTTTGATTGGAGGACTGACATTATAACATATCTATAGCAAGGAAAAGTCCCAAAAGAAAGAGGGGCGACATCTGTTTTAATGAACAGAGCAAAACGATTCAACATCCTAAATGGAGACTTGTACAAGACATCTTTTGGAAGGCCCCTGTTGAAGTGTTTGGGAAAGGAAGATGTTGAATGGGTACTCCGGAAAATCCATGAAGGTTGCTGCAACAATCATTTGGGAGGGAGAGCTTTGGCGAGGAAGGCTTTGTTAGCAAGATACTTTTGGCTCACCCTCCAACAAGATGTAGCTCATATAGTGCAAACCTGCTCGGCCTGTCAAAAGCATAGCAACCGGTCCAAATGACCGGTCGAATTAATTAAAGTTGTTGTTTCATGCCCTTTCGATCAGTGGGGGATGGATATAGTGGGTCTCATGTCTGTGGCACCATTGCAGAAAAAATTCTTATTGGTAGCTGTGGATTACTTCTCTAAGTGGGTGGAAACAGAACCCCTTGCCAAAATTATTGAGAATGCTGTGATACAGTTCCTGTGGAAGAATATTGTCTGTCGGTATAGTATTCCTCGTAGGTTAGTTAGTGACAATGGGCGGCAGTTCCAGGGCAAGAAGATCAAGGAATGATGCCAAAGTCTTAATATCCAGCAGTCATTCACTTCGGTAGCTCATCCTCAAACTAACGGGCAGGTTGAAGTCACTAATAGAATCCTTATCCAAAGACTGAAGACTAAATTGGGGGCTCAGAAAGGAAACTAGGTGGAGGAGTTGCCCGGGATCTTGTAAACCTACCAAACCACGCCAAAAACTGCAACAGGTGAAACTCCTTTCAGCCTGGTATACGGGACGGAGGCCGTTATTTCGGTGGAGGCCCTTTTAAGTAGCGCCCACGTGGAAGTTTATGAGCTGGAGCAGAACCAAATTATTCAGAGCACTGAATTGGACTTGGTGGAAGAAAAAAGGGAACTAGCGCGAAGGCGAGCAGAATTTTACAAACAAAGGGTACAACAAGCCTTTAACAAAAAGGTAATGCCCCGAAGATTTCAAGAGGGGGATTTGGTTTTGCACAAAGTTAATCCCGTTGGAGATCCTGGAAAGTTAGCTCCAAACTAGGAGGGACCCTACGAAGTGACGCGCTGCGTAGCAGGATCAACGTATTATCTGAAAGATGAGCAGGGCAAGGAATTTCCTTGACCCTGGAACGTTGTACACTTGAAACATTTTTATACTGTGTAAGGGGTGATGGATGAAAAAAGGAATTGAGAGGTTTCCGGGGAAATGTATTTGACAATTCACTATATTGATTAGATGTGTGGCAAACCCAAATCTGATTGATGAATCATTTACATTAATATTATATTCTTTTTGGCGGGCTATGAAAAGAAAAGAAGATAAAGAGGGAGCTGTGTCTCGAAGTAATACATCAAGTTATAATCTAAAACGATCTGGAGGATAGCGTCGGAAGTCAATTTCCCAGTGTAAGGAAAGAGCACAATGGTTTGCAGGGGGTAGTCCTTGGTCAGCGTACTGTCGAACCGCCTCATTAAATTCGTCCTAGAAGGTAGCATGCATCAGAACTATTAACCGCTCCCGTCGGCTCGGGTCGTCAGAACTTCGATTTCGATGAAGCCTGCGGTAATTCTCTTGATGCTCCCGGAGGAATCGACGCATTTCGCTATAACGCTGGAATATTTCCATAATAGCGTCTGCCAGAATCGAGATGTCATCTGCTCGGGAAGTTTAGTCCTGCTGAAGGAGCCTCGTCATGTGCATCATATTTTGGCATATTAAAGCCAAAATTCCCTCTACTGCCTCTGTGTGGGGTGCGAACAAGCTCACTGCTCAGCCTCTGGAGGGGCGTTTCTTGCCTGCGGATACGGGCATGAGCATGCGACCTAGAGGTTATTAAGGAGGAGTTTTCTTATACCTCCTTACACAGGCGGGTGCGGAGATCTCCTATTTTGTCCTCCGCTCTCTGGTGTTGAACCCGCAGGTTCGCGATGATATCAAAGTCCCTTTGTTTCTCCCGAAGGAGTTCCGCTACCTGCTCTCGAAGGTCGATTAGTTCTTGAAGAGGGGGAGTCTCTTTGTCAGACTGTTCTTGCTGAACGTCCTGCCGAATAGGTAGTGATTCTGTATGAGCCCGCTGTTGTGCTTATAATGCCGCTATAGTTTCGGCATCTTTCTGGTGTTGGCAACGAGCCTCTGTCAGTTGCTCCTGGCATTGTTTCAACTACTGTGACAAGAAATGCTCTCGGTTCTGGGCAGTTGTCTGATCCTCCAGCTGTTGTTGCTCCCATTTTAGAGATTGAGCTTGATATTGCTGGAAGGAGCGGTCCAGTTCTTGATAATTGGTGAAGGCCTGGAGATCATTTATCAAAAAGAAATCATCAAGCGAAGAAAGTCAGAGAAGTCAGTTTGAGGAACATATCAATTCCAGAGCGTGACGCAGGCCTTCCATCCGAGGGATTAGTTCTTCTAAGTTTAAGATTCGAAGACCTCGGGTAGAAGAAGAAGAAGGGATGGATGACACCATAGGCGAAGGTTCGCTTATTATGGGGGGAGGAAAGATGGGAGTCAGGGGTTGTGTCGGGGGTTCAGAAGGAAGAGAAGAAAGAGCTCTCGTTAAGAGGCTCAAAGAGATAGGGGTCGCGAGAGAAGAAGCAGAAGTGTGTGGTGGAAGATTCAACATGGTTGGCTGTAAAATGGGCACGGAAGAATCTGCAGAAGGGGATTGGTTTGGTGAGGAGTCTGGTGAGGAAGATATGGAGAGCACTGGGATGAAAAACTCTCCGCTGGGGAGTGGAAAAGTAGAAGGGTCCCGATTTGTATCCAAGGGAGGGGAAAGACCTCCCAAGTTATGGGCATCGGGGGAAAATGACGGGGGAGGAATCTCGACTACCATCGGTTCAGGTGCAGGAGAATGTGTTGGGGAAAGAGAAAGGGGAGACGCAGGAACGTCTGCTGCCGATAGACATTAACGCGTCGTGTCTCGGCATTCAACCTCAGGTCGTAATAAGGGAGGGAGCAATTTGCGGATACCCAAGGTGGAAGGGGAAAGAACGGGAGAGTTAGGGTTTACAGGCGGCATTGGAGACGAGGATAGACCGGCTACCCTAGTCTCATTTGGAGTGGTAGAGACAAGGGTTTCAGAAGAATGAGGAGGAGAAGGGAGAGATGAGGCAGGCGTGGTGGTGATGGAAAAAGGTAAGGGAGAAGGTGAAGGCGAAGGTGTTGCTGGCTGCTGGCCCTCATCCTGTCTGGATTCTAGGTAGCGGCTTGCTATTTCCCGTTAGAAAAAAGAATACATCTTGCCTATCGGAGAAAGAAGAGAAACACTGGAGTTAATGGCTGGAATGCCGAAGGATGGCGGTGGAAAGAAAAAAGGACAAAGAAGAAGGAGAAGACGAAAAGGCAGAGGGAGAAGATGACAATGGAGAAGAGGAAAGATGAGGCGTCTCATATAAAAGGAGAGTGGAATGGGCCTGTAATGTTAATTGGGCTACTAAGCTGTAAAAGGGGCCCCGGGAAAAAGGGGAATGATGATTTATTCCTCTAATAGCTCGTTATTTGCTAAAACCCTTATTTTCATATGATGAGATGAACGAGGGTATTCAACTTCAAGATGAATGAAGAAATGAGGGTGGTATGAAGGCACACCCTGAAGTCAAGTTACCGCATTTTATATGCAGAAGGGCGTTGGTCGCCGTCATTTTTATCCCCGTGTGATAGTGGAACGAAAGAGTTGAGTTTATTCCGCAACTATATATTATTTTATCCCTGTACGGTGGTGGAACGGAAGAACTGAGCGCTCCTCAGTTATATATTATTTTATCCCCGTACAGTGGTGGAACGGAAGAACTGAGTGCTCCTCAGTTGTATATTATTTTATCCTCGTGTGGTGGAGGAACGGAAGAGTTGAGTTTATTCCTCAACTGTATATTTATTTATCCCCGTGTGGTGGCGGAACGGAAGAGTTGAGTTTATTCCTCAACTGTATATTATTTTATCCCCGTGTGGTGGCGGAACGGAAGAGTTAAGTTTATTCCTCAACTATATATTATTTTATCCCCATGTGATGGCGAAATGAAAGAACTGAGCACTCCTCAGTTATATATTATTTTATCCTCGTACGGTGGTGGAACGGAAGAACTGAGCACTCCTTAGTTATGTATTATTTTATCCCCGTGTGGTGATTGAACGGAAGAGTTGAGTTTATTCCTCAACTATATATTATTTTATCCTTGTATGGTGGCGGAATGGAAGAACTGAGCGCTCCTCAGTTATATATTATTTTATCCCCGTGCGGTGGTGGAACGGAAGAACTGAGCGCTCCTCAGTTATATATTATTTTATCCTCGTGTGGTGGCGGAACGGAAGAGTTGAGTTTATTCCTCAACTATATATTATTTTATCCCTGTGTGGTGGCGGAACGGAAGAGTTGAGTTTCTTCCTCAACTATATATTATCTTATCCCCGTACGGTGGTGGAACGAAAGAGCTGAGTATTCCCTCAACTGTATGTTATTTTATTCTCGTACAGTGAAAGTGTATACGCGATTCCTGAGTTATGAAAGGGTGGAGAAGTTGTATGTTTATTTAATTTTCGTATTATCCAAGAGAAGTGTAAAATTTGACACAACCAGAGGAATGCTGGAAGAAGAGGATAAGCAGAGAAGGATATAGGCAAAAGCTTATATGACAGAAAGTTCATTACTTCGGAAAGGCTACATATTACAACTTCTCCCAAAAAGAAGAAAATAACAAAAGAAGCCCTTGTTCATAGGGTATTATAGTTCTTTATTGGGAGGTACTGAAGGAGCCTCTTTACGTGGCTTGGGTTGGCGCCATAGCTGCCGAAGGTAAGACTGTTGTATGAAGATGTGCTTGGACAAGTCCTTCGGGACACCTGTCGCACAGGAGTAGTTCTTTGGTGGAAGCCTCCCTCAAGCGCCGCTGCAGATATCCAACTTGCTCTTCCAGATTAGTAATGTAGCGTTGTTCTTCAGTCTTTTTCTCGGGAGGAAAAGAGCTGCTGCCTTGTTCAGAAGTTTGTTCCATGACGGGGAGAAGAAAAAGAGAAGATGAATGTTAACCGACGATAGTTGGGGGTCCTTATAGCGGCAAAGGAAGACGGTGCATTGACTCGTGGAGGAGGTAAAAATAATAAATGCTAATAAAGAAGAGGAAATGTAAAGACAGTAGGTGAGAGTTGTTAGCATATTAACTTTGAGAAAGATGGTTCAAATTCCACGGAAGCAGTAAGGGGAAGTATGTTCAGATAAGGTTGCAGTCTTTTCTAATGGCAGTTACTCTACATTTATAGGAAAACGACAAGAATTTGCATCAATACCCCTTTTCCTTTTTATTAACATACTCGATAACAATTACACCCTTTAAGCTAATCAAGCTTTTTATGGTTATCCTTAGTAGGAGGATTATCAGAGGGCTCCTCCGAGGGGAAAGGTGTAAAATACCACGAATAAAATTTTTGGTACTGGATAATATCTCTATTATTAAATTAGAGAACTGATTTTTTTGAGTTAATTTGATTAATGATGGATGACTAGGGATTTATTTAAAAACAAACCTAGGGTTAAAGATTTTAGATTAATGAAAAACCTAATCTAGGGTTAGGGTTAATTAATCCAACCGGTCTTTAATTAATCTATCCCATTTAATCGCCAGATCTTGGTTTATTTTTTTCCCTGTCGTACCCGATATTTCATTCACACGATCTCTTTCCTCGCGACCCAAACCACGCAATCCTTCCCTCTCCCTCTCTTCTCTTTCTCCTCGCTGTGGACGGCGATGACCTGATCGTCCTCGACGATCCCTGCGAACGAGTGGCAGCTGGGAGTCTCCCCGTGGCGGACGGCGGCGACTGGATCGTCCTCGACGATCCCTGCGGACGAGAACAGCAGGGAGTCTTCTCGCGGCAGTCGGTGGCTAGGGAGGTTGTGTCAGTGGCAGCTCCACTGTGTCCTCGTCGGTGTCCACAGACGCGGCGATAACGAGCAGGCACTGGGTTGTGCGGCCGTGAGGGGGGCTGTCGGATTTGGGGATTTTTTGCCGATTTTGTGGATTTCACTGCGCCGATGGTCACCGGAGCAAGGTGAGGTTTTGTTTTCCTTCTTTGATTTCATATAAGAACCACCCCTTAATCGTATTCGCCACCAGTTGCTCAGATCCTTGCGTGGGAGGTTAGGGCAACGTAGTTTTTCCGATGAACTGAGCAATTGGGGATGAAAAACTGTCGGGAGGAGGTTCCAACCATTGGTAAGCTTGATCTATCGTTCGTGTACTTTGTGGTGCATCTTCTTTAGTTTAGCTCGGTTTGTGATGTGGGAAATGGTTTTCCAGTGGACTGAGGAATTGGGAAAGAGGCTGCCGGTGGAGTTTTCTAGGACTGGTAAGCTGGATTTACTGTTCTCTTTATCTATAATTGCTAGATTGTGGATGTGTGTCAAGGTAGTGTGATTTGAGGGTTCCTGTTTAGGAATTATCGGCTGAGAGGGCTGTGAGGGTCTATTTGGAGGTGGTCGTGCAAGGTCGGCTGTAAGTGGACAGTGCACGACTGTGAGTCGGAGTTGTGGTCGATTAGGAGTTGTAAATTGGGGGTTGTTCATGCCGGAAGCAGATTGTTGTTGGGTGTGGGATAAATTCTATGGTAAAGTTTTATAATTGTGATGTTGAGCTTGGAGTGTTCTGTTTACGACAATTTGGGTTGATGTGGGTTGTACAACCATAATTGGTATGTTAAGTGAGCGATGAATGGTTCAGAATGTGTTTTGATCTGTGAGGTAGCTATTTGGGTTTTGGCTCCGTCTCGTGGATGGTGAATTTGAGTGAAGAGGTGTTGTACGAGTGTGATTGGAGGGATGATTATGGGTCCGATTATTGTGTGGATTTATGACGGCAGTGAGTGGTCGGTTAAGGGGATAGTTTAATCCATTAGGTTTTGGACTTGATATTAGGGTTGGGAATATAATCTAATTATATTATGTTTTATGCAGGTTTCGGTCACGAGACAGGCCCACGGGCGTGACGATTTCATTTTTTGAGCATTTTATCAGGCAGGTATTTTGACTTATCTTTTAGATATAGTCATGTTGATATGCTAGTTAGTTATAGCTTGCAATAATTTTTATGTTTAACTGCCTTGTATGTTATTGTGCCTACTTGATACATGCATTTGATCAGCTTTTAGTTATACCTTCCCTATTTTACTTAGATCATTGATATATACTTATTTGTTGTGCATATTATTCGGAGACATATTTTAGTTGGTGTTAAATGCTTAGTGTCATGTATCATCTTGCATGATTGCATGCTGGCTGGACGGGGTTCCTTTGTAGTTGAGCCACGATCGATTACATATTCTGCCCGCTGACCATTCATGGGTTAGTGGTACATCAGGAGGCTGTGTGCAATAGCTCTGTCAGGCTCCGCTGGTCCGCTCATGGTAGCGATGAGGCAGCGTGGTAGCGGGCAGGGATCCCTCCTCTGGTCTACGACACTGGGAGATGAGAGCTTTGCTCCCCCACTCTGTTTGGGGCAGGAGGATAGGTGTACTCCGACAGCATCCTGTCCACTCGGTCACTCAGGAGCAGTGATGACAGAGTGCACAGTTGTCATAGCCCTACCCACTCGGCTTCACCATCGCGTGTGAGGCGGCTGACTGGCGTCAGGGGTGTCCATGTCATTTGCATCGCATGCATTTTGCATGAATGACATTTGTATTGTGTTTGCTGTATTTTGATTGCTGCCTTGGATGTTGCATATAATTGCCATGCATACAGGATACATATTTGTATTTGGTCTGACGACTTTATTTCTACTAGTATGGCACATGCTCCTATATCAGGATAGGAGATTCAGGTAAGTACAGTCTTTTTCGCATTTCTTTCTTGCATATCCTATATATGAGACTGTACGGGCATGATTATTATTGTTAGTTATATCTTACTATACATATCGACTATTATTCGCTGAGTTCATTGAACTTACCCCAGTTGTTTTATATCTATTTCAGGAAGAAGCTGTCAGAAGAGTCCAGCTGCCAAACCCCCTCGTCGTGATAGTTTTCTTGTTATTAGATTTATGGTTTTGGTATTGACTAGAAGATATGTTTAGGATTGGCGTTTGATTTATGTACTCGTGGATATTTTGGTGATATTTGGTATGTCCTTATGGACTTCTGTTCGGATTTTTACTCGATTGGATTTGGTTGGGTTTTCCTGCCCAGATGGCAGAAGGGGTAAGTCTAGATGTGATAGACTTTTGTTATTTACTTTGATTGTTGGCCTGAGGCCTATATATGATTTGCATGTGTAGTTTTATTCCGATCGTGTTGACCGATGTATAGTAGGTCGTGTGGGCTTTGTATGTAAGTTTCATATTGTCACCCGTACAGGGGAGATGCTGCTGGATTTTTGTCTGGCGGGGACTCCCTCGGGGCGTGACAATTTATTTGGTATCAGAGCCAGGTTCCGAGTTCCTTAGGGTCTTTGGGTTTTCGGAGTTCGCCACGTTTGGCAGGTTAACTTGAGTATTTTCGAATTTGTACAGATTTTCGACGATTTTTATGTTTCAGAAATTCGAGATATTATTGATGTGAAATTCGAGGTATTATTGACGAGGTCAATTTAGGGATTTGGCGACAACATGACATCTCCAGACGGCTAACAGGTGAATAAATTTTAGAGATAAATTTTCTAGATTTAGTGCATGATGATATGATTACGTTGCTTACGTGGTTTAGGGTATATTTGCACTTAATGCTCTATAGCATATTGCTTTGACTTTGTACTGGCATGACCCCTTTAGATATACCCTAAATAAAATTTCAGCCATTGATTGCCATTAGTATGACTATGCTGTCATTTATTGGATATCATTGTTATGTGTTTATTTGGTTATGTGTTATTGTGGTGGATACCATGATTGAGACTAGTAGAGATAGAATAATTTAGATGAGGTTATTCCGTAGGAGCGGATCTCAGGAATGAAACATTAGTAAAACTCTAGGTGTTGGAACCCTAGGCGTAATAACCCGGATGTGCATATTGGTATATATTTATCCATTTACTATTTCAGTTGATATGGTGATCGGATTAGTAGAGGTCGTATGATTAGGATGCGATTAATCCTTAGAGGGTATATAACGTTGTTCATATCTATCGGTTGCCAACTATATCACCCATTCGTGGTTGAGAAAAGTTTACAGTAGAGTTTCCCTATAGGTGTTTTGTATATTTGTGGTCTATCATGCCTCCCATGCATGGTTGAGATAATCTACTGTAAGGTTATTCTCTTGCGTTATCCATTCGGAGATGATGATAATCGGATTCGTATGACGTCTGTAGCTAGATAGCTACTTTACATCTTAAGTATCCACGAGATCTGTTCGTGGTAGCATATAGTAGCATGCATGATTTGAACTGGTAGAAATGACATAGTTTAGGCTTAACCCTCTTGTCGTGCTTGTTAGTAGATAGATTGTCCTTATTAGCCTTGATAGACGTTTCCTGTTAGATGGGACAAAACCCTATGATTAATCGTCTCGACGTGATTATTAGTGGACTTATGATTTTTATCGACCTTGATAATTGGTTATGTTAGAAGGGTTGGAACCCTAGACTTAACCATCTCAACATATTTATTTATAAGTCGATGATCTTTACAACTTTGGTAAACATTTTGTATTAGAGGTGTTGAAACCCTTGCTTGACCGCCTCAATAGGTTTAATTGTAGATCGATGATCTTTGTCGATGTTGATAGTCGTTCTGTGCAAGATGTATTGGATAACCCTAGGCTTAACAACCTAGGATAATCGACTGCCCACGCGACCCATTAGTGGTAGCATGTTGTTGCGTGCAGTCAATAACTAGATATCTATATACGCTGTCTGCCCACAAGACCCATTCGTGGTAGCATATCGTTGCCAGAAAACATTGAGTCTTTCTACTGCCTGTCTACCCACGAGTCTCATTCGTGGTAGCATGTAGTTGTGCGTAGACAGTGCTTAGTATATTGATTGTCGACCCACGAGTTCCGTTCGCGGTAGCTCATAGATAGTTTCCTTTGTATTACCTCGAGAGTCACGAGGCTTTGTCGTGGTATCTGGATGTCCATTGCTTGTAGATTGCAGTGGTCGTGTCCGTTATGGGTATATTTGTTATACTACTGACCAGGTTAGTTGCAGACTGCTATTGGTACTCTGAGGGTTGTGTTACTCTAGTTTGTTTCCTTTGACTTCCATTAGGTGCATTATGATTATGCACTATTGTCTATCT